>WOXC01007071.1:0-600000 GCA_011680675.1 Gymnobelideus leadbeateri
ATAGTGTGTTTTGATGCCTCTTCAGATGGCATATTTTACCTTTTCCTAGCTCATCCTTTCCTTTTTCCCATTACAGTACCATTGATCCCCTTAATAGTCTTTTTTTTTTTAGACTCCATGTTAGTGCATTCATACCCACACCCTCTAAGTATAACCCTTTTGCAGGTCATGATAATCATAGAGATTTCAAATATAGACAGTTATCAGCTCCACATATAGGGATGTGAACATTTTGCTCTTGTTGCATCCCAGGTAATGAGCTTGTGTTTGTGGGTGTGGGTGTGTGCACTTCTGCATGTGTGAATCTATGTTACCCTTGTTTACCTTTTTATGTTCTTCTGGAGTCTTGTAATTGGAGATCAAATTTTCCATTGAGCTCTGGATTTTTCATTAGGAAAGTCTGGAAGTCCCTTACTTCATTAAACATCCATCTCCTTGCCTGAAAGATTATGCTCAGTTTTGCCGGGTAGTTAATCCTTGGTTGTAGTCCTAGCTCTCTTGCCCTACGAAATATCAAATTCCAGTCCCTCCGCTCTTTTAATGTAGAAGCTGCTAGGTCCTGTGTGATCCTAACTGTAGTTCCTCGATATTTGAATTGTTTCTTTTTGGCTGCTTGTAGAATTTTTTCTTTAATCTTATAATTCTGGAATTTGGCTACTATATTTCTTGGAGTTTTCAGTTTGGGATCTCTTTCAGGAGGAGTCCGGTGAATTCTGTCGATAGCTATTTTATCTTCTGATTCCAGGACCTCAGGACAGTTTTCTTTGACAATCTCTTGGAGGATGTTGTCTAGACTGCTTTTCTCATCATGGCTTTCTGGTAGACCAATAATTCTTAGGTTGTCTCTCCTGGATCTGTTCTCTAGGTCAGTTATTTTTCCAGTGAGATATTTTACATTTTCTTGCAATTTTTCCATCATCTTGTTTTTTTCGATTGACTCCTGCTGCATCATAGAGTTCTGAGTTTCAGTTTGGTTGTATCTAATTTTTAGTGAATTATGGTCTTCAGTGAGTTTTTGAAGTTCCTTTTTTAGGGAGGTATTTTCTTTTTCCAAGTTGGTCATTGCCTCCCTGATTTGGTCTTTAAAATTTTTCTTAAGCTCCTCCAGGAATGCTATTTGGGCTTGAGACCAGATCATGTTTCCTTCTGTGGTCTCTGGTGTGGGCAGAGAGTCTATATTGTCCTGTGTGTTTTGTTGTTCTTGCCCTGCATAGTATGCTCAAATAGACTTTCTTGCCTTCCCCTTCTCCTTTTCAGCTTCCTTCCTTCCCATTGTGACTTCCTGTTTCTTAGTGTCTCAGGCTATGAGTTTGGGGCCTGATCCTTGACTTTGAATACCTCTGGGTGGCTAGTTTATGGCTAAGTCAGGGAAGTCAGTGAGGAATGTAGATGTGTAGGTGGGGATGAGTCTGACCACTTCAGATTTCTGCCTCTATACCCCTGGGCTATAAGTAGGCTTTTGTTGGTGAGGTGAGGTGGGGCTTGTTGGGTCCCCTCCCTCTCTTCTCTTCAGATTCCTGGCTGTCTCAGTTACACCCTTTCTTGGAGATTCTCAAGCCTGAGGCTATTTCCATTAACTTGGGATTTCAATCTGGGTGGGAGACTTATCTTTGGGTTTTCTGCTTCATGAAGGAGGGATGGGAGGATCTGAGCAGCTAGAATTTACTTTGCTATTCCAGCCCCTGTATCATACAGGCAGGCAGTTTCTAAATTTCCAGGCTGGGGGCTGAATGCAGCCTGAGAAGCCACTCTCTCCACTGGGGGCCCGACTCTCCTACCTGGCTCCAATGATCCGTTCCCTCTGCGAGATGACTGCGATTCGTCCTTGGTAAGTCTGCAAGCTGGGGCTTTTTCTCTCTTTGGTGTAGTCTGCTTGCCTGCTCTTAGGTCTGAGCTGTGCAGACCCCACGCGCTCTGCGCTCGACCTGTGCGGACACTCTGGGCAACCTCCTGGGCTGGATTCTGCCGCACTCTGTCTTCCACTGGGCTTCGTCACTCCGGAATCTGCTCAGATTTACCCTTTTGGACTTAGTGACAGAGGAGCTCAGCGAGGTTACTGCTTCCTTTCCGCCATCTTGGCTCCGCCCCCAGTCACTGTTATTGTTTTCCATATAGGAATGTAAATAGTTCAACTTTGATAAGTTCCTTTTGATTTGTTTTCCCTGATTACCTTCTCAGGCATCTCTTGCTTCTTGAGTCTGGATGTCAAATTTTCTATTGAATTCTGGTTTTTTCCTCAAGAATGCTTGAAAGTCCTCTATTACACTGAATGAACATATTTTCCCCTGAAACAAAATACTCAGTTTTGCTGGGTAGGTGGCCCTTGGGTTTATTCCCAGCTCTTTTGCCCTCTGGAATATCATATTCCATGCCCTTCTATCCCTCAGTGTAGAAGCTGCCAGGTCCTGGGCTATTCTGATTGTGTTTCCAAAACATTGAAATTGTTTCTTCCTGGCTGCTTATAGTATTTTCTCCTTGATCTGGGGATTCTGGAACCTGGCTATAATATTCCTGGGACTTTTCTTTTTGGGATCTTTTTCAGGAGGTGATCGGTGGATTCTTTCAACCTCTATTTTGCCCTCTGGATCTAAAACATCAGGGCAATTTTCCTTGAGAATTTCTTGGTGGGTGATTTCTAGGTTCTTTCCTTGTTCATGGCTTTCAGGTAGTCCAATAATTTTAAATTGTCTCTCCTGGATCTATTTTCCAGGTCAGTGGTTTTTCCCATGAGATATTTCACATTGCCTTCTACTCTTTCATTTGTTTGGATCTGCTTAACAGCATCTTGATTTCTCATAAAATCATTAGCTTCCATTTGTTCCAGTCTAACTCTGAAGGAATGAATCTCCTCAGTGAACTTTTGAGATTCTTTTTCCATCTGGCAAATTCGACTTTTTTAGGCATTCTTCTCCTCATTGCCCTTTTGGGCCTCATTTGCCATTTGAGTTAGTTTATTTTTTAAGATGTTGTTTTCCTCAATCAGGCTGTTGACCCTCATTTCATACTTTTCCTGCATCCTTCTCATTTCTCTTTCCAATTTTTCCTCCACTTCTCTTATTTGATTTTTAAAGACCTTCTTAAGGTCCTCTATGGCCTGCAACCCACTCATGTTTTCCCCTGGGCCTTTTGGAGCAGGACTTCTGACCTCACAGTCCTTTTCCCACTCTATGCCCCCAAAATAGGAGTCTTGGGTTGAATTTTTCTGTTTCCTTTTCCTTGGCATGTTGCCACTTAATTACTTGACTTTTGGGTTTGTTGCCATCATATGGCCTGGTGCCAGACAGGAACTTTCACCCCAAATGTGTGAGGGGGCCAGCTTCCATTTCTGGCAAGGCTGTAAATCCACCCACAACTTCCACCCCAGATCACAATCCAGATCCTGGGGGGTTAAAGCAAGAGAGATTACCCCCCAAGACTGATCGCTGGTTCTCCCTACAGTTTGCAGGCCAGGAGCTGGAGCTGCCTCTGAAAACTACAAAATGGCGTTTGTCCTCAGTGGCTTCTAGCCCCCAGGGGAGGAAGCCAACTCATTCCCCAAATACTGGTCCCAAAGTCCATAGGGCACTAACCTCTTACTTTGTCCTAGGCATGTCTATGTGGATAATTCTGGAGTCACCACAGCTGCTGGTGTTCTGGGGTCTCTCCAGTCAGCTGCTGGCCCTGCCACCCTGGGGCTAAAACCCCGGCTCACGCGGACCTGGGCTCGGCTCGGCTCCCAGAGAGCTGCACTGGTCCTTCCTGCAGGGCTGCTGGGCTGTCCTCAGAGGGAGGTTAGCTTCTCTGTATTGTTCCGTGGGTGCTGGGGCTCAAGGAGTTGTTCAGAGTCCCCTTTTACATAGTTTGGGGGGAATCTGGGGTCAGAGTGGCTTGGATAAGCTGTTTCTACTCCACCATCTTGGCTCCACCCCCTATTCTGTTTTTTAAGGTGTTATTTTCTTCAGTATTCTTTGTGCTTCCTTTACCAATTTTTTGACTCTTTTTTTCATCATTTTTTTTTACCTCACTCTCATTTCTCTTGCCATTTTTTTCTCTACCTCTTTTACTTGATTTTTAAAAATCATTTTTGAGTTATTCCATGACCTGAGGCCAATTTACATTTTTTTATTTGAGGCTTTGTATGTAGGAGTTTTCACCTTATTTTCTTTTTCTAAATTTGTATTTTGTTCTTCTCTGTAATTACAGTAACTTTCAATGGTTAATATCTTTTTTTCTGCTCTTTGTTTATTTTTCCCTTCTATTTTTTTTTAACTTTCATCTCTATGTTAAAGTAGATCTCTGCTTCCAAAGTGGTGGGGACACTACCCCAAGCTTCAGATTTTTTGTGTATGTGCAGCTCTTTTTAGAGGTAATTCTGAGAAATTGTAAGTTTTCAGTTCTTGCAAGATGGTATGATTTGGACAGGGCTGGGTTACCTGTGGCCTAAAGACAATGTGTGGCCTTCTAGGTCATCAAGTGTGACCCTTTGACTGAATCCAAACTTCACAGAATGAATCCCCTCAGTAACAGGATTTGTTCTGCAAAACTGAATGTAGCAAAAGAAGGGGAGAGGGCTACATTGCATTTAAGAAAGTAGTCAACATGTTTGATGATCCCAAGCTACTCTCTAGACCCAAATTCCATATTTTTAACAATTAATGTTCTTCTAATTGAATGGTCTCTTTATGGACGTTTGAACTATTTTCTCTTTGCTGTTCTGAAATTTGACTATAACATTCCTGGATGTAGATGGTGATCAGTGAATTCTCTGAATTTTTATTTTAACCTCTGGCTTTATGATATCCTGACAGTTTTTCTTTACAGTTTCTCAAAATGTGATGTCTAGGCTCCTTTTTGATCATTGTTTTCAGGTTGTCCAATAATTCTTATCTTTTTTTTTTTTTTAAAAAGCAATTGGGGTTAAGTAACTTGCTCAAGGTTACACGGCTAGTCATTTGATTTATGCGTGGGTGCTCATTTTCTGTGCTCATTTTCTGAGGCCGGATCTGATCTCGGGTCATCCAAACTCCAAGGCCGGCACTCTTACTCACTGCGCCACCTAGCCGCCCCTTTAGGGAAATTGGGGTTAAGTAACTTGCCCAAGGTTACACGGCTAGGTTTTTGTTTGTGCGGAATAAGTGTCGGAGGCTGGCTCTGAACTCAGGTCCTTCTGATTCCAGGGCCGGCGCTCTATTCACTGCGCCACCTAGCCGCCCCAATAATTCTTATCTTATCCCTATTTGATTTATTTTTAGGATAGTTGTTTTCTAATGTGATATATTATATTTTCTTCTTTTCATTCTTTTGACTTTTTTTTCATGTCTTATAGAGTCATTAGCTTCCACTTACACAATTCTAATTTTTAAGGAATTATTTTCTTCGGTGAGTTTTTGTACTTTTTTCCTTTTAGTCAATTCTGCTTTTTAAGATGTTCTTTTCTTCATTAATTTTTTGTGCCTCTTTTACCATTTGGCCAATTTTAAAGGTTTTATTTTCTTTTTTGTGCTTCTTTTACAAAACTGTCATCTTTTCATAAATTTCTTCCTTTGCTCTCCTTTCTTTACCTATTTTTCCTTTAACACTCTTACTTGACTGTGAAATTTATTTTTTAACTGTCCCAGAAATTCTTGTAGCATTTGTGTCCTATTTCTTTTTCCTTTTTGGACTTTCTTCTTTTCTTCTTCTTCCTCCTCCTCCTCCTCCTTCTTCTTCTCCTTCTGTTGCTGCTGCTCTTGCTCATTTTTCAAACTAATTTCTTGATTTGAACTTCATGTTAAAGTTGGACTCTGTCCCCAGCATGTGGTATGCAGGTGGAGGTGGGGGGTGCATTATGGAAGACTTTTTTTTTTTCCACTGGTGTTTTCAGAGCTGGTTCTAGGGGCTTGGAAATTTTTGGTGCTTCCAAAGTGGTGAGATTTGGAAAGAAGTATGGCCACTTCTGTCCTGGTCTGCCCTCTGATCCTTTCCCAGGAAGGGCCCCAGATTGCAACTAATTTGTATTGCAATGAATAAGGTTCCTCATGGCTACAGCTCTCTTTAAAAAGGAAATTATACTGTTCCTCAGTGTTCCTGATCTGTTGGGACCAAAAGTGATAATATTCCCCCAGAGCCCTGCTCTCTTGGAACTGAAAGTGACCCTGTTTCTCAGGGTCCCTAATCTACTATGGCCACAAATGGTACTGCCCCTCAGGACTCTTGATCCAAAAATGTTTCTCCTGACCTATGCTTCAAAATATCTATAGGCAAAGGAGATGCCAGGCACCATCCAGTACCCTATCCAGTGCTAGCATAGGGATCTCCTGTAATCTCTTCCTGACAAATTGCCAGATTCTCTTACCTTCTCTGACTTGAAAGCTCCTTAAACTTCTGTTGTTTGTCACCACCATCACCTATTTTCACCACTAGTGTTGCCACAGTTGTTTCTTATATTAATTTTGCTTATGTATGGAATTCATTTCCCTATATGAAATTTAATGTACCAGCAGACAGATCTCCAACTTATTCTTAGAACACCCAATAGAGATGCCCACTTGGGTGCTTTATCTCATATCATTCTCTCCGTATTGGAAACCCTCTTTATTCCTCAGAACCTAGAAAAATCCTCCTCAATTTTCAATGTGTACCTTAATTCCTCCTAATAAGGGTGCATAATTAAGGCATCTAAGTGTCTCAGTGAATTGGCAAAACAGGAAATAGGGTCAGAAAGACCTGAGTTCAAATCTAGCTCCATATGGGTACTAGCTATGTGATCCTGGGCAAATCACTTAACTTCTCTCAGTCTCAGTTTCCTCATGTGTAAAATTTGGATGATAAGTACACCTAACAGGCTTGTTATGAAGACAAGTTAGGTAATATTCATAAAACACAACACAGTGCCTAGTATATTGTAAGTACTTAATAAATGTGTGCTCCCTTCTCTTCTCTGATGTCAAAAAGCATTACATAATGAAAGTGTGCATGTGTGTGGGTTGCTGCACCAGGTTGTACCAGGTACGTCAATGACAGGATATTAAAAAAAAAATCTACTTGCCCATACTTTCATCCAAATATCAAACCAATACCAGAAGGAACTTTGATAATTAATAATAGTTTCTCTGAAATGGTATGGGATTCTATGTCATCTTACCCTTGAGTGAACCTTTCAAGTGATCCAATTCCATTGGGGATCAAAGTTGCATTCCTCAAAATTGCTCAACACTTCAACAGCTTTGTTATAGGTTTCTTTCACTTCTTCAGATACTTTGTGGAAAAGGAAACAGAGTTCTAATAACTACTTTTCTTTTCCTACCGCTTGTCAAGTTTCATATAATTTACAGCTGGCATCTTCGTGGACAGTAGGAAGCCCCCATTATAGACTCAACTGTTCAATGATGAGGCCACTAGCCTTGTGTCAGCATGTTATGAAATTGCCAGATTAATCTAATCTTCTATTAGAGAGTGACAGGATGGGTAGATCACAGAGAAGCGATAGATCTATCTTGGCTTCAGCAAAAGCTTTTCATTCTGTCCAACACTGCACATTCATCAAGTTACTGGGGAAGTACAGTCTAGACTGTACCATTCTTGGATGTAGGGTCATACGAAATAAATTTTTTCTTTGAGTTAATGTCAACCTGAGCGGTCATAGCAAGTATTATTCTGCTGGAATGCATACTGAGCCTGAATTCATTCAATATGTGCAACAGTGTCTTAGATGATGGAATAGAGAACATGCCTGTAAGGCTTCCAGACAACATCAAATGGAGAGAGATGCTTTGGCATCTTAAAATTTAGGAGAGTGGTTGAATACTTTGTTGGTCAATTGGAGAAGTGGAGAGAAACACATAGGATGAAGTTTCAATGACTTTAAATTGTAGCAGAATATCTGTGAGGAAATGTAATATGATGGACAAAAAAAGCTAGGTTTCACACCACATGGAAGCTTTCAAATCCTTCCTCTGACATTAATTTAACTATCTGGGTGATCAAACAAGTCATTTAACTTTTCTAAATCTCAGTTTCTTCTTCTATAAAGTGTGGCTATTTCTAGTACCTACCACTTTGAGTTGCTATGAGTCTCAAATGAGATAACCTAGGTAAAGCATTTTATGTACCTAAAAATAACATATAAATGCCAATTATTATTATTATTGAAAATTACAGAGATATAAAATGAGGAATTTTTAGCTATGGGTAGGTATAAAATTAAGATATGTTGGGGTCTTAGTGAGCAAAAGGCAAAAAAATATATACACAGAGAATTGTAGAATAAAAAAAGTGGATTTAAGACTGCCAGGCACCAAGGTGATAGCCTTTTGTGTAAAGAAAGGAGCCAGAAGAGAATATCCTCTAAGCAAGCTCTAGCTGATCACATGTACAATTAGGGTGACAAAACATCTATAATTTTGTTTCTGTTATCAATTAACCATATAAAATAGTGCAAGCTGTCACTTGAATGAAGATTTATATATTTGCTATCAGAAATTAGAGTGATTGGTATGGGTGGTTCAACTCATTCTCTCCTTGAAATCATCTCCTGATCAAAAGAAATTTTAAAAACCACTCACTACGCAGTCTAATTTTCACTAGGATTTTGAATAGCTTCATTTCTCTGAACAGTTTCTTGGTTGGAGATGACAGTATCATTTCATTTATTGCTTAGCAACAGATCTATAACCATGATAAGAAAAATATATTAATACTTTAATTACTTTATTTTCTTAAAACCTCCATTTACTCCAAATCCTTTGACATTACAAAGCATTACTGAGAAAATTTAACTATAAGTATGGAAATACAGTTCTCAAAATCTTCTCCCAACTAGACTATGACAGTCAGGTCATACCCAAGAGAATGAGTGGACCAATTAACTGTCAAGTGGCTATGCTGAATAAGGCACATTGTAATGTGTTGATGAAGATATAAAGAGATATAAATCACTATCTTTCCCTTACCTCCTCCCAACAATATACTTACAGTTTAACTGCAGAGGGGGAGAGATATGTATAAATACACAAAAAGATAATAGTACATGGTTCAATAAGATGCAATACTTATCCAGAATGAAGATGTCACTTTGAGCTCCTATGTTGAGCAAACATTGTAAATAAATGATTTGGAGAACTTAAAGGAATGAGGAAAAATAAAAAGAATGAAATTCAAAAGAGGCTAAGAGAAGATGAATTGAATTGAACCTGAGTAGGTCTAAGCCTGAGAAAGATGGGTTACACTTAATTAGACAAACAATATGGTGGAGTAATCCAGAAAAGAGAAGGTATATGTGTGACAATGAACTAATTTTTAAATATGAACTTATTTAGGAGCAAAAGATCTATATATGGAGAATAAGACCAGAGAAAATTATTAGAGCCATATTGATCAAGACTCCATGGATACCTCACTATGACCTCTACCTCTATCTTCCATAGAGGAAAGTTGCTTGGCAGATTGGAGAGAATAAGGAGAAGGGAACTGAGAAAGCAATTTGGAAGACTGGAATTATGAGTAAGGTCAGAGACAATATGAGGAAAGATCAGTGTAATGGAAATGAAAATTTAAAGATCTCCCCTGCCCCTAGGCTCACTGATAGGCTTAAGAGACTGAGAACTGTCCTTGATTTGAAAATATACTCTGCCCCCTAATAGGCTGAATGTGGTCACATGGAGCCTGTGGCAGGAGGCTTGGTTTTCAGGAATGCCCACACCTAGATGCTGTGTGACTGGGCAGTGGGTCAAGAGAGTGGTCACATTCTCTGACCCAGGAAAAGGCTATATAATCCCTGATGTGAGACTTTGCTTTGGGGCTCACTTTGAGAAGTGTTGTGTGATTTGATCAGGTGAGACTCTGGGCAGCTGTTCAGAGCCCCCCAGCTTTGAAAACCCAGATGTTGATGCTTCTCTCTCTGGTAACTGTGATTTGATATGGAAGTAATGGTTGGACAGTTTGGAAGCCTATCTGCTTGATTTGTTTCTCTGTCTTATAACTTCTTTCAATATACTCTGAAGTTCAGGTGCTGACTTTTCCCCCCTGAACTACGTAAATGATATGTGTTTGATTGATTAAAGTAAGCTTGTTAAGCCATTTTAAGTTGTTTTCCTTTAGAAAAGCAGATCTAAGAACCAGTGTTGGCAGCCACCCTGGGGATGCTGGGGTGCTTGCCGCTACAATCAGTTGGTTAGAACTTTAAAAATGGTGAAGGAGAATGACAAACTGAAGGAAGAAAAGGATTCAACCTGAAGGAATACTGTGGGTGACTATAAAGTGGAGAGAAGATGTGTCCAAGTGTACCTACACACCTTGGGTGAGCTTTATAATTAACCTTCCCTTTTTTCCCCAAGGAGGTAAGTTGAACAAATGATCACTTTACTTCCTCAGGAAAAGGGTCAATACCAATGCTAGGTGTTGAGCATGGTGGCACATTTATCTCAGACTCTATCAACACCTAGGAAAAAGGCTCAGTATGAAGGAGAATAATTGAGGAAAAGGAACTGAGGAGAAGAGAAAAGATTCAAGAAGAATGAGATGGTAAAACAATATAAATAAAATAAGGTTAGTAAAGCAAATTAGTAAGACAAAGTAAGAGAAAGGGGAAGTGGGGAAGGGCCATATGGTTGCCAAAATACTAACATTCGGGATTGTAATGAATCATAAGCAATTTAAAAAGCAAGAATTGAGAATTTCATGTTCAATAAGTATAGATAGTATAATCTTCAATGAGTATATGATGTTTATATTTTTGGAACAACCATAGACTTTTATCTATGCTGAAAGTGCAAGTGTTCTCCTTAGAATAAAATGTGAAGGGATTCTCCATTCTCCCATGGTGTTAAGAGATATGAAGAGGTCCCAAAACAAAACAAACACAAACAAAAATGTTAAGTTGTACTTTAATGACAAAATAAAAGATGTGAAAGGTTAAAGATTAACAGAAAATTCTGGCCACATCAGATGTTAGAGAGTGAAAAAATGAGAAAGATAAGAGAAAGAAGGAGAAGGCGGGAGAAAGAGGAGTAGGAGGACAACAAGGATGAGGAAGAGGATGAGGAGGACAAGGAGGAGGAGGACAGGGAGTTTTAGGATGGAAAGAAAGAGAAACAAAGAAAGAAACAAAGAAAGAAAGAAAGAAAGAAAGAAAGAAAGAAAGAAAGAAAGAAAGAAAGAAAGAAAGAAAGAGAGAAAGAAGGAGGGAGGAAAGTCATATATTTATTAAATACTTTACCAATCACTGAACTATATGCTAGAGTTATAAAAAACAAGTTAGTACAACAGTGTACTACTCCCAAAGAGTTTACAGGCTAAGAAATTACATATTAATGAGGAATAAAATATTTTTAAAAAGGAAGCTGTGAAAGAAAAGCATCAAACACCTGAAGGCTATAGTGTGTTGTTATCCAAATAGCACCAGATTCTGGCAGAAAGGAGCAAAGAATGATGAGAGGAAGGCAGGGAGCATGGTTTAACATGACTGGGGAATGACATGGATGCTTGGTTCAGGATGAGGCAACAGTTTATCTATCATAGCCTGGCTTTCCAGTATCCGAGTCCAAGATTTTAGTGGGAGGGAAATTAAAATGATAGGTATAGTGGTGATAAAGGATATGAGGATACAAAATGTGTGGAAGGATCATTGATCCGTGGGGCTACATGAGCATATACACACTTACCCATGTATGTATGTATGTATGTATATGTATATATGTATATGTGCATGTATACATATATGAGTGTGTGTGTACGTGTTATTTTTAAAAAGAAGGGAGCTAGATTCTCTGAACAGGAATGAGCTGCCTAGCCTTCAAGGAATAATAATAATAGATTCCCAACTACTGTAAGATGAGAGGTCTTTTAATAAAAGTCAGAGAAAGAAGAAAATAGTAGTGGTGGTTTTTTTTTTTTTTTTCCTGCTAAGGGGTACTGAGGCAGCTATTTGTCAAACTGATAACAAAAGAGATCAATTATATTTCAGGAGCATGCATCAAAGACCTGACAGAGAATCTCACAAGACTTGTCAAAACAGATGACTATTATGCACTTCTGGTGATTCATGTGGGCACAAAAGATACTGCAAACCGGAACTGAGAATGCATTGCAAAATACTGAAAAGCCTTGGGTGAAAAAGTGAAGAGCATAAGGTGGTGCCTTCATCACTACTGTTCAAAAAAGACAAGGGATAGAAATGATAAAATCAGATAGTAGAACAGTCATTTAAGAAGATGATGCTTCCAAATGACACCCAGTTTTCTGTACTCTGGATTAAAATATAGCAATTCCAGACTTCTATCTAGGGATCAAGTTCATCTAATAAGAGTTGATGTATTGAAAATCTGAATTAAAACAACAACAATAACACCTCTTTACAATAAATTAAAAGGGAGATTGAGAAAAGCACCTTTACATACCCATCAAGCTAGATATCAGAGAGAGTGACTACAATATAAAAGAAAGAAGAGTAGGTGAGATACCCTGAAGACCACAGGAAACAAAATCCAGGATAAAATCCACAGTCTTAAATGTCTATACACTATTAGAAGACAGCAAAATGAGCTAGAGCTCCTGATAGAAGGAAGCAAATATGATTTCATAATTATCCCTGAAACATCATGGAATGAGACCTATGAAAGAACCCAGGTTTTATCTGGACATGCCTTCTTCTAAAGAAGCAGGTTATATTAAAGAGGGAGAGGGGGGGTCTAAGGAGGTGAGGTATACTATTTTATAGCAAGAAGATAGAGTGGCAGCTAAGTGGTGCAATGGATAGAGCACTGGTTCTGGACACAGGAAGGTGTGAGTTCAAATCTGGCCTCAGATACTTCCTAGCTATGTGATGGTGGATGAATCACTTAACCCCAATTGTCTCCTAAATATCTTTCTAAAGATATATTTACACACACCACCGGTGTTCAACACAGCACACAATCCAAGTAAAATTAATGAAATACTTATTAAATGTTTACTATTTACAAATCACTGTGCTATATGCTAGAGATATAAATAGAGAAAAAAAAGTGTTCCAGCTCTTGAGGAAATCCTATTCTAATGGGAGAGATAACATATAAAAATATTTTTATCTATTAGTCAGATGGAAAGGTCCCGTGGTCTTTAAGTGAAACAGTAAAGTGGATAATAAATCTTCTTCTTTAATGGTAATCTGTACTGATAAAATTTTATCAGTTTCTGATATGATTGATCAGTTGCACCATTTGACAGTGGCAAGAACTTTTGTGACAAAAACATTCTTTTTCTTGGTCTTCAGTAGCTGTAGCACCAGCAGGAGTAGATGCCAGAATGCATCTCTACAGGGGCAACTTCCAAAGATGATGGCTATGCCATTTACCTCTTGATAAATGATCAAAAGATATGAATAGGAAGTTTTCAAAAAAAGAAATGAAGTATATCAATAGTCACATGAAAAAGCTCTAAATCACTACTAATTAGATAAATGTGAATTATTTTTTTGTCTTTTAGTTAATATTTTATTTTCCCCATTTACACGTAAAAACAAATTTTAACATTTGGGTTTTTTTTTTCTTAAATTTGAGTTACAAATAATCTCTCTCCCTAACATCCTCCACCTATTGAGAAAGTAAGCAACTTAATATAGGTTTTTCATGTGGAAAACATATTTTTGTATTTGCAATATTCTGAAAGAAAACACAGAGATAAAAAGGAAGAAAAATAGTTTGCTTTGATATATATTCAGACTCCATCAGTTCTTTCTCTGGAGATGAATAGCATTTTCATTATAAGTCCTTTGGTATTAACTTGGATCATTGTATCTCTGAGAATACCTAAGTTATTCACAGTAGATCATCATAAAATATTTTGCTTACTATTTACAATGTTCTCCCAGTTCTGCTCATTTCACTTTTAATCAGTTCATGAAAGTCTTTCCAGGTTTTTCTGAGAATATGCTGCTCATCATTTTTAATATTCCATCACAATCATATATGACAGTTTGTTCAGCTATACCTCAATTTAGGGGCATCCCCTTAAATTCAAACTTTTAGCCACCAATGAAATTGAATATGAATATGAATATTTTTCTACATATAGATCCTTATTATGTATACCTATATTATATATAGATATAGATATAGATATAGAGTATCAATATCTATTTATATATACATATATATGCACACACATATATACATCTTTTCGATCCAGATCTAGTGGGTCAAAGGGTATGGCCAGTTTTATACTTGCTGCTTAGGGCATAATTCCTTTCTTTCTTTCTTTTTTTTTTTGTTTTTCTCTTCTTTTTTAGTTTACATCATTCATTTCCACAATATTTTGAGTTACAAATTTTCTCCCCATTTTTCTCCTACCCACCACCCCAGAACAGTGATCCCACTGAATATCCCTTCCTCCAATATGCCCTCTCCCATATGTTCCCCCATTCTCCCTCCAACTTTCCAGTAGGGCACTGTGGATCTCTATGCCCCAGTGCCTGTATATCTTATTCCCTAGGTGCATGTAAAAAATAATAATATATTTTTAAACATTTGATTTGAAAACTTTGATTCCAGATTCTTTCCCTTCCTCCCTCATCAGCAAATCTTCCTGGGAAGATGAGCAATTCAATATAGGTTGTACATGTGTACTATGCAAAACATTTCCATAGTGGATATATTGTGAAAGACTGACTATATTTCCCTCCATTCTATCCCACCCCCACTTGTTCTTTTCTCTACTTTGATACTTTCCCTTTTAAAAAGTGTGTGCTTCCATCTTCCCTCCCCCACAACCTGCCCTCCCTTCCATCATTCCTCCTCTCATCCCCTTCTCCCCTATAATCCTATAGGGTGAGGTACCATATTTAGTGTGTATGTCATTCCCTCCCTAAGCCAAAATCAATGAGAGTAAGGTTGACTCATTCCCTTTTGTCTCCCTGTTCTTCCCCTTCATTGTAACAGTTTTCCCTTGACTCTTCTTTTTGAGATAATTTACCCCATTCTGTCTCTCCCCATCTCCTCTCATTATATGACTCTTTCACCTCTTAATTTCACCTTTAAAGTATCATCCCTTCCTATGCAATTGGTTCTGTGACCTCTGTCTATGTATACCTGTACACATATATACACAAACTTGAATATGTATTCATACATCCAGATACCCTCCTAAATAGACATATATATGTATGTGTACATACATGTGTATACATATGTATATTTATATACTGAAAAAAGTTTCATAAGTTACAATGATCACTTTTCTGTATAGGAATGTAAATAGTTCAACTTTGATAAGTTCCTTATGATTTCTTTTCCCTGTTTACCTTCTCATGCTTCTCTTGCTTCTTATATCTGAATGTCAAATTTTCTATTTAACTCTGGTTTTTTCATCATGAATGCTTGAAAGTCCTCTATTCCACTGAATGACCATATTTTTCCATGAAACGTAATACTCATTTTTGCTGGGTAGGTGATTCTTGGTTTTAATCCCAACTCCTTTGACCTCTGGAATATCATATTCTAAGCCCTTTGGTCCCTCTGTGTAAAAGCTGCTAGGTCAAGTGTTATTCTGATTGTGATTCCACAACATTCAAATTGTTTCTTTCTGGTTGCTTGTAATATTTTCTCCTTTATCTGGGAACTATGGAACCTGGCTGTAATATTCCTAGGAGTTTTCTGTTTGGGATCTTTTTTGGGAAGTGATTGCTGGATTCTTTCAACCTCTATTTTGCCCTCTGGATCTAAAACATCAGGGCAATTTTCCTTGAGAATTTCTTGAAGGGTGATTTCTAGGTTCTTTCTTTGATCATGGCTTTCGGGTAGTCCAATAATTTTTAAATTGTCTCTCCTGGATCTATTTTCCAGGTCAGTGGTTTTTCCCATATTTCACATTGCCTTCTACTCTTTCATTTGTTTGGATCTGCTTAAGAACATCTTGATTTCTCTTCAGTGAGCTTTTGAGATTCTTTTTCCATCTGGCAAATTCTGCTTTTTAAGGCATTCTTCTCTTCATTGGTTTTTTTGAGCCTCTTTTGCCATTTGAGTTATTCTATTTCTTAAGGTGTTATTTTCTTCAGTCAGGTTGTTGAGTCTCATTTCGCTCATTGATCCAGTTCCAATTTTCTAACATTGTTCTCATTTCTCTTAGCAATTTTTCCTCCACTTCTCTTATTTGGTTTTCAAAATCCTTCTTAAGCTCCTCTATGACCTGTAACCAGCTCATATTTTTCTTGGAAGCTTTTGGTGCAGGAGTTCTGACTTTGTTGTCTTTCTCCTGTTCCATGCTTTGATCCTTTCTGTCCTCAAAATAAGAGTGTAAAGTTGTATTGCCCTGCTTGCTTTGCTTACCTTGCTTGCTCATATTGCCTCTCAATTTCTTGACTTTTGAGCTTTTTGCCACAGTATAACTCTGCTACCAAAGGGGGAGATTTGTCCCAATTGCTGGAATTTTCTCAGCTGCTAGAGCTATTAGTTGGTTGCCCTTGCAGAAGCCTCCAATGGCTCTGGCAAACTGGCCTTGCACCCCAGTACCTTTACCCTAGACAGTGATCCAGATCCAAGCAGGTTAAAGCACACATTATTACCCCTCAGACTGGTCACTTGGCCCCCCTACAATCTGCAGGCCAGGAGCTCTGAAGCAGTCATGGCATGGTGGCTGCAAGCCTGCCATGCCTCAGCCATTTCTCCCTCCAGGGGGCAAAGGCCAGACCACACACACAGATGCCTGGTTCCCAAAGTCCCTACTGCATGGACCTCTCACTTTGTCCTTAGCATCTATGGGCTGATAATTCTGGAAACTGCCACAGCTTCTGGTGATCTGAAGTCCCTCCAGCTGGTGGCTGGTTATGGCTGCCCTACAGCTAAAACCCTTGGCTCATGGGGCTGGGCTCGGCTCTCAGAGTACTGCATGGGCCCCTTCTTGCTTGTCTGCTAGACAGTCTTTAGCGGGAAGTTAGCTTCTCTGTGTCATTTTGTGGGTTTTGTAGCTCCAAAGTTTGTTTAGAGTCATTTTTTTTACATGAATTGGAGGAGGTGGAAGTGGGAGTAGCGCTGAAGTCCTGTTTTTACTCTGCCATCTTGGCTCTACCTCTTAGGGCATAATCCTAAATTGCTTTCCAGAATAGGTATCAGTTCACAATTTAACTGACAATGCATTAGTGTTTCAATTTTCCCACATCACCTCTAATATCTGTTATTTTCCTTTTCTGTCATATTATCCAATCTGATAGTTCTGAGGCAGTACCTCAGAATTATTTTATTTTGCATTTTTCTAATCAGTAATGATTTAGAGAGTTTTTATATGTCTTTGGAGAGTTTTAATTCTTTCATCTGAAAACTGCCTGTTCATATCCTTTGTTCATTTATTAATTGGGAAATGGCTCTAATTTTCTTATAAATTTGACTCAATTCTCTACATATTTGAGAAATAAGATCTTCATAAGAAAAACTTGTTACACAATTTTTTTCACAGATTTGATTATTAACCATGTTTTTGTTTCCATTCAAGTTCTCTCCATTTATCCTATTCCTTTTCTCCTTTTATCCTATCTGATCTCATAGTGTTTTGCTTCCTGATTACTGCTTCCCCCAATCTTCCCTCCATTTTATGATCCCATCTTCTTTTATCAACATCTACCTCCTATTTTCCTTTAGGGTAAGACAGATTTCTTTTTTTTTTTTTTTTTTTTTCACCTTTGTTAACATCTTATATTTAAAAGAGATAATGAAAATTTTCTGATAAAAACAATATACTAAAGATAATAATACAAAAATATAGGAAGAATCTTTTATTTCCTTAGCTTGGGGATACAATCACAAACATGGAATGAGTATAATTTATGTAACAGGGGCTAACTGATAGGGTATGCTTGGGGCTGTAGACCTAGGGTCCAACTACTTCCAGTGATAACGCATGTCTCTCCAAGTGGCCAGGCCCTAGGCATGTTTTCATTAATGCTCCATGACATGGCCACTATTACATTCACATTGAGGAATGAAGGAAGGACTCACCCAAGCACCTAAAGATTTGATATCTCCTCTCCTTCCTCCTTTACTCCTACAATGTAGAGACAGAACCATGTAGTCCTAATGATAAACGGAATTGCTTTTAGTGAAGTTTCAGTAAGGGCTAAGATCAGGGTCTGCTCCTCCTTGCTTCTTATATATTCAGTGGCTTTTATTGCTCATTGGTCATAATCATGGCTTCGTCTCAGACACTTGTTGCCAACAATTTGTTCCATCCAGCAGCTGGTTCTTGAGCAGTAGAAATATGTAATAGAGATTCAACTGACAATGTAATAGCTTTTGTAGGACCCTAGAGGTCATTCTTTTTTTTTTTTTTACCCCTTTGGTAATATTAAGTCCTGAAGTTTTACCATAGAAAAAAATGACCTCTTCCTATGCAATGGGACCCATCTTAGCTAAAAGAGAAAGTAATAAACCTTACATAAGAAATGACTCCTTGAAAACTATAATAGACTAGACAATCCACTGACTTCATGGTATAGCAAGAAATATTAAAAAAAATCAAAAGATGGAAAAAATAAAATAAAATATATCTGATATTTAAAAAAAACTGGCTTAAAACGTGGCAATGGCTCTTAAATGATTTCTCTTGGATCTGTTCTTCAGGTCAGTTTTTTTTTTTTCTTCTTTTTTTTTTTTTTAATAAATTTATTAGTTTAGTTTCAGTTAACAAGATTCAATTCCATAGTTCCTTGATTTTCAAATTTCCTTTACTTCCCTCCCCCCTCCCCTCATGACATCATATAGTACAGTATAGGGTCTGCAAATGCATTCATATTAAACATTATTCCAATTACAAAGGCATATTGTACTAGGTGGGATGAAAGATGGTAAGGAAGAAGTAAAACCAAACAATGAGAAGAACAAGATCATTTAGTTTGCTTCCATCAGGATTCAGGCTCAGTTCTTTCTAGTTATATCTCTGGATGGCACATTTCTCACTTTCTTGAGTCATTCGGGATTAACTTATATCACTGCATTGCTGAAAAGAGTCCAGTCTGTCATAGTTGGTCGTCACAGATATGGTATGTCTGTGATTGTATACAAATTTCTTCTGATTCTACTCTTCTCGCTCAGCATCAGTTTGTATAAGTCTCTCCAGGTAATTATGAAATCCGTCACCTCCTCGTTTCTTATAGCACAATAAAATTCCATTACATTCATATACCACAACTTGTTTAGCCATTCCCTAATTGAAGGGCACCCCTTTAGTTTCCAATTCTTTGCAACCACAAAAAGGGCTGCCAAAAATATTTTTGTACATATGGTTCTTCCTCCCACTACTATGATCTCTTTAGGATATAACCCTAGGAGTGGTATGGCTGGGTCAAAGGGTATGAAATTATTTATAATCCTTTGGGCATAATTCCAGATTGCTCTCCAGAATGGTTGGATAAGTTCACAACTCCACCAGCAATGTATTAGCGTTCAAATTTGCCCACATCCTCTCCAGCATTTGTCACTTTCTTGTTTTGTCATCTTAGCCAATCTGACTGGAAAGATGTGGTATCTCAGAGTTGTTTTGATTTGCATTTCTCTAATTAATAGTGATTTAGAGCATTTCTTCATATGCTTATAGATATCTTTAATTTCTTTCTCTGAAAACTTACTATTCATATCCTTTGACCATTTCTCAATTGGGGAATGACTTGTATTCATATAGATTTGGCTCAATTCTCTATAAATTTTAGAAATGAGTCCTTTATCAGAGACACAGGTTGTAAAAATTCTTTCCCAATTTCCCACCTCCCTCTTGATCTTGGTTACATTGGCTTTGTTTGTGCAAAAGCTTTTCAATTTAATGTAATCAAAATCATACATTTTGCATTTTATAATGCTCTCTAAATCTTGTTTGGTCCTAAAATCTTCCCCTCTCCACAGATCTGTCAGGTAAACTATTCCTTGCTTTCCCAAATTGCTTACAGTATCATCCTTTACACCTAGATCATGCACCCATTTAGACTTGATTTTGGTATATGGGGTAAGACAGATTTCTAACTCAATTGATTATATATGTCATTCTCTCATTGAGCCAATTCCAATGAAAATAATGTTAAAGCACTCCCCATCTCAAATTTCCCCATTTTCCCTTCCATTGTAAAAGCTCTTTCACGTGAGATAATTTAACCCTCTTCTACTCACCCCTTTCTCCTCTTCCTAGTGCAATCCTCACCCCTCAATTTTACTTTTTTAGGCATTATCTCTTTATATTCAACTCATACCCATGTCCTCTGTCTATACAAACTCCTAACCATGCTAATAATGAGATAATTCTTAGGAGTTACAAATATTATTTTCCCATATAGGTATGTAAGCAATTTAACCATATTAAATCCCTTATGATTTCTCTATCCTATTTACCTTTTTATGCTCTCTTGAGTGTTACATTTGAAAATAAAATTTTCTGTTTATCACTGGTCTTTTCATCAGGAATGCTTGAAATACCTTTATTTCAATCATTGATTATTTTTTTCCCTGAAGAATTATACTTAGTTTTGCTAGGTAGGTGATTCTTAGGTGATTCTTAACTCTACTGGCCTTTGGGATACCATATACTCTCATGTAGAAGCTGAGAATACTTGTGTTATCCTGGTTGTGGCCCAACAGTATTTGATTTTTTTTTCTTTTTATTACTTGCAATATTTTCTTCTTGACCTGGGAGCTTTGCAATTTGGCTATAATATTCCTAGGAGTTTCATTTTGGGATCCTTTCAGGAGGTAATCTGCATAGTCATGCCATTTCTATAAGACCCTCTGATTATAGAATATCAGGGAAGTTTTCCTTGATTATTTCTTAAAACATAGTGTTTAGGCTCTTTTTTTGATCATATATTTAGGTCAGTTTTTCTTATAACAAGATATTTTGCATTTTCTTTTTTCTTCTTTTGATTTTGTTTTATTGTTTCATGGAGTTATTAGATCCTACTTTTTAAATTCAATTTTTTAAAATTTTATCTATTTCTAGTTTTCAGCATTCACTTCCATAAGATTTTAAGTTTCAAATTCTCTCCTCATTTCTCCCCTCCACTCAATCCAAACAGCCTAGAATTTGAAAGAGGTTCTGCATATCCATTCATATTGAAACTATTTTCATGTTAGTCATGTTGCAAAGAAGAATTATAACCAATGGGAGAAACCACAAGAATGAAGAAACAAATAAAAGAAAAAGAGCAAATAATGTACTTCAATCTGCATTTAGACCCCATAATTCTTTTGCTGGATGTGGACAGCATTTTCCATCATGAGTCCTTTGGAGTTGTCTTATATCCTCGCATTGCTAAAAAGAGATAAGTCTATCAAAGTTAGTCATCACACGTTGTGGCTGTTATTGTGAACAATATTCTCCTGGTTTTGCTCACTTCACTCGTCAAGAGTTCCAGGTTTTTCTGAAGTATTCATGCTCATCATTCCTTATAGGACAATAGTATTACATTACATTCATATAATACAATTTGTTCAATCATCCGCCAACTGATGGGCATCACCTCAACTGAGATAATTTACCCTAACTTTTTTCATTTGGCCAATTCTATCATTTAAGAAGCTCTTTTCTTCAGTGAATTTTTGTACATCTTTTCCCATGTTACCAGTTCTACTTTTTAAGGAGTTCTCTCCAGTGAATTTTGTGCCTGCTTTACAATTTGGCTTATTCCACTCTTTAAGGTGTTATTTTCTTCAGTATTTGTTTTCTGCCTCATTTACCAAGCTATTGGGTGTTTTTCACGATTTACTTGAATCACTCTCATTTATTTTCCCACTGCCTCTCTTATTTGATTTTTTTTTAATTCAGATTTTTTTATTCCCTTAAAGTTAGCCAAAGCAAGCAAATGTGTATGTACAAAGAGCCAGAATATGAATTCTGATCATCTGATATATGAATGGCCATCCTTAAATATGTTTTAGAACAATCCCAACTAAAGTTCTCTTTCACACATATTTATGATCTCTATATATGTTTAACCCTATTATGAGAAAGGAATTTTCTCTTTTTTCCCTAATTTTAAACGTATTTCTTTATTTTTAGTTTTCAACATTCATTTCCACAAAATTTTGAGTTACAATATTCTCCCTGTTTTTCCCTGACCCCCACACCAAAATAGCAAGTCTACTGAATAACCCTTCTCCTGAACTGTTCTCTCTTATATTCTCCCCTATTACCCCATTGCCCATATATCTTATTTCCCAGTCAAATGTAAATAATAAAAAAAATTAAACATTTGTTTATAAAACTTTGAGTTCCAGGGCAGAGCTAAGATGGCGGAGTAGAAACAGCTCATCCAAGCCACTCTGCCCCCAGATTCCCCTCAAACTATGTAAAAGGGGACTCTGAACAACTTCTGGAGCCCCAGCACCCACAGAACAACACAGAGAAGCTAACCTCCCGGTGAGGACAGCCCAGCAGCCCTGCAGGAAGGACCAGCGCAGTGGTCTGGGAGCCGGCAGCGCGCAGAGCGCAGGAGCCGAGCGCAGGAGCCGAGCCGAGCCCAGGTCCACGTGAGCCGAGGTTTTAGCCCCAAGGCAGCAAGGCCAGCAGCCCGCTAGAGAGACCCCAGAACACCAGCAGCTGTGACGACTCCAGAATTATCCACATAGACATGCCTAGGACAAAGTAAAAGGTTAGTGTCCTATGGACTTTGGGACCAGCATTTGGGGAATGCGTCGGCTTCCTCCCCTGGGGGCTAGAAGCCACTGAGGACAAACGTCATTTTGTAGTTTTCAGAGGCAGCTCCAGCTCCTGGCCTGCGAACTGTAGGGAGATCCAGAGATCAGTCTTGGGGGGGTAATCGCCCTTGCTTTAACTTCCCTGGATCTGGATTGTGATCTAGGGTGAAAGTCGTGGGTGGGTTTACAGCTTGCCAGAAACGGAAGTTGCCCCCCACATGTTCGGGACGAATATTCTTCTATCTGGCCTTAAAGCCATAGTGTGGCAACAAGCCCAAAAGTCAAGTAATTAAGTGGCAACATGCCAAGGCAAAGGAAACAGAAAAATTCAACCCTAGACTCCTATTTTGGGGGCATAGAGCGGGAAAAGGACTGTGAGGTCAGAAGTCCTGCTACAAAAGCCCCAGGGGAAAACATGAGTGGGTTGCAGGCCATAGAGGACCTTAAGAAGGTCTTTAAAAATCAAATAAGAGAAGTGGAGGAAAAATTGGAAAGAGAAATGAGAAGATGCAGGAAAAGTATGAAATGAGGGTCAACAGCCTGACTGAGGAAAACAACACCGTAAAAAACAGACTAACTCAAATGGCAAATGAGGCCCAAAAGGGCAATGAGGAGAAGAATGCCTTAAAAAGTCGAATTTGCCAGATGGAAAAAGAATCTCAAAAGTTCACTGAGGAGATTCATTCCTTCAGAGTTAGACTGGAGCAAATGGAAGCTAATGACTTTATGAGAAATCAAGATGCTCTTAAGCAGATCCAAACAACTGAAAGATTAGAAGGCAATGTGAAATATCTCATGGGAAAAACCACTGACCTGGAAAATAGATCCAGGAGAGACAATTTAAAAATTATGGACTACCTGAAAGCCATGATCAAAGAAAGAACCTAGAAATCACCCTTCAAGAAATTCTCAAGGAAAATTGCCCTGATGTTTTAGACCCAGAGGGCAAAATAGAGGTTGAAAGAATCCACAGATCACCTCCTGAAAAAGATCCCAAAAAGAAAACTCCCAGGAATGTTATAGCCAGGTTCCAGAATCCCCAGATCAAGGAGAAAATACTACAAGCGGCCAGGAAGAAACAATTTCAATATTGTGGAAACACAATCAGAATAGCCCAGGACCTGGCAGCTTCTACACTGAGGGATTGAAGGGCATGGAATATGATATTCCAGAGGGCAAAAGAGCTGGGAATGAACCCAAAGATCACCTACCCAGCAAAACTGAGTATTTTGTTTCAGGGGAAAATATGGTCATTCAGTGGAATAGAGGACTTTCAAGCATTCTTGAGGAAAAAACCAGAGTTGAATACAAAATTTGACATCCAGACACAAGAAGGAAGAGATGCCTGAGAAGGTAATCAGGGAAAAGAAATCAACAGGAACTTATCAAAGTTGAACTATTTACATTCCTATATGGAAAAGCAATAACTGTCACTGATGATATCTTTCTCACTATGAAAATAATGGAAGAAGGGGGTGTGGTCATATGAATACATATGTGAATGTGTGTGTATATGGTTACAGTTATATATGGATAGAGGGCATAGGTTGAATTTGTTGGGAAGGGAGAATACTCAAGGGATGAAATTATGAGGTGAGAGAGGAAAGTGGCAAGAGGAGATGGGGAGAGACAGGGTAGGGTAAACTATCTCATGTAGAAGAAGCAAGGGGAAGTGTTTGCAAGGGAGGGGGAGCATAGGAAGGCAAAAAAGGCAAAACTACATTCTCATTGAATTTGGTTCAGGGAGAGAATGACATACATACTAAATGGGATATCTCAACCTGCAGCAGAATAGGGGGAAGGGGGATGAGAGGAGGGATGATGGATGGGAGGGCATCCTTGGGGGGAGGGGAGTTTGGAAGTACCCACTATAGAAGAGGGACAGGATCATGTAAGGAATGGACCAGGTGGGGGTGGGATGAGTGGGAGGGAATTATAAGCAGCCTTGTACAATATATCTACTATGGTAATGTTTTTCATAGCTAGACATGTACAACATATACTGAATTACTTATCTCCCCAGAGGGAATGGGTGACAAGGGAGGAAGGAAATGGATCTGAAATTCGAGGTCTTAACATTAAATGTTTCAAATATAAAAAAAAAACAAAACAACTTTGAGTTCCAGATTTTTTTTTCCTTCTTCCCACCTCACCCACCCCCACTGGCAAGATAAACAATTCAATATAGTTTGAACATGTGTAGTTACCCAAACCATTTCCATAGTAGTTATATTGTGAAAGAGTAACTATATTTCCATTCCTCCTATCCTGCCCCCTACTTATTCTATTTTCTCCTTTGAACCTATCCCTTTTCAAAAATGTTTGCTTCTAACTATCCATTCCCCTAATCTGTCCTCACTTATATCATCCCCCTCTTATCCCTTACCCCCCCATTTTCCTGTAGGGTAAGATACCAAATTAGGTACATATAGTATTCCCTCCTTAAGCCAAATTAAATGAGAAGAAAGATTTCTGATTTCTTTCATTTTCCTGCTCCTCCCCTCTATTGTAACAGTTTTCTCTTGCCTCTTTTATGTGAGATAATTTATCCTAATCTATTTCTCCCTTTCTCCTTCTCCCAATAAATTCCTCTATCACCTCTTAATATTATTTTTTAGATATTATCCCTTCATATTCAACTTATTGTGTGCCCTCTGTTAACGTATATATGAACACACATATGCCCATACTCACATGTATATTCATATGCACATATACCCTCCTATACATATATATATATATATATATACACACACACATATATATATATGTATACACACACACACACACACACACACACACACACATATATATATATATATATATATATATATATATATTCACTTCAACTATCCTCGTACTGAGAAAAGTCTTATGAGTTATAATGATCATTTTTCCATGTAGCTCAAATTTTAAAAGTTCCTTATTATTTCTTTTTCCTACTTACCTTCACATGCTTCTCTTGCTTCTTGTATTTGAATGTCAAATTTTCTGTTCACCTCTGGTTTTTTTCATCCAGAATGCTTGAAAGTCCTCTATTTAATTGAATGACCATATTTTCCCCTGTAGCATTATATTCAGTTTTGCTGGGTAGGTGATTGTTGGTTTAGGTCCTAGCTCCTTGACCTCTGCAATATCATATTCCAAGCCCTTCAAAGCCTAAATGTAGAAGCTGCTAGGTCTTGTGTTATCCTGATTCTGTTTCCACAATACTCAAATTTTTTTTCTTCCTGACTGCTTGCAATGTTTTCTCCTTGATCTGGGAACCCTGGAATTTGGCTCTAATATTCCTGGGAATTTTCCTTTGGGGACCTTTTTCAAGAGGTAAATTCTTTCCATTTCTATTTTGCCTTCTGGTTCTAGAATATCTGGGCAATTTTGTTTGAGAATTTCTTGAAAGATGTTTGAGAATTTCTAGGCTCTGTTTTTTGTCATGGCTTTCAGGTAGTCCAATAATTTTTAAATTATCACTCCTGGATCTATTTTCCAGGTCAGCAGTTTTTCCAATGAGATATTTCACATTGCCTTCTATTTTTCATTCGTTTAGATCTGTTTTATAGTATTGATTTCTCATAAAGTCATTAACTTCCAATAGCTCTAATCTAATTTTGAAGGAGTTATTCTCTTTTTTTTTAATTTTTTTTTTTTTAAGCAATTGGGGTTAAGTAACTTGCTCAAGGTTACACGGCTAGTCATTATTTATGTGTGGGTGCTCATTTTCTGAGGCCGGATTTGATCTCGGGTCATCCCAACTCCTGAGGCCGGCGCTCTTACTCACTGCGCCACCTAGCCGCCCCTTTAGGGCAGGTTAAGTAACTTGCCCAAGGTTACACGGCTAGGTTTTTGTTTGTGTGGGTTAAGTGTCTGAGGCTGGATCCGAACTCAGGTCCTTCTGACTCCAGGGCCAGCACTCTACTCACTGCGCCACCTAGCCGCCCCTGGGAGTTATTCTCTTAAGTGAGTTTTTGACATTCCTTTTCCACCTGGCAAATTTGGCTTTTTAAGTCATCCTCCTCACTTTTTTGGGCCTCCTTTGCCATTTGAGCTAGTCTATTTTGTAAGGTGTTATTTTCTTCAGTGTATTTTTGGATCTCCTTTAGCAGGCTGTTGACTCATTTTTATGATTTTCTTACATTATTCACATTTCTCTTCTCAGTTTTTCCTCCACTTCTCTTACTTGATTTTCAAAATCTTTCTTGAGCTCCTCCAAGGCCTTAACCAATTCATATTTTTCTTGGAGGCTTTTGACACAGGATTTCTGACTTCACTATTCTCCTCCCCTCCATATCTTGGTCCTTTTTCTTCCCAAAAAAGGGCTGTATGTTCTGATTGTGCTTCCAACCTTGCTCATATCGCCAGCCAATTACTTGACTTTTGAGCTCTTTGCCACGATAGATCTCTGCTTCCAGAATGTAGAGAGCTGTCTCACAAATTGCTGGGGTTTTCACAGCTGCTAGGGCTACTAGGAGGGTGCCTTCTCTACAGTCCCCACAAGCTCTGACACACTTGCCACAAACCCCAGGACCAACATCCAAGACAGTGATCCAGATCCAAGAAGGTCAAAGAAAGAGCAATTACACTATGAGTGGTTGCTTGTTCTTCCTATGATCTGCAGGCTAGGAGCTTCAGAAGAAGCCATGTGGCAGTGGCTGCACAGCTTCCCACAACTCAGCTGCTTCTTGCCCTGGGGGGCAGGGGCTAGACCAGGCTCTTCTGTCCCTCCCTGTTCCAACAGAGTTCCATACTGACCTTTTACTTTGTCTTTAGCATTTATGGGTTGAGAACTCTGGAAACCTCCACAGCTTCTGGTGATTCTGCTGCCAAAGTCTGTGCTGACTGCTGCTGGTCAGGGCCACCCTGGGGCCAGAACCACACGGCTCACACAGAACTGCACTCCGCTCCCAACTTGGTGTGTTAGACTCTTCCTGTTGACCTTCCAGGCTGCCTTCAGCAGAAGATTTGTTTCTCTCTGTCTCTTTGTGGGTTCTGTAACTCTAAAGTTTGTTTAGAGTCGTTTTTTTACATGTATTGGAAGTGATTAGAGCGGGAGCACACACCAAGTTTGTGTTTCCACTCCAACATCTTGGCTCCCTTTTATTTGATTTTTAAAAGCCTTTATTCCTTTCTTCCAGGAAATTGTAGGGAGCATGAATGCAATTTATATTTTTCTTTGAGACTTTGAGTGGAGCAGTTTGGAGTTTGTTATTTTCTTCTGAGTTTGTGTTTTAATATTCCTTGTCACCATAGTAACTTCCTATGGCCTGGCTCTTTTTCTACTGTTTGCTCATTTTTATATCCGATTTCTTGACTTTTAACTCTGGAAGCCACTGCTACCATTGCCCCAAGAATGACTACTGGTTTGCTAGAACAGGGCTTTACTTTACTTTGTCACAAGTGCAAAAACTTTTCTGCTGATATTTTATGTTGTCTTGTGCTAGAAAATTGTTTCACTCCAGCTTTTTGTGGTTTCTTCCCCTCCCCAAATTCATTTTAAAGTATTATTATTTCAGAATATTTTTGGAGGGGAATTTGGGAGAGCTAAGGCAATTTCCTACTATTTCTCCACCATGTTGACTCTGCCCAGAAGAAATGCAAATTAAACAATTCTCACATGCCACCTCAGGCATGTTAGATTGGCTAACATAACACAAGAGGAAAATTTCAAATGCTGGTGGGGATGTGGAAAAATTGGGACACTAATGCACCTGTTGATGGAGTTGTGAACTGGTTCAACTATTCAGGAGTACAATTTGGAACTGTACCCAAAGGACTATAAAAGTGTGCCTACCCTTTGTCCTAGCAATATCACTACTAGGACTGTATCCCAAGGACATCAAAGAAAAAGGAAAAGACCTATATGTACAAAAAACTTATAACTACTCATTTGTGTTGGTAAAGAACTGAAATTTGAAAAGATGCCTATCATTTTGGGAATGACTGGGCAATTCTAGTATATGATTGTGATGGAATACTATTATACTATAAGAAATTATGATCAGGATGGTTTCAGAAAAAAAGTTTAGAACATTTGTATGAACTCATGCAAAGTCAAGTGAGCAAAACTAGTACATTACATAGTACCAAAAATATTGTAACAATGATCTACTATGAAGGACTAGGCTACTTGGATCAAGGCAATGATAAAAGGTAGTTCCAAGATGGTGGTGGAGAAGCAGGAAAACTCCATGAGCTCCCCCCATACCCATCTCAAATATCTATAAATTATGACTCTAAACAAATTTTAGAATTATAGAATCCAAAAAGTGACAGAGAGAAACAAATCTCCCACTGAAGGAAGCCCAAGAGATCTAAAGGAAGGCTCCATCACAGGGTGCTGGGAGATGAGCCCAGCCCTGCATGAGCCCAAAGTTGTAGCCCCAGGGCAGCCCTGACAAACAGCTGCTTGAGCAGACTTCAGGAGAGTGGATCACCAGCAACAGTGGCGGTTTCCAGAATTATCAAGCCATAAATGCCAAAAACAAAGTGAAAGAGCAGTGGGAAATTCTGTTGGAACTGGGGGAGGGGGGATGGAGGAGCTCTGTTTATGCCATGCCCCCAGGGGCTAGAAGCAGTAGAGGCATGGCATTGTGTAGCCACTACCTTGTGGCTGCTTCGGAGATCCTGGCCTGCAGATTGTAGGAGGACCAAACAAACATTCAAAGGGTAATCATTCTTGCTTTAACCTTTTTGGATCTGGATAGCTGTTTTGGGTGGAGGTCCTGGGGTATATGGCCAATGGGCCAGAGCTTCTGGGGGGTGGGGTGCACACAGGGAACCAAACTAGTAGCTCCAGCAACTGCAAAACCCCCAGTGATTTGGGACAAAGCTCTCCTCTCTGGGAAGCAGAGTTCTACTGTGGTAAAAAGCTCAAAAGTCAAGTAATTGAGTGGCAACATGAGCAAGCAAAGGAAGCAAACAAGCACAGCAATCAAACCTTAGATTGTTTTCTAGCAACAAAAAGGATCAAACCATGGGATGGGAGGAAGACAACAAAGTCAGATCTCCTGCTCCAAAGGCTTCCAAGAAAAATATGAAGTACAGACCATGAAGTAGATAAAAAAGGATTTTGAAAATCAAGTAAGAGAAGTGGAGGAAAAATTGGGAAGAGAAATGAGAATGATGCAAGAAAATCATGAAAAGACAGTCAACAACCTGACTGCAGAAAATAACACCTTAAAAATAGACTAACTCAAATGGCAAAAGAGGCTGAAAAAGCCAATGAGGAGAAGAACACATTAAAAAGCCAAATTTGCCAAATGGAAAAAGAATTTCAAAAGCTCACTGAAGAGAATAATACTTCAGAATTAGACTGGAGCAAATGGAAGCTAGTGACTTTATGAGAAATCAAGATACTATTAAACAGATACAAACAAATGGAAATATAGAAGACAATGTGAAATATTTCATTGGAAAACCACTGACCTGGAAAAAAGATCCAGGAGAGATAATTTGAAAATTGTTGGACTACCTGAAAGCCACTAAAAAAACAAAAACAAAAAACAAAAAAAAAACAACTTAGAAATCATCCTTCAAGAAATTCTCAAAGAAAATTGCCCTGATATTTTAGAACCAGAGGGCAAAATAGAAATGGGAAGAATTCACTGATCACCTCTTGAAAAAGATCGAAAAAGAAAACTCCTAGGAATATCATAGCCAGGGTCCAGAGTTCCCAGATCAAGGATAAAATATTACGAGCAGCCAAGAAGAAATGATTTAAATATTGTGGACACACAATCAGGATAACACAAGATCTAGCAGTTTCTACATTAAGGCATAGAAGGGTTCAGAATATGGTATTTCAGAGTTCAAAAGAGCTAGCATTAAAACTAAGAATCACATTCCCAGCAAAACTGAGTATAATGTTTCAGGGGAAAATATAGTCATTCAATGAAATAGAGGACTTTCAAGCATTCTTGATGAAAAAAACAGAGTTGAATAGAAAATTTGACATTCAAATACAAGAAACAGAGAAGTGTGAGAAGGTAAACAGGGAAAAGAAATCATAAGGAACTTATCAAAGTTGATCTATTTTCATTCTTATATGGAAAAAAATGATAATTGTAACTTATGAAACTTTTCTCAGTATGAGGATAGTTGAAGGGAATATAAATGTATGTGTATATATATTTTTAAATTATCTCTCCTGGATCTATTTTCCAGGTCAGTGTTTTTTTCCCATGAGATATTTCACATGACCTTCTATTCTTTCATTTGTTTGGATCTGTTTAACAGCATCTTGAGTTCTCATAAAGTCATTAGCTTCCATTTGCTCCAGTCTAACTCTGAGGGAATGAATCTCCTCATTGAGCTTTTGAGATTCTTTTTCCATTCTGGCAAATTCGGCTTTTTAAGGCATTCTTCTCCTCATTGCCTTTCTGAGCCTCTTTTGCCATTTGAGTTAGTCTATTTTTAAGGTGTTATTTTCCTCAGTCAGGCTGTTGACTGTCATTTCATACTTTTCCTGCATCTTTCTCATTTCTCTTCCCAATTTTCCCCCACTTCTCTTATCTGCTTCTTAAGGTCCTATATGACCTGTAGCCAGCTTGTATTTTCATTTGGGGCTTTTGGTGCAGGAGTTCTGACCTCACAGTCCTCCTCCAGCCCCTAAAATAGGAGTCCAATGTTGAATTTTTCTGGTTATTTTGTTTCTTTAGCCTAGGCATGTTGCCACTTAATTACTTGATTTTGGGGCTTGTTGCCACAGTAGGACTCTGCCACCAGACAGGAGAGCTTCTGTCCCAAACGTGGGGTCTTCACAATTTCCGCAGGTTGAGTGGACTCTGTAAAGCCTCCACCTGCTCTGGCAAATTGGATACCCACCCCAAACCTCTCCCCCAGACCACAATCCAGATCCAGGCAGTTTAAAGCAAGAGCGATTAACCCCCAGACTGATTGCTGGATCTCCCTACAGTTCGCAGACCAGGAACTAGAGCCGCCAATGACTCTGCAAAGTGGCTTCCGTGCCGTGTTTCTTCAGCAGCTTTTTGCCCCCAGGGGAGGAAGCCACATGTTCCCCAAATACTGGTCCCAAAGTCCACAGGGCACTAACCTCTCACTTTGTCCTAGGCATATCTGTGCTGGTACTTCTGGAATCGCCACAGCTGCTGGTGTTCTGGAGTCCCTCCAGCTGGCTGCAGACCCAGTCACCCTCGGGCTAAAACTGGGGATCACGAGGGCCTGGGCTCTAGGTTCCCAGCGTGCTGTGCTGCCCACTCTCAGAGTGCTGTGCTGGCTGCTCCCTGCAGGGCTGCTGGGCTGTCCTCAGCAGGAGGTTAGCTTCTCTGTGTCGTTCTGTGGGTGCTGGGGCTCCAGAAGTTGTTCAGAGTCCCCTTTTACATTGTTTGGAAGTTGTATGGTGCAGAGCACCTTGGAAGTGCTGTTTCTACTCTCTAAAACCATATGTTTAAACATTTATTATTAATATTATTATTATTATACATGCAACTGGGAAATAAGATATACAGGCACTGAGGTATGGAGATCCATCTTGCCTTCCCAGAAAGTCAGAGGCGAGTGGGGAGGATATAAGAGAGAGAAGATTAGGAGAGGAGGTATTCATTGGAATTGCTGTTTTGGGGTGGTGGGACAGAATTTTTTTAAAAAAGGTAAAAAAAAAGAACTCATGGCAAAAAAATGTTATTAACCTCAAGAAAAACAACTGATAAACACTGAATGTAGATTGAAGTATACTTTATTTTTTAACTTTCAAAATGAACAAAGATCATGACTATAGGCCCTGGGATAAAGACATTGACTTCTTGACTTCAGGGTACTGAGTCAACTTCTGCAGGGTCTAAGGGGAAATGATGTTTAAGATAGTGGTGGTGGCCTGACCTGCTCAGCACATTTATGTGTTTCCCCCCGGGTACCTGGCTTCAGCTAGGCCAACTTGTCTGCCCTCTCAGGGGGCAGTTGATGTGTTTGGCTGGTCTCATCTCTACAGGAGTTACCTCCTGGATGACGATTGTAGAAGCTGGGCTGGTATCATGATCAGCAGTAAGGGAATTAGAGGAGTATAGATACTGAAGAGAGCTTTCTTGTAGCTAGTGACATGCTCCAATTACTCTTATTTTCATAAGGCATTTTGTTGTTGAAGGAGATAGTAAGAGAATATATAGAAGCCCTTGATGAAGTCAAATTAAGCAGGCCTGCATGCACTACATTTTCAAGTACTGTCAATTAGTCAATAGACATTTATTAAGTTCCTACTATGTGCTAGACATTGTGCTTAACACTGGGGAATAAAAAAAAGGATATAAAACACTTCCTTCCCTTAAGTAGCTCACAGTTTTTTAAGGGAGAAACAAGAAAACAACTATATACGAACAAACTAGATACAGCATAAATGGGAAATAAGAGAGGGAAATCACTAGAAATAAGGGGGATTGGAAAAAGCATCCTATTGTAGGTGGAATTTTAGTTGGGATTTAAAGGAAGCCAGTAGGCAGAGATGAGGCAAGAGTGTATTCCTAGCAAAGAGGACAGCCAGAAAAAATTCCTAGAGAGAAGAGATAGTATCTTGTTTCTAGAAAAAAAAAGGAGGCCAGGGTCATTTCAGTCAAGTACTGAAAGTATAGGTTTTCAGATATGAATGCTGAGCCACTGTCACTGATATTTGAGGGATGATGAAGAATGAGATGGATACTACAGTACTGAAGAAAACACTATCTCAGTTTTGTTGTTCCTTGTTTGTTGTTAATAGAAAAGAATAAAACTTGTAAACTATTTAAGGTTAATCCCTGGCAAAATTCTAGATTACATTAATAAAGAAAAGAAGCATTTTCCACAAAACCAGCATAGCTTGAGCTAGATTGTTATATCCTCCTACCCTTATTTCCATTTTTTTTAAACAAATGCTTTATTAACTTCTGTTTTACATCATTCATTTCCTCCAGATTTTGTGTTACAATCATTTTCCCCCCATTATTCCCCTACCCAACCTCCCAGAATAGCAGTCCCACAAGATATTGCTTCCTCCAATCTGCTCTCTCCCATACCTTCTCCCATACCCCCATCGACTTTTCCATTATAGGAAGGTGAATCTTTGTGTCCCCGTGCCTGCACATCTTATCTCCCTATTACAAGCAAAAGAGTATTAATATTAGTATTAATATATATTTGAAACATTTAATGTTAAGACCTCGACTTTCAGATCCAATTCCTTCCTCCCTTGTCACCCATTCCCTCTGGGGAGATAAGTAATTCAGTATACGTTGTATATGTCTAGCTATGCAAAACATTATCATAGTAGATATATTGTACAAGGCTGCTTATAATTCCCTCCCACTAATACCAACCCCCACCTGGTCCATTCCCTACATGATCCTGTCCCTCTTCTATAGTGGGTACTTCCAAACTCCCCTCCCCCCAAGGATGCCCTCCCATCCATCATCCCTCCTCTCATCCCCCTTCCCCTATTCTGCTGCAGGTTGAGATATCCCGTTTAGTATGTATGTCATTCTCCCCCTGAACCAAATTCAATGAGAATGTGGTTTTGCCTTTTTGCCTTCCTATTCTTCCCCTCCCTTGCAACCACTTCCACTTGCTTCTTCTACATGAGATAGTTTACCCTACCCTGTCTCTCCCCATCTCCTCTTGCCACTTTCCTCTCTCACCTCATAATTTCATCCCTTGAGTATTCTCCCTTCCCAACAAATTCAACCTATGCCCTCTATCCATATATAACTGTAACCATATACACACACATTCACATATGTATTCATATGACCACACACCCTTCTTCCATTATTTTCATAGTGAGAAAGATATCATCAGTGACAGTTATTGCTTTTCCATATAGGAATGTAAATAGTTCAACTTTGATAAGTTCCTTTTGATTTCTTTTCCCTGATTACCTTCTCAGGCATCTCTTGCTTCTTGTGTCTGGATGTCAAATTTTCTATTCAATTCTGGTTTTTTCCTCAAGAATGCTTGAAAGTCCTCTATTCCACTGAATGACCACATTTTCCCCTGAAACAAAATACTCAGTTTTGCTGGATAGGTGACCCTTGGGTTCATTCCCAGCTCTTTTGCCCTCTGGAATATCATATTCCATGCCCTTCGATCCCTCAGTGTAGAAGCTGCCAGGTCCTGGGCTATTCTGATTGTGTTTCCACAACATTGAAATTGTTTCTTCCTGGCTGCTTGTAGTATTTTCTCCTTGATCTGGGGATTCTGGAACCTGGCTATAATATTCCTGGGAGTTTTCTTTTTGGGATCTTTTTCAGGAGGTGATTGGTGGATTCTTTCAACCTCTATTTTGCCCTCTGGATCTAAAACATCAGGGCAGTTTTCCTTGAGAATTTCTTGAAGGGTGATTTCTAGGTTCTTTCTTTGATCATGGCTTTCAGTAGTCCAATAATTTTTAAATTGTCTCTCCTGGATCTATTTTCCAGGTCAGTGGTTTTTCCCATGAGATATTTCACATTGCCTTCTACTCTTTCATTTGTTTGGATCTGCTTAACAGCATCTTGATTTCTCATAAAGTCATTAGCTTCCATTTGCTCCAGTCTAACTCTGAAGGAATGAATCCCCTCAGTGAACTTTTGAGATTCTTTTTCCATCTGGCAAATTCGACTTTTTAAGGCATTCTTCTCCTCATTGCCCTTTTGGGCCTCCTTTGCCATTTGAGTTAGTCTATTTTTTAAGGTGTTGTTTTCCTCAGTCAGGCTGTTGACCCTCATTTCATACTTTTCCTGCATCCTTCTCATTTCTCTTTCCAATTTTTCCTCCACTTCTCTTATTTGATTTTTAAAGTCCTTCTTAAGGTCCTCTATGGCCTGCAACCCGCTCATGTTTTCCCTGGGGCTTTTGGAGCAGGACTTCTGACCTCACAGTCCTTTTCCCGCTCTATGCCCCCAAAATAGGAGTCTAGGGTTGCATTTTTCTGTTTCCTTTGCCTTGGCATGTTGCCACTTAATTGCTTGACTTTTGGGCTTGTTGCCACACTATGGCTTTAAGGCCAGATAGAGGAATTTTCATCCCGAACGTGTTGGGGGGCAACTTCCGTTTCTGGCAAGCTGTAAACCCACCCACGACTTTCACCCTAGATCACAATCCAGATCCAGGGAGGTTAAAGCAAGAGCGATTACCCCCCAAGACTGATCGCTGCATCTCCCTACAATTTGCAGGCCGGGAGCTGGAGCTGCCTCTGAAAACTGCAAAATGGCTGTCTCCTCAGCGGCTTCTAGCCCCCAGGGGAGGGAGCCGACACATTCCCCAAATGCTGGTCCCAAAGTCCATAGGACACTAACCTCTTACTTTGTCCTAGGCATGTCTATGTTGATAATTCTGGAGTCACCACAGCTCCTGGTGTTCTGGGGTTCCTCTAGCCAGCTGCTGGCCCTGCCGCCCTGGGGCTAAAACCTCAGCTAACGCGGACCTGCCTTGGCTTGGCGCTCTGCCAGGTCCCAGAGCGCAGTGCTGGTCCTTCCTGCAGGGCTGCTGGGCTGTCCTCAGAGGGAGGTTAGCTTCTCTGTGTTGTTCTGTGGGTGCTGGGGCTCTAGAAGTTGTTCAGAGTCCCCTTTTACATAGTTTGGGGCGAATCTGGGGGCAGAGTGGCTTGGACGAGCTGTTTCTACTCCACCATCTTGGCTCCGCCCCTATCCCTTATTTCCATTTTTGACCTGTTTTGACCCAATCTGATAGTGAAGTTACTTATATTTTAGCAAAGAACTTGACAAAATCATTTGAAGTGGCTAGAGGGCCCAATAGATATAGATTGTTGGGCCTAGAGTTAGAAAAACAAAAATCTGGCCTAAGACACTTACTAGCTATTAACACACACACACACACACCTACTTGGCACTAAACCTTTCTCAGCTTTAGTGTCCTCATCTGCAAAATGGGCATACTTATAGCATCTACCTCCAAGAAGTATTGTGAGAATAAAATGAAATAGAATTTGTAAAGCACTTCACAAAATTTAAAGCAATACATAATTGCTAGCTATCATATTATTGCTAGTGATAGGTTCAATGGTCACATGCACAAAATAATTAATGGCTTATTATCAACTGGTACAGAAATCTCCAATGGAGTGCCCTAGGTTTATTCTCTTGACCCTAGACAATTTTAAACTTTTATCAATGATTTGAATGAAGGTCCAGATAGAATCTTTAAGGCAGTTTTCAAATGGTATAGAGACAGGGTAACTTAACTAATTGCCCAAGAAATTTAGGATCCAAAAGGATCCTGATAATCTATAAAACAAGGATGAATATAATAAAATAGGGAGAAAAGCAAAGGCTTATTATGTGGGTACACAATAGCGACTTCACTAGCACAGTGTGGGATCCCTAATTAGACCATTTATCTCAAAAGGAACTGAGGGTTTTGACCAATTTCAAGTTCAATATGAGATATGAGTCAGAAGAGTGATAGGATACCTAAAAAAAACACAAACCCCAATGGCATCTTGGGCTACCTTAAAGAGTTTAGTTTATGGGAACAAGGAGGTGACAATCTCACTATATTGGGTTGCTTGTCAGACATTGGATTATGGCAATCATTTTGGAGTGTCACATTTTGGTCAGATGGACTTACTGAATGATCAGGTATGGGAGGTCATATAAAAAGAATTTATACAGGCTAATTAATGTCTAGTTGGGACACCTAAGTGGTGAAGTGAATAGAATGTTGTCCTTGAATCAGGAAGACTCATGTTTGTGAATTCAAATCTGGCCTCAGACACTCACTACCTGTGTAACTCTAGGCAAATCACTTAACCCGGTTTGGCTCAGATTCCTCATCTGTAAAATGAGCTGGAGAAGGAAATGGCAAAGCACTCTAGTATTTTTGCCAAGAAAACACCAAATGGGGTCACGAAAAGTCAGATATGGCTGAAAAACTACTCAACACAATTTCCAGGGTTAGAACTTGAATTGCTCAGGGAATAGTGGTAGTATTATAAAGCAAAAAAAGAGTTTAGGAGGGAGACCAGATTTTTGTTTGTTTGTTTCAGAAAAACTGATGAGTTCACTTTTAAATACTTACAGTTTGAAGTGAAGGTGAGACATCTAAGCAAAAATACCTAGGAGGCAAATGTAGATGTTGGATGAGAATTTAGCAGAGGAGAGCTATCGATATTGATTTAGGAATCATCCTCTTACAGGTAGTAGTTAAAGCCATCAAATCAGATTAGTTTTGCAAGGGGGAGAGTATAGAGAGTAGAAGGCTGAAGCTCCTAACTGAATCTTAGTGGATATCTAAATTTAACAGGCAAAAGAATAAAAGATGAACTAGCTAAGAAAACATAGAATGGGGGGTTAGAAAGGTAAGAAGTGAACCAGAATAACAACAACCACCATAAATTTTAACATAGAACAAAGATGATGAGAAAGAGATCTGCCCTGATTTATTATTCTAAGTTAATGTTTTATTTTGTTTTCCTGTTCAGTCAATATACCCTAGTCATTGAATTAATGAAAAAAAAAAATTCATTAGGTGCTTGCTATGTGTGCAGCACTGTGCTAAGTTTTGGGAATACAAATGGACCAGCAAGATAGTTTATGATTCCAAGGTTCTCCCATTCTAATGAGGGAAATAACACATATAAGAGGGGTCAGCTATAGCTCAGGTGGAAAGATACCCTGTGCTTTTGGTAAAGTTGACAAAAGAGATGATAAAGCTTCTACTTTTACATCAATAGTAATAGCTCACATTTATACAATACTTGCTATGTGCCAGACACTGTGATAAGTGCTATATGATTATTACTTCATTTGATCCTCACAAAAACCCTGGGAACTAAGTGCTATGATTATATTCATTTCACTGAAGAAGAAACTGAGGCAAACAGAGGTTAAGTGACTTGTCCATGTTCACACAGCTAATAAGTATCTGAAACAGTATTTGAACTCAGATTTTCTTAACTCTAGGCCCAACATTCTATCTACTGCACTACCTACCTACAATCTTCATCAGTGCCATTTCTGCTGAAAAAGTCATATATATTTCTAATGTTGAACTATTTTTCAAAGCCCAAAACTTGGGTGGCAAGAACTCTCTTTCCTAGGTCTTCAAGTAGCTATGATTTCTGAGGAGGCAGGAGCTACAGCATGTCCAGTAAGAGTTACCAGATCATATCCCTATATTGTAGGGGATAATCCCCTCACTAATGGATACAGGGCCTGAGGTAGAAACAGGGCAAATACATGGGATTGCTATTGTTTCCAAGACTCTTGGAATCAGAGTCCTGAGATAGCTCCATGAGGATTTGAGAAGAGGTGGTGGTTAGGGTGATGGTGGGAGTTATTGGGCAACATATTGAACTTGGAGTCAGAAAGATCTGGGTTCAAATGCAGAATCAGACACTTAACTTGCTGTGTAACATGAGGCAAGTCAATTAATTTCTTTTTAATTTCTATAAAATGTGGGTCAGGATATTTGTGATACTTTACCTTTTAAAACTCAGAGGGGACAGTGTACGTAAAGGATTTTCTGTTTGTGTTTTTGCAAACCTTGCCTGCATAAATGTCAGTTATTATTATGGGGTTTTGATGTCTTAGCACACATTGGGGACTCATGGTTTGTAGATTATAACATTCACACGCATCTGTATACATATGCACATATATGGCATGGCATAGCATGACAATAACTACCTCCTAAAAACAGAAACAGGCCAATATCCTATAAGAGAACATATGTTTCTCATTGAGAGATGACTACAAAATTAACCTGCATCTAAGGTATTAGTCTTGAAAGAGCTAATTGTGTGCCTAATAGCAGAGCCTCCCAGAAAACTTTAGTCAGTTACTGTGAGTGGTAGAGAGGGAAGAGGGGAGGGGTTAAGGAAAATAGCTGACCTCATCAATGTCTACTTTATCAAAGAAAATTGAGGCCTCAGGAAATGCAGGCCCAAAAGAAGGCAAGACCTCCATTGTTAGAATAAATAACCTCTCATACCAATGATAGACATTTTGAAGGGCATTAGCCCTAAGAGAACCATGTGCTTGTAGGTCCGCCCAGAAAGCATCTAGCCTATCCACTCACATGTTGTTACCTCTCTCAAAGCCCAACAAACTTCTATAACCTGTTCCAAAAGATAATTGGTCCCTTTCTCTATAAGCAAAATCATTGAATTGGTGGGAGAGTGGGATGGTCAGGAAATTTACTGGAGGATCAGTCACTTTTTTTCTCCCATCATTTATCAACAAATGTCCTCTAAAAAGTTGATTAAACAGTAACCCACATCCCACACCAGAAATTTAAACTACAGTCCATAAATTAAAATTTCTACATCTTAAATTCATTTGGATGAAAATCAGGAGAATAGTCAGTGGTATGCTGGTAAAATGTTTTAACAACTGACTCTCTGGTGGGGAAATATAGGTATGACACACTTTTAAGTTTAACCTCTATTATTAATTCTTTCTACATCACTTTATTAAGCCCAGATATTCAATAAAATAATCAAGCCCTGACTTGTAAAGTTTCTTATTTCTGAGTTATGAATGCTCCCACTAAGATAATAATAATAATTATTACTATATTATATAATGATAATTTCTCTTACAGGTACCAACAATGCTCCTAGATATAGTTCCCTCCTATCCCCTGACATGTAAGTTAGGCCATTTCTTTTCCTAAAAGCCAAGGAAGTTTTCCCCAAGACTTGATTGGCTAGTGGTACTGAGGCTTAAGTAGCTTACCTGTTGACAGTTTCCTAGTGACCTCAGCATATATTGCTGCCATTCATTTAGAGGAAAGCATGTGGTTGTAGGGTAGCCTTGGGGATAGTAGCTTGGCCATATAGTAATCCCTGGTACATTCCTTTTCCCATCAGTGAGTTTTTCTCAAAGACTTCATTTTGGGGAGGGACTCAGGATGGCCATCTTTCATTTTCTTCCTGTCTCTACTTTTGACTCTCCAGACTTTAACATCATTCCCCAGACTGCACCCCTCAACCCCACCCAAGTACTTTCCTCCCAAGTCCTTCCCTTTCCCTTTTCACCTTTTTCTGTGGTTATCTTCCCCCATTAGAAAATAACTTCCTAGAGGGCAGGGCCTATGTTTTTTTAACCTTTATTTATGTCCCAGGTGCTTAGCACAGTGCTAGGCACATAATCAGCACTTAACAAATGCTTCTTCCCTTGACTTCCTTTTCTGTTCATTTCAAGCATAATGATCACCAATAGAGTTCAGACCATTCAGAATTGACTGGTATTCTTACTTTGCTGGCTAGACTAGGTTCCATATGAAAGCAAGGGTAACCTTTTTGAATATCTTTTCTATGACAGAGAAGTATAACTCCTTTTGCTGAGATTAAAAAAATAGTGGTATAGATGGCTGGCACTGTGTTTCTTACCAAAATTCATAAACATCAGAAAATGATGGTTCATCACTATAGACATAATCAGAGATGAAAGTTGTTTAATGGTCTGAGAGGTAGGCATAGGACAAATTATAATCTCCTACCCCATCCCCAGTGAATAATTTCAAAGGTCACAAGATTTTTCTTGGGGAGAGGGGGAAAAACCCCCAAAAAACTAGGGTATAGTGATTGGGTATTTGCCCTAGGGTACTAAAAATAAAGGGTCACTGAATATACTTGGAAAATTCCTTTAGTAGAAATGACCAACTAAGCATTGTATTAAGACTTTTTTTTTTCTTTTGAGTAGACTTGTGATTTTATTGGCAGTAAACTCCCAATGAGGAAACTATCTACCAGTGTGGAGTAAAACCAGATCAGCAATTGTCAAGTGACTTTCCTAGCATCTCATAATCAATATGCTACAGAAATAGGTCTTGAAACAAAGTCCTCCTGATTATGACTCAAGTACTTTATCCACTAAGCCATTACTCCTCTCATCACTTAGCTGATTCATGAGAATAATAAGCTTGCCCCATCCATGCTAAAAGGAATTTGTCTTTAAAAGTTCCTTTGGAGTGATAGACCCAAGATGGTGGCATAATAGCAGTAATGAAATGACCTTACCTTCATAAATTCCTTCAAACAGATCTAGATAGAAAACCATGCCATACTGAATCCTGATGGGGAATCACAGGGAATCATTTTTACAGCCCAGTTGAGCATATGGGGATAGACAGTGAGGCCTACGGACACTGGGAATAGGGAAAGGATTGGACTATGAAAACACTCCAAAGGAGCACTCCAATGCCCAGGGAGAGACCATGAGGTTCTAGACCTCAAAATGAGGGCATAATCAGACCCATGCTGGGGCCCTGAAATAGGGTGGGTATGAACTGGCAGCTTTATTGCCAGTAATCATTACCCAGTAGTCAGTTCTGAGGTACAGATCTAGGGTTGACTGAGAAGGGGACCTGGACAAGGGAGTGGTGCTCTAGGGTGGGAAAACCCTGGGCTTTATATAGAGAAAGGAGAAAGTTCAGAAGTAAACAACAATGGTGTAGTGCAGACCCCATGGTCAAAGCAAGGTGTCAATTCTAGCATCTAGGCAAGCTTTCAAAAAAGAATAACCAAGGCAAGAATCCCAGACCAAAGCAGAGGCTACAATTATTTTACTTTGAACCAACAGAGCTTTTTAGCTGATTGATAAGGGGTGATGTGGGGGAAGTCCACCAGTATTCTACTTTCAGAAATCCAAATTCAGATAAGGATCTTGAAGAGCTTAGACAAAGGGTAGGGAATGGGAGGCAACAATTGGACTTTGTCCTGGGTCTGATAACTTTGGGAACACTGAAAGCTTGTAGATAGTCAGCCTATTCCAGAGATTCTGAAATAACATACCATTCAAGAAAGCAGCAATAGAACCAGCCCAGACTTTGTTTCCAGAAGTTGGCCAGAGTCTATCCCTGACATCATGTCCAAAGCCAGGAAGTAAAAGAATCATGGCCAAAAAACAAAACAAAACAACAACAACAACAAAAAAAAAACACACCCCAAAAACAACAACAACAACAACAAAAAACCATCCCATCCATAATGAGCTCAAACACAGAAGTGCATAGCTCCAAAAAAGTTCTACAAGCAATGCCTTGGATGAAAGTTCAACTAGAATTCCAGAAAGAGATGATGCCAAGGTTTTGTTTTGTTTAGTTGTTTTTTTTTCAAGAGTTAAAAATGTTTTATTTAATAAGTGGAATGAGAGTACTTAAGGAAAAAATGGGAAAAAATGAGAGCTATGGAATAAAGAATTGAAAAGGGAATAACAGTTTGGCACAAAATGTATACAACTATGATGAAGCAACAAATTCCCTGAAAATCAGAATAGAACAAATAAAAATAAATGAGTTCATGAGAAATAAGAAATATTAAAACAAAGTTAAAAGGATAAAAAAATTAAGAGAATATTTAAATTTAAATATTTAATATTAATACTTACTATAATATAAATAATATTAACAATGTGATAATATTATACAATATAATATATTATTTATAAATATAATAATATGAATAATAAATTATACATTTATAAAATATAATATGAAATAATATAAATATTAAATATTTAATTTAAAATTAAATATCTCATGAGGAAAACAACTGAGGAAAACAGATCATGGTGGGAAAAAAAATTAAGAATTTTTGGATTTTCTGAATACCATAACAAAAAACAAAACCTAGACATCATATATCAAAAAAATCTAAAAAGAAAACTGCCCATATCTCTTACTAGAAGTCTACAAAGTGAAAATAGACAAAAACTACTGATCATCTCCTAAAAGAAGCCACAAAATGAAAACTCCCAGGAATACCATATCCAAAATCCAGAGCTTGCAGGTCAAAGAAAAAATAATAGTGCATGCAGTCAGAAAGAAAGCCACAGTCACTCGCAATTATCAGCCACCACTATAACAGAGCAGAGAACTTGAAATATGTTATTCTAGAAGGCAAATATCTTGGCTTAGAGTCAAGAATAACTTACTCAACAAAAGTACATAGATTGCCACAGGGGAAACAATGGATCACTAACGGCTTCCAAGCATTCCTGATAAAAAATTAGAACTGCAAATAAACTTTGAAGATCAAACACTGTGAGGAGAAAAATTAAAAGGTAAACATGAAGGAGTAACAATAGAGGACTAAACAAGGACTAAACTAAACTGCTTACATTCGTGTATGGGGAGATGTTACATATTTCTTCTCTGATTTCCATCATCACCAATCTTCACAGAAGGAATCCAGTTAGACAAAGCCAGATAGTGGTTGTGTTATGGCATTTTTCCCCTCTCTCTTTAAAAAAAAAAAATGTATTACTTTATTGATTAGAGAAATGTAAATTAAAACAACCTTGAGATATCCTTTTATAGCTATCAGATTATATAATTCATTGCTGGTGCAATTGTGAACTAATCCAACCACTTTGGAGAGCAATATAGAATTATACCCAAAGAGTTATTAAAATGCCTATACCTTTTGACCCAGCAACATTACTACTAGGTCTATTTCTAAAGTAAGGGAAAAACAATTAAAGAAAAAGAAACAGACCTAAATGTTCTAAAGCAAAGAACTGGAAATTGTGGGGACGCCCTTCAATTGAGGAAAGGCTGTGGTATAGTTGTGGTATATGATTGTGATGGAATACTATTGCACTATAAGAAACAATGAGCTCAATGATCTTAGGAAAACACAGATAGATTTGCATGAAATAATGAAGAGCGAAATGAGCAGAAGCAAAAGAACATCTTATACAATAACAGCAATTTTATTCTAAGAATAGCTTTGAGTGAATAAATCATTTTCACTATTATAAATACCCAAATCAACTACAAAGGACATATAAAGGAAGACACTATTTGTATCCAGAGAAATAATTAATAAATAGAAATAGATATAGAATGAGTTTGCATATTTGAATGTGTGTGCACGCTCGCGCGCGCGCGTGTGTGTGTGTGTGTGATGACCATCTCTAGGGGGAGGAAAAAGGAAAGAAAAAAAGAAATTCACACAATAAGTGCTATTTAAAAGCCATAGTTATTTAAAAATCTTAGCAAGTTGTACATAATAGATTTGAAGCTTCATGTACTATCATCTTTTTATTATGCTCTTTTATAGAACTGCACTACATAAATTAAAAACAAAATAAATACAATTATAAAATGTATTATTTATTTTAACTTAAAAATAATTTTAAAGAAATTTTTGAGTGCTAAATTCTCTCTCTTTGTCAACTCTCCCCCACCCATTGAGAAAACAAGAAATGTATTATCAATTATACATGTGAAACCATGCAAAACTTATTTCCATATTAACCATGTTGGTGTAGCAGCAAGCACCCCAACATCCCCAGGGTGGCTGCCAACACAGGTTCTTAGATCTGCTTTTCTAAAGGAAAGCAACTCAAAAGGGATTAACAAGCTTACTTTATTCAAACAAGCATACATTACCTAGTTCAGGGGAAAAAGGTCAGCACCCCGAACTTCAAAGTATACAAACAGAACTTAAAAGACAGAGAAACAAACAGTTCAAGCAGGCAGGCTTCCAAACTGCCCAACCATTACATATATCAATACCAAATCACAGTTCCCAGAGAGTGAAGCATTAACATCTGGGTTTTCAAAGCAAGGCGGGTGGTACTCTCAATGGGTTCCCAGAGTCTCATCTGGTCAAATCACACAACACTTCTCAAAGTGAGCCCAAAAGCAAAGCCTCCCATCAGGGTTTATATAGCCTTCTCCTCACTGAGAGAATATAATAACCTTCTTGACCCACTGTCCAATCACAAAATATTAAGGTGTGGGTGTTCCTAAAAAACCACCACAGGCTCCAGGTGCACTTAACCTAGGGGCAGGGAATATCTTTAAATTTGCATTTCCATTACAGTTGGAAAAAAGCAAGAAAGATAAAGTGGAAAAATTATACTTCAATTTATACTCAGTTCATCAGTTCTTACTCTGCAGATAGATGGCATTTTTCATCAGGAGGCCTTTAGAATTGTCTTAGATCATTTAAAGTGATACCATGACTTGCAAGTGAATTGGATTCAAAGTCATGAACCTCATTTTCTCCTCCAGAGCCATCTGGGTCCAGTGGCAACATATCAGTCAGGAGTACTGGAGATGGCCAGCTCTTGGGTCACTATATTGCTGAGAATAGCTAAATATTTCACAGTTGATAACTTTTACAATATTACTGATATTATGTGCAGTGATCTCCTGCTTCTGTTCATTTCACTTTGCATCAATTCATATAATTCTTCCCAGGTTTTTCCAAAGCCATCCTGCTTGTCATTTCATATATCACAATAGTATTCCAGCAAATCATATACCACAATTGTTCCTCATTCCCAAATTAATGAGCATCCCCTCAGTTTCCAGTCCTTTGTCAACACACACACACAAAAGGTACTATAATTGTTACACACATGGGTCTTTTTCCCAGGTGTGTTGGCCCCAGTGTATGCCAAATCTTTTGTTTCATAATCTGAAAGATTGTAAGTAATTAGTATATGTCAGGTACTATGGGATTAGGTATACACTACAAAAGAATAACATCTATGACATGTTCTCTGTGGTCTGCCTCAGATCTCACTAACTTTGTGATTATTTTGGAACTGCACAGTAAATTGAGAAATTCCACATCACATCTCTGCTCCTGCTTCCTCACGGATGTTTTATTTACCTCCCTACCCCCTCCTCCCAAATACCCACACTGGATTTATGGCAGCTTGCTTTCCTATTATGTGTGGGGAGAATACAGTATTCTCTTCATAATGCCACTATAGAGACAAGCCATGGTTGTGGAATTCATTTCCACTGCAGAGATTTAAGAGAAATAACATATAATTTTGCCATGCTATTCAAAGAAAAAGATCCCAGGATTGTGGTCAAAGACAGTAAAGAAATTCCCCTCAAGAAGCAAAATTAGTTAAAAGGGAGATAGGACATGGGATAGATAGAACAATTTAAAAAGTACAAAAATGAAGTAAATCATAACTTTCCACTTTTCAGTCTCCTGCACCTTAGGATCATAGGGTAGCTAGAATTCTAGTCAATCTTAGTGGGGTAGGGAAGTTGGGTGGAAACAATTCACTAATCAATAAGCATTTATCAAGATTCTATTATGTGGGAGGCACTATACTAGGTGCTTAGGATCAAGGGGGGGGGGTAAAACAAAATAGTCTTTACCCTTAAGAAACTTACATCTCTCAGCAGAAATATATGCACATACAAGTATATATGGTATTTTGGGGGGGGAAGGAAATAGTGGATAACTGTCTCATAATTAACCTTCCCTCATAGTAACAGGGGAAAAAAGTTCATGTAATTACAAATAAAAGACACTTAGAATCCCTTCATGAATAAAACTATTCATGGGAACTATACCCTAACTTTAGTAAGGATACAATATTTGTTAGATTCTTGAAAATCTTAATGCCAAAAATGAAAGATCTGTCTCTTGTGACCAGGGTTACTTTTGATCATGTTCTTATGAACAAAGAGGTATTTTAAGTTTCACTTCTGGCTTCAAAATATACTGTTAGAATGGTAGCATTCTGAGTTGATAAAAGAGTGGTGAACAGAAAGTTATCAGAGAGATATATGTACAATGTCCTATGCTTCTGATAAAGTCTCTCCTCTGTGGCTTTATTAAGAAAATGGTAAACAAACAGGTAATGGGCCCAGCAGAGTATGAAATGCTTAAAACATGTGTCCCCACTTGAACCTGCCAAAAGAAAGTGGTGAGATAGAGAAACAAGACAGAAACATGGAAAGACAGAGATGGACAAAGACAGAGAGACAGACAGAGAGAGAAAGAGACAAAGAAACATAAAAGAGTTGAAGGGATGAAGGAGAATAGATAGTCTGACATCCCTAAATTTAGTACAGAAACTGAATTGTTAATGTGAATGGCACCCTCTCACATCTGCTAAGAGCAGATAATGGGGTAAAACTCCTAGAAAGGAAATTAAAATCCTTACCAACTCTTTCCTCAAACCTCAAAAATTGAAATAAATAGAGAAGTGTTAGAAGCAGAGAGTAGAAAGTTAAGAAGAACCAGATGTGAAGCAAGTTACTGGAAGATGTTGAGTGATAGACTCTGGGAAGGGTATGATTTGAAAGGGGCACTGCCATTATAATTTATCAACATCCATGCTCATGAAGAACATTGGTCAAGATGATACAACACATCAGGTAATCAATACTATTGATGTTTAGCTTGGGAATGCATTGTGAGAGGGAATGTGGCATAATAGCATAGTGGAGAGTAGTCTAGTATTGAAATCAGAAAAACTTAGCTTCAAGTCCTGTCTCTGACAAATACTGATTGTATGACCAATGGCAAGTCATTTCAACTCCCAGAGCACTCAGGGATCAAGCTCTCCAAGAGTTGTGGTTGTTTAGTTATTTCAGTTGTGTCTGACTCTTCATGACTTTATTTGGGGTTTTCTTGGCAAAGATACTGTAGAATTTTTCCATTTTTCCATTTCCTTCTCCAGCTCATTTTACATATGAGGAAACTGAGGCAACCAAGGCTAAGTGACTTGCCTAGGGTCACACAGCTAGTAAGTATCTGAGACCAGATTTGAACTCAGGAAGATGAGACCCAGCCCTCTATCGACTGCACCTCCTAGCTGCTCTGAAGTCTCTAAAACTACAAATTACCAAGGTTCCTATGATCCTAAGTTGCTAATCTTTTTTACCTATTTTGATGGGAGTTCCCAAAGTAGGTAAAATCATACGTTCAGAGAATGGAATTTTTATTTTAACTGATTTGACTTCCTAATTTTATTTTTGTTGAGTTCTTATTAAAATTAGCTTGCATTTCCCAAATACACACTATCTCCATGGAGCTTTTCTAATAAGGAAGTACTAGAAGAGTAAATGCAGAAGCCCAGGGAATGACAACAAACATTTATCAAATTTGTCCTGTGCTCAGAGCAGTAGCAGTGTACTGACTTCTGGGGACCATACAAAGTAGAGATGAGTCACAGTCTCTGCTCTCTTGGGTCTTAGAACTATAATAGTGGGATTAAAAATTTACTCACAGTTAATCCCCCAAAATAGATAATCTATTTACATATTGTGAAATTAATCAATACAAATTTCATTTGGCTTGCAAGGCAAGTTTCATGTAAGCTGATTAGTTCTTCCCAGCAGAGTTTAGTCTCTGCATGTGTCTTCCTCTCCCAGACCAATAGAACTGAGGGGTTGGGTCCCTAGTGTTTAGCTACTACTTTTTCCTCATGGGTTCTAGGGTAAAACAGAAGGCTTGAGAGGGGAAGTTTCTAACACTATTGTTTTCAAGCTCTCAACTTCTATGTTACCAGCAACATTATGGGACCATTCAATACATATTTATAAATCAATTAACCAATTAATATTAATTCATTTTTATGAAAAGATATTTACTGGGAAAGTATAATATGGATTGATATGCAAAAGTATCACTTACGTACACTTACACACACACACACACACACACACACAAGAAGGGCAGTGCACACTCTCCTCTACACACTCAGGAGAGAGTGAACTCAAACTGTAGCATGACTTCTACAGAATATTCCTTTTCCCTAGCCAAACTCTTTGAGTCCCCACCAAGTTCAATTCTTGATGTCATGTACAAGAAGTGATGTATATTCATGACCACCTAGCAATCTATACAGGGAGATAAGGCATCTGCAACAGTATCTATAGCTACCACAACCTCTATTCCCACTGGAGAGCCCAGAGCAGTTCTCCCTCCTCACTCCAGCTAAGAAGTCAATTAAAAGAATTTTTATCGCCACTTAGTAAGGCAACAGAAAATAGTCAAAGAATAACAATAGCTAACACTTAACTAGCTCTACTAAGTGGTAAGTGGTACAGGGGATAGAGTATTGGGCTTGGAATCAGGAAGATCCATCTTCAAATCCTGCCTCAGACAGCTACTACTGTGTGACCCTGGGCAGGTCACTTAACACTGTCATAAAATGAGCTGGAGAAGAAAATGGCAAACTGCTTTGGTATCTTTGTTAAGAAAACCAAAATGGGGTCACAGAGAGTTGAATATAACTGAACCAACTCAACATCAAAACATAGTAGTCACTTGCTAAGTGTTTTATAATTACTATCTCATTTGATCCTCACATCAACCCTGAAATATAAATGTTATTAATAGCTCCATTTTACATTTGATGAAACTGAAGAAGATTGAAATTAAGTGACTTGCCCAAGGTCACACATTGGTACATATCTGAGACTCAGATCTTCAAGACTCTATGTTCTATCATTTATCTGCCTCAATGCCTTTATGAGTAAAATAGGCATCACATTTATGATTTTTTTAGGCATGAATAACTTAAAGAAGTATGTTTGTAGCATACAGTCCATTAAATAATATAGTTTCTTTTTTAAAACTATAGCATTCAATTAAATTAAGAGGATTTGTATTATTATACTATTTATATGACTATACAATGCTAGACAACAGATTACAACAAGGTTCAAAACAATATGAACACCTAAGTACAAGATACACACACCATGCACTAAACTAAACTGATTCAATTTAACTGCAAAATTATTTTCTTTTATCTTCACAACTACCCTAGGATTTTTTCATAGCTCTTAGCCACTTACTATCTGTTCTAGCCTATTCTCAGTTGCTTGCAAAGGAAAAAGTGTTAATTATCTGCTTAATACCCTACTGTTATTTCTAAATGTTTCCTGCTCTAAATAACTCCTTTTGCTAGAGAGAGATTTCTTTAAATTTTTTTTAAAGCAAAGTTACTTCCTAGCCTGCCAAGTTTTAAGCCCTCAAACTGGTTATCTCTGACTTGTAACTACATGGATACACCTTCAAGATGAAAGATTCAATAGCTTTGCCTAGACAGCATAACTTCTAATTCAGTCAGCAAATCCTTCCTTCTTGGCTGATGATTCATCTCCATTTTATAACCCAGTTCTTGCCAACATAAAGAACATTTTTCCCCCTAAAGGGACCAAGACTTCTCTCCACCATGGGCCTCTTAAACACCACTGTATAAGACAGAAACCAACTTCTAAACAGGGGGAAAAAAAAGTACAATGTTTTCTTGCTAGATATAAATATTGATTTACCACTTAGTGTTGATATAGGGCTTCTTTCCTTGGGATTTGTGACTTTTTTTTCTGTCAATTTATTGGTTTAATATCTCCAACTCAGACCTCTAGAATTTTTTTGAGCTCATATGTCTGTAGACTGAGCAGGATACCGCTAGATGGAACTCTTTTTCATTTTTGGTAGTGGGGATTTGTAATTTAACCGAGTGATTCTATGGGTTTATATGGAGAATCTACAGAATCAATCAATTTGCACATCATTCTCCTAAATTTAGTGTGTTTATTTCTATCTTCTTTTGATATTTTCAAGTTTATTCAATAATTTCAAGAGATTCATGATTTCACCATTTCGAGTACTCCCTCAGGCTAACAGTCTTCCATGCTTCAATATATGGATACCATGAGTTGCTAGACCAAAAAAAAAAGGCACATAGTCCTCAATTTTTAATTATGGGCCTCTCTAAACTAGAAATTATATACACTTAGGCACAGAATGGATGCCTTTCCTGCTTGATGGGATTTACCAGGTCTATTCCTAGGCTCTTCTAACCTCTGAGAACCCAAGGTTACTACCATGTCACAGTGAAACACCAAAATAGTATTTTACAACTTAAGGATAGAGATGAGGAACTAGATCTGTGGTTGTATTGATATAAGGAACTCTCAGTTGGAATGCAAATGGAATTTATATTGATAGAATATTAGAAATGGAACTAACCTTAGAGAATGTCTAAGTCAACTCCTCATTTTTACAGATGAGTAAAACCTCCAAGAATTTCAGTATTCTCTACTGGTAGTATGTTGTAGTGCAATGAATGCTGGACTTGGGGTGAGGAGAGACATGGGCTAAATGGCAACCCAAAAACTTAACAGTTGTTTGACCTTGAGAAAATGACCTCTCTGGGCTTTAGGATCCTTACCTGCCAAAAACTAATAAATTAAAAAAAATTATTAAGCACCTAATTTGTGGCAGGCACTGTGCTAAACACTGAAGATAGAAAGACAAAAAATGAACTTTCTTTCTTCTAGGACTTTACAATCTATTAAAGAATATAACATCAAACAACCAATTAATACACATTTATTAGGGACCTGCTATGTGCCTGGCACTCCGCCCTCATCATATGCTACACCTACAGCCCAATTTCTAAACTTTGTTGGAAAGAAGAGGGGTGCCCTCTGCTCAGTGTTAAACATTCTCATATTTGGTCATACCCTTCATGTCCTAGTGATTCTTAATCCCTAGAAATCATCATCTAAACCCAATTTCCCATCTCCCATCACCCAATTCATTATTCCTATCTCTCTCCACTCACCCACTCCAAAGTTTTAGCCAAATAACTTCTATTTCAGAAATACTTCTAGGGACCTGTAAGTCTGCAGTTCTTCCAAGGTGGTATGATCTAAGGAAATTTGTTTATTACCCTCCTGGTATGTGCTCTGATCTGTGAGTGAGCACAAGCACTCTTTTCTGCCCTGAAACTATGAGGAAAATCCCCACTCCACTGCTTCTACAAGCTCTGCTATGCTAGTACTCCTCCTTGCCTTGGGACTGCCACTCAGGACTGCAATCCAGATCCTAATATGGGAAAAGCAACAGAGACCAGCCTCAGTGCTAGTAAAAAGCCCCCTGTAATCTCCTTTTGACCAGATATTCCAACCCCTTACCATCTGTGGGTTAAGAGCTCCAGAAGCAGCCATTGCCCCTGCCGCTGCTGATTCAGTGGCTCCCAAAGTCGGCTCCTTTGTTTGCTGGTATTGGGGCTGTGATGGCTTGACCTGCACTGCTACACTCTCTCCCAGGTTCTTGTCAACCTTCCAAGTTGCCTTTGGTGTCTGTGGGCTGAGAGATCTAGATACCATCCCTGCTCCTGTTGCTGTTTGGTGGTGCTGGGAACCCTGAAATGCAAGAGTACAGGGCACATCTGCCTCAAAAGAATTCAGCTACTCAAGCCTTCTTTCAGTCAGAGTAGTGGGGTTTTATTATAATAACAGTTTAGGTGGGCAAGATTCCTAAAGAATCTGCACATAATGAGGGTGAGAATGATGCTTTGACACAGGAAAAAAAAGAACAAAAAAGTCAGTGAAAAGATTTTGATGAGCTTAAGGAGTGGCAAGTAGCCCTGGGTGGTCCTGAGGTTGCAGAGAATGAAAGACTGGGCTGGGTTGGAGGGTCACAAAGAAAGGACAGTTGAAAGGATTACTGGGATTCACCAGATGCCTCAGCCCAACACCAAGGATCTGGACTGCTCAAATGTATGGGAAAGTTCAGGGGTCCAGATCCTACATCATTCCCCCCTCAAACAAATGGGACCCAAAATCTTTTGGGGTAAGGGGTGAAAGTCTCAGCATCTAAAACTGCTCCCTGCTGGCAAGGGTCGTAGATCTGTCCCTGCTTCGAGGGGGTTGCCAGGGAGGAGATTGACTGGAACCAAGCACAGGCTGCATCCAGGGAATAATGGGGGAGGTGGCTGCAAGCAGGAGGAGACATGAACTGGTATCCAGTGTTTGCTTTCAGCTGTAGGTGAATGGCCTATAGTCTGGAAGACACAAATCTGACAAGCAAGTTCAATGTGCTGGGCCCAATTATAGGGAAAATTAAATGATACCAGAATGGGGGGAAATGAAGAAAGAAAGCAAGAGTCCCATTAGAAGCTTTTACATTTGATATACCGGACTATCAGAGTTTGTTAAGGTCTCAAAAGTTTCCACTACAATTCCTTTAGGAGGATCAGATGCTATTGGGAAATAACAATAGTTTTCCAGGTAGAAGTTTTCTTCCCCCATATTTCATAGCTATACAAATGAATTTGCCAGACTGACTTTTACTCCAATTATAACAAAAGACTTCAGAGGAAGCTTAAGTAATGACTAGGCCAAATAGGTTACCTGCCTCTAAGAAAATTGATTGCACTGAAATTCTCTTCCCTAAATCAAATAACTTCTAATCCTGCCATTATGCCCTCTGGAATGTCTGCTCCATATGCAACAAACTTCCCTTCAACTTCATTCATTTTCAACTCCTTTACTTTATAGAGGGAATGAGTGTACCTTCATTCAAGGTCAAGGCTGGAGAATTGATATACTCTTTGCTCCCCATTGTCACTTCCAGGTTCTCCTCCTACCTCCATCACTCTTTAACTTCTCTTCCTTTGTGGTTCATGATATTCATCTCTATCACCCAATCAAAATTCTAGTAATTATTGTCTATAGACCACCCCCTCACCCAAGTCATGTCCCTTCTTTCCACATTGAGTTCTGTAAATGGCTCATAATTTTTCTCTCCTCAACTTTTGCCCTTGTATTAGGAGACTCCCTTACTATCCATTATACTAACTTATTATCGTGAACGCTATCCCATCTCAATCACATACCAAGATCATATCCCTAATCTTGTCATGACTCACAAATGTACCACCTCCATGTTCAAGAATTCCAAAACCCCTTTATCTGACCACTAACCAAGATTCCTAATTCAATATTTAGCTACTGAATCACAATTATTGTTAAGTTTTGAAAAGAAATCCCTTTTTGAACAAAGCATTTTTTCTGGAAAAAAATCTCTATATTCAACAGATACTTCTTTTCTTGTTTTACATTTTGTTGATATTGTCTTTCTTTACATCACCTTTGTCTCACTTTTGCAAAGAAGGAAAGAAGGGACTTCATATTAATACTTCTTGGGGAACTAGTTTGGGCCATTATAATTATACAGCATTTAATTTCATCTTTATTGTTGTAATCATTGTTCTTCATTTATTTTGCTACTCTCATTGTTTAGATAGTGCAGAGGATAAGAGGGTTGGGCATAGAGTCAAAACCATTTGAATTCAAATACAGCTTCAAACACTTGATAGCTGTGTGACTCTGGCCAAGTCATTTAATCTTTCTTTCCCTCTATTTCCTCAACTGTAAAATGGATATAGTTATAATACCTTACAGGGTTGTTGTGAGGATCAAATGAGACAATATTTGAAAAGTACTTAGCAGTGCCTGACACATAATAAATACTATTATAACTTTTTATTGGTTCATATTTCTTCCCCAGATTCTTGGAATTCTTCACATTCATCATTTATTTCAGTGTAGTACTATTCTATTACATTCATTTACCTTTCTTCCTGTCTTTGACCTATTTGGAGTATTACCTATCAGTACAAATTTTTGTGTCTTTGGGTAATAAGATTTTTATTACTTTCTTAGTATAACTTCCAGGTTGCTTTACAAAATGGTTGGGACAATTCACAGTTTCACAAATGTTGTATTAGTGTACCTATATTCCCACAGTCCCTCCAGCATGGAAAATTTCTATCTTTTTACCTTCTTCATCAATTTTCTAAGCATGAGGCAAAAATTAATAAAATTATAAGATCATTAGAGCTGGAAGAGATTTAAGAGCTCATCATTTAAAGGATGAGGTAACAGAGACTTAAAGAGGTTAATTTATTTGCCAGGGATCACAAAGTTTAGAGTTACTTTGATTTGTGTTTCTTTTATTATTCATGATTTGGAACAGTCTTGCATATGGTTGTTAATAGTTCGCAATTCTTATGAGAACTCTTTGTTCATGTTCTTTGACCACTTATTCACTGAGGAATGCTTCTGGGTATTATATATTTGTATTAATTGCCTATACATCTTACATATGACTCCTAACAGATATTTGGTGCAAAGATTATTTTTCTTAGTCAATGGATCACATTCATATTTTAATTACATTTGTATGCACACAAGCTTTTCAATTTTCATGGAACTGAAAAAGAGTCTATTTTATCTTTTATGAGGATTTGTATTTTTTTTTTTTGTCTAAGGATTCTCCCATAGCAAAGAAATACAAGGTATTGAAACCCATTTGGGCAAAAAGAAGATTTAAATCACTAATAATTAAAGAATGCAAATTGAAACAACTAGTCCACCCAATGCACAATAAACTGGCAAAGTTGACAAAAATTAAAAATAACACACTATAAATAATTAAATTGGTGTCATTGATGCATAGTTAATGGAACTGTGAATGGCTAGCCATTATGGAAAACAATTTGGAATTATGCTCCCAAAGTTACTAAACTTATAAATTTTTAAGATCTTCCCTACCCCTAGGTTAAGTGCACCTGGAGCCTGTGGTGGGAGGATTGTTTTTCAGGAACACCCGCACATTGATGCTTTGTGATTGGGCAGTGGGTCAAGAGGGTTGTTACATTATCTGACCCAGGAGAAGGCTATATAATCCCTGATGTGAGACGTTGTTTTGGGGCTCACTTTGAGAAGTGTTGTGCGACTTGACCAGATGTGACTCTCGGCAGCCGTTGTTGAGCCCCCCAGCTTTGAAAAACCCAGATGTTGATGCTTACCTCTCTGGTAACTGTGATTTGGTATGGATGTAATGGTTAGACAGTTGGAGGCCTGTCTTCTTGAAATGTTTCTGTCTTTATACTCTGAAGTTTAGGGTGCTGACCTTTTCCCCCTGAACTAGTTAAATGATATACGTTTGATTGATTAAAGCAAGATTGTTAACCCATTTTGAGTTGCTTTCCTTTAGAAAAGCAAATCTATGAACCTGTGTTGTCAGCCACCCTGGGTATGCTGGGGTGCTTGCTGCAACAAAACTGTATGTACTTTTTGAACCCATGATACCACAATTATGCCTACATTTCCAAAGAAATATTAAAAAAACAGGAAAAGGAACTGTATGTGTACAAGATTATTTGTGGGCATTATTTTAAAAAAAAATGGTAGCAGAGAAATAGAAATTAAAGGGTTACTCTATCAACTGGGCAATGGATGAACAAATTATGATATATGAATGTAGGATAACGCTATTTTTCTAAAAGTGATACTGAAAGTGATGGAGGGGATTGAGAGAAAGAAAGATAAATGTTAATGGAAAAAATTTAATTTGGAAAAAATTATTTAATTACAGGTACTTCATAACCAATATTGTTTTTATTCTCTAATTTATAAATTTGTGAAGAAAATGCTTATATTCTTGCATTTTAACTTAACCTTCTTTTTAAAATTTCATCAGGTCTTCTAGGCCTATCCAAATTTATAGTTATCTCTGTAACTGAGTCTCAGTGTTCTTTCCTTTTAGAAGTGGCAAATGAAAGTATATTTCTTTCATAGTACTCAAATATTATTTCCCTATCCAGGTCTCCTCACCATTTGAAACAAACCTGTGCTGACATTATATATCATGCTGGGAGAAAAAAAATCATTTCTGGATTTTAACTTAAAACATGTCTTTCTCTAATTCAGTTGGAATGTGGGAGAAGATCAATTCGTCTAAATCCTCTTGGACCTATCTTACTTTTCTCCTTCTTAAGGATGGACTGATTAAGGAAAAACATGTTATTACTCCTTTTGTTACTTTTCTTTTATCATAATTTGTGCTTCTGCTTACTGACTTCCCTTCTTATACAGGGACATTTAATTTAAAAACGTAGTAAGACTAATTAATCACTAACCTCTGAGCTCAAGAAAAGATTCTCACTTTTTTCCATAAATCAAAATATTCCTAAATTAAATAGAATCACATTTCAAAAAGAAATGAATGCAACAGGTTTTAAACAATTACAACTACTGCTGATTTTCCTTCCCAAGCATTAATTATTATCCCAATGAACGCATGATTAGCATGGCATTAGAAAATGTTAGGCTCTCAAAAAATATATTTGTTCAATTGAATTAAAAATTGCCCAGTGGAAATTGTTCACCTAGATTTGGAGTCAGAAGATTTGAATTTGAATTTTGATTCTGCCATCTTACTTTTGTGAACTTGGCCACTGAATCTTTCAGGGTCTCAGGGCTTTGTTGTCGTTGTTGTTGCTATTGTTGTTTAGGCATTTTTTAGTTGTGTCTGACTCTTTGTGGCCCCATTTGGGGTTTTCTTGGCAAAGATACTGGCATGGGTTCCCATTTCCTTCTCTGGCCCATTTTGCAGATGAGAAAACTGAGGCAAACAGAGTTAAGTGACTTGTCCAGTTTGCCCAGTAAGTATCTGAGGCCAGATTTGAACTCAGGAAGATAAATCTAACTGATTCCAGGTCCAGCTATCTACCCACTGTATCACCTAGCTGCTCCCAAATAAAACAAGGGGATTAAACTAAAAGATGTCTAAGGTACCTTTCTGTGACAATGGTTATCATATTACAATCTCTTAAATTCAATTATTATAAGATAAAAAAATTAGAGCTAGAAAAAACCTTTGAGAGTTTTTGGTCCACCCCTTATATTTTAAGGATGGTTGAAGATTAGCATACAACATATTGGAATTGGAAGAGTTATTAAAGCTCATCTAATCCAACTCCACCATTTTATAGATATGGAAACTGAGGAAATTTCCAAAAGTCAAGTCAATCAATCTACAAGCATTTATTAAATACCAACAGGTGTTTGAGCTACATCTTTAAGGAAGGGAGAAATTCTGTGCGGTAGGAATGAAAAGGGTATGCATCTCAAGAAGAGGGAGAGTGCAAAGTCACCAAGACAAAGTACAAAATGCTGTATGTGAAGGGCAAAGAAGGCTGATTTGGCTGGATTGTAGCTTGTGAGAGGGGGAATGATAGCCAATGCATTAATCTAGGCAAGAGATGACAAGAGACTAAACTGAGTTTCTGTATATGTGAGTAGAAATGATCTGGCAACTGATTGGTATGATCAAATAGGAAGCAAGCTAAAAGCTAAAATGGCTCTTTTGACATCCCAATCCTGTTTTGTTTTGTTTCTTTTTCTTTCCAAGACACCACTCCATTGCTCTTTGACTTGTATTCATTTCAGTATTTCTATTTGATGTCTTACACCCCACTTCCCTAATAATTATCACTCTGCAGAGTGGAATAGGCTGCTTCAAGAGGTAAGGGCCTCCTCACCACTGAGGGTGATCAAGAAAAGGACGAATGATCTATTAGATGCTACTGTCTTGATAGTAAGGATTGGATTATATGTTATCTTCATTCCCCCAGTGCCTGGAACAGTGCATTGCATGTAATGGATTCTTTAAAAAAAATCATGAATCATTTTTTCTGTGATGAAGTTATGCTTCAGGTAAAGATTTAACTAGATGACTTCTTGTCTTTCTTCCAACTCTGAGTTTCTCTGATTCTATTGTGTGATTGGGTATTTAGAGAAGGAGGGAACAGGATTGGTACTGGCCTTCACCCCATAAGCTTCATTGCTCCACTCTCCTTCCCCTTACAAGACCAGGTAATAGTTAAACATATTTAAGCATTTACTATGTGCCAGGTGACGGGAAAGCATTCCACAGAACACAAGTCACCACAAATTGTCAAGCATCTACATTGTACAAAGCACTGTTCTAGGGCTAGAGGAGTTACAAATATTGGACAAGCAATAGCATCATCATGGAACACACAGTCTAATAGGGAGGGTCTCACAAGAAAGCCTCCCAGTCAGGTGAATGTAAGTTGGAGAGAAGACAGATCGCACTCTTTTTTTTTTCCCAAGCAATGGCTCAAAACTATTATTTCAATATCTGTATGTAGAAAAACCATGTGACATACAAAACAGTTTTCAATTTATTTTAGTTTGGCAAGTTGAGATGCCTAAGCGTTTTGCCATAATATGGAAATTTGTTTTAGGATTTGCTCATTTTGGGGGTTTGTATATTGCAGTCCTTTCTGGATATCTCCAATTCCTTTTGTCCAATAATAACTTTCTCTAGTAACAAAGAAACCCAGCATATACAACCTTCTGTCTCCCATTCTCCCACTTCTCCACGAAGTGGAGGCAAATATGTTTTTTCATCAAGGTTACCTAGATCCTCTATTGATTTTTCAATTATTCATTATTTTACCTTGTGGAGGTGGTGAAATTATAGAATCATAGATTTAAAGCTGAAAGGCAGGTGTCATCTAGTACAATCAGGTTATTTTATAGGAAATATTTTACAGAAAAAGAAACTCAAGGAGGGCAAATGACTGCCCCAAGGTCATTCATAGAGCAAGAAGCAGAGGCAAGGTGTGAAACCATATTTTTTGACTCCAAATCCAGCATTCTTTCTGTTGTACTGTGCTGTGGCCTATACTTTAGTTTACTTTAGTTTTTGTTTTGTTTTGCTCTCCCTACGTTCTCTGAATCACATGATTGGGTTCTGAAAGCTATAATCTCCTAGTTATGACTGTTTTGCAGGGATAGCCTGAGGTCCCTTAGGGCAAAGACAAGCTGGTGGCACACTGAACAGAGTACTGGGCCTGCAATTAGGAAGAGCTGAGTTAAAAGTTGGCCTCAAACATATACTAGCTGTGTGACTCTAGATAAGTCACTAAACTTCTACTTGCCTCAGTTTCCTCGATTATAAAATAGGGACAATTCCTCAAAGGTATTATTACTTAATAGCTTTTTTATGAGGATTAAATGAGATAGTATTTGTAAAGCCCTTACTTAGTACAGTGCCTGACACATAGTAGGCACTATATAATTTTTCCTTTCCTTTTCCTCTCCCCCATTCCTGCCTGCCAGGCCTGGCCCTTTTTGGTTACATTCCTCTCTTTATGCAGCAAGATAAAGGACCTCCAGTGCCTCTAAAGAGTTGCTTTCTTTACTGTGTTTCCTGCTGTGGGGGTCCAGCAGGGCTCCCACCCCTGCTGCTGCAATCCCATAGGCTGGAGCTAGGACTGTCGTTTCCATAGGAACCCCAGGCTGGGCAGTGACTGGGCCTTTCCCTGGTGTTGGCTCTTAGGCAACTCATCTCAGCTCCTTCTCCTGTCACTAACTTCTAAGATGGGGTGTGTGGGAAGAGACTGCCTGACTTTCTCCCTGCCCCTTAGGAGTTCTCACATTCAGATGTTATTTTGGTATATTCTATTTCATTGTACGTTATTCATTTTGTGCTCAGTTCTGTACCTTTGCTGCCTGCTCTCCCTCAGCTGGTTTGCTGTGTTGAATTCTAACAGGGATACAAAATATTTGACAAGATGGTCTCTGTTGCCTCTGTGGTTGGGCTCTCATTGGTGTTAGTTGTAAGTTGGCCCATAGGGTGGTAATTTACTGCATTAGTTTGGCAATTCTTTATAAACACACCTGCCAGCTGATGTGCACTTGACATTTGGCTGTTACCCATTCTCTGTCTTTATACATAGCTTATAATGGTGACAAAGAAGCTATTCTGAGAAGACTTCCCTATGGCTGTTTTGAAAGGAGTGGACCAGGGCAATGCAGGTAAATATTTCTGTAAAAATCCTGTAGCCTTTCCATGTAATCTATCTGACTATGCCACTTTCCCTTATACCTCAGTACAATGAGCTCCAGTGACTTCCTACTATGCCCAGGATCAAATAGAAAATCTTTTGTTTGGCTCTTCCTAAGCTGACCTTGACCTCACTTTTCAATTTTCTTCTTTCTGGCTTACTGGTTGTTCCTTGAGCATGACCCTCCATATACCATCTCTGTGCTCTTTACACTGACTTTCCTTCATGTCTGGGATGCTTTGCCCCTTCACCTCTGTCTCTAAAATCCATAGACTTTTTTCAAGAATTAGCACAGGTCTCATTTTTCACAGGAAGCCTTTCCTGGTCTCCCCAGCTGCTACTGCCTTCTCTCAAACTTTTATCTGCTTTGTATATATCTTGTAGGGCAGCTAGGTGGCCCAGTGGATAAGAGTGCCAGGCCTGGAATCAGGAAGACTCATCTTCATGAGTTCAAATCTGGTCTAAGACACTTACTAGCTGTGTGACCCTGGGGGAGTCACTTAACCCTGTTTTGCCTCAGTTTCCTCATCTGTAAAATGAGCTGGAGGAGGAAATTGCAAACCATTCCAATGTCTTTGCCAAGAAAACCTCAAAGAGGTCATGAAGATCATGACTAAAAAAACAACTCGACAACAATCTATCTTGTATGTACTTATTTACAAGTTGGTTCTTCCATTAAGATGCAAACTACTTGGGGGCAGGGACTGTATTTTTAACTTGTATTTGCAGTGATTAGCAAGGTACTAGGCACACAGTAGGAGTTTAACAGTAGAAGGTCCAGACTTATCAACTAATGCAAAATATTAGAATTTTACTTTCAAATAAAAACGTACATCTTGCTTCCTTTATTTTATTTGCTTCATAGATTAAAAAAAAATGCAATGTGTCAATTGACACACCTTAGTCCTTTGAGATATTCTTAAATTCTAGTCCTTCTAAATGCTTTTGGACTGACTGACTTTTCAGGCTCTGAGGCATTGCTTCTTACAATTAACCTTATTGTTGGGAGGAAGGGGTAAAGCAGCCTTATTACTTCCAGTTAAATCACTGGCAAAGTTTTACTACTGTTTATTCCAAAATAATATTCTACTATATTTGCTCTTCACCTGTTCTACTGTACAATTCTTAGAAATTTTAAGATAAAAGTCATAGGATTTTAGGATCATGAGGGGTTTTTAGGTATCCTATATTTCAGTGTTTCCCAACTGAAAATCCACAGATTAGCTCTGATACACAGCACATTTTTACCTGTCCACACTGGTTGATTTTTGTTTCTTTATTTTGGTTTATTTTGTGCTTCTTTATTACCAAAGCTCCTTATTTCTCAAAACCTATTAACTTTTAAAAAATCAACTTTTAGGGGCGGCTAGGTGTCGCAGTGAGTAGAGCGTTGGCCCTGGAGTCAGAAGGACCTGAGTTCGGATCCGGCCTCAGACACCTAACGAACACACAAACAAAAACCTAGTCGTGTGATCTTGGGCAAGTTACTTAACCCCAATTGCCCTCCAAAAAGGCAAAAAAAAAAAATCAACTTTTTCCTGCTTGCATCCTACTCCTTCTAACCCCAAAATGATTTTATTTCCCAATTCTTAATTTCTACTTTCTAAGCCTCTGAAAGCAGATTTACTAAGGCTACACTGAGATCCTGAACTACAAATTTTAAGTATTATATCACTTTGGGTTGGAAAGCACTAATCTAGACCAGTATCTTCAATGTCCTATATTCGTCCTAGGGAACTCCAACATATGTTTTTATATTCTTCCAAACATCTTCAACTCCTAATTCCAGAATCTTCTTAACTTCCATGAACTCCTGCACTACTCCACTAGGACAAATACAAGGGTGGTCATTCACTTAATTTTAACCTCACCTACAAGTGTTCAATTTCATGATAGGAAATTCTGAATGTTTTCCCCTCCAGAATAACCTTTTATCATTCCACCTCTCACTGTGCTTTGCCCCTTTTATTCCTGTTTTTCATTCTTACTGTGCACTTCATTTACCCTCTCAATGTTTTCCTAGGCTATCACTCCTACTTTGGTTTCACTTCTGCTTTCCAATTCCAATTCTATAATTTGTCAGTTTTACTGTCTCCTCTACTCTTGAGTCCTTTGCCTTGTGGTCCTATTGTGGCTTATGCCTTGCCAAACATCAACCATGAATCATTCCCACATCTGCCTCCTTTTCTCCTATTTAAATTCTGCTGAACAGAGCTAGAGTAAATCATGTTGACTGGGTTCACGACAAATTTAACTTCTCTAACCTCATCTGAGCCTTCACTGCCACAAAATGATCCTTTGGCCCTTCCCTATTATAATTGGTTCTCTATTATCTACCCCATAACGAATTTCCTAACTTTTCTATACTCACATCTCCCACAAGACTCTCTTCCCCACCCTCATAGCTGTGGACCTTGCTTCTGCACTTTACCAACAACACTGAAGTCATTTGTAGTGAGCTCCCGCTTTTCCTTCCATAAATCTTAAAAAATCATAAAAGTATCCCTTATTCTCTCCTCCTATTCTCCCATCCCTGATCAAGTTACCCTTCTCCTTCCAAGGCCATTACCTCTATATGTACCATTGATCCCATCTCCCAAGTTGACCCTCTCATACCCTCAAGCTACATACAGTCCAATATCTTTTCTCTCTTTCCCAGTCAAACTTCTAGAAGAATCTGTCTACCCTGATTGTCTCTGCCTCCTCTCTACTCATTACTTACTCAAAGGTTAATGATCTCAACTGAAATTGGTCTCTCCAAAGTTAATAATGATTTTTTTTTTAACTGCAAATTAAATGATCTTTTCTCAATCTGCATCCTTCTTCACGGCATTTTGTGTTTTTGGAAATTTATCACTGTTGTCTCTCTTGCCTTTCTGGGTATTCTCTCATCTCTGGACTTTCATGACTCTGCTCTAAACACCCCTCCTGCTTTTCTGACCATTCCTCCTTCTTCTTTGTTAGATCATCATCAATATCCTGTTCCCTAACTGAAAGTATACCCAGAGGCTTTGTCTTAAGACCAATTTCCTTCATTTTTTTCTCTACACACCCTTTTTTTTGATGCCATCAGCTCTTATGTACTTAAATTTCTCTATAAAGGCAACTTCTCAGATCAATATATCCAGTCCTACTCTCTCTTGACCTCCAGTCCCACATTACTAACTCCCAAGTCCACATTTTAAACCAGCACAGCATAAGCATCTCAAACTAAAAATATCCAAAGTAGAATTTATTTTTCCTAAACCACCCAGTTTGGGACCAACTCTTCACACTTCTTTATGCCATATATAAAACATAATCTCATTACTCCCTTCTTACTACTCAGGTGGCTACCATCCTAGTTCAAGGCCTCATTGCCTTTCCACTAGACTATTTTAATTGTCTCTTAATTGGTCTCCCTAACTCAAGTTTCTACCCCACTATTATCTGTCCTCTACAGAGCTACCAAAATTATTTTTTAAAGCACATCTCTAACCAATTCACTTTGCTACTCAATGAATTCTAGTAGCTTATATCAAAAGGGGAGGGGGGGAGAGGAAGAGAGAGAGAGAATCTTTTATTTCTTTAATGCCTATTACAATTTAGATCAAACCTACTTGTCCAACCTTGTTATGTATTACTCCTCTTAACACACTCTATGGTTCAGTCAATTAAAATGACCTGCTTGCTCCACCTCAAACATAACCTTCCACCCCACCTTTCTGTGCCTTTGCACAGAATTCTTTATTCACTTTGACCTCTTAAAATCTCTAAATCCCTTCAAAACTCAGCTAAAATGCCAACAACTCAATGAGACTTTTCCTGACCCATACAGCTGTTAATCCTTTGTCTCCTCTTCAATTATCTTGAATTTACACATTTGTTTTGTGTACTTTTGTAATGTAATAGAAGACATTCCATTTGAATTGTTTTAGGAAGTTTCTAAAGATCACCTGGCAGGATTAAATACCAGACACTGATGTCCTTTCTCAAACTAAACTGCCAAACATTCAAACTCTGCAGCAGAGTAAGCAATGAAGATGAGTTGGTCACATTATTGTTCAAATATAAAACATGCACTTGCCTAAAAGACTGTTTTATGGAGAACTCACAAAAAGCACATGTGCACATGGTGGTCAGAAGAAGCACTACAAGGAAGGACACTCTCCTCTGTCTTAAGAACTTTGGAATTGATTGTGTGACATGGAAGACACTGGCACAGCACCGCTCAGCATGATGAGCCCACATCAGAGAAGGTATGGTGCTCTAGCAGTAAAGCAGAACTGAAATAGCTCAAAAGAAGCAAAAGATGCACAAATAGAGAGAATCCACCCCAAACGTTCACATGGACTATTTGTGCGCAACCTGTGGTAGAACATTTCGAGCTCATATTGGTCTGATCAGCCACAGTCAGACACACTGTAACTTGATTCTAGCATAGTGATGCTAGAACTTTGGTCCTCTTTGGGAACGATGGACAACAAAGTACTGGCAGGCTACCTAGATTCAAGTCCTATCTCTAACACATATTGGCTGTGTGACAATCACTTGTCAGTCATTCAAACTCAGTGCTTTAGGCAACCCTCTAAGATATAAATGGTGGAGAAATTTCTGACCTGTGTGATAGAAAGAGTTGCCCTCCATGCAGAAGAAAGCAGAGGTCTTTTTGCCACCTTTGCATATGTTCCTTGCCCTTTCCCTACCTTGTATAATATGTTCCTTGTTCATACATATTTGGTATATGGAAATGTTGTGTTCTCTGAGAGAATGCAAACTCCCCGAGAGCAGGGACTATTTCTTTTCCTTTTTCTTTCTTTTTTTTTTTATTTCTATCACTAGTGCTTAGCACAGTTCCTGACACTTATTCATCACTTATTATAGGTGATTAATAAATACTTGTGGATTTATTGATTGATTTTTCAGGCAGGATTATGAAACCCAGAGAGGCCAAGTCATTTGCATGAAGTCAAATAGCTAGGATCTAGGAATGTTAGAGCTGGAATTTGGCCTTGGTCTCTCTTCACTCCAAATCGAGCATTCATTCCATTACACTTCCCTACCTATAGTACTTACTTAAACTCTCTTGGTTTACTTCCTCATCTATAAACATGAGAAAATTGATCTAAATTTCTCTAAGTCAGTTGCAATTCTATTACTCTATCAATCTAAATTCTACAACAGGAATTTTTATCCTACACAGTCTCTGAATTAGCCTATAGCTTAGGACCAAAGAAAGATGCTTGGGATGAGTTCCCTCATAGGTCAAGGTAATGAAGGTAGAGATGAGGGAGTAGGTTTTCTTTATGACTCTAAGTAGTTTCTATTTCTCTATTGGTGATACAGTAGACCTAACTCCTTCAAATTTCAATCAGGGTTTTATTTAGACTAAAAACTTGTGACTTAAAGAATTCTATGGTCCATGGTCATTGCCAAAGTTGAGATAGAAAATATTTTTTTTAAGTATTAAAAGATGGAAACTGGTATACTGGATGGAGAGGAAAACATGTTCTTAGGTAGTTATTTGGCATCCAAGGATTTAACCACCACTATGATACTTGTATTCAACAAAAAAGAACAGGACTTTTCTAGGGATAAATAAAAAAAAAAAACCTTGTAATATTATAAATACTACTATAAATTCTCTTTGACTATGAGAACAGGAACGTTTTGGTGGACATTGTTCTAGACAAAGTGAAGATTTTAGGCAAAAATGATGGGAACTGAATCAATGGGTGATATTTTTGACAAAAATGTATATGATAGTGAAAATATTGGGCAAGTGATGTTTTGTGCTCCTTGGTGTAGATGTGACAAAAAAATAAATTCTGAGCCTGAACGGACATTTGCAGAAAAAGGAAAGGAACAGAAAAAAAAAAATAAAAGTAGAGAAGGTTAAGGGAATATGATACCCAGATCACCAAATATTTTTCTAGAAACTCAGGGTTCAACTTTTGATATTGGAAACATCGTCCTGTAAAGGAAAAGGGCACCAAAAGCTAGCCTTCTCTTTCCTTTTTACACTAGACTAGAACTGAGCTTTTAAGAATCACCTATTTCAGTTTATTTATAGATGAAGAAACTGAGGCATAACTCAATCAAGAGAAAAACTCAGTTACATACCTATTTAGTAGCAAGGTCAAGACTAGAATAATCTAGAGTTTCTCTGACTTCTGAAACAGTGCTCTTCCAACTGCAAAATGCTTTGTGCTCCTTCTCACTAATTTTATTCTGTGATAAACCTTATTTCTTTTTTGTTTTCTTTTCCTATATTTTCATTTCACTATTTATTTTCTTTTTCTCCTTTGCTCCTTTTACTCCTATCTCCTTTTTGCCAATTTCCCTTCTACCGGCTGTTCCCCACTATCTTCTTTTTTTTTTTTTTTATTTTTCCCTCTTTCCTATACTTTTCTTGCCCAGAGTCACCCAGCTAGTAAGTGTCTGAGGCTAGATTTGAACTGACAAAGATGAGTCTTTCTGGTTCCAAGCCCAATGCTCTACCCACTGTGCCTCATAGCTGCCCCTATGTTGTATTATATTTTTAAACATATTGTTAAACATTTCCCAGTTAGATTTTAATCTGGTTGGGCAGCAATCTGGAGTTTTGCAGTCAATTTGTGTCAGAGTTATGAGTTTGGTAATTTTTTAGATCACTAGATATTGTGTGTAAACCATAAAAGCATGCAAATTGTTCACCCATCATCCTTCCCTCTTACTACATGATGACTTTCTCCTATTCCTATCACGTGCCTTATGGTGTTCTTTGGGCCACTTCATCTTTGCAAACATTTGTTGGTAGGAGGCTAAATTCAATCCATGACCACTCTGTGACTCTATTTTACCCTTTGGGGTTACCTGCAATCTGAGCAATAAAGAATCAATAAAGAATATTAATAATAAAGAGATAGGCCTTTGCTTAACAGAGTAATTAGTCATTAAAGTCACTATGAAATTTCCTAAATGTACTCTCTTCCATTCAGTTCTGGTCCCAGTTCATCATTCATTCATGGTATCTAGCCAAGAGATAAATACTAACCCAGCCCCTCTGAGGGTTAGCCATCCAACTATATATTATCGTCTTAACTATAAGCATTCTTCATCTACTTGGGTTTTCCTATTTTTCAGAATTAGAAAACTAGGTTTTGGTAATTATGGATCTCTCTTAGGAGGCTCTAAACTGTTCTGTGGTTTGATACAATCAATCCAATGTCATCTTCAAAAACTACAGGAACATCTGGAAGATATTAACACCTATAAGGACTTCTTCATTTTATGGTAACTGACTTACACCTGTAAGTCTTAGTTAGGAAATTATATTCTGTGTCAATGTTTATTCTTTTATCTATTTCCTATTTGAATGATAAACAAGGACTTGTTTAAATAGGTCAAAAAGTAATTTTCTTAATTATACAAAATGTCTCATTTTTCCTTATTTCTTCTGATTTTGCACTAGTTTTGATCATTGCTCTAACAAGTTGATGTCATTAGCAGACTGATAAATGTTTTCAATAGGTGTCTTTCATCAATGTTCACTTGTTTTCTCTTTATGAAATAATCAATTTCATTTTTGTGATTTTTTGCGTTTGCCAAATGTAATACTTTTCAATTTACTTCTTGAAAAAGAAACTATGAGTAGTATATAGGCATAAGGCTTCTGTATAATCTATAAATCCTTGACATTTGTTTTAACTCATTTTTGTCTTCCAAAATATTTTTCACCATCTTCCCCCTTGCCCAACTCTGCACTTAATAATGTTGAATTAATTTGGTAAATTTGCTGAGGTATTTACTGAATTCTTCCACTTCCTCATCATCTATAACAGATGTTGGCACACAGATCTAGAATTATCTCTATGGAGGCCTAATTGCAGATGCTCATAATGAGCACTGGAATGCTAGATAACTGAGCATCCCAAGAATTGATCATTCTTGATTTCTTTGGACAGATGATGAAATGAGTTCCACTAATTCCTTTATTTGCCTATCTAAATGGAATCTGTGAGATATCCTTCAATTTAGCTACATCTTCCATTCACCTTCTAGATTAATTTTTAGTAAGAATACCAAGGCTAATATGATTCAGTTCTTCAAAATATATGTCAACTCATTGATCACTGGACAATGATCTCAGGTTTAGAGTAATAATGATAACAATTACAAGTAAACATATATCCAAAACTTAATGTTTTTTGTTTTTTTGTTTTTTGTTTTTGGGTTTTTTTTGCTCTTTGGAGGGGGAAGGCAGGGAAATTGGGTTGACTTGCCCATGGTCACACAGCTAGGAAGTATTACGTGTCTGAGACCAGATTTGAACTCAGTCTTCCTGACTCGATGGTCAGTGCACTATTCACTACACCACCTAGTTGCCCCCTGAAAACTTAATAGTCTTTAAGGTACTTATACATATTTATTAAAGTTTCATAACAATAATATAAGCAGAGTACTAAAATTATCATTTTGATTTTAAAGGTGAAGAACTTGAAGATTCAAAAAAAAAAAGAACTTCCCATAGTCTTACAGTCAGTGTCAGAAGCTGATTGAACCCAGAACTATCCCTACTTCATATGAAGTACTCTATCCATTCTGCCATGCTTCCTCAAAATATCAAAAGTTAAGTAAATGTTCATGGTCTAAAAATTGTGTAATTTAGCTTTCTCTCTCCACTTTAGTGACTTTCTGCCAGCAAATCATAGCAGAAGCACATTTCCATTGACTATCCCTCATACTTAGAATTCTCCCCTTCCTCATCTCTGTTTCACAGTTCCACTGGATCTCTTTAATTCTCTGCAAATATCCTACCTTCTATAGGGAGTTTTTCCTAATTCTCCCTTACTACTAGTGCCTTCCTTCCTTAGAATATTGAATTTATACTGTATATAGTTTGTACATAGACTTTCCCTGTTGTCTCTGCCATTAGATTGTGAACTTATCAAAAGCAAGGACAGTTTTCTACCTTTCTTTTTATCTCCAGTGCTTCACACATTGCCTACAATGTAGTAGGTATTAACAACATGTATTGATCTATTGACTAATTAAAGTGAAAAGGAGCTACAAAGGTTTTAGGATCATTTTTTTATTTTCTTATATTTCATATGTTTCCATGACCAAAGAAAGAATTACTAAATATTTTGCTTAATATTGATGAATCTCTCCATATTTACTTAGACTGGTCCTCAGAAAATTGACATAGGGTGTTGCCCCAACCATACTCAAAGTCTTCCCAGTATGGTAGAAATTCCCAGAGCTTGACTTTAAGTTTCTAAATTCTTATGGCATCTATTTATATAATAATTTTTCTCCCCCTCAAGTTTAAAGGATTTTTTAAAGAGAGCAGAGAAGGTAAAAAATAAGGCTTTTAGACCATTTATTAAGCTTAATTTAGACATTGGGATACTAAATGTGAGATTTTTTCCACTGATTAATAATAAATCATAGTCTTGAAATAAATTGTATCAACTTTGACAATTTTGCTGGAAATAAAATCATAAGAGCAAAATTTTACCTAACTGGAAATGAACATCGTAGATTCTCCTTGTAGACTTAGGTATTCTTTTTTAAAGCTGACTGTTTTCTCATGTGTTCAAAGTAACAAAAACAGATATTTCAATGAGTATACAGTCATTTCAATGAGTATACATACTGTACAAAGTGTATTATGATACTCATGATTGATATTTGTTAAGAGAACATCATGAAAATTATTATGTCCCAAAATTTGTTGCATAGGATAGAGAAGTAGGGAAATTATACAAAAATCCCAATAAGACCCTCCAAATTATATAACATATACTTTGGTAATGATATTAATGAGAAGGTGGGAACAGGTAAAGACAGTGAAACATGTCAGAAAATAGGAATCAGGAATAAGGAATGATAGAGTCTAAAGTAATCTAGACAACCAGGAGGCTAACACAAACATAGAGGATTAAAAGAACCTAGACATAGTGAGTACCATATAACATTACAAAAGATGAAACAGATCACATTTTAAGAGACAGAAAATGACATTATTGTGGGGAAGTAATTTCTTAATCTGTTACATGTGTAAAGACCACCAATTTGTTAGAACAATGAAATAATAATACAAACCTAAGAGAAAAAAACATAAATAGATGGAAAAACCCATGACATGAAAATAAAACAACTCTGACCTATTTAAAGTATGTATCTCTTGAACCAATTGCCAATGGACAATTGCCAATTGGACAATGAATTGGGCCCAGAATTGAAAAGGAAGAGGAGAGCAAGCTGAGCTTTCTGACACTGAATAGATATTTCAATGAACGTAAACTCCACCCTGAAACAAAAGTCCATCTCTTTAATATGACTTCTATTTGTGCTGTTTTGTTACTGAGTCATGGATCAGCAGTTTCTGAAGATTTCAAAATGAGACTCAAACAAATGGTTATAGAAAAATTCTTAGTATGAATAGACTAACATATGACAAACAAGGAATATTGATGGATAAACAAAATAAAAGAAGTAATCAAAGAAATGTTGAACAAGACAAAAGAGTGAAGAATGGGCAGACAATGTGCTTCACCATTATCTTTGAGATTTCAAGAGGATGTAAGGAAGGTTATTAGTCCATTAGTTACATCCTCTTTAATGGAATAATGGCAGGATTTAAACAAGAGTCACAAAGGCTGAACAGGCAAAGATGGGCTTCATTTGATTTTGCATCTCTAGAAAGAACATGTACATCAACAAGTGGAATAACTGTTTGAATTTTCCAGTGATTAAAGCAATGTGCCCAATGCATTGTTGTATTATAGGCAAAGGGGAGTGGCTGGAGCTCAGAGGAGAAGGGCACAGCAGTGTTACAAGATTACAAATAAATATAAACAACCTGATTTTTTGTTCACTGGATTACTGAAGATGTTCTTTTCAGGCAGATGACCCAAATGCAAAAAAAAAATTAACTCCACATTTTTGGTTGTCTCATTTGTTTAGAGACTAGAAGAAACCATCCAATAAGCTGGTAATGGAAATAGGAAAAGAAACATAAGACTTTTTAAGGTATTACTGCATGTGCAGATTGTTCAAATGTATCGTGGAAGACATAGGGAGTTCCCTAATTGAAGTTAAAATAAGAGGAAATAAAGTACTACATGAAACAGAGGAAAAGAACTTCAAAGGAACAAAAGCCTTTAAAAAGTGACAAAACACAGACAAGTATAAAAGTGGAGAACCAGACTATCTTGAAGTAACATTTCCACCACATATTCTTCTAGGATCTTGCTCTTAAACAGATTTTTAAACAACGTTGCATTTTTACAAATACAGGTTTTGCACAGGAGGTAGCACCTCAACTGAACCTTAAATAAAAATAAGTTTGGTGAAAAGCAGAGGTGAGGAGTATGTGCATTTCAGGTACTGGGGATAGCCTATACAAAGGTGTGAAAATGGGAAATGATGGGAGAAACTGGACATAGGACAAGTGGAGGGAACTAATAGAAAATGTATTCAGAATTCATTATATTCACAAATATAATGGTTTGAGTTTTGAGGGCATTAAATTTCAGGTTGAGGAAATTGTATTTTGTATCAATAATTTCTACATCTTCATGGTAATCCACTTACAAGTAGAAGAGTGCATTGGTAGAGTGCATTTGAGAGAAGATACATTGATACTACAAATTAAAATAGTATGTTTATGATACCATACCAGAGACCAGGAGTCCAGAGAGAGGATATGGGCACCTCTGCTTTTCACAGAACTGGCACAGCAATAAGGTTTAGCAGGGACCAGGGCTTTCATACATCTCAAGCAAGATGAATACTTCACTTGAATTGCTCACAACTTTCTCTCTTAGAAGCTAAAGGAAATTTAAGAAAAATTACTACTCCAGACTTAAATCTGACCAAAAGTAAAATACTAATTAGTATGTGGCAATGATAGAAATCTTAGTAGGAAATGTCTCTATCACTATGAAGTTTATAAGGTGAAAGAGCACATTTGAATATATATATATGTGTATATACACACATATATACATATATTCACATTATATATTATATATAATTCACAGAGAGATGTGGTATATGTATATCCATGTATAATATATGTATGTGTATAAACACACACAGACATATGTGTATGTATATATACATATATATACATATATGTATATTTACACACATATGTATATTTCTATCCTAGATCTTAAGAAAGCAAACTTCAAAATGTTTTGAGAATATATAATTATTATTCTATTATCAGGAACTAGGTATTGGCAGTATAGATGGTTCAAATAAAATAAAAAGCTCTCAAAAAATTAGGTGAATTCAATTACAAATGGCACACAGAATAAAGAAGAAAAGGGAAGCATGTAAAGAAACCAATGTAAACTTGCATGGAGCTTTTTGGTAACTTTGTTATTTTAGAGGAATTTATGCAAAATAAGGCAGGAGGGGCCCAAAGCCAAGGATGAATATAAAATAATGGCACAGACCTGTAAGAATAGTGTCAGCAAGCTAAAACCCAGAATGATATGAGGCATGCACAACATGCCAAATACAACCAGCTTTTTGAAGCTATATTGAGAGTATGAAGAAGAATGAACAAGGGACAATCCCATTGATTGGAACAGATGGTGCAATGTTAACAAATGACAGCGGCAAAGTAGAAGTACTCAACTTCTATTTGGCTCTTGCCTTATTCTTCAAGGAGAATAATCTTTAAACTGGAAAGGATATAAAAACATATAGTTAACTTGCAATTTTTAGTCAAAGAAAGAATAAGGTACCAAATGAAAAGTGATAAGAAAATGTTCTGATTTTAAAAAATGAGGAACTACATGGAGTCTAAAAATTATAGACCAGTGAGCTTGACACCAGTTCCCTTGCCAAAATTCTAAAATGATCATTATACAAAGAAGCTTTTTGAATACTTAGAAAGAAAATGAAAGACGTTAAATAGTGGATACAGGATGTATCCAGGAATTCTGGGTCCAGGAACACCTGTGTTCTTTTCTCGTTTCTGACACACAATTACTGTATGACCTTAGGCAAGTCACTTAGCCTCTAAGTTCTCTTGTGTGGTTCTCTAAGAATATAAATGATGGGCAAAATGGCAGGAGTTTTCTCATCTGCTTGGTGAAAGGACTTTTCTCATCTGGGAGTTCTTTACAGCAATGTATTTACAGGTTCAGTCTTTGGTTCTATCCTACAGCAGAAAACAATAATGATTAGGAACCAGAATGCATTCACTAAGAAAGAGTGATATTCAACTAGTAGCATCTCATTTGTTGCCAGGATTACCAAAGTATGTTGGGAAATGTAGAAATATAAGGTGGATAATAATACAGTTAGGTGAATTTATATATTGTTGAATCATACCCAGAGTATTGCTCAGTATAAGAATTCAATTATAGAAGATTCTTTTGGTGCCATATTTCAGAGCTTTGTTCTTAGAACCTTTCTGTTCAACATTCTTGTTAATTACTTTGATAAAGGCATTTAAGGCGTGCTTTTCACAATTATAAATAATGTGAAAGTGAAAGTGATCAATAATACTATAGGTAACAGAAATGATATTTTAAACCTAAAGTCCATGAACTTATATGTATCCATCTATTTATCCACTTCAATGTAATTGGTTTTCTTTATAATCCTATGCATTTTATTTTATTCATTTAAAACAATATACTGAGAAGGGATACATAAATTTCACCAGACTTCTGAATGGATGAATCACACACATACACATGTACACACACATACATATATACATGCACACATATCACTAGGAACCACTGCTTTGAAAGATATTAGCATGTTAGAAGCAGGGAATAAAACAAGATGAAATTCCTTTAGTACTTAGGTGGTTGTGAGCAATTCCTCCACTGATATATACCATACCACTTCCATGACTTTTTCTTTTGAAATTCCTGTACTTATCTTTCCATAAACCTGCCATATTGGATCCCGCACCCGATATGCTAGGGCATTGGTATCAAATTCATGCTTTTGGCATATGTTGTGCACAAATACCCTAGGACAGCCAAAACCAGATTAAAGTAGAATTTGGAAATATTTAGCAAATTAAATTAAAATGTACTATAGATAGATATAAATATAGATATGTGTGTATACTTATAAAATGTTAATTTATGGTTTTCTAAGTCAATATGTGGTATGCAAAATCTGTTTCTACATGAGTTTGAAATCACTAAGCTAGAGGTCTTTGTCCAGTTTTTTTTAATATATTGGGGAACACCAGTACAAAGCTTAGACTGTCTATATTTAACAGTCTAAGCTTTGTACTTAGTACAAAGTGCTTTGAACTTTGTACTTATATACTTTCCTTTCCTTCTACAGTAAAATTGACTCATTTTCTTTTTCAGAGATATATGTGATTGATAAAATTTAAAAGAGTCAAAAGTGAAGGAGGCATCTAGGTGGCTCAGTGGATAGGGCATTAGGGCTGGAGTCAGGAAGACCTGTATTCAAATCTTACCTTAGACACTTATTACCTGTTTGACCCTGGGCAAGTCACTTAACCTCTGTTTGCTTTAATCCATTGGAGAAGGAAATAGCAAACCACTCCAGTAACTTTGCCAAGAAAACCCCATAGTCAACATAGACAATGGAGTTGTAAAGAGATGGACATGACTGAACAACTAAACAACAACAAATATATTTAGCTCAAAACATTATATTTATAGATTTAAAGGAAACTTGACTTAAAATTTCATGGGGAAAAAAAGCAGAGGGTAAGGTAGGTTAAATGTTAAACTAGTTTAATATGACCAAGTAGTGTAATGCAGTAACTAAGAAAATAAATACAATTTTATCCTCCATATATAAAAATATATTGTGGGACTTCTTGGGGGGGAGCCAAGATCGGGAAGTAGAGAAAGCACTCAACTGAGTGCTCCCAACATTCTCCTCCAAACTACTTTAAAGTAAAGCCTCAAATTGAATTCTGGAGTGGCAGAGCCAACCAAAGTTCAGGTGAAACATTCTTCCAGGCCTAGATAACTTAAGAAGTTGGAAAGAAAAATCTGTGAAACAGGGGAGGAGGCTGACTCAGAACCCATGGTGAGGAAACACTAGCAGTGGGCCTAGGTGGTGATGACAGAAGCAGGAGCAGCTTCAAGGCACAAATGGTAAGGAGATATGGCAGCTGGACAGAAAGAGATTACAGGAGAACCTTGTGCTAGCACTGGATGCAAAAACGAATGCAATTTGGCAAGTATTACCTAACGCCACATCTGCCTTATAGTTCAAGAGGAGAGAAGAGCATTATCTGTCAAGAGGGAATAGGGCCTCTGAAGAGCAGGATTTCTTTAGGTCACAAGGGATCAAGGACCTTAAGAATCAGTATTACTTGGGAGTAGGAGTCCTGAGGAACAGTATCGCTTCTGATCACAAAAAAGAAGGGTCCATGAGGAGCAGTATTGATTGCAATTCCAAGGGGACAGGTAACTTTCCTGGGTACCTTACCACGAGACCAAAACACAAACCAGAGCAGTGACCACACTTCTCACCAGATTAAGCCAGCTTGGAAGTATTTAATACTTCCAAACTCCCAGAACTAGCTCTGAAAACAGCAGTATGAAAAAGCCTGAAACTTGAAACAGTGCCCTTTTTCCAAACCCCAGGATAGGAACAGAATACAAGAGTGGTATAAAGTCAGAATCAAGAAATAGGGTGGGAAAATGAGCAAACAACAACAAAAACTAATCTGACAATAAAAACCTACTATGGTCATAGAGAATATCAAGACACAAACTCAGAGGAAGATAACAAAGGCAAAAGAGCTACAAGCAAGGCTTTCAAAGAAAAATGCCAAACTCCAAAGTCCAAAAAGATTCTTAGAAGGTATAGAAAATTATTTCCAAAATCAAATAAGAGTGGGAGAAGAAAATATGTAAAGAGAGTGAAGGGAAAAAATGAAAATACAATTAACAGGTTGGTTTAAAGAGGCACAAAAATACTGAAGAAATTATTTTAAAAAACAAAAATTGATGAAATGGAAGAAGACACACAAAACTTTACTGATAAATATAACTCCTTAAAAAGCAGAATTGGTGAAGTGGAAAAAGAATACAAAAGTTCATTGAAAAAAATTATTCCTTAAGAATTAGAATTGGGCAGGTGCAAGCTAATGACTACATGAAACATCAAGAAGCAATAAAACAAAGTCACAAGAATGAAAAAAGAGTTATTGGACATAACTGGAAAGAAAATACGGAAATATCTCACTGGAAAAACAAGTGACCTAGAAAATACATTGAGGAGAGACAATTTAAGAATCATTGCAGTACCTGAAAGCCATGATGAAAAAAAGAGCCTATACATCATAGTTCAAGAAAATTGAAGGACAGCTGTCCCAATATCCGAGAAGCAGAATGTAAAATAAAAATGGAAAGTATCTACTGATCACTTCCTGAAAGAGGCCCAAAAATGAAAACTCACAGGAATATTATAGCCAAAGTTCAGAGCTCCCATGTCAAGGTGAAAAAACTTTAAGCAGACAGAAATAAATCATTCAAATATCATAGAGCCATATTCAGGATCAAATAAGATTTAGCAGCTTCCACATTACAGGAATAGATGTATGATAGTCCAAAAGGCAAATAAAAAATAAAAATAAAATAGATAAAATAAATAAAATATAGCCTCAGCAAAATTAATTATAATTCATCAAGTGAAAATATTTATATTTAATGAAATTGAGGACTTTTAAGCATTCTTGATGAAAAGACCATACCTAAACAGAAGATATGATTTTCAAGTAAAAGACTCACAAGTAGCATAAAAAGTAAACAAGAAAGAGAAAATAAGAGAGAAGATAAAAAATCTTTATATTTTGATATAGGAAATAACCTCAAGTAATTTATCATTAGTAGAACAGTTAGAAGGATTCTACATAGACAGAGGGTGAAGGTGTGAATAAATTATATTTGGAGGGTGTGAAAAAACAAGAAATGGGAAGAAAGAGAGATGCCCTGGGAGATGGGGTAATGGAGAAAATTATCTTAAAAATATGCAAAAAAGAATGGAAAAGGGGGAGTGCACTTGAATGTCATTTTCATCTAACTTGATTCAAAGGCAGAAAGATATATATGTACACCTACTTGGGTATAGAAATCTATCTTACCCAACAGGAAAGTAGGTAGGAATAATAGAAAAGGGAATGGGGTGATAAAAGGGAGGGCAGATAAAAGAAGGCAGTGGTCAAAAGCAAAACAGACTTAAAAGAAAGATGTGATAAAAATGAGAGAGAAGAATAAACAGAAGAAAATAGATGAAAAATTAAAAAAAAACCAGAAGAAAATGCACAGTTAGTAATCAAAACTCTGAATCTGAATAGGATGGAATTACCCAAAAAATAGAAGGGGATAACAAAATGGATTAGAACCCAGAATCTAACAATATGTTGTTTAGAAGAAACACATTTGAAACAGAGAGACATATACAAATTTAAAATAAAAGGTTAGAACAGAACCTCTTATGCTTTGGCTGAAGTAAAAAAGGCAATATTAGAGATCTCAGACAAACATATACCTAATTAAAAGGATAAGTAAGGGGTGGCTAGGTGGTGCAGTGAATACAGCACCAGCCCTGGAGTCAGGAGGACCTAAGTTCAAATCCAGCCTCAGACACTTTACACAAAAACTAGCATGTAGCCTTGGGCAAGTCACTTAATCCCAATTGCCCTACCTTCCCCCCTCCAAAACAAAATAAAGGATAAGCAAGTAAATTTCATTTTGACAAAAGGCATGGTACAAAATGAAGTAATATCAATAGTAAAAACATGTGCACCAAATGGTATAGCATCCAAATTCTTTTTTTTTCCTTTGCGTTTTTTTTTTTTTGGAGAGCAGTTGGGGTTAAGCGACTTGCCCAAGGTCACATGGCTAGTTTTTGTTCTAAGTGTCTGACACCAGATTTGAACTCAGGTCCTCCTGACTCCAAGACCTGTGTCCTATTCACTGCACCACCTAGCCAGCCCCCAAGCATCCAAATTCTTAAAGAAAAAGTTAAATGAATTACAGGACAAAATAGACAATAAAACGATATTATAGGGGAACAGCAAGTTTCTCATCTTAGAGCTAGATAAATCTAATCACAAAAAAATAAGAATGAAGTTAGAGAGATGACTAGAATCTTAGAAAAGTTAGATATGATAAACTTGTGGAGAAAACTGAATGGAAATACAAATTAGTATTGCTTTTTCTTAACTCTAATGTGGTACCTTCACAGAAATTGACTGTATTAGGGCATAAAATCCATACATCCAAAGGCAGCAAAGTAGAAATATTAAATGCACCCTTTTCAGACAATGATGCAATAAAATTATGTTCAATAAAGAGATATTTTAAGCATAGATTTAAATCATTGAGAAATTAGATAATTTAATCTTAATGAATGAGTGAAAGAATAAATCATCGAAAAAATAATTTCTGGGGGCGGAGCCAAGATGGCAGAGTAGAAACAGCACTTCCACATCACACCAGCCCAGCCCAAACCACTTCAAAATTATGTAAAAGGGGACAATGAACAACTTCTGGAGCTCCAGAACCCACAAAATTACACAGAGAAGCTAACCTCCTGCTGAGGACAGCCTGGCAGCCCAGCAGGGAGCTGCCAGCACAGCACTCTGGGAGCCAAGCCAAGGTCCACATGAGTTGGAGTTTTAGCCCCAGGGCTGGCAGACCAGCAGCCTGCTGGAGGGACCCCAGAACACAGGACCTGGCAGCTTCTACATTGAGGGATTGAAGGGCATGGAATATGATATTCAAGAGGGCAAAGGACCTGGGATTAAAACCAAGAATCACCTACCACCAAAACTGAGTATCATGTTTCAGGGGAAAATATGGTCATTCAGTGGAATAGAGGACTTTCAAGCATTCTTGAGGAAAAAACCAGAGTTGAATAGAAAATTTGACATTCAGATACAAGAAGCAAGAGATGCTTGAGAAGGTAAACAGGGAAATCAAATCAAATTCAACTTATCAAAGTTGAACTATTTACATTCCTACAGAGAAAAAACAATAACTGTAACTGATGAAACTTTTCTCAGTATGAAAATAGTTGAAGAAGGGTATATGGGCATATGAATACATATGTGAAAGTGTGTATACATGTTTTCAGGTATACATAGATAGAGGGCACAGGTCGAATTTAATAGGAAGGGATGATACCTAAAAGGTGAGGTTAAGAGGTGAGAGATTAATGAGGTGAGGGGGAATGGGGAGAGATAATGGGGTGAACTGTCTCATGTAGAGGAGGCAGGGGAAGGTGGTTGCAGGGGAGGGGAATAACAGGAAGGCAAAAAGGCAAAACCTTATTCTCATTGAATTTGGACCAGGGAGAGAAGGACATGCATACTAAATAGCATGTCCCACCCTACAGGAGTGTGGCGGGGTGTGGGGTGGAGGGGAGGGCAGGCTAGGGGGGAGGGATGTTGGAAGCACCCACTTTTGAAAAGGGACAGGATCAAGATGGGGAGTGGAAAAGGTGGAAGGTGGGATGGGATGGAGGGAAATATAGTCAGTCTTTTACAATATATCTACTATGGTAATATTTTGTATAGCTACACATGTACAACATATACTGAGTTGCTTATCTTCCTTTTAAAATCAATTTTTAAAAATATTTAAATACTATGATTAATACTATTTTGTATATAATTGGGAGATAAGATGTGCAGGTAATGGGGCATGGGGATTCACCTCACCCTATTAGAAAAGTTGAAGGGGGTATGGGAGAAGAGATGGGAGATAGCAGATTGGATGAGGGTATACCCTGTATGACTGTTATTGTGGGGTGGTGGGTAGGGGAAAAATGGGGAAAAATTGTAACTCAAAATCTGATGGAAATGAATGATGTAAACCTGAAGTTAATAAAGCATTTGAAAAAAAAATTAAATTAAAAAATAATTTAGAAATTAGACAATTCCTATTATCTATATGAGCAGCTACTTCATAGAAGTTTTGTAAGGATCAAATGATGTTTTTTATTGAATCTTATTCAAATATATTTTCCTCTGGGAAAAATTAGGAACCAGAGTAAGGGAAAACATAGTTGCTAAATATTTATAAAGATCGATGGAGAAAGAAAAAGAAGAAATATTAGAGTGAAAAGTTCAAGAAAAATCATATCTGACAAAAAGCATGACATAGTAGTGGTGAAAATTTCCAATTATCTAGACATCTCCTGGAACTCTAAAGTGATTCCTGGCTTACCTTAATGATAACTTCATGCTTCAAAAGAAATGAAGGGGGGGGGGGCGGAGCCAAGATGGCAGAGTAGAAACAGCTCATCCAAGCCACTCTGCCCCCAGATTCCCCCCAAACTATGTAAAAGGGGACTCTGAACAACTTCTGGAGCCCCAGCACCCACAGAAAGACACAGAGAAGCTAACCTCCCGCTGAGGACAGCCCAGAAGCCCTGCAGGAAGGACCAGCACAGCAGTCTGGGAGCCAGCAGCATGCAACGCACAGAGCGCAGGAAGCGGAGCCAAGCAGAACCCAGGTCCGCATGAGCCGAGGTTTTAGCCCCAGGGTGGCAGGGCCAGCAGCCAGCTGGAGGAACCCCAGAACACCAGCAGGTGTGGCAACTCCAGAATTATCAACATAGACATGCCTAGGACAAAGTAAGAGGTTAGTGTCCTATGGACTTTGGGACCTGTATTTGGGGAAATGCGTCGGCTCCCTCCCCTGGGGGCTAGAAGCCCCTGAGGAGACACTCCATTTGGTAGTTTTCAGAGGCAGCTCCGGCTCCCAGCCTGCAATTAATTGTAGGGAGATCCAGCGATCAGTCTTGGGGGGGTAATCGCTCTTGCTTTAACCTCCCTGGATCTGGATTGTGATCTAGGGTGGAAGTCGTGGGTGGGTTTACAGCTTGCCAGAAACGGAAGTTGCCCCCCACACGTTCGGGACGAAAATTCCTCTATCTGGCCTTAAAGCCATAGTGTGGCAACAAGCCCAAAAGTCAAGCAATTAAGTGGCAACATGCCAAGGCAAAGGAAACAGAAAAATGCAACCCTAGACTCCTATTTTGGGGGCATAGAGCGGGAAAAGGACTGTGAGGTCAGAAGTCCTGCTCCAAAAGCCCCAGGGGAAAACATGAGCGGGTTGCAGGCCATAGAGGACCTTAAGAAGGACTTTAAAAATCAAATAAGAGAAGTGGAGGAAAAATTGGAAGAGAAATGAGAAGGATGCAGGAAAAGTATGAAATGAGGGTCAACAGCCTGACTGAGGAAAACAACACCTTAAAAAATAGACTGACTCAAACGGCAAAGGAGGCCCAAAAGGGCAATGAGGAGAAGAATGCCTTAAAAAGTCAAATTTGTCAGATGGAAAAAGAATCTCAAAAGTTCAATGAGGAGATTCATTCCTTCAGAGTTAGACTGGAGCAAATGGAAGCTAATAACTTTATGAGAAATCAAGATGCTGTTAAGCAGATCCAAACAAATGAAAGATTAGAAGGCAATGTGAAATATCTCATGGGAAAAACCACTGACCTGGAAAATAGATCCAGGAGAGACAATTTAAAAATTATTGGACTACCTGAAAGCCATGATCAAAGAAAGAACCTAGAAATCACCCTTCAAGAAATTCTCAAGGAAAACTGCCCTGATGTTTTAGATCCAGAGGGCAAAATAGAGGTTGAAAGAATCCACCGATCACCTCCTGAAAAAGATCCCAAAAAGAAAACTCCCAGGAATATTATAGCCAGGTTCCAGAATCCCCAGATCAAGGAGAAAATACTACAAGCAGCCAGGAAGAAACAATTTCAATATTGTGGAAACACAATCAGAATAGCCCAGGACCTGGCAGCTTCTACACTGAGGGATCGAAGGGCATGGAATATGATATTCCAGAGGGCAAAAGAACTGGGAATGAACCCAAGGGTCACCTACCCAGCAAAACTGAGTATTTTGTTTCAGGGGAAAATATGGTCATTCAGTGGAATAGAGGACTTTCAAGCATTCTTGAGAAAAAACCAGAATTGAATAGAAAATTTGACATCCAGACACAAGAAGCAAGAGATGCCTGAGAAGGTAATCAGGGAAAAGAAATCAAAAGGAACTTATCAAAGTTGAACTATTTACACTCCTATATGGAAAAACAATAACTGTGAGGGATGATATCTTTCTCACTATGAAAATAATGGAAGAAGGGTGTGTGGTCATATGAATACATATGTGAATGTGTGTGTATAGTTACAGTTATATATGGATAGAGGGCATAGGTTGAATTTGTTGGGAAGGGAGAATACTCAAGGGATGAAATTATGAGGTGAGAGAGGAAAGTGGCAAGAGGAGATGGGGAAAGACAGGGTAGCGTAAACTATCTCATGTAGAAGAAGCAAGGGGAAGTGATTGCAAGGGAGGGGGAGAATAGGAAGGGGGAAAAAAGGCAAATCCACATTCTCATTGAATTTGGTTCAGGAAGAGAATGACATACATACTAAATGGGATATCTCAACCTGCAGCAGAATAGGGGGAAGGGGGATGAGAGGAGGGATGATTGATGGGGGGGGGAATCCTTGGGGGGAGGGGAAGTTAGAAGTACCCACTATAGAAGAGGGACAGGATCATGTAGGGAATGGACCAGGTGGGGGGTGGGATGAGTGGGAGGGAATTATAAGCAGCCTTGTACAATATATCTACTATGATAATGTTTTGCATAGCTAGACATGTACAACATATACTGAATTACCTATCTCCCCAGAGGGAATGGGTGACAAGGGAGGAAGGAAATGGATCTGAAATTCGAGGTCTTAAGATTAAATGTTTCAAATATATATAAATACTATTATTAATACTCTTTTGCTTATAATTGGGAGATAAGATGTGCAGGCATTGGGACACAAAGATTCACCTTCCTCTAATGGAAAAGTCGAAGGGGGTATGGGAGAAGCTATGGGAGAGAGCAGATTGGAGGAAGCAATATCTTGTGGGACTGCTATTCTGGGAGGTTGGGTAGGGGAATAACGGGGGTAAAATGATTGTAACTCAAAATCTGGTGGAAATGAATGATGTAAAACAGAAGTTAATAAAGCATTTGTTTAAAAAAAATAAAAAAAATAAAAATAAAAAAAAAAGAAATGAAGGGAACTACTACTATGGACTTCATTCTGATGAATAAGGAGGAATTGGTTGCTGAAAAAGAAATAATCGGACCATTATATTTATACATGATCACACAATCTTGGAATTCTTTATAGAAAAAAAAGGAAATTCAGGAATATAATGGCTTGCTTTGTAAATCTAGAGAAAGCAATTTTAAAAGTTTTCAAATGAAGGATCAATAGAATCCCCTTACCTGTATTTCTGCAGGGAAAGTCACTGTAGAAGGGGAAGAAAACTCTTATGAATGAAATTGTAAATATACAAAGAGAAATAATCTTGATGAAGAAATGGAAATGTTTAAAGTGACTGAAATGAATATACAACAAAGTTATATATTTAAGAGGATTTTTAAATATATGTATGGAAGATTTATGAAATATAGAATATGAACTATGAATATAAAGCATGATATGGTCTTAGAAAAATAGAGTCACAAGGCTTAAAGTTCAGAAAAAATGAGTTTTATGATGTCTTAAGGACAATATAAGGGGAGCATTTTTGTTTTGGGAGTATTTAAAACCATACTGGTAAAAAGAGGTTCATCATAGAAGAGATGGGAACACTGCTTGGATTGGATGAGATGAAAATAAAGGACAATACTGAGAAGTAAGAATACCTCAACTCTTCTTTAACTTTTGTCACGAAGAGTGATCTTTTGATTGAAAAATATAGAACATATAAAAATGAGTTGAGGGGTGGCTAGATGGCATAGTGAATAGAGCACCAGCCCTGGAGTCAGGAGGACCTGAGATCAAATCTGACCTCAGACACTTAACACAACTAGCCATGTGACTTTGGGCAAGTCACTTAACCCCAATTGCCCTCCAAAAAGCAAAAAAAAAAGAGTTGAAATCCAAGATGAATAAGAAGATAAAGATAATGATTGAGTACTTACCTGCTTTTAATGAGATCAAGTCACCAAGCTCAGATCAACTACAGGCCAAGGCACTTGAATAGCTAAAGGTTGTGATTATATGATTGCTAGGGTAAATAATAATCTTTGTAAAATTGAGGAAAATGGGAGATGTGTAATAAAAGTAGAAAAGAACAAATGCTTCAATTTCTAAAAAAATATTAAAAGATCCAAGTATGGAGTCTGAGTACTATGGACCAATGAGTTTGAAGTCAATTCCTGGTAAAGTACAAAATGTATTCATAAAGTGTTGGTTTATGTATATGAAGAAAAGGAAGAAGTGGTTATACAGAAACTTCATTAAGTTTCTTCTTTTTTGACAAAACTGGCAGATTAGAAAATACTATAGATATATTTTATTTCAGTTTCAGAAAAATCACTTGATAAATACTCTCTTAACATTCTTGTGGACAATATGGAAGAGATGAAGCTAGAAAAAATATAGTTAGGTAGAGAATTCATGGAATGATCTGAATCATTAACAGTCAAAATTACCTAAGAACAAGGTCTTTAGTGGAGAGCTCCAGGGATCTGTCCTTGTTACTGGGCTATTTAACATTTTTATCAATAACTTGACTGAAAGCATAAATGACATATGCAACAAATTTCAAATGACACAAAGCTAGGAGGGATGAAAAATAAAATGAATGATAGCCTGAGGCTTCAAAAAGATCTCAATAGACTCCCAAATTGGGCTGTATCTAAGATGATGAAATTTAATAGGGTTAAATATAAAGATCTATACTTGAGTTTAAAAAGTCAGTATCATAGACTCTAAAAAGGAACCTCATGACTAGACAGAAACTCCTATGAAAAAGATACAAGGTTCTAGTGGGCTCTAAATATAAATTATAATATGTTAATAGCTTAATATAGACATAAAATATCTAATAAAATCTTTAAATATGCTGAAAAAGCATAATCTCAGGGAGGTGGTAAAACTACTTTTCTTTGCCATCATCAGACCACATCTGGATTCTTGTTCTTTATCCTAGGATCCACATTTTAGAAAGGATATTAATAAGTCAGAAAAAATCAAGAGGAGGATGACCAAAGTCAGGGAGAAGCTTGAAATTTTGCTTTATGAACATGAGTTGAAGCAACTTGGCATATTTAGTCCAGATAGGGGAAGACTTTAAAAATAAAAAGCATTCTGGTAAACTTCAAGTATTCAAAGAGCTGTCAGAGGAACAATGCAAGTTGTACTGATCCCAAAAAGTAAAACTAGGAGAAATGGAATTTTCCAACAATTAAAAACTTTATAAAAGTAAAAAGGAATTCTTTCGGAATCAGTGGACTCCTTCTCCCTGGACCACTTCAATGTAGACTAGATACATAAGTAGGGGCAGCTGGGTTACACAGTGGATAGAGTGCTGGGCCTAGAGTCAGGAAAACCTGAGGTCAAATCCAAAATCAGACCCTTATTAGCTGTGTGGCCCTGGGCAAGTAACTTAACCCCGTTTGACTCAGTTTCCTCAATATGTAAAATGAGTTGGAAAAGGAAATGGCAAACCACTCTAGTATCTTTGCCAAGAAAACCCCAAATAGGGTTACAAAAAGTTGGACACAACTGAAATACCTGAACAACAACAAAGATATGTGAGTAAAATTATAGGAAAGATTCTTGGTCAGCTGAGACAGCTTCTGAAACCTGAGATTGCTGAGACTGTGTGATTTGGTATAGTGGAAAAACTGTTGGATTGGACACAAAAGACTTGAATTGTAATGCTGGTTCTGGTTACATTATCATCACTAGTTTACATAAAACACTCTAAGGTTTACAAAATAATTATACATTACCTCATTTTATCTTCACAGGAACTTTATCAGGTAATTGCTATTATTATTCCAATTTAACAGATGAGAAAACTGAGGCTGAGAGAGTTTAAATTACTTGCCCAGGGTTCTCCAGTTAGTAAACACCTGAGGCAACATTTTAACTCATGTCTTTCTGAATCCAAGTCCAATATGTGATTAGTCTTTTTACCACAAAAATGATTGATTAGCCTCTCTTAGGGTTGCTTCAAATACAAAATTTACCTCAAATATAAACTAGGCTAGGACCAAATAGTACAAGTTAGAAAAGGGCAGATTTTGGTACAACAGAAGGAAAAAAAAAAGAAGTAAGAAGATGTGGTTGGAAGGCTGTCTCTGCTACTTGCTACTGGTGATACACAAACAAGTCAACTAATCTGTTTGGTCTGAGGTTTTCTCAACAGTAAAAGAGATTGAACTAGATACTATCAAGGTTCCTTTCAGTTCTAAAGTCTGTGCTTCTTGAACCTGTAATGGTTAGAACTATCTAAAAATGGTAGTGACCATTTTGGTGAGTTCCTTGTGACTAAAAGTGTTTAAGCAAAGGATAGTCTACCATTATTCAAGGATAGTCTACCATTATTTTAGAAAATTATCTTGAAGTAGTTGAAACATTTGATACAGAATAGGAATTCTTAACCTGGGATCTGTGAATATGTGTATGTGTATGTGTATGTGTATGTGTGTATGTGTGTATGTGTATACGTATATGCATATGCGTGTGTATGTATTTTATGCATATATGTATGTGTGAATATGTATTGTATGAATATATAATGTACTAATGTAATATATGTTTGTATAAATTTTTTTCAGAATAATCAGTTTACTTGTAAGCCTGTGTATTTGATTTTATTTTCTTAAAAACATTATTCTGAGAAAGCTTCTATAAGCTTCACCAGACTTCCAAAAGAATCTGTGACACCCTAGAATGATCTCTAAGGGACCTTCTAATTCTGAAATTCTGGAGTTCTATAGGTATATCCACATATTTATAGTCTTACAATGGTAGTAATCAAATTACTTGGAGGGGGAAAAAAGCCCTTGTGGTTATTTAATGTATTTTCTCCTGATTTACTCATGTTTTTCCTCCTCTTTTCCTCCTCCCTATCTTTCTTCTAACCAACTCAGCTAATCTACCTAGCATGCTACTACCACCATGCACTTAATAACATTTAATGTGCTTCCCAAAGTCTCCATTAAACTCTCACATTTTATGAATCAGCATCTCTCTAATTGATTTAAGTTGCTTCTTCCCTTCCTGATTGCCAAGATATTATTCTTCATAATAGATATATAAATAAGTTCTGCTGAGGTTTAAACTAAAGTTGTATAAATATTTTGCAGCAAAACCATGTTAAATTCACCTAGGTTCAAGATCTCCTTATAAACTCACAACTTACATTTGCCATTTTTTAAATAAAATGAATGGCAATAAAATAAAATAAAAATAAAAAACAAATTCAACAGTATAAGACTCATTCACAATGAACTCTTTGTGAATCTAATTCAATATTCAGTTTTCAAAAGCTACAAAGGCATGTTATGTAGAAAGGCTGTTTTTCTTCATTAATTTCCACCCACATGGTGAATATATATTCCTAAGGTATTCCTAGTGCCACAGTTATGTGTTAGAGCCAGGGATTACCATCAAAGGGATTCTAGTATTGTACCTGAGCCTGTAGGGGCACACAGCTGTGAATCATTACCCCCTCTGCAACATCTCAGTCTAATTTAAGAAGGATTTTGCAAGCCCTCATAGCTATTGTTAAAAGTGATAGTGGAGAATAGCTCCTGGGTACCTGGAAGAAGTCCCAGGAACCAAATTGTGTTCACAAGAGAAGTAGGAGGGGTGCATCTATGTATGGGATAAATATGGAAAGGCCATGAATTGAGATGAGTAGCATAATTCTAAATGGGTATCTAGGAACTTGGAGCACTAGAGGTATTTTCAAAAGACATAGAGCTAAGGCAAGTGATGGCAGAAGCAGTTTGAGCTGTGCTCTGGGTCCTAGAACCATATCTCCAGTACTATAGTAATACTAGAATTTTCTTGGCCTGCGTTTATGTTTTCTGTGTGGCCATCATAAGTAACAGAAGCATTCATGTTCACTGTTGTGCCCATGTTTCAATAAGTGATATGAGCAGACAGAGAGGAAGTGTGTTTAGTCACTATCCTCCAAACCTCTGAAAAAGCAGGAGCCGAAAACCTGGGTCATTGCAGAAAAGAGGCTTCTGATCCCCAAAATCAGGTTTGAAGCTAAAAAAGAGAGAACTAAAATCCTGCTGGCTGCAAGTGAGGTCATAACATAAGGAAGAACATAAGGAAGAAATCCCCAAATAGATCTAGACACTTCTGCCTAGAAAGCTGAGGCAAGTTTTGGTCTATTCCTCAGTAGCACCCAATGCCTTAGGAGAAGGCAACCCAGAGGAAGAGCAAGAAAAAGCTGTGAGTTGGGAAAGGTGTGCAAATAAAATAGATATATGCTGTGCCTAAAAGAAAAAAGAAGAAAGAGGAAGAAAAGGAGAAGAATAAGAACAAGAAATTGAAAAGGACAGTGGCATATTGGGAAATGTCCCAGAAAGAGTAAGAGAGTAAATTAGAGTAGAAGAAAGAACAGAAGGGGCTGCAAAGAAAAAAATGTAAGGGAAGAAAAGGGATTGGAGAAGCAGCTCTTGGCTGAGCAAAACTTGCAGGAGCAAGAGAAGACACAGGCATGGGATGAATCCGAGAAGGAAAAAATGGCCACAGCAGTGAAGACAGAGAAAGATGAGAGACTTGAAGATCTCCTGCCAACAGAGAAAGACTTAAGAAAGCAGACATCTTTTTCCATACAAAAAAGAGAGGGAATTTACCAAATGTGGGGAAACTTAACTAGAATGCAGCACTATTTGAAAATGGTGATGCTCATACTGAAGGAGGAAAAATGAAAGAATAAAAATGGTGGCTAACACTTCCCTTTCTCTGAGGCCCATGTGTTACATGAACTCCACCTGAGGAGAAGCAGAGAAAAAGGAGGTCACTTTAGCAAGAATGCTACTGGTGTAACAATGCTGTGAGGTCCTATATTGGTGAAGAGGCCTAGTCTCTCCTTACTTCTGGCCCTTACCATCTGTGGGGAGAGTCACTCTTGCCCAATAACTCTTACAATTCTTTATTAGAGAAGATCTTTTCTTTCTATTCACTACTTTAGATAGAGTCCTCTAGAGGAATGGAATCCCTTTTGTTGAAAGAGAAAAAATGGGAACAGGAAATACCTGGGATTCTATGAACTTGCTCAACACAGAAGTAACATCCACTGGACTCTAGCTCCAATGGTATCCTGTGGAAACTTTTCAGGAACAAAGGTCTATTTTGCATAAGGTATTCTGTGAATTCAAAGCAAAAATAAGAGATAGAAAGACGTGGTACCTCCACACATAGAGCCTACCTTCTCCTGGGGAAATATAACATGTAAATTGATAATCATTTACAAAATATAAGGAGGAAGAAAACAGTACTAACAAGGAAATCTCATGATCACTAAACATAAGGAAAAGCTTTCCATAAGAAGTTACATAACAGCTGGTTGAAGAAAGGTATTCTAAGCGGTAGAGATCAGATAGGAGTGCCTTCCAAGGATGAGGGACAGCTTCTGTGAAAGCATGAAAGTGAGAAACGGAATATTAAGATCAGTGAATAACTAAGAGGCAAATTTGCCTGGAATGAAGAGTGAGTGAAAGGGAGTTATATTCAATGAGCATAGAAAGTTAGGCCAAAATAAGAATGTGAAATACTTTAAATGTCAAGCCAAGAAGTCTGTATTTTATGCTAGAGGGAGTCACTGAAGTTTTCTGAGTGACATGGTCAGAGTTCTGTTTTAAGAATATCAATTTGGAAGCTGTGTAGAGAATGGATGAAAGAAGAGAGAGACAATGCAGAGAGACAAACCAGGAGACTTGAAATCAGCCAGGACGTTGAGAGAAGGGAAAAGACAAGAAAGATGCCATAGAGGTGGAATTGACAAGACTTGTCAAGTCTTTCAATGTGAGGATGTGAGGATGAGGGAAAAGCCATGAATGTCTCTCCTGGTGACAATGATGGGTGATTGGAAGAATACTTTTACCTTTGACAGAAACAGAGAAAAGTGGAGAAGAGATAAGTACAAGGGAAAAATACTGAATGAGATTATTTAAATATAGAGCAAGTTTTTGACCTAGAGCATTGTCTGGAGTCAGGAAGACCTGAGTTCAAATCTAGTCTCAAGCACTTACTACCGGTGTGACCCTGGGCAAGTCACTTCTGACTTTCTAAGTTTTTTCATCTATAAAATGGGGATGATAATAGCACCTACCTTCCAGGGCTATTTTGAGGACAATTAATTAATTAATAAGTACTTTTTAATTTCCTACTCTGTTACCAGGTATTGTGCTAAGCATAGGAAGTACAAAAAGAGGCCAAAAAAAGAGGAATGGGGCAGCTAGGTGGCATAGCAAATAGAGCATCAGCCCTGGAGTCAGGAAGATCTGAGTTCAAATTTGACCTCAGACACTTGACACACTTACTAGCTGTGTGACCTTGGGCAAGTCACTTAACCCCAATTACCTTTCCTTCCCCCATCCATAAAGAAGAGGAATAGCTGAGATATTTAGAAAGGCATTTTGCAAACATTCAAACACTATATACATGTTATTGTTGTTATTATTATCAAAAATGTCACAAACCTCTTCAGTATAGTATTTGTATCGTTAGCTTCTTGTATAGGGTTAGTTTCATTTTCTGTATCTGTATCCCTAGGACCTAGCTCAGTCCCTGGCATATAATAGGCATTTAATAAATATTTGTTGATAAATTAATTGATCAGTATCCATTGATTGAGAAACTTCATAATAACAAAATGTTTACTATGAATTCAGTAACACTTCCAATGAATTTGTTTTTTAATATATGTATTTTAAAATTAAGTAATACATACATGTATAAAATATAATTTTACTTTCAGGAGATTTGTTTCCATATTTATTATATCGAGTCATGCTGCTTATCTCGTTGGAGCAAAATAAAAATCAAATAACAATGCTTTGTGCATATTTGGATTCATGAACCCTTTATAATAAATCTTTGCCTCACTCTCATCAGAAGGAGACCAAAATCTACATATTGAGAATTATAAGTTGAGAATGTTCTCTGCTTTTCCTGGCATTTGACTTGAGATCACTGATCTACCTTTGTTAAAGGATAATTTGGGAGTGAAACTCCCTTAATGTCTTCCTCAGTAAATCACAAGACAAAGAATTAATTTAGTCCCTCTACTATCTCCTTTTCACTGCTAAGTGTAGTTTTTGTAGCATGATCATCAAGTGATTTCACTGATTCTCTGGCTGCCTTTTTTGCCTTTGATATGTTTGGAAGAACCTATTATCACTGACTACAGAGTTCTTCATGAGCTGTAGCTCAAATTCTTTTTGTTCTTGCCTATTTTCTAGGCTGAACCTAACCTGTAACTACTCTGTAGATTTGTCTCTTCTCCCTTAGGACAGCTTTGTATTTTTTTAAAAAGACATCTTTTTTTTTCTACCAAGGTTTTTCTTCATGTAGGGCTCTACTAAACTACAAAGGCCATGAGGGTAGGGACTCCCACACCTTTATATCTCCAGTGACTTCATGATACTCCAAACACAATAGGTACTTATTTGATGAAATTAAGTAAAATTTGCTTCTTTAAACTGCCTGGTTTTCAGGCTTCCTACCACCTGCCTCCTAAAACAAAAAACAAACAACTTTCTTTAAATATTTTCTAAGCTAATAACTTCCCATTGTCATAATTTTCATTTAAAAATTGCTTCAATGATGATAGATTTTTTCTCTTATTTTCTCTTTTCCCTCAAGAACATTATAATCACATTTACATGGCAGTTCATCTATAAATATTTGTGACACAAATTATGCTCAGGTGTAAAGCCAATACATTTCCTTTTCCTCTGGGTTCTAAGACTATTTTCTGTTTTTTAGGGATTTTGTAGCCATTGGTTTCATCCAAAAATCTTACTTCTATGTTATATTCCTAATTACTTATTTTCCAACCTACAGGAAAATATCAAGTTATGCCTAGAGCATTAGGAGCATAAATGAAAGAAGAGACCTTCAAAATTTCTATACCCATTGCTTCATTTTATACATATGAAAATGAAGGTCTACACATAGGGAAAGGCCAGTGAAAACACTGGGTATTGATAAAAGGAGGGTAGAATGTAAGGAATACCAAGAAGACAAATTTTCTATTCACAACCTTAATCTTTGCCAAACCTAGGAATTTTTACATTGTATTAAAAAAAAATAAAAGCCAGACTTTGAGTAGAGAAACATAATTGCAAACACAATGGAGTTAGAAGTAAAACAACTGAGTTGAGGTACTGGATCTAGAACTATAGGACTATAGGTAAGCCTCAGTTTCTTCATCTTTATTTTGTAATTTTTTCCAATTTATTTATTTTTAATTTTTAACATTCAATTCCACAAGGTTTTGAGTTACAAAATTTTTGCCCTGTCTTTCCCCTACACCCACCCCAAAATAGCAAGCCTACTGAATTGAATACCCCTTTCCCCAGTCTGCTGTCTCTTATATCCTCCTTCATCCTGCCCCAACTTTCTAGTAGGGCAAGATGTATTTCTATACCGCAGTGCCTATATTTCTTATTTCCCGGTTGCATGGAAAAAAAATTAAACATTTGTTTTTAAAACTTCGAATTCCAGATTTGTTTTCCCTTTTTCCCTCCTCACCCACCCAAACTGGAAAGATAAGCAATTCAATATGGGTTAAACATGTGTAATTAGGCAAAACATTTCTATAGTGGATATATTGTGAAAGACTGACTGTATTTCCCTCCATCCTATACCAACCCCCACTTGTTCTAATCTCTACATTGATCCTGTCAGTTTTCAAAAGTGTTTGCTTCCAACTTCCCTCCCCTCAACCTGCCCTCCCTTCCATCATCCCCTCTCTCATCCCCTTTCCCCCTACTGTCCTGCAGCATGAGATAACCTATTTAGTATGTAGGTCAGTCCTTCCCTAAGACAAATTCAATGAGAGTAAGATTAACTCATTCCCTTTTGCCTTCCTGTTCTTCCCCTCCATTGTAACAGTTTTCCCTTACCTCTTTTATATGAGATAATTTACCCTATTTTGTCTCTCCCCATCTCCTCGAATTATATTCCTTTCTCACCTCTTAATTTCACCTTTTAAGTATCATCCCTTCCTATTTAATTGGTTCTGTGCTTCTGTCTATGTATACCTGTGCACATATATACACACATTCACATATGTATTCATACCCTCATATACCCTCCTATATAGATATATGTATGTATGTATATATTATATATGTACTGTATAATATATGTAATTCTGTATATATATATATATATATATATATATATATATATTCCCTTCAACTATTCTCATACTGAGAAAAGTTTCATAAGTAACAATTATCATTTTTCCAAGTAGGAATGTAAATAGGTCAACTTTGATAAGTTCCTTATGATTTCTTCCCCCTGTTTACCTTCTCATTCTTCTCTTGCTTCTTATATCTGAATGTCAAATTTTCTATTCAGCTCTAGTTTTTTTCATTAAGAATGCTTGAAAGCACTCTATTTCACTGAATGACCATATTTTCCCCTGAAACATGATACTCAGTTTTTCTGGGTAAGTGATTCTTGATTTAATCCCAGCTCATTTGACCTCTGGAATATCATATTCCAAGCCTTTCCATCCCTCAGTGTAGATCCTTTGTTATCCTGATTGTGTTTCTACAATATTCAAATGGTTTCTTCTTAGTTGTTTTTAATATTTTCTCCTTGATCTAGGAATTCTGAAACCTGGCTATAATATTCCTAGAAATTTTCTTCTTGGGATCTTTTTCAATAGGTTATCAGTGGATTCTTTCAACCTCTATTTTGCCCTTTAGTTCTAAAACATTAGGGCAATTTTCCTTGAGAATTTCTTGAAGGATGATTTCTAGGTTCTTCTTTTGATCATGGCTTTCAGGTAGTCCAACAAATTTTAAATTATCTCTCATGGATCTATTTTCCAGGTCAGTGGTTTTTCCCATGACACATTTCACATTGCCTTCTATTTTTTCATTTGTTTGAATCTGTTTAATAGTATTTTGATTTCTCATAAAGTCACTAACTTCCATTTGCTCCAGTCTAATTCTGAAGGAATGATACTCCTCAGTGAGCTTTTGAGATTCTTTTTCCATCAGGAAAATTCAGCTTTCTAAGGCATTCTTCTACTTACTGGCTTTTTCAGCCTCTTTTACCATTTGAGTTAGTCTATTTTTTAAGGTTTCATTTTCTTCAGTCAGCTTGTTAACTCCCTTTTCATGATTTTCTTGCATCATTCTCAATTCTTTCCAATTTTTCCTCTACTTCTCTTACTTGGTTTTCAAAATCCTTCTTAAGTTCCTCTGTGGCCTGTAACAAGTTCATATTTTTCTTGGGAGATTTTGGTGCAGAAGTTCTGACTTTGTTGTCTTCCTCCTGTTCCATGCTTTGATCCTATTTTTCCCCAAAAAAGGAATTCAAAGTTGGATTTCTGTGCTTGCCTTGCTTCCTTTGCTTGCTCATGTTGTCACTCAATTACTTGACTTTTGAGCTTTTTGCCACAGTAGAACTCTGCTTCCAGAGAGGCGACCTTTGTCCCAAATCACTGGGGTTTTCTCAGCTGCTGGAGCAATTATCTGGGTCCCCTCTCAGAAGCACCCCTGACTCTAGCACAATGGTCACATGCTCCAGGACCTCCACCCTAGACAGCAATCCAGATCCAAGCATGTTAAAGCAAGAGTGATTACCCCCTTAGACTGATCACTTGGTCCCCCTGCAATCTGCAGGCCATGAGGTCTGAAGCAGCCATGTGGTGCTGGCCACTGTGCCTTAGCTATTTGTCCCTCCAGGGGCAGAGGCCGGACCATAATCCTGGGCCCCTTATTCCCATAAAGTCCACACTGAGCTCTCACTTTGTCTTTGGCATTTATGGGTTGGTAATTCTGGAAACCACCACAGCTACTGGTGATCCCCTCTCCTGAAGCCCCTCCAGCTGAGGCTGTTAGTGGCCACCCTGAGGCTAAAATCAGGGGCTCATGCAGGGCTGGGCTCTGTTCCCAGTGCTCTGGAATGGACCCTTCCTGTCTGCCTGTCAGGCTCTCTTTAGCAGGAGTTTGCTTCTCTCTGTCACTTTGTGGGTTCTGCAGCCCTAAAGTTTGTTTAGAGTCATTTTTATAGGTATTTGATGTGGTTATGGAGGGGGCATATGGAGTTTTCCTGCTTCTATACCACCATCTTGGCTCCACCCCCATTAGTATGTTTTTTAAGGTGTTATTTTCTTCAGTCAGGTTGTTGACTCTCTTTTCATGTTTTCTTGCGTCATTCTCACTTCTCTTCCCTATTTTTCTTCCACTTCTCTTGCTTGATTTTCAAAATCCTTCTTGAGCTCTTCCATGGCCTGTAACCAATTCATATTTTTCTTGAAAGCTTTTGATTCAGGAGTTCTGAATTCATTTTCTTCCTCCTGTTCCATGCTTTGATCCTTTTTGTCCCCCCCAAAATGAATCTATGGTCTGATTGTATTTCCTCTGTTTGTTCATCTTGCCAGACAATTATTTGACTTTTGAGCTCTTTGCCATGGTAGAACTCTGCCTCCAGAATGGAAGACAGCTTTGTCCCAAATCACTGCGGTTTTCACAGCTGCTGGAGCTATTAAGGAGGGTGCCCTCTCTACAGACCCCACAAGCTCTGACACACTGGACAAACACCCCAAGACCTCCAACCAAGACAGAGATCCAGATCCAAGCAGGTTAAAGCAAGATCAATTAGCATCTGAATGGTCATTTTGTGCCCCTACCATCTGCAAGTCAGGAGCTCTGGAGGCAACCACATGGCAGCAGCTGTACCTGCTGTGCCTCTGCTACTTCTCTGGGGCCAGGCCCTGGATAGTGTTCCTCCATCACCCATTCCACAGAGTTCCCCACCAACCCTTTTTTTTCTCTTTGCTGTTTATGGGTTGAGAAGTCTGAAATCACCACAGCTACTAGTGATTCACTCTCCTGAAGTCTGCTTTGGCTGGTCAGGGCTGCCCTGGAGCTGGTACCAGGTAGCCCCCTCAGGACTGTGCTCTGCTCCCAGCCTGGTGAGACAGACCCCTCCTATTGGCCTGCCAGGCTGTTCTCAGCGGGAGATTTGTTTCTCTCTGTCACTTTGTGGGTTCTATAGCTCTGAAATTTGTTCAGAGTCACCTCCCCACATGTATTGGAGGTGGTTGGAGTTGGAGCTCCTACCTTCACTCTGCCATCTTAGCCTGGCCCCCTCTTTTTAAATTTTTCTTTAACCAATAAAAACTCCCTTTCTCTCCATTCCTCCCACATTCCCATTCTTGAAAATGAAAGAAAAACAAAATCCTTTTTATAAATACCTATAGTAGGGGAGGCCGAGTCAAGGTGGCTCAATGAAGGCAAGGACTCACCTGAGCTCTCCCCCAAGCCTCTCCAAATACTTTTCAATAATGACTCTAAACAAATAAGACTGTCAGAACCCACTGAGAAAAAGTGAAACAACTTAACAGCCCAAGACTACTTAGGAGGTTGGTAGGAAATTTCTGATGCTAGAGGTTGAGAAAGGAGCACAGTCCAGCATAAGCCATGCTAGTGCAAACCTGACCCCAAAAAACCAGGAACAGGACTCAGGGTGATTGAATCAGTGGCAGCAATGCTGGCTTCCAGACCTCTCAATCCACTGATAGTAATGGGATTGGACAGCAGGTCAGAAGGAAATTCTCAGGGGCTCTTTTGCTGGCACTACAAGTTGGACTCTGTTGCATTGCCTATATTTGGATGTGGGTCTTAGTTTGGGGTCTAAGTTTCAGTGTCAGGAGGGGCACTAGATAGTAGAGCTTGCAAGTGCAGGGGAGCAGGAATTCTGAGGACATAGCTCCAGAGTTGAAAAGAGTGCTTGTTGTCACTCACAAACGAGAGCACAATACAGGAGAGTAGTGAACACATACCACCTTGGAAAAGCCAAAACATTACAGGTTCCTGAAATTACCTCTGAAAATAGCTGCACAAAAATCCTGAGGCTTAGGGCAGGGCCTTCTTCACTTCGGAAGGAGAGCTCCACTTTAGCATAAAGTAAAAAGTCAAGAAACAGGCAAGAAAATGAGCAAAGAAAAGAAAAATATTCTGACCATAGAAAGCTACTGTGGTGACAAGAAAGGTCAAAACATACACTCAAAAGAAGGCAACAGAGTCAAAATTCCTGCATTCAAAGCATTAAAGGTCTCAGGTTATGGAAAAATGCAAAAAGGATTTAAAGATCAAGAGGGCGGGGCAGCTAGGTGGTGCAGTGAGTAGAGTGCTGGCCGAGGAGTCAGAAGGACCTGAGTTCGGATCTGGCCTCAGACACTTAACACACACACACAAAAAAAACCTAGTTGTGTAACCTTGAGCAAGTTACTTAACCCCAATTGCCCTCCAAAATGCAAAAATAAATAAATGAATAAATAAATAAATAAATAAAAATAAAAATCAAGAGGGGCGGTTAGGTGGTGTGGTGAGTAAAGCACCAGCCACAGAGTCAGGAGGACCTGAGTTCGGATCCAGCCACACACACTTAACACACACACACACACACACACACACACACACACACACACACACAACTAGCCATGTAACCTTGGGCAAGTTACTTAACCCCAATTGACCTCCAAAAGGCAAAAAAAAAAAAAAATCAAGGAAGAGAGGTAGAGGGAAAATTGGGAAGAGAAATTAGAGTTAAACATGAAAATCATGAAAACAAGAGGCAACAGCTTGGTAAAAGATGCACAAACAAAACAAACTGAAGGAAATATCAAGTTGAAAAACAGATGAGGCCAAATGGGAAAAGATACTCAGAGATTTACTGAAGAGAACTCCTTAAAAATTATAATTTCCAAATGGAAAAACTCACTGAAGAAAATAGTTCCTTAATAGTTAGAATTGGGCAAGTGGAAGCTAATGACTTTATGAGACATTAAGAAACAATCAAACAAAATAAAAAGAATGAAAAAATAGAAGAAAATGTAAAATATTTCAGTGGGAAAATAAATGATCTTGAAAAGAGATCCAGAGAAGATAATTTAAGAATTATTCGACTGCCTGAAAGTTATTTAAAAAAGAACCTAGAAATCATCTTTTAAGAAAATGTGAAGGAAATTAATTGCCCTGATATTCTAGGAACAGAGGGTAAAATAGAAATTGAAAGAATGCACCAATCATCTCTTGAAAGAGATTCTAAAATGAAAACTCCCAGGAATATTATAGCCAAATTACAGACCTCCCAGACAAAGAAGTAAATATTTAAAGCCAACAAAAAGAAATTTTTCAATTATTGGACTACCTGAAAGCCATGATCAAAGAAAGAACCTAGAAATCATCCTTCAAGAAATTCTCAAGGAAAACCGCCCTGATGTTTTTACAAAACCAGAAGGCAAAATAGATGTTGAAAGAATCCACTGATCACCTCCTGAAAAAGATCCCAAAAAGAAAACTCCTAGGAATATTATAGCCAGGTTCTGGAATTCCCAGAGCAAGGAGAGAATATTACAAGCAGCCAGGAAGAAACAATTTGAATATTGTGAAAACACAATCAGGATAACACAGGATCTGGCAGCTTCTACACTGAGGGATCAAAGGGCTTGGAATATGATATTCTGGAGGGCAAAAGACCTGGGATTAAAACCAAGAATCACCTACCCAGCAAAACTGAATATCATGTTTCAGGGGAAAATATGGTCATTCAGTGGATTAGAGGATTTTCAAGTATTCTTGAAGAAAAAAAACAGAGTTGAATAGAAAATTTGACATTCAGATACAAGAAGCAAGAGAGGATGAGAAGGTGAACTGGGAAAAGAAATCATAAGGAAATTGTCATAGTTGAAGTATTTACATTCCTACTTGGAAAAATTATAATTGTAACTGATGAAATTTTTCTCAGTATGAAAATAGTTGAGGGGAATAGAAATATATATGTATATATATATAGTCTTTTTCAGAGGGTATATAGGTATATGAATACATACATGAACATGTATATATACAGGTATACATAGATAGAGGGCACAGGACCAATTTAATAGGAAGGGTTGATGCTTAAAAGGTGAAATCAAGAGGTGAGAGAGGAATATCATGAGAGGATATGCAGAGAGACAGAATGAGGCAAACTATATCATACAGAAGAGGCAGGGGAAAATGGATACAATGGAGAGGAAGAACAGGAAGGAGTAAGGGAATGGGTCAACCTTATAATCATTGATTTTGGCTCAGGGAGGGAATGACATACACACAAAATAGGGTATCTCACCCTATAGGAGAGTAGGGGAAGAGGATGAAAGGGGGATGATGGAAGGGAGGGAAGGCTGGGTGGGGGGGAGGGAAATTGGAAGCACACACTTTTGAAAAGGGACAGGACCAAAATATAGAATAAAACAAGTGGGAGGTGGGATAGGAGGGAGAGAAATATAATCAGTCTTCTACAATATACATCTACTATGGTAATGTTTTGTATTAGCTACACATGTACAACCTATATTGAATTGCTTATCTTCCTAGTAAGTGTGGGTGACAAGGCAGGAAGTGAATGAATTTGGAATTCAAAGTTTTTTTTTTAATTCAAAGTTTTAAAACCAAATGTTTAAATTATATATATGTATATATATATATATATATATATATATATATATACACACATATATTTATATACTATTATTAAAACTATTTTACTTGTAATTAGGAAATAAGAGGAGGGGATATCCTGTGGGACTGCTATTTTGGGGAGGTGAGTAGGGGAAAAACAGGGAGAAAATATGTAACAAAAAAACTGGTAGAAATGAATGAAGTAAACCAGAAGTTAATAAAGGAAAAAAAGAGTTAATAATATGTTTACAAGAAAAAAAAAAAGAAACTATTCAAATAACCTGGAGCCACAGCCACAATAACACAAAATTTAGGATTATGAATTCATATATGAATACATATATGAACATGTATGTTCATTAAAGGATTGAGGGACTTGGAATATGATATTCAGGAAGGCAAAAGAGCTAGGATTTCAACCAAGGGTCACCTACCCAGAAAAAAGTGAGCATAATCCTTCGGGGGAAAATGGATATTCAATGAAACAGAGGACTTTCAAGTACTCCAAATGAAAAGACCAGAGCTGAATAGAAAATTTGACTTACAAATACAAGATGCCAAAAAATATAAAAAGATACACAGAAAAGGAAAATCATAAGGAATTCAATTAATTAACTAATTAATTGATTTTTTGATTAATTAAATTAATAAATTAAATCACAATAAATTAAGGGATGAGAAAGAAGAATGCACTGGGAGAAGGGGAAAGAGAGAGGTAGAATGGTATAAATTAACTGACATAAAACTGAAAGATATTTTAAAATAGAGGGGGAAATGGATGAAGTCGGGAAGGGAGCACATGAACCTTACTCTTATCGGAATTAATTTGAAGAGGGAATATTATATACACAGTTGGGTGGAGAAATCTATCTTACCATACAGGGAAGTAGGAAGGAAAGGAGATAAGGGAAGGGGGCTGACAGAAAGGATGACAGTTTGGGAGAGGTGCAAGTTAGAAGGAAAACACTTTTAGAATGGACTGGGGAAAAGGAGAAAGAAAATAGATAAAAGGGAAAATAGGATGGAAGAAAATGCATAGTTGGTAATCATTACTGTGAAAAAAATTTTACAGTGAGTTTCTCTAATAATGCCTTCATTTCTCAAACATATAGAAAACAGAGTTAAATTTAAAGAACTAAGTGGTATTCTACAATTGATAAATGGTTGAATGATATGAACATATCATTTTCAGACAAAGTAATCAAAGTTATCTGTAGTCATATGAAAATAAAATGCTATAAATCATTATTGGTGAGAGAAATGCAAATCAAAACAACTCTGAGCTACTACCTCACACCTTTCATATCAGTGCATATGACAAAAAAGGAAAATGACAACGATTAGAGGGGATGTAGGAAAATTAAAACACTAATGTACTAGTGGTGAAGGTTTATATTGATACAACCATTCTGGAGAGCAATTTTAAACTATTCCCCAAGGGCTATAAAACCATGCATTGACCAAGCAATATCACTACCAGGTTGTATCCCAAAAAGATTTTTTTAAAAAAGGAAAAGGACCTATGTGTACAAAAATATTTATAGCAGCTCTTCTAGTAGTGGAAAAGAGTCGGAAATTAAGAGATGTTCAAAAATTGGTGAATCACTGAACCAGATGGTATATATGATTGTGAAGAAATACTATAGTGCTTTAGGAAATGATAAGCAGGATGGTCTCAGAAAAACATGAAAAGACTTATATGAACAGATGCAAAGTGAAATGAGCAGAACTAGAACATTGTACCCAGTAACAGCAATATTGTATGATGATCTACTGTGACTAACTAGCTATTCTCAGCAATACAATGATCAAAGATAATTCTAAAGGACTTATGATGAAAAATGTTCTTTCCAGAAAAAGAACTGATGGAGCCTGAATTCATCAAAAACATTTTTCTTTACTTTATTGTACTGCTTTTTTTTTAGACCATGCTTTCTTTTACACCATGACTTACATGGAAATTTGTTTGGCCTGACTATATGCCATGTATAACCTATGTCAAATTGCTTGCTTTCTCAATAGGGGGGAGGGAGAGAATTTTGAACTTGAAATTTGAAAAAAAAAAGAAGCTAAAATTGTTTTTACATGTAATTGGGAAAATATTAAACAATAAAAAGCACATACATGTTATTCTGTACTCTGAGTTTTTTACTTATCAGTATCATTTTACTCTGTGAGTCACAAACATAAGACCTTTGAAATTATAGTTAGTCATTATGTTCATCAGAGTTCCTGAGATGTTTGAAGTTGCCTTTATAATATGTTGTCATTGTATATACTTTTCCCCTGCTTAACAGTTCACTCTGTATCATTTTATGAGGCTTCCTAGGTTTCTCTGAAAACATCCCTTTTATTATTTCCCTATTTATTATTATTAATATTACATTATTTCTTACAGTACAATAGTATTCTATCACATTCATGTACCTGACTTGTTCAGTCATTCCACAATTGATGGCGTAACTTCAGATTGCCACTTCACAAAGAGCTATAAAAACATTTGTACATCTTTAGTTAGAGTTTGTTTTATTTAGAACCAATCCCTCCCTTAATCTACCCTGTCTCTAATTCCCCTTTCTCCATTATCCTCTTTCCCTCCTATTTGCCTTTTGAGTGAAATGTATCTCTGTACCCAACTCTAACCAGTTCACAGGAAAGAATTTCAACATCAGTCATTCCCTCCACTTCTTTCTTATTGTTTATATAGATTTCATATTTGCACACCCCAATTATGCACAGTAATTTCCCGATATTTCATTTTCCCTTTCCCTGTCCCAGTGTATTCATCTTCACTTTTCTATCAGTTTTTCTTTTAAGATCACCAAGATACAACAGAGATATTCCTAAGCCTTTTGTTTAATTGAATTTTTACAGAGGGCACATATATATCATCTCCCCATATTAGAATGTAAACAGTTTATCCATGTTTAGTCCCTTATGACTATTCATGCTTTCCTCTTTCTCATTCTTTTAACCCCTGTGTTTGTACTTCAAAATCTCTCTGTTCTTTTCATCAGGAATTCTTGGTAGTCTTCTGTTTCATTAAAAAATCAATTTCCCCCAGTACATATGATTATACTCAGTTTTTGTAGGCGATACTATTAGTTGTAGGATAGCTAGATGGTTTAGTGGGACACAGAACCTGGTCTGGGGTCAGAAAAAAAAAAGTTCAAATCCAGCCTCAGACACTTAGTAGCTGGGTCACCCTAGGTAAGTCACTTAACCCTGTTTGCCTCAATTTCTTATTTGTAAAATGAGCAGGAAAAGGAAATGGCAAACTACTGCAGTATTTTTGCAAAAAAACTCCAAATGGGGTCCCAAAGAGTCAGACATAACTGAAATGACTAAATAACAGTAAATTATTGGCCATAAGTGCATATCTTTGCCTCTGGAATATCAAATTCCAACATCACTATTTTTTTATAGTGGTGGCTGCTAAATTATGTGTGATCCTGACAGTTGCTCCTTCAGTACTTCAATTTCTTCTTCATAACTTTTTGCAGCATTTTTCTTTGACCTAGATTCTCTGGATTTTGGCTATCTGATTCCTGGGAGTTTTGATTTGGGGTTTTCTTTCTGGAAGTAACTAGTGAATTCTTTCTATTTCTACTTTACTCTCTGGTTCCAAGAGAACTGGGCAGTTTTCTTCTACAATTTTATTTTAAAAATATGATAGCTAGACTCTATTTTTGTCTAGGGATTTTATGCAGTAAAATGATTCTTAATTTTTTTTCTCCACAATCTGTTTTGCAGGTCAGTTGTTTTTGCTATAACTTAGATTTTCTTCTACATTTTCAGTCTTTAGATTTTGTTGTATATAATACATATATTTATAGAATGAAAAATAATAATATAGAATTACCTATAAAGCCATTCACTCATTCAACAAATACATGTATATGTATATGTACATGCATATGCATATGTATATTTTAAGCTCTTTTAAAATTCCTTTGCTAGGGGGCAGAACTGAGATGGCAGAGCAAAATCAGGGACTTGCTTGACCTCTCCCGCAAACCCCTCCAAATACCTGTAAAAAATGAATCTAAATTCTTTTGCTAGGCAATATACCTCAATGGTATGTTGTAAAATGAGCAGGAGAAGGAAATGCCAAATGGCTCTGTGGACTCCATTTTATTTCTGGCTTCTATGGGAGAAGGATGTAATAGAAGGGTAAACAATGCTTAAGCTACACAAGGAGAATAAATTCAGGCAAATAATTTGAAGAGGTGTGGACTAGTGAAACACAACAAATTTTTAATTTAGAGAGGAAAATTTGGGAGAAATTTGGAAGATATTGAGTAAAATATGAAGGAAAACTATTTCCAGGTTCAGATCAAGTTCATATCCTAGATCCAATCTAAAAAGACAAATAAAATCAGGGACAATTAAGGAAAATGTAAAATAATTAAAGAGAAGTTGGAAGAAGAAAGGAAGATTAGGATTTAGAATTTCAAGTAGGAAAATGAGAAAGCAATAGGAAAGAAAAGGTAGGGTAAATAAGAAAAGGGAAGTGGAACAATTTCAAGATAAAGCAAATTGAGAATGAGTTGAAGGGTACAACAAATAAGTGGAATAGATAATAAGTTGGTGTTGGGCTGAAGGACAAATGAGTATAGATGCAGAGCTTTTGTTGGGCTAAGTAAAGGAAGTTGAGTGGAACCATCAAGCTTTTAAAAATCATAATTGACTATAAAAGTTTTAATCATGTACTTAAGGTTTAGGTTTAAACACTCATGAGGGTTTTTAAAATGAAAGCTTCAAGCATTACGGAGAATAAAGGAAATTATTCAATGACCTTTATCAAGTATGTATATTTCTATTTCTGCAGTAGGTGAATAATTGTTATCTATGTCCCAAGCACAGACTAATCCTTTTCTTGGAAGAGAAAGCAGAGGGACTTGAAGAACACCTCTCTGTACCACAACCCACCCCCAAGGTGTTAAGACCAAGGAAGTATTCCTAAAGGAAACTGAAACAAAGTTTTGATGGGTGGGAGGGAAGAAAAGACAACTCTTTCCAGGATACTGGGGTGAGGAAGAGTGTTGCACACAAGAGAAAAGGAAGAAAAATAGAAGCTGTAGGGGTGTGGAGCCAAGATGTTGGAAAGGAAGCAGTAACTTCTCTAAGCTCCTCCATGAATCCCGTCATTAAATCTTAAAAAGTGAATCTGAACGGATTCTGGAGTGACAAAATCCACTTGGAGACAGAGTGTGGCAGAATCCAGCCCAGGAAAGTGCCCAGTGAATCTGGACAGGGCGAGTGCAGAGCATGTGGAGTCTGCACAGCTCAGACTTAAGAGCAGACGAGCAGACTACACCAGAGAGAGAAGAAGCCCCAGCCTTCAGACTTACCAAGGATGAATTGCAATCATCTCACCATCATCTCACCGAGGGAAGAGGAGGGATCATTGGAGCCAGGTAGGAGAGTGCTTGGACCCTCAGCGGAGACAGCAGCTTCTCCTGCAGCTATCGGCCCCCAGCCTGGAAGTTTAGAAATTGCTGCCTGTATATGCAGGGCCTAGAATGGCAAAGTAAATTCTAGTTGCCAGATCCCTCATCTCTCCTTCATGAAGTAGAAAACCCAAAGATAAATCTCCCACCCAGATTGAAATCCCTAATTAATGGAAATAGTCTCAGGCTTGGGAGACTTTGAGAAGGGGTGTAACTGAGACAGCCAGGAGTCTGAAGAGAAGAGAGGGAGGGGTCCCAATGAGCCCTACCTCACCTGACCAGCAAAATCCTGCATGAGCTACAGCTCAGGGGTATAGAGGCAGAAATCTGAAGTGGCCAAGCCACCCCTCCCCCACAGACTACTCTGTGCATATCAACATACCTCTCTGAGATTCCTGCCTTTGCCACAAACTAGACACTCAGAGGCTACAGCATTCAAAGTCAACAAACAGGCCCTTAGCTCACAGCCTGAGAAATTAAGAAATAGGAAATCACAATGGGAAGGAAGGAAGCTAAGAAGGAGAAGGGGAAGGCAAGAAAATCGATCCGAGCTTATTATGTAGGTCAAGAACAACCAAATACACAGGACAACTTGGACTCTTTTCCCACACCTGAGACCACAGAAGGAAATATGAACTGGTCTCAAGCTCAAATAGCATTCTTGGAGGAGCTTAAGAAAGATTTTAAAGACCAAATAAGGGATGCAGTGACCAACTTGGAAAAATGTCTCACTGAAGAAAACAAATCCTTAAAAAGTAAAATGAGTGAAGTTATTGGAGAAAATAGCTCCCTAAAAAGGACCTTCAAAAAGTAACTGAAGACTATAATTCGCTAAAAATTAGAATCAATCAAATTGAAACTCAGAACTCTATGATGCACTAAGAGTCAATCAAACAAAACAAGATGATTGAAAAATTGGAAGAAAATGTAAAATATATCATTGGCAAAAACAACTGACCTAGAGAACAGATCCAGGAGAGATAACTTAAGAATTATTGGTCTATCAGAAAGCCATGATGAAAAAAGCAGCCTAGACAACATCCAAGAGATTGTCAAAGAAAACTGTCCTGAACTCCTGGAATCAGAAGATAAAATAGTTATCAAAAGAATTCATCAGACTACTCCTGAAAGAGATTCCAAATTGAAAACTCCAAGAAATATAGTAGCCAAATTCCAGAATTACAAGATTAAGGAAAAAATTCTGCAAGCAGCAAAAGAGAAACAGTTCAAATATCATGGAACTACAGTTAAGATCACACAGGACCTAGCAGCTTCTACATTAAAAGATGGGAGGGATTGGAATTTAATATTTCTTAGGGCAAGACAGCTAGGACTACAACCAAGGATTAACTACCTGGCAAAACTGAGCATAATCTTTCAGGCAAGCAGATGGTCATTTAATGAAATAAGGGACTTCCAGACTTTCCTGATGAAAAAGCCAGAACTCAATGGAAAATTTGATCTCCAATTAAAAGACTCAAGAAAGACATAAAAAGGTAAACAAGGAAAACACAGACTCACACATACATACATGCACACACGCACTCATGCACATAACTTGCTACGCAACAAGAGCAAAATGTTCACATCCCTATATGAGGAGCTGATAACTGTCAATATTGAAATTTTTATGATTATCGTGACCTTCAAAAGGGTTATACAGAGATAGAGGGTGTGTATATGAATGAACTGACCTGAAGATTTAAAAAAAAACAAAACTTATTAAGGGGATCAAAGGGACTGTAATGGGATAAAAGGAAAGGGTGAGATAGGAAAAGGTAAAATATGTCATTCAAAGAGGCATAAAAACACACTATAGTAGAGGGGAAAGAAAGAGGGAGAGGAACAATATTCAATCAGTAAAGTTTAAGATTCTAATGTGAATAGATACATAAATTCATTAAATAGAGGAAAAGGAGGGAGGGAAAGGAGCACTGTTTGAAATTTACTCTCATTGGTTTGGTGTCAAACAGGGAGTAACTTACTCTGATAAGTATAAAAACTTATTGTGTCCTTTAGGCAGTAGGAGTCATCATTACTGTGAATGTGAATGGGATGAATTCTTCCATAAAACAGAGGCAGATAGCAGAATGGATTAAAAACCATAATCCTACAATATGCTGTCTACAAGAAACACATTTGAAACAAAGGGATACCCACATTCCTATATATCTCTAATGAAATTCAACAGCAAGAGATAGAAAGAGAAATCCCATTTAAAGTCACTGTAGACATTATAAATTATTTGGGAATCAACCTGCCAAAACAAACCCAGGACCTATATGATCACAACTACAAAACACTTCTCACACAAATAAAGTCAGATCTAACTAATTTGAAAAATATCAATTGCTCGTGGCTGGGTCGAGCTAATATAATAAAAATGACAGTTTTACCCAAACTAAATTATATATTAGTGCCATACCAATCAATTTACCAAAAAAACCTACTTTATAGAGTTAGACAAAATAGTAAAAAAATTATTTAGAAGAAGAAATGGTCTAGAATATCAAGGGAATTAATGGAAAAAATGCTAGGGAAGGTGGACTAGCTATACCAGATTTTAATCTGTATTATACAGCAGCAGTCATCAAAACTGCTTGGTACTGGCTGAGGAGTAGAGTAGTGGATCAATGGAATAGATTGGGTGCATGAGATCCAGCAATTAATGAGTATAGTAATCTCTTGTTTGGTAAACCCAAAGACCCCAGTTTTTGGGATAAGAATGCACTATTTGACAAAAACTGTTGGGAAAACTGGAATACAGTATGGCAGAAACTTGGCATAGACCATTATCTAATACTATATATCAAAATGAAGTCTAAATGGATGCATGATCTAGGTATAAAGCATGGTACTGTAAGCAATTGGGAAAACAAAGAATAGTTTACCTATCAGATCTGTGGAGAGGGATAGACATTATGACTAAACAAGAATTAGAGAGCAATTATAAAATGCAAAATGGATAATTTTGATTACATTAAATTGAAAAGCTTCTGTACAAACAAAGCCAATGTAACCAAGATCAAAAGGAAGAAAACTCTTTTCAAAAGAGAGTTGTTTGGGATGAATAAGTTAGTCAGAAAGCATTTTTTAAACACCTACTATGTGCCAAGCACTGGGAATAAAAAAAATAGGCAAAATACATTGTCTTTCTTCAAAGAGCTCACAATCAAATAAGGAAGAAAACAAATTAAAAACATGTACAAATAAGCTAGGTACAGGAAAATAGGAAATGAGAAATAGGAGGCACTAGAATTAAAGGGTTTGGGAAAGGTTTCCTGTAAAAAATAAGGTTTCATTTGGGATTTAAATAAAGCCAAGAGGCAGAGATAAGGGAGGGAAGGCATTACAGGAATAAAGTCTACCAAGATCATTAAAAGTCCTGCATAATTTCTTCTATCTCAATCTCTTTCCTTTATCCAACTCTGTGTCCAAATTAATTTGCATGTGCAGTATGTCTCCTAAATATATTTGCTGATGCACCAACTCAATAGACTGGGCATATAATTGCAATTTATAATCTGAACAGTAGACATTTTTTATCCACTTAGTTTCTCCTGTACAGGTTATCTCAATCTCTTTTAAATAATTACAGATATAATTGAGGACTCTCTCTTTCTCTCTTTCTGTTTGTATGTATCACACATAGATATATACATACATATATATGTATGCAATTTTGGGGGGGAGGAGAGGAAGCTTTATATAATGACCACAATGTCATCAAGGGGGAAAAAACCCTATATCTGAGAGACCTTGCCATATAGGAAAATCCTATTCCATTTGAACTTTACATAAGACATATTGTATCACTACAATAAGCATATACTTTCTAGCTTTTTGTCTCAATGTCCATAATCAGAGAGTCATTGAATATCATTATCTCTATGCTTGCATTAATAAAGGAATTAAGTCTTATTTAATCTCAAAATTTGCATGAGATTCTCCTTTCAAGAAGAGACCTTTTCGATACTGATTACCTGCATTTTTTTTCTACTGAGACGAATGCTTTTTTGTAGTCAGCAGAAACATCGTAAACATTTCTATTACTTGTATCTTTCAATCAATTGTGTGATTGTAAAGATGTCTACAGAATTTGTGCGTATGTATGTGCATGTGTTTGCAAAAGGCTAACAGTTCTTTTCTAATATTTTCACCAATAATGCTCTTTATATGTTTGTAGGTAATTTTTTTTCAGGATACTTTAAAATCACATTAAAAATTTTTTTAAAAGCACTTATTTTCTCTCCCTCCCATCTCTCCCAACTCAATGGGAAAAACAAAGAAAAAATGAAACCCTTGTAGTAAATACACACATTCAAGCAAAACAAACTCCTCATTAGTGACGTAAAAATGTATGGTTTGCTCTGCATTTTAAGACTAAGATGATTTTAAATGTTTTCTTAATATTTATTTTTTTCTTTTAAATTTATTTATTTTTAGTTTACAACATTCAGTTCCTGTAGGTCGTTCTTATAAAGATTTTATAATGATATGAAAGTGAGTATAAAGGTCAGTAATTTTTGGTGTTGCCTTGGTCACCTTTGAGGGTATTAATGGAATCTGTGATTTTCCATTAATTCTTTTGGTATCTCTCTCAAAAATATTTTGTAAATCAATCTCTCAGTACTTTCAAGATCATCACACACACACACACACACACACACACACACACACACACACACACACGTATTTAGTACATGTCTATACGATCTATTCCCAGCCACTTTTCCTAATATAGTCTTCTTATCATTCCTGCTTCTTTGTATAGCACCTCAGAGACCAGGGTATCATAACTCAAATGTGATGGTTCCTCTGTCTCTGTCAATGAAAATAGATCATTGTAGAAAAAATAACTGAATTGTTTCATTTTCTGTCCATTTGTTGTCCTCTTGCCAGTATCATCTATAAATGCTCTTGAGATGATAGGACCTACTTGGATCTTGCTCCAAGGTTTCTTTATATTTGCTTTCACTTCTATTAATCTCCACTATTTCTCTAAGTTCATATTTACTCATGATCTTCCATCATTCTACTCTATAATATTTTTATAGATAAGTCTGTATTCTTTTTTTTTTTTTAAGCAATTGGGGTTAAGTAACTTGCTCAAGGTTACACGGCTAGTCATTATTTGTGTGTGGGTGCTCATTTTCTGAGGCCGGATTCGATCTCGGGTCATCCCAACTCCAAGGCCGGTGCTCTTACTCACTGTGCCACCTAGCCACCCCTTTTTTTAGGGCAATTGGGGTTAAGTAACTTGTCCAAGGTTACACGGCTAGGTTTTTGTTTGTGTGGATTAAGTGTCTTAGGCCAGATCCGAACTCAGGTTCTGACTCCAGGGCCGGCGCTCTTACTCACTGCACCACCTAGCCGCCCCTAAGTCTGTATTCTTAACTGGTGTTGCCCATGGCTGCCATCTTGCCAAGGAAATAAAAGGTTTTCTTATTAAAGTGATTTCTCTTATTTTGGCCTCCTTGTGATAACCACATGAACTTTTTTTTTTTTTTTTTGCTTTTTTGGAGGGCAATTGGGGTTAAGTGTCTTCCCAAGGTCACATGGCTAGTTTTTGTGTTAAGTGTCTGAGGCTGGATATGAACTCAGGTCCTCCTGACTCTAGGGCCGCTGTTCTATTCATTGTAACACCTAGCTGCCCCGAACTTTTTTTTTTTTTTTAAAGAAAACACATAAAGAATGTCAATATCTCTGACTTCTTCTATTTTCTAATTTTGGTCATTAGTAGCTAATTTAAATAGGTCAGGCTGAAGTGATTGTAATTGTTTATACTGGGAATGAACTAAGCTATCTGTGCTTCTGAGTCTCCGAACTGCCTCACCATGACTCAGCTACTTTTTTATGCTGAACTTTTCTCAGAATCTAGGGGATTTCCACCCTGGAACATCTCTCTGCCATTCCAGGACCCTTCTTATACTGGTGAGTTTCTTCTGGGGCCTCCATTTATATGGGCATTGATGTATGCACACATGCATGTCTATATGTGTATATCTATATGTTTGTGCATAAACACATTAGTATATATCTGTGCTATGAATATTTGCATGCATGCATGCATGTTTCTATGAATGGGTATATTTAAATCATACCTATTACATGCTTATATTATACATGTATAGCATGCATTACACATAAATACTTATGTCTACAGAGTATACATATACATACAGCATGTGTGTGGGGATCCCTAAATACAATCATATGTATAATATGCATAACATCTTTTAGTTGGACAACTAAACAATTGAGGAAAGGGTGGTAGGGCTATATCTAAATTCTCTATATTTTCTCTCTCAAGATGTACTCATGCTAAGTGTTAAGGATTGAGTGGGACATTTATAATAATTCCACTCACTTTTTTTCTCTTTTCTCCCTCCAAATTCAATATTTTGAATTGGCTCCAGAGTAATAGTAGCAGGTATTTGGTTAAGTACTCACCAAAACACATGATAAATAAGGAGGAAAAGGAAAAGGAAAGAAAAAAGACTGATAGGGAATGACTATAAATTCTGTCCTCATTCCTTTCCTTCTCTACCCCCTTGTGGTGGGAGGCCAGAAGCCCAGAGAAATGAGATGGTAAATTCCATCCAAGTCTTAGAGCAGTAAAGGACCTTTGATGTCAGCAAGTAAAATAGCTTTGTTTGTAGCTCAGGCGTCTTTGGTGCAGGTGACTTAAGTGGCTTACCCAGGACTGTTCAGCTAGCAAATCTGGATTCAAATCCATATCTTCTAATTCCAGTGATACCCATGAAAAGTGGGGAGGCTTGGCTGTGGTACGTGGTTGTGGTAGGGGAATATAGTCAATGCTTTGGAAAATAAGAAAGTGCAAGCTATCCCATAGATCACTGACTATATGCCTAATTATCCTCTGAGGTACTCCAGGTTTGTATTGAAGGGATATATGTGTGTGAGTGTATATGTATCTGTTATGTGTGTACACACACACACACACACACACACACACACATATATATATATACATATATATATACATACATATATATATATATATATATATAATATTAAATCTAACCATTCAATGTCTTCAGGACACCAGCCCACATAAGCTTTAATTTAGAGATTGATAAGAAAATTAACTGATTCTTGCCTGGGAATCCTGAACAGGATAACTCCATGCTTAACAAAGGAGAAGGAAGTGTTAACTTGGTTCTGAATAACTATTCTACTCTTTTCTTCTTACCAACCTACAATACAGAGTTGGAACTGGACTTAGAAACACTAATCTCTAAAAAAAAGTTCAGGATGGGTGAAGGGGATAATAACCATAAATCCTTTAATTTCTGGATAGAGGTAGAGATGGTAGGAAGAGCAAGGGAAGTCCTTGAAGAAAAAACTAATAAATCCTAGGGATGGTGCCTATGACAACCTGATGGAGGAAACTATAAGGTGTGTACATTCCAGGCCACAAATCACCATCATAAACCAATGCCATATATTAGTACTCTGGAACAAAACTCCAGTAACCTTACACTAGCTCTCTACCAATCCACTACATAGTCATTGTGATGGTAGCCTTGGCACCAGACAAGGGTCATAGCACCCACCAGCAACTCCTCTCAGGTAAGGGATCCTGTACTACTGGGAAGAAATCCAAAGAGAATGAATCTTAATGTATAAGGAAAAAAAAGAGGCAAAGAAAGAAGTGTGGAAAGAATGACTATATGGGGCAAGGTGAGAACATGCTAGACAGTTACAAGGAAGAACAAAGGCTGCATCTGCAATTACAAGGAAATTTCACGTTTAAAATCCTTAAAAATATGTAAAGGAGCAAAGGATTTGGTGTAAGTATGCAATAATTAAGTTTATTAGCATAATGAACAAGAGCTGCCCAGTTTGGAGTAGTACTTAACCAAGCACACACTTTGATTCTCTGAAACATACCATCTGCTGTGAAATATTAAACCTGTGTTGCTTTAGGGTTTGGTATTTTGTAATTCAAAAAACACCTTTTTCTGAATTTCACACCAGGTTGGAATGACTTGTAAGTGGCATCCTCTCATTCACCAGAGTAGAATGACCTGTTATTAGCATGTATCTCAATACTATAAGCTTCCTGGACTGTAGACTTGGAAAACTAACCAACCAGGCCACCTTTTCCCACATACCAAATTTGCTGGGCAAACTTCCCTGTTGCTTTTCTCTGGTCACAAAACACCTGTTTGTGCAGAATCTCAATATCTCTCTCCTCTCTCTCTCGCTCTTTCTCTCTCTCTCTCTCTCTCTCTCTCTCTCTCTCTCTCTCTCTTCTGTTCTGTCTGTCTCCGTCTCTGCCTCTCTCCCTCTCTTCCTCTCTCTTTCCCTCCCTCACTCCCTCCTACTGTTTTTTTCCTCTTTCTTATAACCCATCCCCCCCACCCAACTCCTTCTGTTATCTTTTTTTTCTCTCCAACATTACCCATCTATATGGCAGTCACCAACTATGTAATAGCAGGGAGCCTGGTTGCTATTCCAAACCTCTCTCTCTCAAATCATTCAATCAACAAGCATTTATTGAATGCTTACTAAATGCCAGGAACTGGAATTCTTTAGGGTCCACAACTATAGTTTTATGACACCCAGGTTACATTATTTTACAGAGTACAATTCTCAAAATAAAATAAATTTTGTTGCTTCAATTTTAAATAAAAATATGCAGCATTTTTGTGAGGCTTACTAGATTATAAACTTCTAGGCTGTGATATAAATTCCTTGAGGGCAAGGTGATGTCTCTTTTACTGTAGTTTTGGATCTCCTACTCTACCCAAGCAATATTTTCAAATGGTAGAGGCTTAACAGAGTTTTTGTTGAACTGAATTAAAGAAAGCTTAAAGTATGTTTTAAATTTTAATCATGAGTTAAAAATCTGAAAAGACTAAGAATAACTAATTTAGGGGCTCTCACTAAACTGCCAGTGCCTGTAGCTACAGTAGAACTACTTTAATCCTTATATCAGAGCTTCTCATATAATTTAAAAGACCAAATATACTTTGCGGGATTTCTCGACTTTTTAGTTCAGGGCATCCAAACAGAAAATCTGAACCACACTATAGAACATTTCCCAATTCCCCTTACAAGTACATAGTTCACAAAACTTGAACAAGGAGAATTTTATTTATAGGTGGGGGGAAAATTCTCATTCATAATAGAGTTCATGGAAAATAACAGCTGCTGCCAATGTGTAACTATTTTCTGAAGATTTATAAAGCCTAATTCATTTTACATCATAGACTCAAAATTAGAAGAACCCTTAGAGGTTATTTTGTCTATTTACAGATGAGGAAAGTAAGGTCCTGAGAGGTTCAGTAGGTTCCCTAAATCACATGGATGGTCAGGGGAAATATTGGGGTCTGCTCATAGGTTGCCTGATTCTAAAATCTGTGCTCTTTCCAACAGACTACAGCTCTTCCACCACACTACAGTAAAAGAACTGCAAAAGACACATAAAATAAGATCTAGAGGTGAAAGGGATCTCACAGATTATCTATGCCAATATACTTGTTTTACTTATATGTTCACTGAGGCCCAGATAAGGTTAAATGATTTGCTCAGGGTGATGCAGGTAAAAGGTAGATTGTCACACAGGTAGTAAATTCTAGAACATGATTTGTTAGCAATTTTTTCCCCTTATACCAAGGTAAAAAAATCCTTCTCTGAAACCTCCACCCACTGCTTTGATTCTATCCTCCTAACCTAAGTAAAATAAATTTAATTTATCTTCCATATGATAGCCCTTCAAATACAAGCAAATACTTAAATGCTTACTCATCATGCATACCCAACATGCATCCATTCAAAAGGCTAAAAATACTTGGTTGATTGCCTGGAGCCCCCTTATAGGATAGTCTCCAGTTCCCTCACTATCTTTGGTGCTATAGTATAAGTGTCCTCTAGTTTATCGATAATTTTCCTAAAACATAGTACCCCACCACTTCACATGTCTGAGTGAAGATGAATACAAAAGGACTGGTTGCTTTTTCACTATCCTTGAGGGGAAAAAAAGTACCTGGTACATATTATGTGCTTAATAAATGTTTGTTGAACTAGTGCATTGTGGGTGGAGTTGTGACCTGATCCAACCATTTTGGAGAGCAATTTTGAACTATGCCCAAAGGGCAATGAAAATATGCATATTATTTGACCTGGCAATACCACTTCTTGGGCTGTATCCCAAAGAGATCATACAAACAGGAAAAGAACTGACATGGACAAAAATATTTACAACAGTGCTTTTTGTGGTGGACAAGAATCTTAAATTGAGAAGATACCCATCAATTGGGTAATGGTTAAACAAGTTGTGGTATATGAATATAATGGAATACTATTGTGATATAAGACATGATAAGCAGGTGGACTTCAGAAAATACCTAGAAAGACTTATATGAACTGATGCTGAAGTAAGGGAACAGAACCAGGGAAACACTGGAAACAGTTACAGCCACATTGTGCAGTGACTAGCTTTGATAGCCTTGTCTCTTCTCAGCAATGCAATACTAACTCAGTGAAACAACTCCAAAAGACTCATGATGGAAAATGCTATCAACATCCAGAGAAGGAATTGTGGAGTCTGAATACAGATCCTAGCATATTATTTGCTCTCTCTCTTTTGTTTTGTTTTCTTTTGTCTCTTTTTTCTCATGGTTCATTCCATTAGTTATAATTCTCTTTACAACATGACTAATGTGAAAATACATTTAATATGAATGTATATGTAGAGTCTTTATCAGATTGCATGCTATGTTGGGGTGGAGGGAAGGAAGCGGAGTAAATTTAAAACTCAAAAGCTTGTGGAAATGAATGTTGTAAATTAAAAATAAATAAATAGTTTTAAAAATGTGTGTTGACTAACAAAAGAGTCCAAGACCATATTTCCATTTGGAGTTGCCATGTTAAACTGCTGACCCATATTAACCTGGCAGGCCACCAAACACCTATTTCACAGTTGTAGGTTGGCCACACTTCCTCCTTCCTCCTTGGTGAAGATAATCTTAAAACCATGGGTAGAAATTTGTATATCCATCAATATCATGATATCATTGGCTTATTTTCTCAATGTATATTTCAATCATCCAAAACTTCTCATTTTATATCACCTTTATCCCTCTCCATGCTACCCTATGGACCTATGTCCACAGGACTTTATGTACTTGGCTATAGAAACCTCTTGTCCCTGGAATCTCTCACTACCTCCTAGATGGTTTTTCACATTAGAAGTACTGTCTAATCTCTAGAAAGAGCTAATGAATTCTTTTTTTAAACAAATGCTTTATTAACTTCTGGTTTACATCATTCATTTCCACCAGATTTTGAATTACAATTTTTCCCCATTTTTCCCTACCCACCACCCCAGAATAGCAGTCCCACTAGTTATCCCTTCATCCAATCTGCTTTCTCCCATATCTTCTCCCATACCCCCTTCGATATTGCCATTAGGGCAAGGTGAATCTCTGAGCCCCAATGCCTGGACATCTTATCTCCCAATTACATGCAAAATAGTATTAATAATAGTATTTATATACATTTGAAACATTTAATTTTAAGACTTCGAATTTCAGATCCATTCCCTTCCTCCCTTGTCACCCACTCCCTCTGGGAAGATAAGCAATTCAGTATGTGTTGTACATGTATAACTATGGAAAACATTACCATAGTAGATATATTGTGAAAGACTGCTTTTGTTTCCCTCCCACCCATCCCACACCCCACCTGGTCCATTCCCTACTTTGATCCTGTCCCTCTTCGAAAGTGGGTACTTCAAAACTTCCCTCCCGCTAGAATGCCCTCCCCCCCATCATCCTCCCTCTCATCCCCCTTTCCCCTACTCTCCTGTAGGGTGAGATATCCCATTTAGTATGTATGTGATTCTCTCCTTGAGCCAAATTCAATGAGAATAAGGTTTTGCCTTTTTGCCTTCCTTTTCTTCTCCTCCCCTGCAACTACTTCCCCTTGCCTCTTCTAGTTAACCCTTCCCTGTCTCTCCCCATTTCCTCTTGTCACTTTCCTCCCTTACCTCTTAACTGCACCCCTTATGTATCATCCCTTCCCTTCTCAACCTGTGCCCTCTATCCATGTATACCTGGAAACATATATACACACATTCACATATGTATTCATATGCCCATATACCCTTCTTCAGTTATTTTCATAATGAGAAAGGTTTCATGAGACACAGTTATTGTTTTTCTATGTAGGAATGTAAATAGTTCAACTTTGATAAGTTCCTTTTGGTTTCTTTTCCCTGATTACCTTCACAAGCATCTCTTGCTTCTTGTGTCTTAATGTCAAATGTTCTATTTAACTCTATTTTTTTTCTCAAGAATGCTTGAAAGTCCTCTATTCCACTTAAGACCATATTTTCCCCTGAAACAAGATACTCAGTTTTGCTTGGTAGGTGACTCTTGGCTTTAATCCCAGCTCTTTTGCCATCTGGAATATCATATTCCATGCCCTTCAATCCCTCAGTGTAGAAGCTGCCAGGTCCTGGGCTACTCTGATTTTGTTTCCACAGTATTGGAATTGTTTCTTCCTGGCTGCTTGTAGTATTTTCTCCTTGATCTGGGGATTCTGGAACCTGGCTATAATATTCCTAGGAGTTTTCTTTTTGGGATCCTTTTCAGAAGGTGATCAGTGGATTCTTTCAACCTCTATTTCCCCCTCTGGGTCTAAAACATCAGAGCAATTTTCGTTGAGAATTTCTTTAAGGATGATTTCTAGGTTCTTTCTTTGATCATGACTTTCAGGTAGTTCAATAATTTTTAAATTATCTCTCCTGGATCTATTTTCCAGGTCAGTGGTTTTTCCCCATGAGATATTTCACATTGCCTTCTATTCTTTCATTTGTTTGGATCTGTTTAACAGCCTCTTGATTTCTCATAAAGTCATTAACTTCCATTTGCTCCAGTCTAATTCTGAAGGAATGATTCTCCTCAGTGAGCTTTTGAGATTCTTTTTCCATCTGGCAAAGTCAGCTTTTTAAGGCATTCTTCTCCTCATTGCCTTTCTGAGCCTCTTTTGCCATTTGAGTTAGTCTATTTTTAAGGTGTTATTTTCCTCAGTCAGGCTGTTGACTCTCATTTCATACTTTTCTTGCATCTTTCTCATTTCTCTTCCTAATCTTTTCCCCCCACTTCTCTTATCTGCTTCTTAAGGTCCTCTATGGCCTATATCCAGCTTGTATTTTCATTTGGGGCTTTTGGTGAAGGACTTCTGACTTCACAGACCTCCTCCTGTTCCATGCTTCAATCCTCTTTGCCCCTAAAATAGGAGTCTAATGTTGCATTTTTCTATTTATTTTGTTTCCTTTGCCTAGGCATGTTGCCATTTAATTACTTGATTTGGGGGCTTGTTTGGGGGCTTGTCTCTGCCACCAGACAGGAGAGCTTCTGTCCCAAACATCGGGGTCTTCATAACTTCTTCAGGTTGGGTGGCCTCTGTAAAGTCTCCACCCACTCTGGCAAATTGGATAGCCACCCCAGACCTCCCCGCAAGACCACAATCCAGATCCAAGTAGTTTAAAGCAAGAGCAATTAACCCCCAGACTGATTGCTAGATCTCTCTAGAGTTTGCAGACCAGGAGCTGGAACTGCCACTGACGCTGCAATATGGCCTCTGTGCTGCGTTTCCTCAGCAGCTTTTCGCCCCCAGGGGAGGAAACTGACGCATTCCCCAAATACTGGTCCCAAAGCCCATAGGGCACTAACCTCTCACTTTGTCCTAGGCATATCTGTGCCAATAATTCTGGAATCGCCACAGCTGCTGGTGTTCTGGGGTCCCTCCAGCCGGCTGCTGGCCCGGCCTCCCTGGGGCTAAAACCTCGGCTCATGCGGGCCTGGGCTCAGCTCCCAGAATGCTGTGCTGTAGGTTCCCAGTGTGCTGTGCTGCCTGCTCTCGGAGTGCTGCTCTGGCCGCTCCCTGAAGGGCTACTGGGCTGTCCTCAGCAGGAGGTTAGCTTCTCTGTGTCATTCTGTGGATGCTGGGCCTCCAGAAGTTGTTCAGATTCCCCTTTTACATTGTTTGGGAGTGGTGTGGGGCAGAGCACCTTTGAAGTGCTTTTTCTACTCTGCCATCTTGACTCTGCCCTCAGAGCTAATGAATTCTAGGTGCAAATTGAAGCATATCTTTTCAATTTATTTTTCTTGATATTTTTTTTTGCAACAAGGCTAATATGGAAACATGTTTAGCACGATAATAGGTATAACGAGTATGGTATTTCTTGCCTTCTCAGTGGGTGGAGAAAGTGGGGAGGGTGGGAGAGATTTGGGAAGTGAAATTATTTTTTTAAAAGGAAGTATCTTCTGACTCCAAGTCTTTTCTCTTTGATTGGTCAGTTCTTACCACAACCTCCATTTTAATAAAGAGCACCAGGACAACTATGTCTTCAATTTTTCTCCAAGCTGCCCTGATGTCTCTCCATAGGACTTTGTCTATCATGCTCTTGTTCTAGGTACTTTTACACACACACACACACACACACACACACACACACACACACACACACACACTCACACCCTTTCCAGCTCCTTTTTTATGTGTTGTTTTCCTCACATTAGAATATAAGTTCCTTGAGTTCAGAAGCCATCTTTCTTTCTGCTTCTATGTGTATTCCCTACACTTAGCATAGAATCTGGCATATAATAAGTACTTGATAAATGCTTGTTCATAAATTCTTATGTAATTCTTGTACATTTTTAAAAAATCCCCAAGGAAGCAATTAACCAATAAGTTTGAGCCCTTCTTTTAGAACCTTTTACTTTTTCTTAGAAACCAACCCAATTCCCCGGTTGTCCATCTTCTATCTTTGTCTCTCAATATGAATAACCTACATCCTTTTCAAGGTATAAGGACAGGAATATGTTTTTTAGTCATCTGAGTCATGTCTGACTCTTAGTGACCCCATTTTGGACTTTCTTGGCAAAGATACTAGATTGGTTTGCCATTTTTGTCTCCAGCTCATTTTACAGATGAAGAATTGAGGCAACCAGGGCTAGTAAGTGTCTGAGACTGTATTTGAACTCAGGAAAATGAGTGTTCCTGACTTCAAACCTGGCACTCTATGTACTATACCACCTAACTGCCCAGGAGAGGGATAAGGACTATATAAAAATGTCATTAGTATAGGGAAATTCTGTGTGAGAGAACTCCTCAACCAATAAAAGTCAGCACCTTTTCTGCAACATATAGTCTTAGAGAACTAAGAGGATGAATGATTTGTCCAAGGTCACACAATCTATATGTATCAATGAGGGAGGTTGAACCTGGCTTTTCCTGGCTTGGATTCCATCTATATATTACACAATACTACCTCTCCAACATTTCCAGTAATACATACCCCCACTTCTCTCTTTTATGCCACATCTTATGTGGAAACTATCATCATTGGCATTATGCTGTAATCTACTTATACTCACAGACATCTTCTCGATGCCCTTTGTGTCAGCTGCAATTTTGATTCATTGGAAATCATAATGTTTCATGAGTCATAGTTATATGGCATCACCAGGAGGATATTAATTCTAAAAAGATATGCTTCAGTGTCGGGGAGAAACTTGAGATCAATTTCCCAAAAGCCATCCAGCTCTTTCTCTTCTACTTGTTGAATACTTGTTTGTATGATAGATTCAAATGATTGTACATGTGATAATATATACAATGGGTATTCTTTACTCCCTTGTTTGCTTGTTTTTTTACCCCTTGTTGGGTTCCTAATCCAATATCTTTTGAGTGACTATGGAGACAACTGAGGAATCCTTTTCAGTATTCTAGAATTTGGTAAAATTAGCAAGGGACCTTTGCAAACAGGGAACTGGAAGACTTTACCAATCTTGGGAATTTCTCTCCCATTCTGATTTTGTGCAAGATATGCTCCTTAACAGTGCCCGAAACCTTTGGCATGAATACTTTGGCAAGTGCATACATACATACATGTGTGTATATACATACATATGTATGTATATTGGAGTGTGTGTGTGTGTGTGTGTAATGTCAGCATGTTTAGCACCTCTCTTGATGTGGGTCACCAGAAGATCACATCAAGTGGATATTTGATTATTTAAAGTACCTTGATGTTACTACACCATTCTTCCATGCCAGTTATGTGATTGGCTTCTTGAATAAAAATCTATTTTGACTTGGTTGTGTTGTAGTATTAGCCCATAATAACAGATATTATAGTTTCTCTTTTTCTCTCCATTGATGTTCAAATGCTCTCCATGATGATTCCTCTTTATTTCTTAATATCTAGAGCTATTTTACAGCCCCCTTTAGCTATTTTGTTTCTTTTGATTGAAGACTATTCCTTCGGAGGCAAAATGACTTAGTCAAGAAAATACTAGACTTGGTGTCTAAAGGAACTAGGTTCAAATCCCACATAAGAAAATACTTCCTGTGTGACCCATGGAAAGTCATTTAATCTCTGTATCCCTCAAGTAATTCCCTCACAGTGATCTACTAAGTCACAGAAGACTTGCAATTTTTATAAGAAAATGGAAGAAGCTCCCTATGTTGATGATTATAGAATCATAGATTTAGAGCTAGAAGGGACCACAGGATTCAAGTCCAAGCCCCTTATTTTATGGATGAGGACTCTCAGGCCCAGAGAAGTTATTCCCATAGTCATCTATTACCCAAGACAGAATTTGAACCCAAGTCTACTTGACTCCAAGTCTTTTACTCTTTTCATAACAGGTCCTTTGTATAGCCACATGGTCTCCTCCATGGTCATATTTTAGCCATTAGTACTCTCTCACCAAGTCTCATTGATAACTATGAAGCTTAATTTACCTTCTTGCTTTAATATCTGTAGTCCATCTTGTTTATTACCCTTTTACCCATACTTCATGCATTTATTTATTGACAGTCAAGGCTCTGGGTTTTATTACTGGTTCTCTTCTTGGATACTGTTTGCTCTGAATTACTAGTCTCCCCCTCTCCTCCCCACCACTGATATCATTAGTCCCATATTGTGCCTCTTACTCTCTGTAGTATCTGGCTTGGCAGATATATGTGAGCACTTTTCCATTCATTTTCATTTTAAAGCCCTCTTGACCAGATTTACAAAACTCCAGACAAATTGTTCCATAGGAACCTTTAGCTGGGGAAATTAGAGAAGGTTCCATGCACTTGAGTTAGACCCTAAAGAAAAAGAAGAATTTTATCAGCTAAAGATAAAGAGATGAGGAGTGAATAATTCTACATATGAGGGTACTCTATACAAAAGCACTAGATAGAAAATGATAATGCAAGATCAAAGTACATTGAGGAGTACAATTTGCCTGTAAAACTGAGGGTATGGAGATACATAACCTGAAATAAGATGGAAACAATAGTCAGAGCCATGTTGTAGTAGACCTTAAATACAAGGTTAAAACACTTCTATTTTATCCTGAAGGTAATAGGGAAGAAATATAGTTCCTTAGTGGAGAATGCATGGTCAAAACTGTGGAATAAGGACATTGTTTTGGTAGAAATGTCAAGGGTGAGCTACAGGTAAGAGATACTGTAAGCTGGGAGACCCGGTAAGTTAGTACAATATTTCAGATGGAAGATCATGAGGGCCTGAACTAGGGTAGTAGGAGGGTGATTGAAGAGAAGGGGATGAATGGAGAAGATATTCTCAAGATAAAAGCAATAGGATTTGACAACTGATTTATTCTGGACAATAAGGAAGACTGAAATTTTAATTATTATTCACAAATTCATAACTGGAAAGACGTTGAGATCATCAATTAACATAATGATTAGGAGGAAAGAGAGTTTCATAAGGGAAGATGAGGCACTCATTCAGTTTTGAATATTTTGAGTTTGAAGTTCTAATGGGACATCCAGGCAGAAATGTCAATCAAATAGCAGAAAATTTAGAAACATAAAGAATAATATGTGGCTATATATAACTTTAGGAGTCATTGAAACCATGGTTGCTAATGAGATATGCAAGTGAAAAAGCTGAAAAAGAGAAAAGAACAAAGAACAGAGTTTGAAAATCAACCACACTTAGAAGGGAGGAAGGCAAGAATCAATGGATGAAATAGAGAAACAATCACAAAAATAGGATGGGAGCCAAGTAAGAACATTACTTTCTCACTTTAAGCTTTATTAATAATGGAAGCAGTCAGCTGTTACCATACTGGAGTTAATGGAGTAAGATACCCAAACTGATACCTTGATTCCTTTGTATGAGGAATCTGTGTCAAGACTAGAAACACCAGATATCTATGAATCAATAAGAATGTCCAGGTATGTTTGCAATTTAGGCTTACTGAGATACTACAATTAGACTGCAATAGGAAGTGACTGACAACATTTGAAGTTTAAAGTGAGAAAAAGGGTCAGTGTAAATTTAGTTCTATCTCTTTAAATCTTACTCCTCATCATATTCCTTTCTTCTTAAACTCATATAAAAAGTATTTACATAGTTTTATTGCTATTCTAATAAATAATAATACCCTTTATACAAATAAGTATTATTGAATGACTTTTCTATTTTATATTATCCCTGGACCTTGGCCTGGGGGATAACTTACTTGCCATGACTGAACCCTCTAACCCATGGCACTAACATTTGCCTGGTCAAATCTACTGTAATCACCCACATAGAGTCTCTGAAGGTATAAGCAATATCTAGGTGTATGCCTTACAAATAAACCCTACTAAGTGAATTCAAATATCAGGAAGAACTCAAGTTATTACATGATAAGTTTAAAAATATGCATAATTCTGATCATTGAGATTCCAAACAGTATTTGTGTCCTGAGTTAAACCAATTTGCTGTGTATGTTGCCTAGGGTCACCCTGGTTATAAAAACTTGACCAGAGAATGGAATAAGAGATTTGGTCAACAGTTAAAAATCAGAAGTTTAAAACACAACACTAGAAGTAACAAATGCAAAACTGCTGAGGAAGGGAGGGAATGAGGGAGGGAGGGGGAAGGGAGAAAGGGAGTAGGGAAGGAGAGGAGGAAAGGAAGGAGGGAAGGGAGGAAGGAAGGAAGAAAGGAAGGAAGGAAGGAAGGAAGGAAGGAAGGAAGGAAGGAAGGAAGGAAGGAAGGAAGGAAAGAAGGAAGTGGAGAGGCAGGGAGGGAAGGACAGAAAGAAATACAAAATAAAATAAAGTGTACTGAAAAGAACAGGGGAATAGTGCTCAGTGAGCATCAAGAATCAATGAGGCAAAAATGATCTGCTCCCCAAATTGAATGAAGTGAAAATAGACTGTTTTCCTCTCATTGATTTTCACTCTTCATTGAGTAGTGTTTGCCTGTTCCTTGGAGGTCTCTTCATTTCCTATCTCTAATGTGTGTGGTGCTTTTTTTGGCTCTTAAATAGACCATATAGTGAGGATACAAGTGTCCAGATATCTAGGATAAACCTCATAACCTCTTTTGTCACCTTAAGAGACAAAAAAAAGGGATTTGTCTGCGTTGACCACTGAGATCATGAGAGTATCCAAAAGTTTTGAATACTACTAAATGAAACTAAATATCTCTTCCTTGATTTCTAACTCTGAATTATCTCCATAGAGCCTAGTAGAACAACAGTTCTATCCCTTATACCCCACTTCTACAGTATATCATAGGCTCAGTCATGGGGCAATTGAGGTCATTGAGACAAGGGCATCTCATTTCTTAGTATTGCTTCCAAATGAATGAAACAATTTTGGCCACATATTTTTAGAAGGTTGATGTAATTATTTTCAGGGAACTCAGCTGGCTTCATTTGGTGTTATGCTTTCTCCTTGTCAAAGAGACTACACTCAAAGTTAGTGAGAGTTGAGCAATTATCTAGTGCATTAGGTAAACATCAATCAAACCAAACCAACAAGCATTTGTTGAATATAAATTAAGTGTGAAACACTGTGTTAGGCACTATGGGACATATACAATGGAATTTTTAAAAATCAATTCTCTCAAGAGAATATTATATTCTAGTTGGATTTATAAGAAAAATAACTAATGTGAAATTAGTACTTTAATGTTTGCAAAGTATTCTATAATTATTATTTTATCCTCAGAACCACACCGGGAGATAGTGCTATTATTATCCCTATTTTACAGATGAGGGAACTGAGACTTAGAGAGATTAAATGTTTTACCCAGGGTCATACAACTATTGTCTGAGGCTGGATCTGAGCTCAGGTCTTCTCAGTTCTAAGTCCAGTGCTCTATTCCCCATGCCACTTCACTGTCTATAAAGCATAGAATCAAGGTTAAAAGTTATATAATAAATATTTAACATTATTCCAAAAGAACAATAGAATAGATATGACAAAGCTGTAAAGATAGAATAACAGAGCCACTTGGGATCACTGAAATTTAACACTTTTATTTTTCCTCATTAGGAAATTCTTCTGGAATTCTTTCTTCTACTGGAATATTATTTCTTCAACTCTCTAACTTACTTTCATAGACACAAGCAAAGTACTATAGATTTTCTTACCTATATATTCTGCTTCCTTTATTTGGTACTGCACAGAAAGCCTACAAGTCCTGGTCAACTTACTCTCTAAGTGACTTAAAGCAAACCACTTACCCTCCCATTGCCTTAGCTTTTCCGATCTATAAAATAAGCAGGCTGATTCAGATGGTCTTTAAGATCCAGCACAACTCCATTTTATTTTTCTAATCTTTCTAAAATTTTTTCTTGAATTTTCTTCTTTCCCATTCTCCTTACTCACTCCTATCTTCCTTTTTGTCTTTCTAAATAAGAGGCTTCTTTTTCCCCTAAACTAAATTTGCCCCAGTCTTATAGATTTAATTTTTTTTCTTCTCATTGTTTTATTCCCCCTTATGTTCTACCATGCCTCTCATTGCATTACTTCTTCAGTTATTTTCCTTAGCCTCGTTTTCCTTCCCTCTTTTACTGGTCTTTTTTATCTCTGTCCCTTCATTCTGTCCATTTCTTTCATGTGTCATTCCTACTCCCCTTTCTATCATTATAAACTGCACTACTTAGCAAAAATGCCCTCCAGGAAAAGCTAATTGCTTAGGGAACAGTTATTCCCTATAGCCAATGGGATACTTTTTAGAATTGCCTGATAGCCTCAAGTCTAAACCCTCACCTCAATGAGGGCTGATTGTTAAACTAAGTAAAAGGATTTCAATAGTCTCCTCAAATTGATCCCAAAGATGCCACTTGCACTACTGCCTCCTCATTCAGCTTTAGACACTTTCAATTAACTGAATAGTATAAAGTACTCCCAATAGGCCCAGAATGAACAAACCCAAATAGCAAGCAAGTAGAGATCTCTAAAGCAATTAAGCATTGGCAGCTTAACTCCAGGGTGCCAAGAGAAGTCTTGTTCATGACCAAGAACCCAGTAGAAATATGCACAATATTAAGTCAGGTGTATCCAGGGAGAGAAAACCAGGTGTAGACCCAGAAATACCTCAGTTCATATCCTACCTCTAAGGACACTAGCTATGTGACCCTGGAAAATTCACTGAATCTGTCAATGCTCTAAGCCGGGCAAGTCAAAAAGGTGGCCCACAACACTCTCCAGAATTATTATGAATACTATAAATACCAAAATTAACTACAAAGGATATATGAAGGAAGACACTATCTGAATCCAGAGAAAGAACTGATAAATAGATGTATAGAATGGTATTTATCTACATATATGTATATATGTGTGTATTTACATATATGTACGTGTATGTGTATTGTGTGTGCTATATGTACATATATGTATATTTATATATGCATATTTGTATATACATATATATTTCCTCATACATATATGTGTATTTATATATACATATGAGGGAGAAAGGAAGGGAAGAAAAAAAGTTGCATGACATATTTTAAAGGAATAACAGTTTTATACACAATTATCTTTTTTTTATTCTGTTATGCTTGTTTTATTTCTTAAATTCAGAATAAATAAAAAAAATTAAAAAATAAAAAATGTAATTGGAATTATTTGAAAAAATGAAGATACAACAAAACATAGATATCATTATATTTTAAAAATAAGTCAATACATGGCACATAGAGATGCTTATGGACAGCTTAGTGGCCTCGTGCCCATTTGAGTTTGACATTGCTGGGCTAGGGACATGATAGGAGCTTAGTAAATGTTTATGCTCTTCCTAAATAATGTAAAACAAAGTTCTCCAACATATTCCCACAGCATATTTTTGGGACTTCATAACAGTGCTGTGTTATAATAAGTCATATTATCACCCTTTTGCAAAAGAGAAAACAGGACTCAGAAAAGGAAGGTGATTGTTCTACAGTAACACAGATGAGACGAAAAACTATTTCTTTTTGACTCTAAGCCCAGCATTTTAACGACTGGACAACCATGCCTCTCATGCAAGTTTCAAGGGGAAATGTATATTGGAGATAGAATTCCTACTTCAGTTCAGGGTTGGATTACAAGAACTCATGAGTTCCCTTCTGACTGATTCTATGATTTTTCTTTCTGTCTGTTTACTTTTCTTCCTTCTCCAGAACTGTCACTCTTGCTAGAGCAGAACAGAGAGAAAAGAACCAAGACCTGGAAAGACTTATCTCTTAATAACAGCTTATCTGTCACTGCAGTACTGAGCCAAGATTCAAGACTGCAGGAGTTCTAATTCAGCTCTTACCTTCTTTCTCTTTTGACTTTACCCCAGATTACCAATGATTTGTGGCTCTACTTCATCAATTTTGATTAATCAATAAATATTTATTTAGCATGTACTACATCCAGGTCATAGAGGCAGAATGACATGATGGATAAAAAGTCACAGAGACCTCGACTTAACCACAGGTTGTCAAGACCAAACTGTGACACATACTGTCTGAGTAACCTAAAAGCAAGTTCTTTTGATTTTTTTTTTTTGGAGTGGGTAAGGCAAAGCAATTGGGATTAAGTGACTTGGCCAAGGTCACAGGACTAGTAAGTGTTAAGTGTATGAGGCCGGGTTTGAACTCAGGTCCTCCTGACTCCAGGGCGGGTGCTCTCTTCACTGTGCCACCTAGCTGCCCCCCAAAAGCAAGTTCTTTAAGTTTGCAGTAGCCTGGGTTAACTCTCTATCACTATAAAATGAATGGAAGGTGATGTTCTATATTGGCAAAGGGAATTTTCTCATATAAAGTCCCCTATATCAATGAAATCCCAAGTCCTACCAAAACAAAATGTATGTGTGACAGGTGTGTCAGTGATAAAGAGGAGCCATGTAAGATACAGACTCTGCCCTGGAGGACCTTATATCATAGCTGGGGAGGAAGGTCATTTAGCTAAAAACAAAACTAAAATTTAAATAGGGAGCTCCGGCCTACACAACTTCAAAATTCATGTAAAAGGGGCCCCTGAACAAACCCTGGAGCTCAAGAACCCACAAAATGACACAGAGAAGCTAACCTCCCACTGAGGACAACCCAGCAGCCTGGCAGGGAGCAGCCAGTGCAGAGCTCTGGGAGCCAAGCTCAGGACCCTGTGAGTCAGAGGTTTTAGCCCCAGAGTGGCCTGACCAGAACACCAGCAGCTGTGGCATTTCCACAATTATCAACACATAGATGCCTAGGACAAAGTGAGAGGTCAGAGCCCTATGGATTTTGGGACCAGTGTTTGGGTGCATGTCACCTTCTTTCCCTGTGGGTGAGAAGCCACTGAGGAGCCAGCTCAGCTTGTGCCACTTTGCCAAAATGCAGCTTCAGCTCCTGGCCTGTGAAGGGGACCAGTGACCAGTCTGGTGAAGTAATTGCTCTTGCTTTACCCTTCTTGGATCTGGATGGCAGTCTGGGGTGGAGGTCTTAGGGTGTGTGACCAGCTTGCCAGAGTGTGTGGAGGCTTCAGAGAGGGCACCCAACTAATACCTCCAGCAACTGAGAAAACCCCAGCATTTGGGACAGAAGCTCCCCTGGCTGGTGGCAGAGTCCTATTGTGGCAACAAGCCCAAAAGTCAAATAACATGCCTAGGCAAAGGAAACTAAATAAACAGAAAAATTCAACATTAGGCTCCTATTTTGCTCCAGCAACTGAGAAAACCCCAGCATTTGGGACAGAAGCTCCCCTGGCTGGTGGCAGAGTCCTATTGTGGCAACAAGACCAAAAGTCAAATAACATGCCTAGGCAAAGGAAACTAAATAAACAGAAAAATTCAACATTAGGCTCCTATTTTGCAGGCAAAGAAGATCAAAGCATGGAACAGAACTCCTGCACTAAAAGCCCCAAATGAAAATGTGAGCTGGTTACAGGCCATAGAGGACCTTAAGAAGCAGATAAGAAGTGGAGGAAAAATTGGGAAGAGAAATGAGAAAGATGCAAGAAAAGTATGAAATGAGAGTCAACAGCTTGACTGAGGAAAATAACACCTTAAAAATAGAGTAAATAAAATGGCAAAAGAGGCTCAAAAAGGCAACAAAGAGAAGAATACCATAAAAAGCCAAATTTGCCAGATGGAAAAACAATCTCAAAAGCTCACTGAGGAGAATCATTCCTTCAGAATTAGACTGGAGCAAATGGAAGCTAGTGACTTTATGAGAAATCAAGATGCTGTTAAGTAGATCCAAACAAATGAAAGAATAGAAGGGAATATGAAAGATCTCATGGGAAAAACCACTGAACTGGAAAAGAGATCCAGGAGAGATAATATAAACATTATTGGACTACCTGAAAACTATGATCAAAGAAAGAATCTAGAAATTATCCTTCAAGAAATTCTCAAGGAAAATTGCCCTAATGTTTTAGAACCAGAGGGCAAAATAGAGGTTGAAAGAATCCACCAATTACCTCCTGAAAAAGATCCCAAAAAGTAAAGTCCTAGGAATATTGTAGCCAGGTTCCAGAATTCCCAGATCAAGGAGAGAATATTACAAGCAGCCAGGAAGAAACAATTTTAATATTCTGGAAACACAATCAGGATAGTGCAGAATCTGGAAGCTTCTACACTGAGGGATTGAAGGGCTTGGAATATGATATTCTGGAGGTCACAGGAGCTGGGATTAAAGCCAAGAATCACCTACCCAGCAAAACTGAGTATCATGTTTCAGGGGAAAATATGGTCATTCCGTGGAATAGAGGACTTTCAAGCATTCTTCAGGAAAAAAACAAAACAAAGTTGAATAGAAAATTTGACATAAAGATACAAGAAGCAAGAGATGTCTGAGAAAGTAAACAGGGAAAAGAAATCAGAAGGAACTTATCAAAGCTGAACTATTTACATTCCTACATGGAAAAACAATAACTGTAACTGATGAAACCTTTCTCAGTATGAAAATAGCTGAAGGATATAGGAGCATATAAATACATATGTGAATGTGTGTATATATGTTTACAGGTATGCATAGAGAGAGGGCACAGGTCGAATTTAATGGGAAGGGATGATACTTAAGGGGTGAAATTGAGAGTTGAGAGAGGAATATAATGAGAGGAGATGGGGAGAGACAGAGTGGGGTAAACTATCTCATGTAGAAGAGGCAAGGGAAAGTGGTTGCAGGGGAGGGGAAGAACAGGAAAGCAAAAAGGCAAAACCTTATTCTCATTGAATTTGGCTTAGGGAGAGAATGACATACATACTAAATGGGATATCTCACCCTACAGGAGAATGGGGGGAAGGGGGGTGTGATGGAAGGGAGGGTAGGCTGGGGAGGAAACAAGTTGTAAGCACCCACTTTTGAAAGGGGATAGGATCAAAGTGGGGAGTGGACCAGGTGGGAGGTTGGATAGGAAGAAGGGAAATGTGGTCAGTCTTTTACAATATATCTACTATGGTAATGTTTTGCATAGCTATACATGTACAGCATATACTGAGTTGCTTATCTGAGTGGGTGGCAGTGGAGTAGGGGAATGGGTTTGGAATTAGAAGTTTTAAAATCAAAGGTTTTAAAAATATATTAATACTATGATTAATACTATTTTACATGTAATTGGGAGTTAAGATGTGCAGGCATTGGGGCACGGGGATTCACCTTGCCCTATTGGAAAAGTGGAAGGATGTATGGGAGAAGAGATGGGAGAGAGCAGATTGGATGATGGGATATCTTGTGGGACTGCTATTCTGGGGTGGTAGGTGGGGGGAAAATGGGGAAAAATTGTAACTCAAAATCTGACAGAAATGAATGATGTAAACCAGAAGTTAATAAAGCATTTGAAAAAAAAATTAGAGAGAGAGACAGATGGAGAGACAGACAGACAGACATGTTTATATAGACATAGTTATATGATACACGTTTCATGACTAGTATGGACAGAAAGTGCTACAGGCATTCTGAGAAATGAGAGCTCACTATGAGCTGAGGCAGAGACAGCCTCCTACCTAGGTAGAGTTCCAGGGGGGATGCTGAAGGATTTCTAGGGTTAGAACAATTAGGCTATATACCTTTACAGGAACTATATTTGCCTGCTTTTGTCTCTCCAGCATTTAGCATAGACTTCATAAAGTGTTTTTGATTTACTGATCAGTTGAAGAGAGGAAAAAGATGAGGATGTTGGAGACCGGGATAGACAAAGACTTAGAGACAAGAATAAGCAAGGCATTCTTCAGGGTACAATGAATATCAATGAGCGTACCTCTTTGACTAAAGGAGAGAGTTTATCTAGGGAAGGTTGAAGTGTTAGCTCTTTTTTTATCTAGGGAAGGTTGAAGTGTTAGCTCTTTTTCTCAATGTCTCTGTCTCTGTCTCCGTCTGTCTGTCTGTCTCTCTGTCTCTCTGTCTCTTTTTCTCCTTTCCTCTCTCCCTCCTCCCCATCCCCTTCCCCATGTCCAAACCAACTTGAACATTTTATAAAATAATCAACTCATCCACAAATATTATTCAAGCTCTTCTATGCACCAGGCACTGTGCTAAATGCTGTGGATGCAAGGGAAAAGCAAAAATAACCTATGTACTTAAGGATCTTTTATTCTAATACATAAGATAATACATGAGACAGTTGGATGACTCAGTAGATAGAGCACTGGATCTGGAATCAGGAGTAAGGAAGACGAGAGTTCAAATCCAACCATAGATAGGCAAGGCCCTTAACCTCTATTTGCCTTAATCCACTAAAGAAGAAGTGGCAAACTCCTCCAGTATCTTTGCCAAGATAATTCAGGGACAGTATGGTTCACTGGATCACAAAGAGTCTGACTGAACAACAGGACAATCCATGCATATGTAGGAGCCTTCAAAATAACTCCAGAGTAGATAGAAAGAGGAAGCAGTAGCAACTGACAGGACCAGGAAGGCTTCTGAGAGAAGGCGTTGTTTGAACTATTTTGAAAGAAGAAATAGATGGCGCTAGGCCAAGATGAGTAGGGAGACTATTCTAGGCACAGGGGAAAATTCTAGGCACACAAAGGTCAGTGTAAAATAAAGAGGTGGAAAAACATAAAAATAATGAAAATAAAATAACAATAAAAAGATATGGAGTACGTTCTGTGAGAAACTGCAAAAAACCTAGTATGACTTGACCCTAAGGTGTATACCAGGGAATAGTGTGTAAGAAAACTAGAAAAAAAGGAAGGGCCTAAAGTTGTGAAGAGCTTTAACTACCCAACTTTGGAGTTTATATTTGATAATATAGGTAATAAGCCATTGGAGCTTATCAAGCAAGTGGGTAACATGGTCAGAATAACAGCTAAGGAAACTCACTTTGTCATCTGTGGAGGATAGATAGCAGTGAGAAGAGATTTGAGCCAGAGTCTAATTAGCCTACCACATGTGACAAGATCCTGAACAAGATGATAGATGTGTGAATAGAGAGAACAGGATACATGTGAGTCACATTATGAATGATCTGGCAACTGATTGGATATGTAGGGTAAGTGAAAATGAGGAGACAAGAATGACAGGAGGTTGTAAACCCAAGTGACTAGGAGGAGGAGAATAACTTTGCCAGTAATAGGGAAATTACAAAGAAGGGTGAATTTGGGGGGTTTGGCTTGGTTTTGACGTGATAAAAGCTTGATATCTAGCTCAGACTGCCCAATGGACTGGAGTCCAAAAATAAGACTAAGCATATGATGAAGTTTCTATTCACCTTTTAAAATGTGTCTGACCAAAGGGAATCAATCAGAACGTACTTTGAGCCCAAAGCACTACTAGTGATCCCTTTGAGGATCTACATAACATTAAATACCATTCCAAAGGACACATTAATGCTTCCTCAGTCTTTGTCCATGGTCCAATCACCTTTAGTTATCGAATAGTTCTATAAATAATATTTATATAACACTTTAAACTTTGTGAAGTACTTTACATATGTTATCTAATTTGATCTTCACTTTAAACCTATGAGGTAAATAGTATTGTTAATCCCTGTTTTGAAGATGCATAAGCTAAAGTCTGAAAAGGTTAAGTAACTTGCCTACAGTCACCCAGCTAGTGAGTGTAAAGGACAAGATTCATACTCAGACATTCCTTTCTCTAAATCCAGTTCTGTATCTGCTGTATCATTTAACTGCTTCTATAAATGTCAACTTATAGAACCACTTGAGAATATATACGCTCTCCATGTTAAGGAATCTATAAACAATTTGTCAACAAAGAGCAGTCACGTGCATTTGTCCTTCTTTCATCTTATTCCTTTTATCCTAATTGGTGTTTTTTAGTATCAGTTCTTGCCTGGGTATTCCTGAGATTAACCTTTCAATAAGTGTGCCAGTTAGGCTACTTTGGTATACTTTCAATTACAAAAACCATTGTGTGTCTGATAGACCACATATTATACTACCAGTGTGGAAAACTGGGTTAGAGATTGTAGAGGGCCTTGCGTTTGACTGTTGTTTTGTAAGCAACAAGGAGTCATTAGAAGTTTTCAAACAAAGAAGAAACCTGAACTAAAAATTATTTTTAGAAAACTAATCTGGCTGTACTATATAGAAATATGAAGATAATGAAAGTAAGGAAACGTAGGCTGACTATTGTAATAGTACAGACGAGAGGTGATAAGGATCTAGAAGAATGTTGTTGCACTGATAATTATGAAAAAACGATTGAAAAAAGAGAAAATATTAAGAAATAAAACAACAATTTGGTGACTAGTTCAATGGGCAAAAATGAGGATGAATTGTACATTTGTGAAAGCAATTTGCAACTATGCTCCCAAGGTCACTAAAATGTCAATATCCTTTGCCAGTGATATGACTAATAGGTTTATACTGAAAAAATATTTGCATTTCACATAATTTACATTTATTCAATTATATATATATATATAGACATATAGAGAGAGACATCTTACATTTCATTCCTTGTGAATTTCCTATTCATATCTTTTGACCATTTATTAATTTGTGGTTGACTCTGTTTTTTATAAATGTGAATCAAATTCTTATATATCTTATAAATTAGACTTTCTTCAGAGTAGCTTTGTAATTTGTTTTATGTGTGTGTGTGTGTGTGTGTGTGTGTGTGTGTGTGTGTGTGTGTGGTCAATCAATAAACATTTGTTAAATGCTTACTATGTACCAGGCATATTCTAAGTGCTGAGGATACAGAGCCAAAAGACGATCCCTGCCCTCAAGGAGCCTAAAATATGATGGGGGAGATAACAAGCAAACAAATATGTACAAACAAACTATATCCAAAAGAAATAGAAAGTAAATAAGAGAGGGAAGACACTAGAGTTAAGAGGGGTGAAGAAAGGCTTTTGGTAGAAGTTGAAATTTTAGTTGGGACTTGAAGAAAGACAGTGAAACCAAGAGACAGAAGGGACAGGGTAGAGCATTCTAGGAAAGAGGAGAGCCAGAGAAAATTCCCAGGGCTAAGAGATGGAGGGGGCTTATTCATGGGACAGCAAAGAGGACAATGTCACTGGATTGAAGAGTATATGGCAGGGGGAGAAATATAAGAACCTGGGAAGTTGTAAGGGACTCTGGGTCATTAAAGGCTTTGAATGCCGAACAGAAGATTTTGTATTTGATCCTAGAGGCAATAGGGAGCCACTGAAGTTTACTGAGAAAGGGGTGGGGCTGATATGGCCAGATCTGTGCTTTAGGAAAATTGCTTTGGTGGCTTAACAGAGGATGAATTGGAGTGGAGAGATACTTAGGGAAGCATATTATTGCATGCCTTCCATCAGCCTGCCACCAGCAGACTTTTGCAGTAGCTCAAGCATGACAGTGAGGTTCTGCTCCAGAGTATTGATAGTATCACAAAAGAGAAGACAGCGTACTTGAGAGATGTTGCAAAGGTGTAATCACCAGGCTTTGCAAAAGATGGAGGATGAGAGATAATAAGGAGTCAAAGATGACCCTTAGGTTGTGACTGGGAGAATATTGTTCTCCTCTACTATAATAGGGAAGAAAGGGGAAAGCAAGGCTTTAGAAGGAAAGACAATGAATATGGTTTGGGTCGTGTTTAGTTCATGATGTCCACTGGATGTCCAGTTTGTAATGCTTAAAAGGCAGTTGATCCTGAGCAATCGGTGATCAGCAGAAAGTTTAGGGCAGAGTAGGTAAATTTAAGAATCATCAGATATAAATGATAATTAATTCCATGAGGGCTAATGAGATCACCAAGTGAAGTAGTACAGAAGGAAAAGAGAAGAGGGCCCAGGACTGAACCCTGAGGGACACTGATGGATAGAGAAATTTTTCTGGATGAGGACCCAGCCAAGGGGAATAGGAAGGAGAGGCCAAATAGGAAGGAGGAAAACCAGGAGAGAACAATCTTCTGAAAACCTAGAGAGAAGAGAACACCAGGGAGGAGAGAGTGATAGACAGTGTCAAAGGTAAGGTCAAGGGCAATGAGGATGGAGAAAAGGTCATTGGATTTGGCAACTAAAAGATCATTGGTAACTCTGGAAAGAATAATTTTGGAGGAATAATGAGGTCACAGGCTAAATTGTAAGGAACTAAGAAGAGAGCAAGGGGGGTGGCTAGGTGGCGCACTGAGTAGAGCGTCGGCCCTGGAGTCAGAAGGACCTGAGTTCAGATCCGACCTCGGACACTTAACACACACAAAAACCTAGCCATGTGACCTTGGGCAAGTTACTTAACCCCAATTGCCCTTCAAAAAGCCAAAAAAAAGAGAGAGCAAGGAGACAGACTCAAGATGATAAAGCAGAGGCAGCAAACCAGTCAGACTAGATTTTCCCATTCAAACAACTTTAAAATAACTTCTCAAAACAAATTTCATGGCAGATCCAACAAAAGGTCAGAATAAAATGTTTTTTTTTTTTCTCCAACGTAAGACAACTTGAGAGGTTGGCATGAAAGGTGTGTGACACTGGGGTGAGAGGTGACCTGGAAAGAAGAAGGAGCACTGGCGGTAGGCTTTGGAGGCGGCTGAGATAGCAGAAGCAGCAACTTTTGGAACACTTGGCCAAGAGATGGTAAGAGGGTTAGACAACTGATCAGAAAAAAAATTATAAGAGAGCCTTTGTTGGCAAAGGGTACAGGTGGCACTTACTGGCAACTTTGTTGGTTACAATTCTAGGACAGAGAGGGGAACTGTTGTCCAGTCACAAGAGAAGAGGGGCCCTGGTCACTGTTCCAAGGCAGAGATTCGTGGCAGTACTTGTGGCTGCAGGACAATAAGGACCTGGGACCAAGTTCCAAGGCCAAGAGTGCTTGTGGCTGCGGGGGATCAGGGGCTCTTCCCAAAGAAAGACCAGAGCACAAACCAGAAAAGCAGTGAATATACCGCTCCCCAGATCACACCACCCTGGAAGCACCAAAAATTTGCAGACCCCCAGAACTAGCTCTGAAAATGGGAGCACAAAACTGAAACTTCAAATAGTGCCTCACCACCCACAGGTGAGCAGAACCCAACTTTAACATAAGGTTCAAACTCAATAAATAAGATGAAAACATGAACAAAAAAAGAAAGACAATTTGGCCATATAAATCTATTATAGTGGCAGGAAAGACAAACACATAAACGCAAAAGAAAATGCTGCCCCAAAACAAAAAAAAAAACAAAACAACAACTACAAGTAAAGCCTCAAAGAAAAATGCTAATTGGAAAAAAGCCTAATGAGAAATTTTGTAAGAGTTAAAGAAAGAAATAAGAGTGGTAGAGGAAAATTTGGAAGACAAATGAGAATGATACAAGAAAATTATAAAAGGGAATTAACAGTTTGGCAAAAGAGACACAAATAAATACTTAAGTAGATAACACCATAAAAAACATACAAATTAAATTAAAATAAAACAATTGATTGAATGGGGAAAGTGTTCAAAAGCTCACTAAAGAAAAAAATTCCTTAAAAATTAATATTGGGCAAATGGAAGCTAATGATTCCATAGGACATCCAGAAACAAAGTCAAAAGAATGAAAAAGTAGAAGAAAATGTGAAATATCTAATTGGGAAAACAACTGATCGGGAAAATTGGTTGAGGAGGGATAATTTAAAAATCATTTGGATTTCCTGAAAGCCATGACAAAAAAAAGATCCTAGACATTATATTTCAAGAAATTATCAAGGAAAACTGCCTTGATTTTCTGGAATCAGAGGATAAAATAGAAATTTAAAGAATCTATTGATCACTTCATGAAAAAGATCCCAAAATGAAAATGCCAAAGAATATTATGGCCAAATTCTAGAGTTCCCAGGTCAAACAGAAAACATTGCAAGCTGAGAGAAAGAAATAATTCAAATATGATGGAGCCACAGTCCTGATCTCACAAGATACAGTGGTTTCCACATTAAAGAGGAGGCTTGGAATATTATATTCTAGAAGGCAAAGGAACTAGGATTACAATAAAGAATAACCAACACAGAAAAACTGAGTATATTCTTTGGGGGTGGGGTAGATATTTAATGAAATAGAGGATTTTGAAGCATTCTTGATGAAAAGACCACAGCTGAATAGAAAATTTGACATTCAAACACAAGACTTAAGGAAAGCATAGAAAGGTAAACATCAAAGCATAATCATAAGAGGCTTAATAAAGATAAACTGTTTGCATTCCTATATGGTAAGATGATATGTATAATTCCTAAGAACTTTATCATTATGAGGGCAGTTGGAAGTAGTCTACATAGACAGGACATGACTATGAGTTGATTGTATTGGGATGATCTTAAAAAAAAAAAAAAAAGAAGGGGTTGGAGCAGCTAAGTGGTGCAGTGAATAAAGCACCATCCCTGGAGTCAGGAGCACTCAGGTTCAAATCCTGTCTCAGACACTTAACACTTACTAGCTGCCTGACCTTGGGCAAGTACTTAAACCCAATTGTCCTGCCTTCCCCCCCTCCAAAAATAAAAAGAATAAAAAAGAAGAGGTGAGAAAGTGGGATGTATTGGGAGAAAGGGGAAAGGAGAAATAGAATGGGGATATTTATTTCTCACATAAAAGAGGCCTGTGAGGAAGAGCTTTTATATTTAAGGAGAAAATGAAGAGCTGCAGGTGCTTTTTGAATACCACTCTTATTGGAATTGGTTCAAAAAGTGGAAAATATATATACAATCAGTTGTAGAAATAGATAGATCTTAACTGATAGGGGAATAAGGCCTTTTAGGCATAGTTTCAAATTGCTCCCCAAAATGGCTGGATCAGTTCACAACTCCACTAACAATGTACTAGTGTTCCAATTTTCCCACATCTTCTCCAACATGTATCATTTTCCTATTTTGCCATGTTAGCCAATCTGATAGGTGTGATGTGGTGCCTCAGAATCATTTTGATTTGTATTTATCTAATTAATAGCGATTTAGAGCATTTTTTCATATGCTTATAGATATCTTTAATTTCTTCCTCTGAAAACTGCTTGTTCATATCCTTTGACCATTTGTCAACTGGGGAATGATGTGTATTCTTATAAATTCAACTCAGTTCTCTATATATTTTAGAAATGACACCTTTATCAGAGACATTGGATGCAAAAATTGTTTCCCTTTTAATCTTTGTTGTATCGGCCTGGTGCAAAAGCTTTTCAATGTAATATAATCAAAATTATCCATTTTTCATTTCATAATGTTTTCTATCTCTTGTTTTGTCAGAAATTCTTCCCTTCTCCATAGATCTGTCAGGTAAACTATTCCTTGCTCTCCTAGTTTGCTTACAGTATCAGCCTTTATATTTAAATCATACACCCATTTTGACTTTTTTCTTGGTATAGGGCACAAGATGTTGGTCTATGCCTAATCTCTGCCATACTATTTTCCAGTTTTCCTAGCAGTTTTCGTTAAATAGTGAGTTCTTATCCCAGAAGCTGGAATCTTTGGATTTGTCAAATAGTAGATTAGCATAGTCATTGACTATTGCATCTTGCATACCTAACCTGATACACTACTTTATTTCTTAGCCAATACCAATTAGTTTTGATCATTGCTGCTTTATAATACAATTTGAGATCTGGTACAACTAGGTCATCTTCCCTTGCATTTCTTTTCATTAATTCAAAACACCTGAATTACAAAAAAAGTTTTATATTACCTCTCTTTGAAACGTTAAAGAATTGGAAATTGAGGGGAGAGGTGGAAGAGAACTCAAAGTCTAAAAGGAAAAAAAAAGTTAAAAATAAAATTTTAAAAACCACAAAAGAAGCAGGAGAAAATGAGAAGAAAGAAAATGGAAACTCCTAATATAGAAAGTCTTTTCAAGGACTTTAGCCACAAAGGGCAGAAACGATACAGAATGATAGTTAGTGGGGAATAGAAGGATGCTGTGAGAGTTTTTGAAGATGGTGAAGAAATAGGCATATTGGTAGATAGTAGGGAAGGAGCCAACAGACAGAAATTGAAATAAGTGATAGATTGGGGATGAGAGAAGGTACAATCTTTTGGAGGAGACAAGATGGAGTGAGATCACCAAAGCAGATAGAGGGGTTAGTGTTGGTAAGGAGTAAGACCACGTCATCATGTGAGATAAAGGATGAAGGAAAAAATAGTGGAAGAAAGCATCTGAGTGATGTGAAATAAGGAAGATGGAAGAAGAAGAACCTGACAGAAAATGACCTCAATAGTTTTTCTGTAAAATATGAGGCAAAGTTCTCTATTGACAGGGTGGAGAGGAGCAGTAGGCATGAAAAGTTTAAGGAGGGATGAAAAGCTTTGGAAAAGCTGCTATAGAGACTGGTATGACTTGATGAGGGAGGTATAATAGGATTGCATAGCAGGCACCATTTGAGACTGTGTGTGTGTGTGTGTGTGTGTTTCTTAGAAATTAGACCTTTATCAGAGAAATTTTACAACTTGATTTTATATGCACATGTGTAACATATAAATATGGTATAATGAACTGATTATACATATGGTATGTGAGGAATTAATTCAAATTTATAATAATAAGATGTTCATCAATTAATAAATAGTCAAAAGATATGAACAGGAAATTCTTAATCAAACAAATCCAAGCTATCAATACCTATATAGGAAAAAAATCTAATTAATAATTGTTTAAAAGAAAATTATAGCAATACTAGGTTGCCACCTCATACTCATCAAATTGTCAAATTTGACCCCCCAAAAAAGAAAATGGCAAATTTTTGGGAGCCTAAAGGAATACAGGAATATTGATGAACTGTTGATTGAACTATGAATTGGTCCAGTTATTCTAAAAAATGACATGGAATTATTTCCTCAAAGTTACTAAACTGTACACAGCCTTTGATTAGCTGATTTCACTATTATGCCTATACTCCCAAAAGATGAAAAAAGAAAATGATCCATTTCCCACATGTACAATAATAGTTATAAGAACTGTTTTGTAGGGCAAAGAACTGAAACTAAGGGAGTGCCCTTTACTTGGAGAATGGCTGAAGAAATTACAATATATGAATGGAATGGAATTCCTTTATATATAAAAAATAAAGAAAGAAATGGTTTCAGAGAAACCTGAGGAGACATAAATGAACTAATGTAAAGTGAAATGAGCAGAACCAGAAGAAGTTAATACTTTAATACTAACATTGTGAAAAAAAATTGAAAGACCTCAAAATAGAGATGTGTTGGAGCCAGTACAAAGTTGGTCTTTTAAGCAGATTGTTAAATTTTTGGTGTAAGTATTAACACATAGGAATTTAGCAAGTGCTATAAATGAAAAATTGATTTAGAGTTCCACTGATTGTCTAGACTTAAGAAAGTAATAGATAAAATGTTTATAATGCAGATTAAATATAAGAGTGTATCATGCACTTATTTTTTGTCTTTTTGGAGGGGGGAAGGCAGGGCAATTGGGGTTAAGTAACTTGCCCAAGGTCACATGGATAATAAGTGTTAAGTGTCTAAGGCTGAATTTGAACTCAGGTCCTTCTGACTCCAGGGCTGGTGCTTACTCACTACGCCACCTAGCTGCCCCTGCTTTTTTTTTTTTTTTTAAGAGAGCTGGTTATGTATTTTGTAGCACATTGGTGCTTAAGAAATCAGACAAATAAAATGATAAAACATGATTCTGGATGACTGATGATAAGAATGCTACCCATCTCCTGACAGAGGGTGGACTAATATGCAGAATGAGACATAAATGTTTGAACATGATCAATATGAGAGTTCATTTTGCTTAATTACACTTGTTACAAGAGTTTTACTTGGCGGCGGAACCAAGATGGTGGAGTAGAAACAGCATTTCCAATGTGCTCTGCCCCACACAAATTTCAAACAATGTGAAAGGGAGCTCCAAACAACTTCTGGAGCCACAGCACCCACAGAACGGCACAGAGAAGCTAACCTCCTGCTGAGGACAGCCCAGCAGCCCTGCAGGGAGTGGCCAGCGCAGCGCTCTGAGAACAGGCAGCACAGCTCGCTGGGAACCGACAGCACAGCCCACAGAGCCAAGCCCAGGTCCGAGGTTTTAGCCCCAGGGCAGCCGGGCCTTCAGCTGGCTGGTGGAACCCCAGAACACCAGCAATTGTGGCGATTCCAGAATTATCAGCACAGATATGCCTAGGACAAAGTGAGAGGTTTGTGCTCTATGGACTTTGGGACCAGTATTTGGGGAACACGTGGCTTCCTCCCCTGGGGGCGAAAAGCTGCTGAAGAAACAGCTGCACAGAAGCCATTTTGCAGCATCAGTAGTGGCTCTAGCTCCTGGTCTTCGAACTGTAGGCAGATCCAGCAATCAGTCTGGGGGTTAATCGCTTTTGCTTTAAACTGCCTGGATCTGGATTGTGGTCTGGGGGGGGAGTCTGGAGTGGGTATCCAACTTGCCAGAGTGGGTGGAGGCTTTACAGAGGCCACACAACTGGCGGAAGTTGTGAAGACCCCACCTTTGGGCAGAAGCTCCCCTGTCTGGTGGCAGAGTCCTACTGTGGCAACAAGCCCAAAAATCAAGTAATTAAGTGGCAACATGTCTAGGCAAATGAAACAAAATAAACAGAAAAGTTCAACACTGGACTCTTATTTTAGGGGCAAAGAGGCTCAAAGCATGGAGGAGGACTGTGAGGTCAGAACTCCTGCACCAAAAGCTCCAAATGAAAATACAAGCTGGCTACAGGCCATAGAGGACCTTAAGAAGCAGATAAGAGAAGTGGGGGAAAATTTGGGAAGAGAAATGAAAAAGATGCAAGAAAAGTATGAAATGACAGTCAACAGCCTGACTGAGGAAAATAACACCTAAAAAATAGACTAACTCAAATGGCAAAAGAGGCTCAGAAAGGCAATGAGGAGAAGAATGCCTTAAAAAGTCAAATTTGCCAGATGGAAAAAGAATCTCAAAAGCTCACTGAGGAGATTCATTCCTTCAGAGTGAGACTGGAGCAAATGGAAGCTAGTGACTTTATGAGAAATCAAGATGCTATTAAACAGATCCAAACAAATGAAAGAATAGAAGGCAATGTGAAATATCTCATGGGAAAAACCACTGACCCGGAAAATAGATCCAGGAGAGACAATTTAAAAATTATTGGACTACCTGAAAGCCATGATCAAAGAAAGAACCTAGAAATCATCCTTCAAGAAATTCTCAAGGGAAATTGCCCTGATGTTTTAGACCCAGAGGGCAAAATAGAGGTTGAAAGAATCCACAGATCGCCTCCTGAAAAAGATCCCCAAAAGAAAACTCCCAGGAATATTATAGCCAGGTTCCAGAATCCTCAGATCAAGGAGAAAATACTCCAAGCAGCCAGGAAGAAACAATTTCAATATTGTGGAAACACAATCAGAATAGCCCAGGACCTGGCAGCTTCTACACTGAGGGATAGAAGAGCATGGAATATGATATTCCAGAGGGCAAAAGAGCTGGGAATGAACCCAAGGGTCACCTACCCAGCAAAACTGAATATCTTGTTTCAGGGGAAAATATGGTCATTCAGTGGAATAGAGGACTTTCAAGCATTCTTGATGAAAAAACCACAGTTGAATAGAAAATTTGACATTCAGACACAAGAAGCAAGAGATGCTTGAGAAGGCAATCAAGGAAAAGAAATCAAAAGGAACTCATCAAAGTTGGACTATTTACAGTCCTACATGGAAAAACAATAACTGTGTTTGATGAAACCTTTCTCATTATGAAAATAATGGAAGAAGGGTACATGGCATATGTTCACAGGTATACATGGATAGAGGGCACAGGTTGAATTTGATGGGAAGGGATGATTATTTTTTTGGGGGGGAGGGCAATTGGGGTTGGGTGACTTGCCCGGGTTCACGTGGCTGGGTTTTTGTTTGTGTGCTGGGTGTCTGGGGCCGGATCCGAGCTCGGGTCCTTCTGGCTCCAGGGCTGGCTCTCTGCTCACTGCACCGCCTAGCCGATCCAAGGAAGGGATGATTCTTAAGGGGTGAAGCCAAGAGGTGAGAGAGGAAAGTGGCAAGAGGATATGGAGAGAGACAGGGTAGGGCAAACTATCTCATGTAGAAGAGGCAAGGGGAAGTAGTTGTAGGGGAGGGGAAGAACAGGAAGGCAAAAAGGCAAAAGCATATTCTCATTGAAGTTGGCTCAAGGAGAGAATCACATACATACTAAATGGAATATCTTACCCTCACTCACTCTCCTGAGTAGGGGAAAGGGGGATGAGAGGGGAGATGATGGAGGGGAGGGCATTCTGGGGAGAGGGGTGGTTAGAAGTACCCACTATCAAAGAGGGACAGGATCAAAGTAGGGAATGGACCAGGTGGGAGGTGAGACAGGTGGGAGGAAAATATAAGCAGTCTTTTACAATATATCTACTATGGTAATGTTTTGCATAGCTATACATGTACAACACATACTGAATTGCTTATCTTCTCAGAAGGAGTGGGTGACAAGGGAGAAAGGGAATGGATCTGAAAATCAAAGTTTTAAAATTAAATCTTTCATAAGATGTCCAGGCAGTGGGGCTCAGAGATTCACCTTGCCCTAATGGCAAAGTCGAAGGGGGTATGGGAGAAGATATGGGAGAGAGCAGATTGGATGAGGGGATATCTAGTGGGACTGCTATTCTGGGGTGGTGGGTAGAGAAAAAATGGGGGAAAAAAACAAAATAAATGAAAACAAGAGTTTTACTTTCTACTGCCCTCCCCAGGTGGGAAATGCTTGATATCTGAAAAAGTAATGACAAAAGGAAAAAAGCAAGCTTCATATAAGAGACTTATAGATTCATATTTAATTATCTTTATATTATTTATTTTGTATGCAGAAATTACATATTTTTAAATTTTTGTATGCCTGTGCATTTAAACAAAGAAAAAAATAAAAAAAATTTTAAAAATCAACAGGATTTGGTGACTGAATTTGAGAAATTGGGAAGAATTACACAGCCATTATTTTTAGAGTTTGTGGAGATTTCATTGGTATAGGGAATTCTCAAATGAGCGAATTCCCTCTAGCAATGCAAGTTGTCACTTTCTCTGTTCCTTATAGTCTTAGAAAGCTGACCAAAGTAGAGGTTTAAGTAACTTGCTTAAGGTGGTACAGTTGGTATATATCAGAGACAGAAATTGAATTCAGAATTTCTTGGCTTTGAGTCCACATTCACATTGCCTCTTGCCTGGCACATAGTAAGTATTTCATAAATGCTTGATCAAAAGCAATATTGAGACTTGGGGAGATGGGACCAATGTCTAGAATATGACTGTGGAAGCATATCTCTAAATCAAAACAAACACAATGTCAACCAATACATCAACCAAATGTGACAATATACACAATATTCCACTAAAAATCTTCTAACCTGCTTCAACTTTAAAGAGAATGAGGTAAATTTTCTTAACTCTTCTCAGGGCCTTTTTTTTTTTTGTGAAATGTTTTGCCAAATGTCACAGAGCTAGTAAGTAGCTGAATCTCTATCCATTGTGCCACCTCGCTGCTCTCTCTCTCCCACAGCACAGTAGAAACTAAGATGATTTTTATGCTTCCTTTCTAGCTATCAATGTCCATGATGCTACATTTTGTACATTTTTGTTTCTTTTTTTTTCAAATGCTTTATTAACTTCTGGTTTACATCATTCATTTCTTCTAGATTTTGAGTTACAATTTTTTCCCCATTTTCCCCTACCCACCACCCCAGAACAACAGTCCCACAGGATATCAATTCATCCCATGTGCTCTTTCCCATATCTTCTCCCACACCACCTTCGACTTTTTCAGTAGGGGAAGGTGAATCTCTGTGCCGCAGTGCCTGTATATCTTATTTCCCAATTATATATAAAATAGTATTAATGATACTATTTATGAATTTTTAAACATTTGATTTTAAAACTTTGAATTCCAGATTCATACCTTTCTTCCCTTGTCACCTACTCTCACTGGGAAGATAAGCAATTCAGTATAGGTTGTACATGTGTCGATATACAAAACATTACCATAGTTGATATATTGTAAAAGACTGACTATATTACCCTCCCTCCTATCCCACCTCCCACTAGGTCTATTCCCTACTTTGATCATGTCCCTTTTCAAAAGTGGGGGCTTCCAACTTCCCTCCCCTCCTTCCCTACCACCCTCCCTTCCATCATCCCCCATCTCATTCCCTTTCTACCTACTCTCCTGTATGGTGACATACCCTATTTAGTATGTATGTTATTCTCTCCCGGATCCAAATTCAATGAGAATAAGACTTTGCCTTTTTGCCTTCCTGTTCTCCACCTCCCTTGTAACTATTTCCCCTTGCCTCTTCTATATGAGATAGTTTACCCCATTCTGTCTCTCCCCATATCCTCTCGTTAGATTCTTCTCTCACCTCTTAATTTCACCTTTTAAGTAGCATCCCTTCCTCTTAAATTCGACCTGTGCCCCCTATCTATGTATACCTGTAAACATATATACACACGTTCACATATGTATTCATATGCCGATATACCCTTCATACTTTTCTTGCATCTTTCTCATTTCTCTTCCCAATTTTCCCCCACTTCTCTTATCTGCTTCTTAAGGTCCTCAATGGCCTGTAACCAGCTCGTATTTTCATTTGGGGCTTTTGGTGCAGGAGTTCTGACCTCACAGTCCTCCTCCTGTTCCATGCTTCGATCCTTTTTGCCCCCAAAATAGGAGTCTAATGTTGAATTTTTCTGTTTATTTAGTTTCCTTTGCCTAGGAATGTTGCCACTCAGTTACTTGACTTTTGGGCTTGTTGCCACAATAAGACTCTGCCACCAGCCAGGGGGGCTTCCATCCCAAATGCTGGGGCTTTCTCATCTGCTGGAGGTATTAGTTGGGTGCCTTCTCTGAAGCCTCCACACACTCTGGAAAGCTGATCACACACCCCAAGACCTCCACCCCAGACTGCAATCCAGATCCAAGAAGGTTAAAGCAAGAGCGATTAACCCCCACCCCCATGCCCCAGACTGGTTGCTGGTGCCCTACAGTCTGCAGGCCAGGAGCTGAAGCTGCATTGTGGCAAAGTGGGGCAAGCTGAGCTGCCTACTCAGTGACTTCTCGCCCCCAGAGAAAGAGGCGGATGCTCTCCCAAGTACTGGTCCCAAAGTCCATACCACACTGACCTCTCACTTTATCCATGGCATCAATATGTTGATAATTCTGGAAACACCATAGCTTCTGGTGGTCTGGAGTCTCTCCAGCCTGCTGCTGGTTGGGCTGCCCTGGGGCTAAAACCTCTGGCTTTTAAAACCTCACTGGGCTCTGCTCCCAGAGCACTTTGCTGGCCACTCCCTTCCAGGCTGCTGGCCTATCCTCAGTGGAAGGTTAGCTTCTTTGTGTCATTTTGTGGGTTCTGTAGTTCCAGAGTTTGTTCAGCATCTCCTTTTATATGGATTTGAAGTGGTGTGGGCTGGAGCTCTGAGGAAGTGCTGTTTCTACTCCTTCTCAGGGCCTTTTTCTCATTATTCACAGTGCAATTATGCACAATGTTTAATTTCATTTTCTTTTTCTGTCTACTAATAGTGCTACTGTCATTGTTTATTTTCCTGATTATGCTTATTTTTCTTTGTATCATATAAATTCATATTGTCCCATGTTTCTCTTGATTCTTTGTGGCACCAGCAATTCACTTCCTAAACCTGCCTAATCTAGTTTCCTTGATACTTTCTTTTTATCCTGTGCACTTCTCTCTTCCACTTAACTGCTGAAGTTCCTTAAAATCTTGTTTAAAATGATAACCCTATTTCCTCACCACCCACTCACTCCTCAATTTCTTGCCAGCTGCCTTTTATTCCCATTCTACTCTTAAAACTTTTCCCCAGTTGTCATCAATGACCTTCTCTTTACAAAATTTACTTGCCTTTTCTGAGTCTTCATTCTCTTTGACCTCTCTAAAGCATTTGACACTATTGACTACTGGCATCCTTTCTGACACGTTATGTTCTCCTTCCTTGCTTCCTGAAATAACACATTTTCCTGGTTCATATACCTCAATAGTCATGTCTCTTTCACTGGCCCCTCATCCTCATGTGGACCCCTGAAGATGAGAGCTCACCATAGTTCTTTCCTTTGGCTTTTCCCATCATTGTCACCTAAGTGATGCAGTAATTAAATTGTTCAAATACTGACTCAAGGTTCATTTCAACTATGTGACCCACATCAAGTCATTTAATAAGTCTCAGAGGATTCTCATCTGTTAAATGGAGATAATAATAGTGTTTATCCCACAGGGATGTTCTGGGGGTCAAATGAGATATACAATACAATAAACATTTATTAAGTTCCTACTTTGTGCCAGACACTGTGCTAAGTACCAGGGATCCAAATAACAGAAAGAAAGATAGTCCCTGCCCTCTAAGAGCTTATAAATGCAATGCAGGGGCATCTTGTTCTGTAGAGTTAAAACCAGGCAAAACTGCAGATGGAGAGTGTAATGGATAACATAAGTAAAGCACTTTGCTCAATGTGCTATAAAAATATGACGTATTATTGTCATTAGATGGATTATAGGGATGCAGATAAAAACCTGAGGAGACCTATACAATCATCTAGTCTGTCCCTCTTATTTTCTATATGCAGAAACTGACATACCAAAGGTCATTTAGGTAGTACCTGACACTTAGCTGATTAGCAAATGCTTGAGAAAAATCTGTGAAGAAATGACACCTTTCTCATAGCAAATAAGAGTGAGGAGGAAGCTGTACCTGAGTACAACTCACCTTACTTCCTTTTGGCATAAGGGCTGGGAGTGGAGTGGGGGGAGAGTTGTTCTGGATTTGTTTTTAGGAATGGTCAAGAACTTTTTTTCCTTCATCCCATCCTGCCTGACAATGTTGGAAAGCCTGAAGCTATTCTAATTTAGGAACAGCCAATCATTCTAGAATTAGAGACCCAACAACTCTGCTGTTTGATTCAATTCCACAAATATAAATGAAGCATCTCCTTTCATGAGCACTTCAGCTTAAAGTAACATAGTTCCTCTTGTTATGATAAAGGGAAAAAAGGAAGCAGATTCTGTGCTTTTCAGAAAGTATAGGCCGGGCCAACAGAGCATGGAAGACCAGGAATAAAAAGGACTTTCATACTTCAGGCAAGGAGAAGTGGCTCCCATCTCTGGTCCATCTAATTAAGTTCTGAATCTCATAAGCACTAAACCAGACCCCCAAACAGCCAAATACATACATAATAAATGAAAAATGTATCAGGAAGTGTTGGCTCTTTGCAACATGATCAATAACTCCCAGATCTAGAGGCAACGTTTGCAGTCACACAGAAACAACAGTTATTTTTGAATTGCTTGGGAGCCCTGCCAGTGGACAAAGATAAACTAATAATGTCAAGCAGTGCAGAGCTGAGATCACTGAAACTTCAACGCTGAGGCTTGATGGAAATGCTTCCAAGGGGAATGTGGCAGTCCTCATGGAAAGCAATCAGCTTGGTCCAGGCATACCAGAAAGGGGGGAGTCAAGGGGACTGAATCTCATGCGACCCTATAATATTCCCCAGGAGGGAAAAACAACTCAGCACTCTTGTCTCTCTAGAAATGGCAAAAGCTAATGCTGTGCTTTAATAACCGTCACTGTTTGAGGGATAAAGGATGGAAGCCATCCAAACCTCTTATGTTTGCAAAAGAATGAAGTGAACCAGCAAGGAAATGCCTTATATTTCTAGACTTCTCTAGTTTGGGGGTATTCAACCATAACCCTCTTACTTATTGTACAGCATTAGCATACCAATTTTCACCTTCCATGCCCTCCAGTGCTTCTTAAACTCCCTCCCCCACCCTTCCAACACAAATCTATCCAAGGTATTATTCAGATGGCTTCCAGGGACCTAAGCTTCAGGTAATTTCCAAAGGCATTCTGAGGTGATTGTGGTTATTCTAAATATAGACTGGGGCATCTGATGTGAGAATTATTGATTGAAAAAGAGAAAGTCCTCATCCTCCTCCCATCCCCCCCCCACACACATCCAGTACAGTGAATTTAAAGAAAGAACCCAAATGGAAGCAGAGTGTTGAGGGGCTTCTCTCTCAGATACATTTCCTTCTTCTATTTCCTGTGATTTCCACTGAATTTTTCTCCTTGAAATTATTGAAACTGTCCTTGTCAATAAATCTGATCACCTTTCTCATTAAGCCAAGTCGTGTTAGATGGCTCCAGGTTATAATAGTATTCTCTTTCTTAGCACCAGGCTCCAGTATTTCCAGAAAGCTGAACTAACTTTAGGGGAAAAAACAAAAGAACAACAATAAAAAAACAGGAATAAAAAGTGACTGAGTGTCTTCTCTGATATCTATCTAATGTCAGTTCTTCCATGAAGATTTCCAGAATCCTTTCATTAAGAATTTGCCCCTTCACATATAACTTTGATTTGCTAATCTCTTATGTGCTTACATATAATTCCAGGGAATATAATTATCTGTGTCTTATCACAAATTAGAATTCCACAATCACTTCACATTTCTTTTGCTCATGCTCCCGATGTTTCAAACTGCCCTTCCTGACTTTCTCCAAATAGATCCTTGCTTGGTGTCTCACTCTGCCTCTATAGCTGGTATGAAGTTGGATGTGTAAGATGAAGGGATAGATCAACTACACCTTCCTCTGTGCCCCTTACTCTCAGAATAAGGACATTGCTAGAATTTTCCAAACACTCCCTCTCTCCTAGAACTGGAAAGGAACCCACTTTCTAGTCACTGCCCTGTTCTCTACTCTCTTCCCCACATTCAATTACTAGGATCTTTCTGAACATTTGTGGAAGGGAAAAAATGGAGGAAAGACCATGTAATCACCATAGTAAAACCCCATTAGAAACAGAAAGGGAAGCTGCTTTTTTCCTACACTCAAGTTTCCTTTAGCCTAGGGCAGGGACTGGCAAACTAGGACCACAGGCTGAATCCTACCAATTCTTTTTATACCAAATATATTCTTACTATATATATATATATATATATATATATATATATATATATATATATATATATATATATGTGTGTGTGTATGTATGTATTTTGTGGGGGGGCGGGGTTAACAAGCTTACTTTAATCAAACAAACATATATAACCTAGTTCAGGGAGAAAAGGTCAGCATCCCGAACTTCAGAGTATATAGACAGATCAAACAGACAGGCTTCCAAACTGTCCAACCATTATATCAATACCAAATCACAGTTACCAGAGAGGGAAGCATCAACATTTGGGTTTTCAAAGCCAGGGGGCTCTCAACAGCTTCCCAGAGTTTCATCTGGTCAAATCACACAACACTTCTAAAAGTGAGCCCCCCTTACTATATTTTGAAATGTAAAGATCCATCCTTAGCTGGCAGGATAGGTTTACAAAGCAGAGACAAGGGCCTTGTCTGCCAACCCTAGACTAAGGGAAGAAGGTCTGAATCCATATTACTTGATTCAGAAGGTAATAGTCAAAATGAAGGAGTGAAAAAATAGTATCTTTGCCTTAACTCCTCCACAACCTCCTAAAAAACAAAAACAAAAACCATAAAGAGTGTGCTAGACCAAATTCTGATTGGGAAAGCTAAGAAAAATCACAGTGAGCCATTTTTCCAGCCCAGGGTGCCCAGGAAGATAGACTGGGAGGTTTATGGACAATGAGGCAGGGGATGACCAGCTGCTCAGAGCAAGAGCAGAGGTATAAGCTGTAAGTAGCAGCAGGAAAGAGGAACCTAGCACCCAGGGAGAATGAGAGAATTGAACACCAGAGCAGGAAACATCTGGGCATGAAGAGATCCCAGAGGCCCCTGAACTATCACTAAGAGGGGGAATGAGTGCCATATGGCAATTCTGTTGCCCATTATTGAGTCTCAGGACGCAGTTCGATGGTTGAGAGTTGTAGCCACAAGGGAACAGAGGTCATACTTTTATAAGGAGAATTATAAAAATTTCAGAAATAAAGCTATGTGTCTCTGAGCCCAAGAGCAGAGGGGGCACTCAGTTCTAACCCTTAGTCCAGCACAGAAGCCTACAGTGGAATAAACCAGAGGAAGAGATTAAAGTCAAGAGGGATTCAGGAGGTCAGAACTTGGAAAACCTTCCCTTGAGCTAACCATGATCAAGTCCAGTAAGAGTTTAAGGAAACTCAATCCCATACAAGCTAACAGACACAAATTGGTTCAGAAATTTCAAACCAAGAGGGCAATAAAGAGACCTTTCTTGAAATGACACTACTTTTGAAGTACTAAAAACTTACACACCTCCAGACCAAGCTGCGAAGGGAGCAGTTCATAAAAGACAAAAACCTGGCTGAAAAGTAACCCACCTCCACTCCCATCCCACCCCACCTCAGAGTCAAGCAGAAACCAACACTCACATAAAGCCCAAAGTCAGGAATTAGGCTAAAAACATGAGCAAAAAAAAAAAAACTTACAATAAAAGGCTACTTTTAAATTCAAAATATAAACACAGAAAAAGAATGACCTGAAAAAAATCACAAATACACCCTCAAAGAAAAAAAAAATACAGACTAAATACCATGCCAGCAAGAATTTCTAGAGGAATTAAAGAAAAAATTGTAATGAGTAAAAAAAATCCTGCTAAAATTTAAAGAAGAGCAATAGAGGAAAAAAGTGGGGGAAAAAATGGGAGCTACCAAAGAAAAATTTTGAGAAGAACTAACAGCTTAGGAAAAGAGGCATAAAACATCATTAAAGAAAATAACTTTAAAAATTAAAGCAGGCCCAGTGGAAGTTAGTGATATTACGATATGATTTTTGAAAAGAGAGAAAAATAGAAGAAAATGTGAAATAGTTTATAGAAAAACAAAATTAGGGCAGCTAGGTGGCGCAGTGAGTAGAGTGCTGGCCCTGGAGTCAGAAGGACCTGAGTTCGGATCCGGCCTTAGACACTTAACACACACATAAACAAAAACCTAGCCGTTTGACCTTGGGCAAGTTAGTTAACCCCAATTGCCCCCCCCCAAAAAAAAGAAAAAAAACTAACCTGAAAAATAGATGAAGGAGACATAATTTAAGAAATGGCCTACATTGGGGTGGCTAGGTGGCACAGTGAGTAAGAGCATTGGCCTCGGAGTTTGGATGACCCGAGATCAAATCCAGCCTCAGAAAATGAGCACCCACACATAAATAATGACTAGGCGTGTAACCTTGAGCAAGTTACTTAACTCCAATTGCTTATAAAAAAAAAAAAAGAAATGGCCTACATGAAAGGCATGAACAAAAAAAAATTCTAGACAATATATTTCAAAAATTATAAGGGAAAACTACTCAGATCTTAGGACTAAAAATGCAAATGAAAAAAATCTACTACCAAAATCCATAGCTTGTTGGTCAAGGAGAAAATATTGAAAACAAGAGAGAAGTAATGAAAACAGAGGAAATTTGAACATTCCTTAAGGAAAGACCAGAACTGAACAAAGCATTTGACATTCAAACACAAAACTCAAGACAAGCATAAAAAAAAAATGAAACATGAGGGAGAAATAACAATAACAAAAACAATAAATTCCTTATAACCTTTGATGATAGATGTAACACCTCAGGACCTTACTGTCACTGGAGCTGTGAAGGGAAGCCTGCTTAAACACAGGCCTAGTGATGATTCTATTATGTTGGGATGGTCTCAAAAGAATGGAAGGTTGAGGAAGAAGTATGCACTAGGAGAGAAGGAAAGGGAGAGGAAGATTGGGGGGAAATTGTCTCTCATAAATGAGGCACACAAAATTGAGGAGAAAATGGAAGATGATAAGGAAAAACATGAACTGCATTCTCATTTGAATTATATATATATTTACATACCCAATTAAACACAGAAATTCATCAAGAAATGGGAAGGAAAGGAGTTAAAAGATGGGGACAGAAGTTAAGAGAGAGGATATATTAAGGGAAGCAATGGTTGGAAGGAAAACAAATTCCTGAGTTGGAGATAGTGTACAAAAAGACAATAAGTATAAGAGAATAGGAGATGGGAAAATATACAGTTATCAACATGACTATGCATATGAATGGGATAACTCATCCATAAACTGGAAGGGGATAACAGAATGAATTGGAAACCAGAATCCAACAATGTATTATTTAAAATAAAGACACTTGAAAGAGAAAGATGCACATCAACTTAAAATAAGGAACTAGAGCAGAATCTATTATGCTTCAGTTGAGGAGGGAGCTTGTGACGGAAGCCCCCCTGTCTGGTGGCAGAGTCCTACTGTGGCAACAAGCCCAAAAGTCAAGTAATTAAGTGGCAATATGCCTAGGCAAAGGAAATAAAATAAACAGAAAAATTCAACATTAGGCTCTGAATTTGGGGGCAAAGAGGATCAAAGCATGGAACAGGAGAAGGACTGTGAGGTCAGAAATCCTGCAACAAAAGCCCCAAATGAAAATATGAGCTGGTTACTGGCCATAGAGGACCTTAAGAAGGATTTTAAAAACCAAATAAGAAAAGTGGAGGAAAAATTGGGAAGATAAATGAGAAGGATGCAGGAAAAGTATGAAATGAGAGTCAACAGCCTGACTGAGGAAAATAACACCTTAAAAAACAGACTAACTCAAATGGCAAAGGAGGCCCAAAAGGGCAATGAGGAGAAGAATGCCTTAAAAAGCTGACTTTGCCAGATAGAAACAGAGTCTCAAAAGCTCACTGAAGAGATTCATTCCTTCAGAATTAGACTGGAGCAAATGGAAGCTACTGACTTTATGAAATGAAGACGTTGTTAAACAGATCCAAACAATTGAAAAAATAGAAGGCAATGTTAAATATCTCATGGGAAAAACCACTGACCTGGAAAACAGATGCAGGGGAGATAATTTAAAAATTATTGGACTGCCTCAAAGCCATGATCAAAGAAAGAACCTAAAAATCATCCTTAAAGAAATTCTCAAGGAAAACTGCCCTGATGTTTTAGACCCAGAGGGGAAAATAGTCATTGAAAGAATCCACAGACCACCTCCTGAAAAAGATCCCAAAAAGAAAACTCCTAGGAATATTATAGCCAGGTTCCAGAATTCCCAGATAAGGAGAAAATAGTACAAGCATCCAGGAAGAAACAATTTCAATATTGTGGAAACACAATTAGAATAGCACAGGCCCTGGCAGCTTCTACACTGAGGGAACCAAAGGGCATGGAATATGATATTCCAGAGGGCAAAGGACCTGGATTAAAACCAAGAATCACCTATCCAGCAAAAATGAGTATCTTGCTTCAGGGGAAAATATGGTCATTCAGTGGAATAGAGGACTTTTAAGGATTCTTGAGGAAAAAACCAGAGTTGAATAGAAAATTTGACATTCAGACACAAGAAGCCCGAGATACTTGAGAAGGTAAACAGGGAAAAGAAATCAAAAGGAACTTATCAAAGTTGAACTATTTACATTCCTACATGGAAAGATAATAACTATGACTGGTGAAACCTTTCTCAATATGAAAATAATTGAAGAAGGATATATGGGCATATGAATACATATGTGAATGTGTGTATATATGTTTCCAGGTATACATGGATAGAGGGCACCGGTTGAATTTGGTGGGAAGGGATGATACCTAAAGGGTGAAGTTAAGAGGTGGGAGAGGAATATAGCAAGAGGAGATGGGGAGAGACGGGGTGGGGGGATAAACTACGTCATGTAGAAGAGGCAAGGGGAAGTAGTTGCAGGGGAGGGGAAGAACAAGAAGGCAAAAAGGAAAAACCATATTTTCATTGAATTTGGCTCAGGGAGAGAATGACATACATACTAAATGGGATATAGCACGCTGCAGGACAATAGAGGGGAGGGGAATGAGACAGGGGATGATGGAGGGGAGGGCATCGTAGAGGGAGGGGAGGTTGGAGGCACCCACTTTTGAAGAGTGACAGGATCAAAGCAGGGAATAGACCAGGTGGGGGGTGGGATGGGTGGTTGGGAAATATAGTCAGTCTTTTACAATATATCTACTATGGTGATGTTTTGCATAGCTATACATGTACAACACATACTGAATTGCTTATCTTCCCAGAGGGAGTGGGTGACAAGGGAGGAAGGGAATGGATCTGGCATTCGAAGTTTTAAAATTAAATGTTTCAAATATGTATAAATACTATTATTAATACTATTTTGCATGTAATTGGAAGATAAGATATGCAGGCATTGGGGCACAGAGATTCACCTTGCTCTAATGGAAAATTCAAAGCGGTATGGGAGAAGATATGGGAGGGAGCAGATTGGATGAGGGGATATCCTGTGGGGCTGCTATTATGGGGTAGTGGGTAGGGGAAAATGGGGGGGGGAATTGCAACTCAAAATCTGGCAGAAATGAATGATGTAAATCAGAATTTAATAAAGTATATAAAAAAACTACATTTTATTCAAAAAGTACAATAGACAATGAATTAATAGTAACACTGAAAATATTTGTAGAAAGTGTCATAATACATGAATTCTTAACAGAAAAGTTAAATGAGTTACAGGAGAAAGTAGACAATAAAAGTATAATAGTGGAGAGCCACATTTTAACTTTCTCAGACTTAGCTAATTCTAATCATAAACAAGGAAAATGAATAGAATTTTTAAAAAGTCAGGAAAAATAGACCTTTTGGAATATATAAGGGGAACATAAAGGAATCTACATATTTCCCAGCCATAAATGACTCCTTCACAAAAATTGACCATATATGAAGGTCATAAAAACGTGACAAACAAAAGCATAGATATAAAATGAATCATTTCCCTGGCCACAATAGAATTAAAATTATATTTTAAAATGACCTTTTTATAGTCTTAGTGTAGATTAAAAATGAATTGTAAACCAAATAACTTAATCTTAAAGAATGAGAGAATCAAAGAACAAATCATAGAAATAATCAATAACTTCAATAAAGATTATAACAACAAGGGAAAACATATCAAAAATTTGGAGATACAGTTAAAACAGTACTCAAAGGAATATTTACCTTTCTAAACATTTACATCAATAAAAGAAAGAGCAGAGCAACAAATTGCGTATGTATGTAAAAAAGTCTAGAATAGGTGCCGGCTAGGTGGCGCAGTGAGTAGAGCGCTGGCCCTGGAGTCAGAAGGACCTGAGTTCGTATCCGGCCTCAGACACTTAACACACACAAACAAAAAACCTAGCCATGTGACCTTGGGCAAGTTACTTAACCCCAATTGCCCTACAAAAAAAAAAAAAGCAAAAAAAAATCTAGAATAACAAATTTAAAATCCTCAATTAAAAAGCAAAATAGAAATTTTGTAAAATAATCAAAATTTATTAAAACTGAAGTAAATCAACTAATAAGCAAAATTAGGAGCTGTGATTATGAAAAACAATAAAATAGATAAACATTGGCTGATTTGATTTTAAAAAGAAGAAAATGAAATTATCAGTATTAAAAAATGAAAAGAGTGAACTCATAGCCAATAAGGATGAAATAAAAACAGCTATTAGGAACTATTTTGCTCAACTGTATGCCAATAAAACTGATCATCTAAATGAAATGGATGAATAATCACGAAAATACAAATTGCTTAGATTAACAGAACAGGAGATAGAATACTTAATTAACTATCTTTAGGGGGGAAAGTAATTGAACAAGACATAAATGAAGTCCCTAAGGGGGGAAAAACAGAACCAGATGGATTTACAAGTGAATTCTAACAAACATTTAAAGAATAATTTAAATACTATGCAAACTATTTTAAAAAAGAAAGAAAACCTAAACTGGCAAAAGCCACAATGTAGAAAGAAAACAATAGACCTATTTTCCTAATGATTATTGATGCAAAAAAATAAATAAATAAAAGAGTAACAAGAAAATTGCAGCAATATATCACAAAGATCATACACTATGACCAGGCTAGGTTTATACAATAAATTAAGGACTTATTCAATACTGGAATAATATACTACAATATCTATAACAATAAAAGTATGATCATATTAATAGTTGCAAAAAGCTTGATAACATAGTTGCAGAAAACTAGATTTATACAATAAATTAAGGGCTTATTCAATACTGTAAGAAAAGAACTATAACCATAATCTACCATAACAAGAAAAAATATGATTCTATTAATAGTTGAAGAAAACTTGATAAAATATTAAACTCTATTTTATTTAATTCATTATTTTATTTATTTATTCACTAGAAAGCACAGAAATAAGTGGAACTTTCCTTTAAATCACTATCTAAAACCAAGAGCAAGCATTATCTGTAAAGGGGATAAGCTAGAAGCCCTTATAATAATTTCAGGGGTGAAGCAAGGATGTCAATTATGACAATTATCATTCAATATTGCATTAGAAATGATAACTAAGATAAGAAAAATAAATTTGAGGAATAAGAATAGGCAATGAGGAAACAAAGTTATTCTTTGCAGATGATATGAGGGTTTACTTAGAGAGTCCTAAGGAGTCAATAAAATATAAATTGAAACAATTAACAATAAAACCAAGTTACAGGGTATGAAATAAAATCACATTTTTGTATATTACCAACAAAATATATTACCAGAATCAAGAGACAGGAAGAGGAATTTCATTTTAAATAACTAAATATGGTATAAAATACTTGGGAGCCTACCTGCCAAGAAACACACAAAAACTGTATAAACACAATTATGAAACACTCTTCACACAAATAAAGACAGATCTAAATATTTGGAGAAACGTTAACCTCTCATGGGCAGGCTGAGCCAATATAATAAAAATGACAATATTATCTAAATGAGTTTTATTTATTCAGTGTCATACCAATCAAACCATGTATTGTGTCATATAGATAGAAAAAATAATAATGAATTTCATCTGAAAAAAAAGCAAAGGTCAAGAAGATCAAGGGAATCAATGGGGAAAAAACTGGAAGGAAGGGGGCATACAAGTACCAGATCTCAAAACAATATTGCAAAGCTGTGATCATCAAAACAATTCAGTATTGGATAAAAAATAGAGCTGTTTAAAATTGAATAGATCAAGCAAATAATATTAAAAAGCAAATGAGCACAGTAACCTAATGTTTGACATATTTGAAGATTCCAGGTATTAGAGCAAGAATTCATTATTTGGTAAAAAAAAAAAAATAAAAGGGGGGGGAGGGGAAATGGATTGGAAAGTGATCCGTCAGAAAATTATGAATAGACCGACATTTCATACCATGTGCCAAGATAATATCAAAATTGGTAAATGATTTTGATGGGGTGCTTGTGATGTATATATATTTTTAACATCAATCTATGTTTGTAAGATCAGTCTGTAATATCAGTTTGTAACATCAGTTTGTAAATGGGGTGCTTTGGGATCTATGTCTGTAAAATCAATTTGTAAAAGCAGTCTGTAAAATCACACTTGCCCCTCCCCAGTCTCAAAGCATTAACACTGCCCCTTCCCCCTGCTAGCACTCTGCTAGCACTCTGCCCAGCAACAATTCATGAACTGTTTATCTCTGCTTGAAACAATAACAAGCTACCTATGAATCCTTCACTAAACTATCTATAAACATTTTAGCTTAGGCAAATGTTATCTCCCCTAGTAGAGTGGCCAGCTGCACCATGGATCCTTCAATACCCTATCTATAGGTTAACTCCTTAGCCAATTATACCCATACTGAGTCTCTCTTAGCCTTGGTTCCCAACATCCATCTTGTCAAACATGACATTGATGGGTGGCAAACTGGGCATTCCTCCATTGGCCGTGACCAATAGCTGACTTAGTGACCTGTCAGGCCTAAAACCACACCTCCAGGTAGCCCCACCTTGGGCTATTTATTATAGGCAATACACCTGAGCAGTTGATACTAAAAGTGCATGTTCCTTTAAGCACTGACCACTCCTTAACTCCTCCCTATCCCACCCTTACTGACCTAGTTAGCATAATTGACACCTGATTTAGTGTCTTAACTCCTTAAAACTATACCTGTGATTTCTATAAGGTTGCAGGTTCCCTAGGAATCCTTGCCCACTGTGCTGTACAGCATAACAATAAACTTTCACAATCTCAGCTTCCAAGTTTGCTTGAGCCTGGTGAATTCTTTCCAGACTGAATTGTTGGGTCACTGATAGTGATCAGGGTCCCTGGTAGAACCTATTACCTTTCCCTCATCAATTTGACATAAAGGGTAATATCATAAATTAACTAGCAAGATCTATGGATAGAGGAAAATTCATGACCAAATGAGATTATAGCCAATTTATAGGAGCAAAATGGAAAATTTTGATTACATAAAATTAAAAAGCTTTTGCACAAACAAAAGCAGTGCATCTAAAATTTAAAGGAAAGTCAGAAACTCAGAAGAAATCTTTGCACCAAGTTTCTATGATAATGGTGTCATTTCAAAAATATATAGGCAATTGAGCAAAAGTTATAGAAACAAGAAGGATTTGACAATTTAAAAATAATTAAAAGTAATTTTCAGAGGAAGAAATTAAAGTTATCATGGTCTCTAATCATTAATAATTAGAAAAGTCTAAATTAAACAACTCTGAGGCACCCCCTCATACCTATCAAATTGGCTAAAATAACAGAAAAGTAAAATGACCAATGTTCTAGAAGACTGGGGAGAATAGATACACTAATGCACGTGTGGAGTTGCATAGTAGTCTAACCATTATGGAAAGCAATTTGGAACTGTGCCCAAAAAATTATTAAACTGTGTATGCTCTTTGATCCAGCAATTCTGCTACATGGCCTATACACCAAAGAGATCAAAGAAAGAGGAAAAGCATCCATATACAAAAAATATCAATTGTAGCTCCTTTTGTGGTGGCAAAGAATTGGAAACTGAGAGAATGCCCATTCACTTGCCTGAATAATTTTTTTGTATGAATGTGATGGAATATTATGCTCTAAGAAATTATGAAGGAGGTACATTGCCAAAAACCTGGGAAGATTTATATGAACTGACTATAAATGAAGGGAGCAGAACCAGGTAAAAAATAAATAACACAGTAACAGTAACAATGATAATCAACTGAAAGGTTTAGTAACTCTGATCAACACAATGATCCACCACAATTCCAAAGGACTCACAATGAAAAACATTATTCACCTCCATGTAGAAAACTGGTGGACTCAGAATGCAGACTGAAGCATTTTTCCCCTTTTTTTCTTGCTTTTCATTTTTCAGAACATGACTAAAGCTAAATTTTGTTTTTCATGGATTCATATTTTATCAGGCTTTGTATTTCTTTCCTTCTTAGTGGCTGGGGAAGGGAACTGTAATTAAAATAAAATTGAATTAAAAATTATAACTTTTCATAAGATTCTATTTTATACCTCACACTCCCCTATTCAGGATAGAATCATCATGCTTTAGACAGAGAATGTAGACCTCTACCTCTTTATCTTTATATAAATAATAGTCCAGTCACTGTCGCTCTTTATTTTCCAATTCCTCATTCATAGATGCTAAAGTAACAGAGAATTGTAATTCAATGCTTTATTTAGATAGCAAATTCAAATCTAATAAAATAGAAATTGTAAACCTAACTTTAAAGTCCAGGAATATTTTGAATTGAACATCAATCCCTTTGGACAGGAAGAAATGGAAAATGGTCATTTTCACCTCAACATCCACATGAGTTCTCTGTCAAGGGAAGTTGAGCACCAATTTCCTTGAATACCTCATTAGCATTGTATCATCAAACAATGTTCCATACAGCATCTCACTTTATCCAACACAACCCAATGCAAAGTAGTTGCTATTGCTATCCCCATTTTACAGAAGGTGACATTGAAGCTAAGAGCAGTTAAGTGACTAACCCAAAGTCATAGAGTTTAAGTGCCAAAAGCAGGACTTGAATACAAGTCTTTTTTATTCCAAGCCCAGCACCCTATCCACTGTGCCACCTAGCTGCCAGGGAATATTTTCAGCCTAGCACAATGCCTTGTCTATAGTATTTGGAGGTGGCTAGTGATAGCGTGGATAGAGGGCTAGGCTTGGAATGGGGAAACAACGTCAGCTACTTACTAGCTGTGTGACCCTGAACAAGTAATTTAATCTTTGTTTGCCTCAGTATCCTCAACTATAAAGTGGGAATCATATTGGCACTTATAGTTCACAGGTTATTGTGAGGATCAAATGAAATAACATGTGTAAAGCTTTATAGTGTAAAGCCCTATAATGTACAATGCCTGGCACTTAGTAGGCGCTTAATAAATGCTTATTCCCTACCCTAATAGGCACTAAATGTGTATTTATTGAATTAAATTGAATTTTCTTCCTAATCTTTAAGCTGTGTAAAATTAGGGTATAATTATTTCTTCCCCAGAAACTAACACAGTTCTCCAAAGAGAGAAGAAAGTTAGTAAATATTTGTTGTTAGGAATATTTTTGAATGAGCTCTGAAAGAGGTAACCTTCCCTGTGATAGAGTCATTTGGAAGTAATAAAAAAACAGATGTTCAGAAAAATCAGAGGTACTGGGTTCAAATTGCAGCTCAAGTGATCACTATTTGAATAACCTTGGGTTCTTTGGGCCTCAGTCTTCTTATATATAAAAGGAATGGGTTGAGCTAGATGACTTTTGATGTCCCTTCTCACTAGATCTATGATTCCCTCATGGGACTGTTACAAGAAGATTGGGGGTCATAGAAACATAGGATTTAAGTGTTGTCTATAAATAAATTTGACAGATTGAGGCAGACTGCAAATGTTAAGAAATGCATCTCAGAACTTTAGAGCTATGGGACTTGCCCTATTGGCAAAAGGACAAAATAACAAAACTGAAGCCAAAACTTTAACTGGATCACTCTTGAAGCCAAAAAATAAAAGAAAATACTACCAATGTTATGCTGCTAGTTTTAACCCAGCTATTTTCCCACTAGTTTCCTATATCATCAATCACAGATTTAGAGTTGGAAGAGACCATTTCATCCAATCATCTCATTTTATAGATGGAAGAATAGCGTTTATAATTATAACAAAGATTACCACCAGAGTAAAAGATGAAGCTAAAGAATGCTTGAGCTGGCTTAGTGTCTTCCAAGACTGCTGAAATATCCTGCATGAGTGGGGGAGGTGCTCCTTTGTTTCATTTTGGCAGCAAGTGACTAATTCAGTTCAACCCCTTGCCTTCTTTTCAAACCATTGAAAAGCCGCAACTATACAGATGACCTTGGTGAGTGTGGCTAATTTTCTCATTCCAAAGAAAAGTGCTTAAAAAGGAAAGGAATTCTGAGGCTTTTTGGCTTTTGTGCCATCCTATTCATATCATTATTATTTGAGATCTTTGAGCCAACATGGTGAAGTCTAAAGAATGTTGGATTTATACTTAGAGAACCTTTGTTCAAATTCCAGACCTGCCAATTGCTATTTATGTGACCTTGAGAAAGGATTACTTCACCTCTCTGGCCTATTTTCTAATGAGGGGATTAGAATCACATAATCACAGAATTTGAAAATTGGAAGGGTACTAGGCAGCCACTTTGCCTGATGTATACACAAAAGGAATTCCCTCTATGATGTGACTGTCAAGTGAACATCCAAACTTTGCTGAAATGCCTTCAAGTGGGAGTAATCCAACATCAATTGAGAAATCCCATTCCACTTTTGGATAGCTGTAATTATTAGGATTTAATTTTTTTCTAATGTCAATCCTTAATTAGCCTCTTGGCAACTTCTACCAATTTTTCCAAGTTCTGCCTTATGGGGCCAAACAGAATAAATGTAAGTCATCCTTTATATGATAGACTTCAAATAATCAAAAATAGGAATCATGAGCCCCTTGAGTTTTCTCCAGAATAAACAACTCTACTTCATTCAGCTAATCCTCATATGACATACAAGTTGCCTTGTGGAAATATTGCAGTTTATCAATGGCCTTCTTATACTGTCCACAGTAGAGCTTGAATGCTTGGCAGTTCAGCTCAAGAAAGGACCTCAGTGTCTAGTAATTTATCTTGCCAGGTGGTCTTCAGAATCTTCCTAAGACAGTTCAAATTGAAGCAATTCAATTTCCTGGCATGGTGCTGATATACTGTCCAGGTTTCACATGCATACAAAATTGAGGTCAGCATAATGTCTCTATATTATCTTCAGTTTGGTAGGTAGCTTAATACCTCTTCTTCCCCATACGTTTTCTTTGGAGCCTCCTAAACACTGAGCATGTGTCAACCTCATCATCTACGTGTATATCCCTGGAAAGTATACTGCCAAGGCAAGTGAACTTATCCATAGCATTCAAAATGTCTCCATTTGTTATAACTGATAATTCAACGTGTAAATGGTATGCTGCTGGGTTGCAGGAAAATTTATGCTTTCTTGGTGTTAATTGTCAGGCCAAAATTAGCACAAGTGGCAGAGAGTCAACCTGTGCTCTGAGGTTGTATTAAGTGCATAATCATCTGTGAACAAAAAGTCCTGCTACAATTCTCCCTTCACTTTAGTCTTGGCTTAGAGTCTTTTTAAATGCAATTTTCATCTGTGTCGAAGTCATCTGGCAACATCACTGAAAACATGCTAAAATGGATTAGGGCAAGCACACAGACATTCTTCACTTGATTGATGACTGGGAAAGCACGAAATCATTGTCCATTATCCAGAATCCTGGCAAGCATGCTATCATAGAACTATCATACAATACTGAGGAACTTCTCTGGGCAGACAAATTGTGCCATGATCTTCCACAAGCCTTCACAACTGACACCATCAAAGGCCTTGGTCAGATCATCAAATGTGTGCAAACATCTGTTGTGCACATGGAATTTCTTTTGGAATTATCAGGTAGCAAACACCATGTCAACTATACCTTGGCACTTTCTGAAGCCACACTGGTTTGGGGATAATTTTTTTCCAGGTGAAGGATCAGCCTATTAAGGAAGATTCTGGCAAGAATCTTGTTGGCAATGACTGAGAGAGACCCCTCTGTGATTGCCACAGGACAACCTGTTTCTTTTTCATTTTTTATAGAGATTGACAAGTAAGGCATCCTTGAACTCCTGGAGCATAACCTCCTTTTGCCATATAACCCAGAAGATTTCCATTGGTTTTTATATGAACAGTGAACCCTCAACCTTGTAGATCACTGCCAGAATGGAATCAATACCAGGCACTTTTGCCACATGAGAATAGCATTATGGTACTGAAAATCTCTTCTTTACTTGGAAGTTCAGCTAGAGATGGAATGACTTTACAATCAAGGCTTCAGCATTGTTTGATGATGATCTGTTGAGAATACAATGTAAGTGTTCAGTCCATGTATCCAGGATTATGTCCTAATCATTGTGGCTCCAACAGCACTGAGTAATTGAGATGTACCAATAAATACATTCAGGGCATCATAAAAGCACTTTGGATTGTTACTATCTGTGTAAAACTGAATTCCATCTGTCTTCTTGCTGAGCCAATCAAGAATCCTACATTTCTCTAAGATTCACTTGCACTTAACTTTTGATGTAGTCAAATGCTGCCTTAGAGATAGACGAACTATCCTTCTGGTAAGCCCTGTGGAGTTCTCATTTTTTGTTTAGCAGCTTCTGAATTTCCCTATCATTTTCATCAACCAAGTCCTGATGTTTGTGAGTATTCTGGACCAAATGGGACAGGTAAACAGGATAAGTGATTAGATGTATTGAGGAAACAAAATATGATGTCAAGAAGAGAAGACAGAAAGGGGGAAAGAAAAAGAACTGCAAAAGTGAACTGAGAAGTAGGATAAAGATTGGAAAAGAGACAGAAAAGAGGCCTGGTGTGGAGATGTACACCAAATCTCTGAAAGCTGCCTACTTCTTTTCTGCCCCACTCTTGCCAACTGTGTGTTGGTTTAGCCTTCCCTCCAAATAGCCACAAACTAAGTCTTCTGAGAGCAATCTTGCTTTGGGGCCACCACTTTTGATGAATGCAAATGTTTAGCTTGAAGAAGATAAGTCTGTAATCTGTCCAAAACTCTTTTTCATATATCACCTTTGTCACTCTCATATCCTATCTGTCTCTTTTCCTTATAATGACATAGTCCATTAAATGCCAATATTTACTGCAAAAGTACATCCAACAAAATGTTGCTTCATTTAGGTGAACAGAAGACAGTGTTTGTGATAAGATCATATGATACATGTCTTCAGTAGTAAGTGACCATTTCAGTTGCTATGTTTCATTCCATTCCTCCCAAGGACTTCCTGCCATATCTGATAGTCTATGCCTACTCTGGCACTAAAATCACTCAGAATTACAAGCTTGTCCTCTTTTGGCACTTTGATGGGGTCTCCAAGTCTTCATAAAATTTTCTTTGACCTCAGTCAAGGTTTGTCATGGTGGAAGCATATACACTGATGATGGTGGCATGGTATTTTCTTGCAGTGGCAATCACATTGTCATGAGCCTATCATTCACCACTTTTGTGAGGCATACAAGCTTACTGACTAGATTAGATTTGATTGTGAAACCTATGCCAGGTCCATGGTGCTCCCTATCACTGTGGTTGCTTCAGAAAAAAAATGTGTATCCAGCTGCAACTTCGGTAAGCTGGTCTTCATTTGCCAGCTTCGTTTCATTCAGGGTTGCTATTTGGATGTGATTGCTGCTGAGTTCTCTCAACAAGAGCTGTTCATCTTCAGGTCTATTGGATTTCCTGTTCATAAGCAAGTGTACATCCCATGTACCTATGGTGAGTGGGATCATCTTTGCAAAAGTTTTTTTTTTTTTTACATTGTGTGTGTGTGTGTGTGTGTGTGTGTGTGTGTGTGTGTGTGTTGATCACAGGATAGGATGTCCACCTGCTGCAGTAAGCAGGCAAGTCTTAGGTTAGGTGAAGCAGACAATTTTTAGGGAACCTTTTCTAGCCTTTCCTCAGACTAGGAGGTGAGCCGTATGGTCCTTAACAAAGACTACTCAGACCCTCAGGGGGCTGCCAGATCCCACTGCTGCTCCAGTTCAATAAGAAAACAATGTATACTCCGTGCTACCTATGTGTACAGTTTAGACTACAGCTCCCAGTGTATCTACCTGCTGCTTTAAAACTTGCCTGTTGTCACAGACTCCAAGGTAAGTAAAGATGGTAAAATGGTATAAGCAACGTCTCTTGACTCCCACATAAATTGGTTTTAAGTGGGACAGACTTCCAAAGCTATTGATCTCACACTGTATTCCAGAGTCATGGGAGTCCAGTGGCAAGAGATGTCTAGCCAAGCTCTATGCACCCCCAGCACCTGCTTCTGCTCCCTTCATGGTCCATTGGAACAAATTGTTCATAGTCTATTCTGCAGGGGATGTTTTCACGTATTTGGAGTAGATACTCCCCAACTCACCAACAGGCTAGAGGTGACTCAGTTTCCTTCAACTAGGTTAGGCCATCCACCAAAATGATTTACTGGGGTGTTTTTGCTCCAAATGCTACAGTTTCTTGGAGCCACAGGGAGAGTTGGGTAGCATGTGGACACTAAAGGTGGAAAGAAGACTTAAAAGGACTTAGAAGCTTTCACACCAGAGGTATTGGTCTGCCCATACACCCCAAGCATGAAGGATGGCAGGACTATAACCTCCTTCATCCTGGAAACTATACCCTTTTTAATGCAACCAAAACTCATATTGGCTTCTTTTTCTGCCATATACTGAACTTTGTCAGATCTTTTTTAGGATTATTGTGTAATCATACCTCCTCCATCTTGTACTGGGGATTTGAACTCAGGTCTTGACTTCAAGTCCACAATTTTATCCACTATACCACCTTGCTGTCTCCCTATGTCTCAATGAGGCATCAAAAGAAAATAGTTAATATATACAACATAGATGACCTATGGAGTCCTTCCATACCTCTAAAGCTAGGATATTATCATCTTAGAACATCCTACTCCTGTCTAAGTAATACAGTCATGTAGATTATCCTATCACTGAAGCAAATAATAATATTAATAACTTTTATATGGTGCCATAAATGCTTGTGAACCATTTAACATAGCCCATCTCATTTGATCCTTACAGTATCCCTGTTAGATGGGTGCTGCTATTATCCCCATTTTTAGATAAGGAAACTGAGGTAAAAAGAGATTACCTGACCAGCCCAGAATCACATAGCTAGCATGGATCTGAGGCAGGATTTGAACTCAGCTCTTATTGACTCCAAGTTCAGCACTGTATTCATTGCATCACCTAGTTATATGAATAACTATATACTATCCTGAGGCTCTGGGCTCAGATTAGCATACTCTTGAATCACGTGAGAGACTTAGACAGTGAAATTAAGTTCATGTTCTAGGAACCAAGAGAAGATTTTGACACAGCAAAGAGAATGGTCTTGAGTTACTGATGAGGAATATAATACACTGTTGCATCAAACATCTTTATATATTTAAGCATTTTTGCCATGTCATTCCTTCCATTTTCTCACTTGTTTGAGTCATATCTCCTACCCCCACCCCTCTATATGACCAAATCACATAAAATCTATTGGATGGGTTAAATTTCAAAATCTAAGGTACACTGGTATATATGGAACTATCACTGCTTCCCAGTTCTGTTCTCTAATCCCTTCTTCATGCAGTTCAAATTGCATTGACTTTTTCTGCCCTAATATTCCATTGCAAATGAATTATTACTATTCTGCCATTTCCTTGTGTCTCTTTTGATGTTGCCCCTTTCCAGGTTTCTCAGGAACCCTGTGGTTCTGATTCAATCTCTTCCCAGATGTAATAGTTTTCATTTTCCAATTTAATCTCATTTTGATTTGGGTCCATATTTTTAACCTTTTCAAGTTCCAGATAAGTAATTTCCCCCTCATTATCTACATGGACGGCCCTTGGTGATTGCCTAACACCACCTGCTGCTAGTGGAAAACTTCTTTAGGCTCTGGAACCCCTGAAGCTGCTGCCATGTGGAGCCAGCAACATGGGCCTAGGTGGAGTGGGAAGCAGGAAATCTTCAGCCTCAATAGGTGTTAGCTTAGGTAATGAAGTTCCTTAACAACGCTCTATCCCTCGTGCATTCTTTTTTGACTTTGGAGACTCAGCAGTGAAAGCTAGGAGCAGATTAGGGGAATAGGGAGCTGATATGATGGTATTCCCTTTGGATTTATTTGGATATGGGGTAATTTTCTGTGAGGAAATATCTTCCTTGTCTGTTGATTGTTATGCCCTTCCTCCCATAGTACCCAGTACTTAACAGCTTTCTATATCTAGATATATTTGTTAACTTTATTTTTTAAATTATTTTATTTTATTTTATTTTATTATTATTTGCTTTTTGGAGGGCAATTGGGGTTAAGTAACTTGCCCAAGGTCACATGGCTAGGTGTTTGTGTGGGTTAAGTGTCTGAGGCCAGATCCGAACTCAGGTCCTTCTAACTCCAGGGCCGGTGCTTTACTCACTGCGCCACCTAGCACCCCTTATTTATTAACTTTATATTCTATGCATTTTAATATGTACTAGTTCTCTCCCCTATTAGAATGTAAACTCCACAATATTGCAGACCCATTGTCAGTAGAGATCATTGGGTTCAATATTGTTCTTTTAATTTATTTAGTCCTTTTTTCTTTAATTGTTTTGAGATGCTGGGGCAGAGAGCTAGATTTATCTGGAAAGGTTTATGGTAACATCATACTTGAAGCCCAGTATTATCAATATTTATACTTTTCAACTTTGCAAAGAAGGGCAACTGGGCTTTTCCCCAAGTCACCTAGAGGAAGAGGGACATGCTTCTAGCCCAGCGGTTCTACCTCCTACACTGAAGAGAAAGCTTCTGCCAGAAAACAATCTACATCACTGAGTCTCAACTTGGGGTCTTTTGCTAACCCACAAAGCCTAGTGGTGCAGCTCCTTCCTGTTGATATGGTTCCCTCTCATAGGCCTACTCCCTCACTTCTTCCTACTATACAAGTTTGAGTCAACTCCCCTACTTCAAACTCTTCTCTGCATCAGCAGTGTGAATAGGATCCCCACAAGCTACATATTTACTTAGACAACAACAAATTAACATTAAATATGTTGCATTACATTTTAATTTATTTTGTTAAACATTTCCTGATTACATTTTCTTCTACTTCTGACTGCACTTAGAAGTTTTGCACTAGCAGTGCACAGAGGCTGGTAGTCTGTCTCTATGCCACTACCTTGATCTTTTTTTTCCCCCAGTGAAAATATTCCTAGTAGGGGTGGCTAGGTGGCGCAGTGAGTAGAGCGCCGCCCTGGAGTCAGAAGGACCTGAGTTTGGATCCAGCCTCAGACACTTAATGCACACAAACAAAAACCTAGCCGTGTGACCTTGGGCAAGTTACTTAACCCCAATTGCCCTCAAAAAAAAGAAAAAAAGAAAGAAAATATTCCTAGTGACTGCCCTGGAATTTCTATACCATTTCAATATGACCTAATACCCTGTTTAGTACTTTAGGAGTTAATCAAAATTCAAAAAGAAACAGGAGTAAGGCCTACTTTAGTGGTATCTAATTGCATATATTCTATTTGAAATGGATCAAAAATGTGAGTCTATGATCTTTTAGCTAATTTTCATTCAGTTTCATTTTCCCTCCATCTAACCTCATTTGAACTAGGTTTGGAAGTACAATGGAATAAGGTGTGATTATATTTTCCTTACTAAAGTTCTGTTGCCTACCATCTTCTTCATTGCCATTGATAAGAACATGCTCTCAGAAAAACAACCTATGTGAAATTGGTCTCATAGAATCACTGGATATAGAGGGACTAAAGGCCAGAAGCCATGTAGTCCAACTCCTTCATTTTACAGAGAAAGGAACAGAGACCATGAGAAGTTAAATGATTCTCCAAAGGTTATATAGATAGTAAGTGACACATCTGGAATTCAAACATGTCTTTTGATCCTCAAGCCAGTGCTCTTTACATTATAATATGTTGTTTTTCATATGGCTCATTTATCTATTTTCTTCTTTTTAAATTTAATTTCATTTTATTTTCATTTCCAAATTATATCCCACCTTCCATTCCCCTACCTATTGAACAAGCAGGAAAAACAAAATCCTTTACAAATATGAATCGTCATGCCGAACACATTTTTGCATTAGCTATGTTCCAAAAATAAACACAAAATAAATTTTTAATAAGAAAGATAAGAAAATATGCTTCAATCTGCACTCTTGATTCCATCAGTTCTCTGTCTGGATAAAGAGAACATGTTTCATCATGAGGTTTTGGAATAGTGGTAGGGCCTTTTGTTGATCAGGTTGATTATCCTCACAATATTTCTGATAGTGTATAAATTTTTCTCCTCATTCTGCTTGTTTCACTTTTCACTAGTTTATACAGGTTTTTCTAGGTTTGTCAGAAAACATCCCCTTCATCATTTCCTATAGCACTTATAGCACATTTCTTATAGCATTTCTTATATTCAATCACATTTATATGCCATGAATTGTTCAATCATTCCCCAACTGATGGGCATCCCCTCAGTTTCCGATTATTTGCCTCCACAAAAAGAACTACCATAAATATTTATGTACATATGGATCCTTTCCCTCTTTCTTTGATCTCTTTGGGCTATAGATCTGGTAGTGGAATTGCTGGATCAAAAGGTATGGAAAGTTTAATAGCTTTTTGGGCATAATTCCAAATTGCTTTCTAGAATGGTTGAACTAGTTCCCAGCTCCACCAACAGTGCATTAGTGTGACTGTTTTCCCACAGCCTCTCCAGTATTCTTTATTTTTCTTTTTTGTTGTCTTAGTGAATCTGATATGAGTTGTTTTAATTTGTGTTTCTCTAGTTATTAGTGATTTAGAGCATTTCTATATGACCCTTGATAGTTTATATTTCTTCTGCTGACCACTTATCAATTGGAATATGGCTGCTCTTTGTAAAATTGTCTCAGCTCTTTATATATCTTAAATGTAAGGCCTTAAGCAGAGAAACTTGATGCAAAGATTCCTCATCCCACCCCGACCCCAGGGTCCTACTTTTCTTCTAATTTTAGCTGCACTGGCTTTGTTGTATAAAAACTTTCTAATTTTATGGAATAAAAAAATTATTCATTTTACTTCCTCTGTCTCTTATTTGGTCATAAACATTTCCCTATTCATATGTCTAGCAGCTAATTTCTTCCATGATCCATTAGTTTGCTGATGTCACACACTATGTCTCAATCATGTGCCCCTTTGAGCTTATCTTGGTAGTAGTATGAGATGTTGATATTAACATAGTTTCTTCCAGATTACTTTCCAGATTTCCTAACAGTTTTTGTCAAAGAGTAAGTTCTTACTCAGATAACTGATCTTTGAGTTTATCGCACATTGGATTGTAGTGCTCATTTGCTTTTGAATATCTTGTGCTTAATCTGTTCCAATTATCAACTTCTCTATTTCTTAGCCAATATCAAATTATTCTGATGCTTATAGTTTTGTAGTATAGTTTGAGATTTGATAGTGCTAGATTCCCTTTCTTCTAATTTTTTTTATTGATTCTCTTGGTATTTTTTTACTTTTGTTCTTCCAAATTAATTGTGTTATATATTTTTTGCTCTATTATAAAGTAAACACTAGCTACAGTACTAAGACAAGAAAAAAATTAAAGAGAATAGCCATAGGCAAACAGGAGACAAAACTACCACTTTTTGCAGGTGTTATGATGATTTACTTAGCAAAACCCAGAGAGTCAACTAAAATACCTACTCAAGATAATTAACAACTTTGGTTAAAATTGTAGGGCCTAAAATAAATCCATAACAATAATCCATATTTCTCTAAATTACCAACAAAATACAGCAGGAAGAGACAAAAAGAGAAATTCCTTTTAAAATAACTTCATACAGTGTTAAATACATGGGAGTCTACCTGCCAAGAAAGGAATTATAAAGTAACATAAAGAACTATACATACACAATACAAAACACTTGACAAATACACATCTAAATAATTAGAGAGTATTAATTGTTCACAGGGTCAAACCAACAATAAAAATAAACATATTAGCTAAATTGTTTTATTTATTAAGTTGTTATTCAGTCACACCCAACTCTTTATGACCCTATGGACCAAAGAAATCCATGGGGATTTCTTGGAAAATATACTAGAGTGGTTTGCCATTTCCTTCTTCAGTGCCTTTGTCAAGCAATCAGAGGTTAAGTGACTTGGCCAGGGTCATGCAGCTAGTGTCTGAGGCTGGTTTTAAACTAAGTTCTTCCTGATTCCAGGTCCAATACTCTATCTATTGAGCCACCAGTTGCCACTACTTAATAAGTACCAATACCCACTGACTTCTAATTATTTATATTTTTTCTTTCAATGTAAATTAAATTTTCAAAAAATTTTATTCCCTTTTCCCAACTTCCTTAATGATAATAAATCTTTAACTGAAGATAAAAACACAAATAAGAAAAAAAATAAGATATATCATCTTCCCTGACAGTGATCTGTATTACTTTGATTGAAACAATTTTTCTTTCCTGTCAGTTGATGGAACTACTAGTAAAACATTAAGTTTTCTTAAGAGTTTAGAATCTTAGTGTTTTTTGTTTGTTTGTTTGTTTTCACAGATCACAGGATCATGGGAGATCAGCTACTCCAAATGCATCATTCAGTTGGAAAAAAATATTTAAGACCCAGATTATTGAAGTGACGACTTCTCATTGACCATTACTCCAAACTCCAATGCGAGTCCATACAAAAACTCTATATTCAGACCTGTGTCATAAAATCACAGTATCCTAACAGGTTGGAGAAGAGAATCAAAGTACAAGATAAGCCAAACCCTGATTGGGTCATTCCTGTGATCCTTTAAAAACTCAAGGAAAAAATCCTTCCAGCACTTATCTTGTCTGTTTCTGTGTCACAGACACAGATTTCCCTTCATAACATTTCATTCAGAGAGTTCACAAGAGCTGCAATCACAAGGACAAAAGAAAACCAGAGGGAATTGCGTGTTCTCTGTTCCAGCTTTGAGTTATAGCCTCTATCTTCATCATTTCACAAAGGAAAGTACTTCATTAAAGCATGTTAACTAATTACATTAATAGTGGTAAATAAATGGCTTTGGGACCTGATTATGGGTGCATCTTCAAATTTTCCTAGAGTTCTCTTGCTTTCCTCATGTCAATAGTTCTTTATTTTAAGCCTTTCATTATTTTCCATTCCTTGGATTTTATTTCTCCACTTTTCTTCATAAAGACAGATTTAAAAATGAGTTCAGCCTCACAAACTATTTTAATCAACATTAATTTTGTGCCCTATTACATTTATTAGCAGATTACTTTAATGTTTCTTTTCTTTTCCTCCAGCTACACTGTATGTGTAAAGAACATCCTTATTTTCTTGTGTGGGATGGAAAGACAGAATAGAAAAAAGGAATGGGTAGCTTTTGTTTTCCTTTGAATTAACTCATCTAAATTGGTCATTGATCATACAATGTGAAAAACAGGAAAACAAATGGGATCATAGATTCAGAGCTAGAAGGAACCTCAAAGTTCTCATTTTATAGATGAGGCAACTAGAATTAAAGAGAAATGAAATAACTTCAAAAATCACACAGGTTATAAGTGTTAGAGGTAAGATTTGAGCCCACAGTGAGTGCTATTTCTAATGTGTCAAGAAACCCAGACTCTAGTACTGACTTGGCTAATAACTCATTGAATGACCTTGAGAGTGACACTTCATCTCTTTGGCTGGCCTCAGTTTCCTCTCTAGACAGCTGAGGTATTTCATCTTAATGCTCTCTGTGTTCTCTCCAAAATCTGATGTGCTTATTACTACGGAACATTCACTTTCAGTTTTCTGTCTAGAGTTTTCTTTGCTCCCAAATCTTCACAAAGTATATGCATAATATATTTTCTTCCTCAATGTGAGTTCCTTGTGGTCCAAGATTGGGTCTTGATTTTATTTTCCACTTGTGATTCATTTCAGGAAAATTTGACATTGACTTGTCCAGACTTTGTACTTACCAGCTATTTGTCCCCATTCACAACACTTGAAATTTTTTAGCCTCACCAGAAAAATGGGGATAACAATCTATGTAGATATATGTAGCTCTTGCCTCAGAGTGATGTTATGAAGACCAAATCATAAACCTCAGCATGTTTCATAATTTTTTCACTTTAAAAATGATTTATTTTATTCTGAAGTTAAGAAATAAAACAAGTATTTCCATAACATAGTAGGACAGAAAAAAAGGTGGTGGTGAATGAAACTGCCAATTATATATGAATTGCTATCACTTTTAAATATATAATAAAGTCACTATGCAACTTTCTTTTTTCCTTTGTTTCTTCCCCTTTCCCCCTAGTCCTAAAGATGTAATTCTAAAGTACTTTATATTTTTGTCTAATGGTAACCATCTCTAGGGTGTGGGAATAGAAAAAAAAAAGTTACGTGGTAACTTTATTACATATTTAAAAGGAATAGCAAAGTTGTGCATAATAAATTTGTGATTTCATATATAATCATCTTTTTATTGTACTGTTATAGAAAAGATTGTTTTATATCTTAATTTCAGAAATATATATATATATATATGTACATGTATATATCTATTTTTAAACTGCATTGTCAGGACACCCTATATAACCAAATATTGGAGTTGTGCTTTAGACTATACAGTGATAATAAAGATCCATAATACAAAGGGAGAACTTAGTTTTAGAGATAAAGAGGGGGTAGTTCATCCTTTGATACTATAAGGATATAATGATGAAGACAGTAATAAACTGTGGGTGAAGATGAGAGGACATAATAAAATCTAACATTACTATATGAGGAAAAGTACTATATAAATATATGCTATTATCATTAGTGGACTTTTATCTAAGAAAATGAACCTAAGAGGATCAGACTAGCTTCATCCTTAAAATCAGGGGTTCAGTACTAGAGAGCCTCTAATTTTTTTTTTCATCCCCAGATCTATGTCTCCTAAGGAAGAATACCTTACCTACCTCTAGTGTCAATTCATTCCAGAACAGTATTGCTAGATGGAGAAGGTGCCATTGGTTGGGATGGAGTAGGAAGTTCCAGATGAATGTCCTAACACAGGACCCTGGGAATGGGTAATCTGAAGACACTGGGTACCTCCAGCTAGATAATAGAAGAGTAAGAACCATGTGGGGAAAGTGACTGGAGGGGTAGAAAGAAGAATTGGGGGAGGAGAGAAGATAGTGAAATGGATGAAAGCAAAGAAACTAGGCAGAGCTGGGAAACTTGCCACCCACAATGAAAATCACTGGCTATATTTGTATACCCTCCTGGGAGAAGCAGTGGAGATCACAGCTGGCCCCCCTCCAGGATCTGTTTGGCTGGGCAGTGGCAAGCAGAAGGGCCCCCTGTGAACAAGTGAAAGCTTGCCAATATGAACCAAGGATAACAGCTGAGGCTTTGTTGGGTTTGGTTGTTTTTGTTTTTTTTTTTTTTTTTGCTAACAGTTAGATGTTAGTGTCACTCTGAGCGGAAAAAATTCAGCACTAGGTCTTCATAGATGAAGTCCGAACCTCTTACGTTACAGATGAGGAAATTCACCTCAAAAATGTCCTGCTTAAGGTGACATAGTTCATAGGTAGTTAGTGGCAGAACTAAGAAAGAAAGTCCTGGGTGTCTAATACAGGATTGTTTCTGTAGTGCCCTACTGCTTTGAATCTCACAGGTGGAAAGGATTTTATATATTTGGGTTTCTTTGGGTTTTTTGTTTTTGTTTTTAATGGGAGTTCCCTGTCTCACCTAGGCTTTAAAACTCAGCAGGTGCCACCAATAAACCCAATCAAAGACTTGCTTGGCACAGAGCCCTGATATGTTTCTTATCTTAGCTAATTCACTCCTCCTCAGGGAACCTGGTCCACTGGTCCCCTACCTGTCTCTTCCACCCACTCCTAGGGGTTCACCACAATGTCAAGCTTAGTACAAGCACCCTACAGGTTTAACCCCTGTAGTTCAAAATTCCAGAGTTTAAAACATACACCAACCTCAGCTCCTCACTAGCTGGGATGACCAGCATCCTGGAAGGTCATCTATCCGAACCTATACCTGAGTAGAAATTTACATCAACCCAAAATGATCATTCCTCCTCCCCTTAAAGACATGAAGTCATTGGGTAATTTATTCCCTCTTCAGGAAATCCATTCTACTTTTGGATGGATATAAATGTTAGGAAATGTTTCCTGTCATTAAACCAAAATCTGATTCTTCCCAGTTCTCATCAGATACATACATATACACACAAGTATATATGACTGTGTACAAACACATATATAAATATAATACACACAGGGTGTGTAAATAAGGTGCATGCATGCACACATGCATACATGCAAACATACATACACACACTCGCATACACATGCACACACACATAATACAAGCATATATATACACATACATACATACACATACACACATACATAGATATCCTACTCTGCCTTCCAAGTCTTTTGAAAGGGATCACAACTGAGTGGGTACAGCTATATGATAGTGGAAAACTCACTGAATTTGGAGGCAGAAGACTTCAATTTGAGTCCCAGATGCACCCCTTTGGGAATTTATCTGGCTATCATCCAAGCCTGGAATATTCTCCTTGCACTCTGACTACTGACCTTGTTAGTTTCCTTTAAGTCCCATCTAAAATCCCACCTCCTGCAGGAGGCCTTTCCCCATCCCTCTTAATTCAAGTACCTTCCCTCTGTTAATTATTGCTTCTTATCTTTTATATAGCTTGCTCTCTGCACACATTTGTTTGCTTATTGTTTCCCCTTTCCCCATTAGATAATAAGCCCCTTAAGGACCAGTATTTTGCCTCTTTTTGTATGCCTAGCTTTTAGCACAGTGTCTACCATATAGTAGGCTTTTAATAAATGTTTGTGGAACTGAAGTCATTTATTCTCTCTGAATCACAATTTCCTCATCGGTAGAATGAGGATAATAAAGCCTACATTACCTACTTCATGGTGCTATTTCATCAAATGAGATCATGTTTGTAAAGTATTTTGTATACTTTTTTTTTGAAATTCATATTTCATCAAATTTGGGAGCTCCCTCCTGGGCCATAGTTCCTCATGCATAAAATGAAGGAGTTGGACTAGAATCAGGGGTACAGAACCTACACTCTTGAGGTCACATGTGGCCTTTTAGGTCCTTGGGTGTGGCCTTTTGACTGAGTCCAAGTTTTACAGAATAAATCTTTTTATTAAGGAAGACATTTTGTTCTGTGATTTAGTCAAAAGGCTGCACGTGAAGCCCTACAGGGCCACATGTGGCCTAGAGTCTGCAGGTTCCTCACCTCTGGAGAAGATGGTTTCTGACATCCTATGCAGTATGAGATTTATCATCCTATATTCCATCCGTAGAAGATAGATAGAGACTGGAACTATTATTTTATTGGAATAAGGAAGACCCTAGATGAGGAAAATGTCTGCATACCACATTATCAGCATTACTTCTACAACTTACATTCTTAGTTGCCTTGAATGCTGATTGTCCAGGATCAATAGCTTGCCCAGTTATGGACCTGACTTCAAGGCTGGCCTCAGTCTTACTACTCCATGATTTAAAGTATCTAGCAAAATTTTAAAAGACGGTTGAAGGAAGTCTATCTTCTCTTCTGCTCTTGGAGAGAGGTATTTTGCTAAGTCTCTGCCCTGTCAGAAAGGGGAAAAGGAGAGCTGAATAAGAGTGTACAAAGTCCTTTACCAATATGAGGTGTTTTCTCCACACAGGGTAGATTAGTGCAATTATTCCTATTGTGTAGATGGAGCAGCAGAAGTTAAAACTGTAAATGGACCACAGCTATTCAAAGCAGCAGTCTCAGAACTGAGCTTTTCTGAGCTTCCTCACAGAAGAGAGGAAGCAGGTTAGTAGCTTTGGAGATTTCAGGTTTTATCTATTGAGCTAATCAGGAGCAGACTTTCACACATACGCTCCCCGACAGGAATCTCACCTTGAACACAGTATTTCATCTTTTCATGTCTCATTCTGGCTTTGCAAAGACAGCTAATGCAGGAGTCACATAATCATGTGAACACTTGTTCACTACAAGCAGAATGGAAATAAACAACTCTTTTTAACCAAGTGAAGAAACAGCCCTCAAATAAAAATGCCTTTGGGTCACTGCTGAACTCATCTGGATTTGGACCAATACACAACCAATAGAGTTTTCTGTTTTCTGCTCCTTTACCTCCTTAAATCTAGAAAATCTGCTGGCATGGAAACTTTCTTGAAAGCTATAAAACAAAAACTGGATTCCTTTTTAGGGAACTATTTCTTCCTTCTCCTCATTTCTTTTTTTTCCATTTGTTTTTCTTTGAATGGCTCCCCCCATTAAAGAAATGTTTAGCTTCCACTTGGAATGAGCCCCAGGAAGCACACTGGGGCCCTGCCTGAACAGCGGCCTGTAATTTACAGTGAGTTATGTTTCAATTACCTCCGTGTTATAGCATCTTGGTGAGGGCAGGCATTATGTCATGTCAGGCATACAGGCGAGAGAGAAAATACAGACGCCCCCATTACAGGCGGTGATGGAGCAGTTTTAATAAGACTGCAGGAAAAAAAAATGAAGCATAAATGACTTTCCAGCCACACCATTACTGCACATTAGTAACACAACATGGCCAGAGAGAGAAAGAGTAAGGGAGACTGCAGTGAGAAGGGAGAGAGAGGGCAAGTTGAGATGCTAGAATTCATTCTCTACATTTAGAAATGAAGCAAAAAGGCCTTTATATGCCCCAGAAATATTTGGCTCTTCTGTGAATAACAATCTTGGTAAAGGTATAAAACACTAACTTTTCAATAAAAAAATCTAATTTCAGTGAGCTCCCCCCACCACCTTTTCATCTGAGAAGGATAAGTCTTGTGTATGTGCTTATACTCCTCTTCTTCCCTCTCTCTCATTTTCTCTCCCTCTTTATTTTCTTGACACAAATAGCAGCCATTGCTCAAAGAATGTGCTGGATTAGGCTGCTTTGTAATTCAAACCTTTTATTCAGGTTACCATTATGTACTAAAGAGGGAAATATGTATTGGCTAAATGGCCTTGTTATGGATGTTTTCAATTGTGAAATGGGAGGGTAGGTTCCCCCCACACAGACCTTTCCAAACCATTACTCTATTTATCACTTACAATGGAATTGAGCTAATGCTAATTCTCATCTTTTCTTTTTTTTTCCAATATGTAGAAAAGTATATATATTTTGAACAATGTGCTTTTTTTAATAGAGGAAGTAGCAAAAACGAACAGTCACAGGTAAATGATCTCAGGTACTTCAAAACTAGTGTAGATGATCAACTATGCCATAGTAGGACTTTGAAAAATTAGTCTTAGCTGGGGCTACCGCTCCAAAATAATTTGTTATAGGTAGATCCCTAACCTGGAATTCCTGTGACCAGGTCAATACCTTTGGCTGAGAGGGCAAGACTGGACATCACTCTACTGAGGGAGACAAAGACCTTGAAACACCATTATTGCCATTGCGTAATGTGAAAGGAGCAATATCTATCCCACATAGGCTGAAATCGATTATTTTTTTACTAAAAGGCAATGAAAAGATTTTGAGATTTAATTGATCCAAAGGACTAAGGCTCAAATTCTTGATATAGTTTGCTCATCGCCTAAGTATGAAAGTAAGGAATTGGGTCTCATCAAGTTTAATGTAACTTGCTTACCAAGCACTCCGCTATGACAAATGCAAAGGTATGCACCCAACTGAATCAATGTTCTATTTTTGCTGAATATCCTTCCCATGCTATTTTAAATAAGTGGTCTTTTGTTAAATGTTGGATGCTCTGTGTATATCTAATGTCATTCCAATCCATAACCTGTAGAACCAGTCCAGTTTGAGTCAGGTATGACTCAGAATAGGTAGCTTTCAGTTTTAACTAACTTCAAAAGCTAGATATTAGGCTCTGGTTTTTTTTTCCTATGCTGATGGACTAAATGGACTAAAATGGGCCCAGTGCTATCTTTTTTCAAACCCCCTAAATATGGTACCCTTGGGCATAGCCCCAGTCAGCCCACCCTCATTATGTTCTGTTTATAGTACAACACACTACTGTTCTTCCTGTCCTAAGCTATAGGTTTAGATAGAACATAAGCTGAATATAGTCAACATCATAGTTAGCATAGTCACTCCATACACATTACTATATTAGGGACCAGTGTGAGATTCCAAAGATTAACTAAGCAGAAAGGTAGCACAATAGATGGAGCACTGGGCCTGGAGTCAGGAAGAATTTTATCCAAATGCAGTCTTAGGTACTTCCCAACTGTGTGAATTTGGGCAAGACATTTAACTTTGTCTGCCTCAGTGTCCTCAATTATAAAATAGGGATAATAATAGCATAGTCTCCAAGGTTGTTGTGAGGATCAAATAAAATAATATTTACAATAAAATGCGCTAATATTTAGCACAGTGCATGACAAATAATACATGTTTAATAAAAATTTGCTCCCTTACCCACCCCTTTAAGAACATTATAGTTGGGGGAGGGGTGTTGCTAGGTGGCACAGTGAATAGAGTACTGGCCCTGGAGTTGGAAGGGCCTGAGTTCAAATCCAGCCTCAGACACTTAACACTTACTAGCTGTGTGACCTTGAGCAAGTCACTTAACCCCAATTGCCTTGCTCTCCAAAAAAGCAAAAAACAAACAAAACAAACAAAAAAACACTAAAGTCTCATAAATTTTGAACCAGATGGAGCCTTAAAGGTCATCAAGTTCTTAGATAATGGGACAATAGATAAAAACCTGGAAGCTGCCTCAAAAGAAGCCATCTAGGTTAACTTCATAATTTTATAGATGGAAGGTTGAGTGACTTAAGTGTCTTATCCCAGGTCAGACAGATAGTAATTCTGTCTATACAACACTATAATCCTTTCCTTCTAGAAACACAAGGATTCATGCAAAAGACAATCAACAGAAAACAGATATATAGATACCAAACTCTTGGCAGATTTATAGAACCATCAACAAGATCAAAAGAGAATACCCAGAGAATGCGAGTTAATGAATTGGCGCCAACCTGGAAGGAAATCTCTTGTGGTGCATCACTGGGCTCTATCCTTCACCCTATATGGTTCAACATTTCAACCAATGACTTGAATAAAAATGCACTTACCAAGTTCATGGACAACATGAAGGTTGGAGAGATAAGTTTGTATATTGAATAACAGAATCCAGATCTAAAAAGACTTCATCAGGATAGAAGGAAGGATTAAATCTAATAAGATAAAAGGCTTGAGCTAGGTTTTCTTTTTTAACTACATGTGTTTAGTATAAAGGAGATTCAATTGGACAAGTCATATGAAAAAGACAAAGATTATAGATGTATTACAGGCTCAACTAAGTAGCAATGACAACTCAGTCAAAAAAAACTTATGTGATTATAAGAAGTATTAATAAAGGTATGTCATGCTCAGGATGAGGGAAGTTGTCATTCCAATGTATTCTGCAGTGTTCAGATCACATATTTTCAGTCCTGAAGTTTTATAAGGGATACAAACATGTATGAATGTATCTATGTATTTCCCAAGGCAGCCATGTGATATAGTAGATAACTGGGCCTGGAATCAGAAATACCTGAGTTCAAATCTGACCTCAGTCACTTACTGTATGACTCTGGGCAAATCATTTAACTTCTGTTTGCCCCAGTTTCACCAACTATAAAATGGGAATAATAACAGCATCTACTTTATAGAGGTGAGAATCAAACAATATGTTTATAAAGTGCTTAGCATGGTGTCTGGGTGCACGAAGTAATAGATGCAATATAAATATCTATTCCCTTTAGCTCCTTATTTAGAGACCAATTTAACCAGAACAGATAGGGAGACTCTAAACCCTGTCATATGAGGCCAATTGGTGGAACTAGGAATAGAGAAGACTGGGAGGAAATTGGACATCATTAATGCTTTCAAGCATTTGAAGTGCTGTAATATGCAAAAGAGATGAAATTTATTTGGAATGGCTTTAGAAGGCAAAATTAGGACCAAATGAGGGGAAGTAACAGAAAGACAGATTTCATCTTAAAATGAAAACCTGCCTAACAATTTTTCAAAAATGAAATGGACTGCCTCCAGAGGTAGTGAATTCTTCATCTTTGAATGTCTTCAAGCAGAAGTCATCTGATCTCTCATCAGGAAGCCATAAGGAACATCACAGAAAGTATTCTTGTTCCCTTCAGGGTTATACTAGATAGCCTCTGGGAATCACTGACAATTTTAATATTCTACTTAATTTGCAAATGATTAGATCTGACTAAAAATTAAGTGGACTACTGGGTCTGTATCCCAAAAAGAAAATAAAAAAGGGAAAAGGACCCACATGTACAAAAATATTTATAGCAGTTTTTTCTGTTACAAATTTTCTCCCCATCTTTCCACTACCCACTACCCCAAGATAGCGAGCATACTGAATATACCGTCTCCCCATCTGCTTGCTCTTATATCCTCCCCCAAACCTACTCTAACTTTCAAGTAAGGCAAGATAGATTTCTATACCCTAATGCCTATATATCTTATTTCCCAGTTGAACGTAAAAAAAATATTTTAACATTTGTTTTTAAAACTTTGATTTCCAGTTTCTTTTCCTTCTTCCCTCCTCACCCACCCACACTGGGAAGATAAGCAATTTAATATAGGTTGTGCATGTATAGTTACACAAAACATTTCCATAGTAGTTATACTGTGAAAAACTAACTATATTTCCCTCCATGCTATCTCACCCCCCCATTTATTTTATTTTCTACTTTCACGCCGTCCTTTTTCTTCTTTTTTTTAAACAAATGCTTTATTAACTTCTGTTTTACATCATTCATTTCCGCCAGATTTTAAGTTACAATTTTTCCCCTGTTTTTCCCCTACCCACCATCCCAAAATAGCAGTCCCACAAGATATTGCTTCCTCCATCCTGCTCTCTCCCATATCTTCTCCCATACCCCCTTTGACTTTTCCATTAGAGCAAGGTAAATCACTGTGCCCCAATGCCTGCACATCTTATCTCCCAATTACATGCAAAAGAGTATTAATAATAGTATTTATATATATTTGAAACATTTAATTTTAAGACCTCGAATTTCAGATCTATTCCCTTCCTCCCTTGTCACCCATTCCCTCTGGGAAGATAAGTAATTCAGTATATGTTGTACATGAGCAGGTTGCAGGCCATAGAGGACCTTAAGAAGGACTTTAAAAATCAAATAAGAGAAGTGGAGGAAAAATTGGAAAGAGAAATGAGAAGGATGCAGGAAAAGTATGAAATGAGGGTCAACACCCTGACTGAGGAAAACAACACCTTAAAAAATGGACTAACTCAAATGGCAAAGGAGGCCCAAAAGGGCAATGAGGAGAAGAATGCCTTAAAAAGTCGAATTTGCCAGATGGAAAAAGAATCTCAAAAGCTCACTGAGGAGATTCATTCCTTCAGAGGTAGACTGGAGCAAATGGAAGCTAATGACTTTATGAGAAATCAAGATGGTGTTAAGCAGATCCAAACAAATGAAAGATTAGAAGGCAATGTGAAATATCTCATGGGAAAAACCACTGACCTGGAAAACAGATCCAGGAGAAAGAATTTAAAAATTACTCGACTACCTGAAAGCCATGATCAAAGAAAGAACCTGGAAATCACCCTTCAAGAAATTCTCAAGGAAATTGCACTGAAGTTTTAGATCCAGAGGGCAAAATAGAGGTTGAAAGAATCCACCGATCACCTCCTGAAAAAGATCCCAAAAAGAAAACTCCCAGGAATATTATAGCCAGGTTCCAGAATCCCCAGATCAAGGAGAAAATACTCCAAGCAGCCAGGAAGAAACAATTTCAATATTGTGGAAACACAATCACAATAGCCCAGGACTTGGCAGCTTCTACACTGAGGGACTGAAGGGCATGGAATATGATATTCCAGAGGTCAAAAGAACTGGGAATGAACCCAAGGGTCACCTACCCAGCAAAACTGAGTATTTTGTTTCAGGGGAAAATATGGTCATTCAGCGGAATAGAGGACTTTCAAGCATTCTTGAGGAAAAAACCAGAGTTGAATAGAAAATTTGACATCCAGATGCAAGAAGTAAGAGATGCCTGAGAAGGTAATCAGGGAAAAGAAATCAAAAGGAACTTATCAAAGTTGAACTATTTACATTCCTATATGGAAAAGCAATAACTGTCACTGATAATATCTTTCTCACTATGAAAATATTGGAAGAAGGGTGTATGGTCATATGAATACATATGTGAATGTGTGTGTATATGGTTACAGTTATATATGGATAGAGGGCATAGGTTGAATTTGTTGGGAAGGGAGAATACTCAAGGGATGCAATTATGAGGTGAGAGAGGAAAGTGGCAAGAGGAGATGGGGAGAGACAGGGTAGTGTAAACCATCACATGTAGAAGAAGCAAGGGGAAGTGTTTGCAAGGGAGGGGGAGAATGGGAAGGCAAAAAAGGCAAAACCACATTCTCATTGAATTTGGTTCAGGGAGAGAATGACACACATACTAAATGGGATATCTCAACCTGCAGCAGAATAGGGGGAAGGGGGATGAGAGGAGGGATGATGGATGGGAGGACATCCTTGGGGGGAGGGGAGGTTGGAAGTACCCACTATAGAAGAGGGACAGGATCATGTAGGGAATGGACCAGGTGGGGGTTGGGATGAGTGGGAGGGAATTATAAGCAGCCTTGTACAATATATCTACTATGATAATGTTTTGCATAGCTAGACATGCACAACATATACTGAATTACCTATCTCCCCAGAGGGAATGGGTGACAAGGGAGGAAGGAAATGGATCTGAAATTCGAGGTCTTAAGATTAAATGTTTCAAATATATATAAATACTATTATTAATACTCTTTTGCTTGTAATAGGGAGATAAGATGTGCAGGCATTGGGACACAAAGATTCACCTTCCTCTAATGGAAAAGTCGATGGGGGTATGGGAGAAGGTATGGGAGAGAGCAGATTGGAGGAAGCGATATCTTGTGGGACTAGTATTCTGGGAGGTTGGGTAGGGGAATAATGGGGGGGAAATGATTGTAACTTAAAATCTGGTGGAAATGAATGATGTAAAACAGAAGTTAATAAAGCATTTGTTTAAAAAAAAGAATGCCTGAAAGTCCTCTATTTCATTGAATTACCATATTTTCCCCTGAAGCATTATACTCAGTTTTGCTGGGTAGGTGATTCTTGGTTTTAATGCTAGTTACTTTGACTTCTGGAATATCACATTCCAAGCCCTTTTATCCCTTATTGAAGAAGCTGCTACATCTTGTGTTATCCTGATTGTGTTTCCACAATAGTAAAATTGTTCCTTCCTGGCTGCTTGTAATATTTTCTCCTTGACCTGGGAACTCTGGAATTTGGCAATGATATTCCCAGGAGTTTTGGGGGGAATCTTTTTCAAGAGGTGATCAGTGAATTCTTTCAATTTCTATTTTGCCCTCTGGTTCTAGAATATAGGGGGCAATTTTCCTTGAGAATTTCTTGAAGGATAATTTCTAGGTTCTTTTTTGAACATGACTTTCAGGTAGCCCAATAAATTTTAAATTACCTCTTCTGGATCTATTTTCCAGGTCAGTGGTTTTTCCAGTGAGATATTTCACATCGCCTTCTATTTTTTCATTTGTTTGAATCTGTTTTATAGTATCTTAATTTCTCATAAAGTCATTAGTTTCCAGTTGTTCCAGTCTAATTTTGAAGAAATTATTCTCTTCAATGACTTTTTGAAATTCCTTTTTCATCTGACAAATTCAGCTTTTTAAGGCATTCTTCTCCTCATTGGCTTTTTGGGTTTCTTTTGCCATTTGAGTTAGTCTACTTTTTTTTTTTTTGCTTTTTTTTTTTTGGAGGGCAATTGGGGTTAAGTAACTTGCCCAAGGTCACAGGGCTAGGTTTTTGTTTGTGTGTGTTAAGTGTCTGAGGCCGGATCTGAACTCAGGTCCTTCTGACTCCAGGGCTGGCACTCTACTCACTGCGCCACCTAGCCTCCTGTTAGTCTACTTTTTAAGGTGTTATTTTCTTCAGAAATTTTTGGGTCTCTTTTAGCAGGCTGCTGACTTGCTTTTCATGATTTTCTTGCATCATTCTCACTTCTCTTCCCATTTTTTTCTCCACTTCTCTTACTTGATTTTCAAAATCCTTCTTGAGCGCTTTTGATGCAGGAGTTCTGACTTCATGGTCCTCCTCCAGTTCCATGCTTTGATCCTTTTTGTTCCCAAAAAAGGACTGCATGGTCTGATTGCACTTCCTCATCTTGCCAATTACTTGACTTTTGAGCTCTTTGCCATGGTAGAACTCTGCTTACATAATTGATAGAGCTTTGTCCCACATTGCTGGGGTTTTCACAGCTGCCAGAGTTATTAGTTAGGGGCCTTCTCTACACCACCCATAAGCTCTGGCTCACTGGCCACATACCCCAGGACCACCACCCAAGACAGTGATCCAGAGCTAGGCAGGTCAAAGCAAGAGTGATTACCCTCTGAATGGTCACTTGATCCCCCTATTATCTACAGGCCAGGACCTCTGAAAGGAGCCATGTGGCAGTGCCAGACCTCCTACCACTTTTCACCCCGGGGACAGAGGCTGTATGGTGCTGTGCCTGTATACTTACAATAGAGTTTCTGACTGACTTTTTATTTTCTCTTTGACATTTATGGGTTGAGGAGTCTGGAAACTGCCACCACTGCTGGTGATTCACTCTCCTGAAGTTTGCTCTGGACAGTCTGGGTGCTGGTCAGGGTTGCCCTGGGCCAGAACCACAGTTCACTGGGGACTGCACTCTGCTCCCAGCATGTTGCAACAGACCTTTCTTGTCAGCCTGCCAGGCTGCCTTTAGCCAGAGATTTGTTTCTCTCTGTCTCTTTTTGAGTTCTATAGCTTTAAAATTTATTTAGTCATTTTTTTTACAGGTATTGGTGATGGTTGAAGCTGGAGCCTGTGCCAAGTTGCCAAGTTTGTGCTTTTACTCCACCATCTTGGCACCCTAATTGGGTATGTTTTAAAAGGCAAAACTTACTATGGGGAAAATGTTAAAAAGAGAGAGAGAGAGAGAGAGAGAGAGAGAGAGAGAGAGAGAGAGAGAGAGAGATTGATTTTGTAAAATTTTTGTAAAAAAATTGCCAGTTTCCTTGGGACCTTCTACTTGGCCAAGGTCATTAAATCTTAACAGCCCTCTGAAAAAAACTTGTTAAATGTTGCGAAAATCTAAAATAATGAATTGGTTTATTGAGAAACTTTGGATGTATTCTATCATCACACACACTACCAAATATTGTGGAGGACTTATAAGTTTGCTTATAACATAGAAGTGGTTTTATGATGATTTGTGTTTACAAAAATTATGAAATTATACCTATTACAGAATATATTGATGTTATAACTGGAGCCAACTTAGTCTCAACACACTCTAGCTTTAGAGATTTATTTTTGCGTTAGGGAATTAATATACAATATTTTAAGAGATGGATATATGTCTTTAGACTTACAGTAAGTAGTCAGTGTTTTTCTGGGTTTTGACTGAACTATCATATATTCAGTATCACTAAAATTAATACAATCCATTTCCTGTAGCCATATATCCACTTGTTGAGTATGGAAAATGATTTCATATTAAGAATGCCAACAGCTAAGTTAAAGTTTGTATATCATTTTAAAATGATATTATTGTTAACATCATTTGCCCCCTTCCTGCCTCTCTGCCACCATCACTACAGAAATAAAAGTGGTCCAGGAAGGAGAGTCATTTTATGTATTATTTTTTTCTTTCATGAGTTGTCAGGGCTAAAGCTTTCATCACTATAAGAGATGAACCTTTCCATATTTCACTAGGCTAATCCTTGGAAAGCAGACCCAATTAATTGCCTTGGATGATACTCAAAACTGTTCCAGCATGGCAAAAACTGTCAATGCTTGCATTCATTTGACACAATCTTTAAGAATCCTAGTTTACCTCTATACTATACTGAGGTATTGAAGTAGGACTTTGTGGGCATCTGTATGCTTGTGTATATAACATACCTGTAGATTATATAGCCTAGGCTTTATATCCCTTGGACCCAGTGACAGACTTTAAGTATGTCTGTCCTCCAAGCTTAGATTGGAGAAGCTCATCACTAAATTGGCCATTAGATGTTCATTTTGGAGAAGCTACAGCAATTGTTGAAGAAAACCTATTAAATTGAAAAAATTATGTATTTGTCACTGGGAATTGATATCAGAAATCAACTATTTCAACTCCATTTTACAGATGAGAAAATGGAAGACAAGGAAGTTTAAAGGATTCTCCAGCATCTTCAGATGAGAAGGGGGTTAGAAGTTGTTCTGACTGTGGAATTTGTGACTGCCCTGTGCAATGACTCTACCACCATTTCTTACTGCCTCCTTGCCAACTTCTTCAGGTGAGACAGGGAGCTAGAAGTTCCTCTGACTGAGTACCCTGTATCTTTCATAAGGGAAGAAAGGACCAGGCATCATCCATCTGCCCCAACAAACTTCCCTCTGCCCCAAAGCAATGACTTTTATCCATGCAAGCATAAGGCAACTCATACCTCCTGCTGCCAGGCCAATCTCCCAAGTGGGATGTGGAAAATCTTCAGTGTAATGAGAAGGAATCTACCTTTTGCTCTCAAACCTTTCATCTCTTGCTGCTCCTGAACCTTGAGGAAAGAAGAAGAGCAAAGGAAGTAGGGAAAAGGACTTCTTTCTCCTCCTGTGTAGGTTTAGCTTCCATCTACAGCTGCACTCCTTTCCTGCTTAATCTTCCTCTTTGGAAGGAAGAGAAGTAGTAAAGCAGGACCTCTCAGCTGACCATTAGACTGTGTGCTTCCCATCTCATACTATACTTGCCGCCAGCCTTTTCTCTGACGTACATTGGGAAGAGAAGTGATACCCTCCACTCAGTGAAGAGCATTCTCATACCTGGCCATATCATTCACATCCCAATGATCCTGAAATAATTCCCTACCTCCACTGAATCCTCATTCCCATTCTTTTCCACTCTCCCACCCCAAAGTTTTAACCAAATATCACCCATCCCTTTTACTGTGTCCTCTGAAATATCCATTCCATAGGAGCAAACTTCCCTTCATCTTTAATCTTTTCCTCTGCCACTTCTTCCATCTACTAGCTATTGCTGAATTCTGGCTTTCCCCAGATGACAAGTCTCTGGTCACCCTTTTCAATACTGTGTATACCTTCACTCATTCCCCTTGGCTCACTGGTCAAGGCAAAGTAGTTGGAATATTCCTTTCTTCCTGTTGTCACTTCCATGTTATCCCCCATCTCTATCTCTCAGTAACCTCTCTTCACTTGAGAGTCTTGATATCCATATCTACTACCCAATCACAATCCTTGTAGCTGTTGTATATAAGCTTCCCAAACAACTCCCTTATCTCCACAATGAATGTGGTACATGGTTCACAATTATCCTGTCCTCCTCAGCTCCTCCCCACATACTGGGGACTTCGACATATATATGTATTGACTGTACCTCAAACACAATAACCACTCAGTTCCTCAACCTACTTACTTCCCATGAGCTTCTCCTCATTTTATCTGATCCACCCACAAAACTGGTCATACATTTTATCTTACCATCCACAAATGTAGTACCTCCATGTTCAAGAATTCCAAAATCCCCTTATCAGATTATAATCTATTGGCTTTTTATGTCTCCCTCTGCTTTCCCTAACAAAACCCTGTTTTTTGTTTTAACTATGACCTCTAATCCCTTAATCCCTCAATTCTTTCCCTTGTACTAGACACTTTGTCCTTTTTTTCTCTATCTTGGACCCAAGGTGAAACAATTCTACTCTATATAGTCCTCTCCTGAATCCCCTAATTATGCTCTGCCAAGACTTTGCCACAACATCTACACATGTGCTGCTGAACAAAGGTGGAGAAAATCATGCAACTGTTCTGTCTGGGTCTGCTACAAATTTGTTACACAGCCTCAGATGGGTCCTCACTGTCATCAGACAATCCTACTCTACATCCTTAATCAGTCACTATTCCACTCTCCACCATGGTTCTTCCAAACCTTTTCATCTCTCCTCAAACCTTGTATGGATCACCCTCCTCTACCCCACACTCTCAGCAGATATGTGCTTCATATTTTATAGAGAAAAATTGAAACCATTTACTGCGAACTTTCCTCTTCCTCATCTCCTATCATTCAGATGCTTCTTCCACTGTCTTCTGCTTTACCGCTGTCTCACACGATGAAGTGGCCTAACTCCTTACCAAGGTTAACCCATCCACCTGGTCAAGCAATCTCATTATAGCTCATCCTCCTCAATAGAGTGCCTCCTGTGTCATACCCACTCTATCATTTATTTTCAAACTCTCCCTTTCTACTTGCTCATTACCTACATACATACTCATGTATCATGACTTCCCCATCTTCAAAAATGATTCCTAATTACAATTCTATATCTCTTCTGTCCTTTGTAATTAAATTTCTCAAAAAAACTTCATAAAAGTCAATAGTAGTATTGACTTTTGTCTCACTCTTCTTAACCCATTACAATCTAGCTTCTTACCTGTTATCATTCCACCAAAACTACTCCTTCCAAAGTTACCAGAGATTTCTTAGTTGCCAAATCCAATGGCTTTTTCTCAGTCTTCATACTCCTTGAAATCGCTGTAGCCTTTAACACTGTTGATCATGCTCTCCTCCTTGATACTCTTCTCTAAAGGTCCTTGGAAGACCATTTTCTCCTGATTCTCTTATCCTCCCTCTCCTTCATAGCTTCCTTTGTTAAATTATTATCACATAGCTCTCTCCTACCATAAGTGCCCCTCATAGTTCTCTCCTGGGCCCTCTTCTCTTCTCTTTCTATACTACTTCACTTGGTGATGTCATCAGCTCTCATGAATTTAATTACCATCTTGACCTCCCTCTCCCTCTCTTTTGACTTCCCATTTCTTGTCTCCAAAGACCTTCCAGATATCTTGAACTAGATGTCCAGTAGAATTCTTAAACCACACATGTCCAAAACAGAATTGATTGTCTTTCCCCCAAATCCTCTCTACCCTCTATATCCCCTTTTACTGTAGAGGACAATACCATCCTCCTAGTCTCAAACTTGCAACTATGAGGCATCATTGACTCCTTACTATCTCTCACCATCCTTCATATCCAATCTGTTGCCAAGGCCTGTTTATTTCACCTTTGCAATAAGTCTCCAAAATATGCCCTCCTCTTCTCTGATACTGCCACCACCCTAGTACAAGTTCTCCTAACCTCATAACCACTAGACTGGATTATTACTATAGTCTACTGGTGGGTGTGAGTGACTCAAGTCAAGAGTCAAGTCAAGACTTGAGTCTCTCCCCACTCCAATTAATCTTTCACTTATCCACCAAAATTATTTTCCTGAAAAGTAGGCCTGATCACTCCACATACCCCACTCTAGTAGCCCCCTATTTCCTCCAAGACATAGAAAGTGCTCTGTTTGGCATCCAGTGCCCTTCATAATTGAATGCCTCTTACCCTTTTAGTCTTCTTACATTTACATTACTTTTATTTTATACACACTCTTCAATCCAGTGGCACTAGCTTCCTAGTTGTTCCATGACTAAGACCCTCCATTTCTCGGCTCTCGACATTTTCTCAGATTATCTTCCTACCTGGAATGCTTTCCTTCCTCAAATCCACCTACTGATCTCCCTGGCTTTTTTTAAGTCCTGACTAAAACCCTTCTTTTATAGGAAAAGCCTTTTGCAACTCCTCTTAATTCTAATAATTTCCTTTTATTAATCATTTCCTAATTTTCTGTGTATAGCTTGTTTGTATATATTTGTTTGCTGATTGTCTCCCCCATTAGATTATAAACTCCCTGAGGGCAGGCACTGTCTTTTGTCTCTTTTTGTAAACCTAGTTTTTAGCATAGTGCCTGGCACATAGTAGACATTTAATAAATATGTTTGATTGATTACTTTCCTAAGACTGTAGACAGTATCAGGTGTAGTATTTGAACTCAGATCTTTTTATTCCAGAGTCATTGTCATTTCACCTATGCAACACTGCTAATGAAGCAAATGATTTTCCAGAAAGTCCAGTTTCATATAGGAGATTCTGCTAAGAAAGACAGATGGGGGGGCGGCTAGGTGGCTCAGTGAGTAAGAGCGCCGGCCTCGGAGTTTGGATGACCCGAGATCAGATCCGGCCTCAGAAATTGAGCACCCACGCATAAATAATGACTAGCCGTGTAACCTTGAGCAAGTTACTTAATCCTAATTGCTTTAAAAAAAAAAAGACAGACAGATGGTCATACTGCCAAATCATTCAATCCAGAAAGAAGAACTCAACACCTATATTATCAATTGTACCACCTCTGATAAAGACAGAGAGATTAATGTAGGATATATGTAAGGGTGAGTGGATGAGAACAATTCCTTCCTCTCTTACACATGTGCATAGAGAGAATTCTAGATGTGATGCATAGGAGTAATGCTTCTGTATAGGCTAGAAATCCTTACAATTCTTTTTATTTTTGTCAATGTTTTGAAATGCTTGTGTTTGCTGATAATTATTAGGTTCATAAAAATAGTACTTCCCTTCACAAAAAAAATGTAATATAGCAAAAGGGGTACTAGAAGCTGAGCCAGGAACCTTCTGTTTTGGGAGATTGCTGGGGTAGTATTTTATCAGTTTTGTTATATTTCATCTCACCTTCCCATTAAAAGGAACCAGAGGCTATGGATACCTCCATACCTATCCCACCAAAAACATGTTTTCTTTTGCCTCATGACTTTTGCAAGGTGGTTGATCATTTGGATCAATTACTTCTTACTAGAGTTATAATGGCTTTGTTGTTGTTGCTGTTGTTGTTACTGAAAGTACTGAAAAGAGCTTTGGATTTAGAGTTAGAAGACCTGGTTCTCCATCCATTCAGAGCTACAAATAGAGCAAGATAATTGAGGATTTTGCACTAGGATACCATATTTAGAGGAAACCGACAATCCATACTTTACTTAAGAAATGTAAGGAAAAAAACAGAGCTTATCACTAAAGTCAGAAGGAATATTTAGTTAAAATAGGATGCTAACAGATAGCATACTAGAGTGAAATTCTTCCACCCACCCTGTTCTCTCCCCAGGGGTACTCCCCATCCTCACCAGTAACATCCTTCACAGTGTGATTTCTTCATGATTTCCTACTGTGTCTGCCTCCCTTTGACAGAGTGGAGTCCCACCCAGCCCCTTAATTAATTGAGGACACATTTTATATTGCTTGCTTCAGGCAAGCTTCATGGTTCCTGATCCCTGACTAAAAGTTCCTAGTTACATCTCTGGCCCCAAGACTGTCATTCACCAACTATGTGGTCTTTGAAAAATCAGATACTATCTTTAAGATTCAGTTTTCTCGGGGCGGAGCCAAGATGGCGGAGTAGAAACAGCTCGTCCAAGCCTCTCTGCCCCCAGATTCTCCACAAACTATGTAAAAAACGACTCTGAAAATCTTCTGGAGCCCCAGCACCCACAGAACGACACAGAGAAGCTAACCTCCCACTGAGGACAGCCCAGCACCCTGCAGGAAGGACCAGCGCAGTGGTCTGGGAGCCGGCAGAGCGCAGAGCGCAGGAACCGAGCCGAGCCCAGGTCCACGTGAGCCGAGGTTTTAGCCCCAGGGCGGCAGGGCCAGCAGCCGGCTGGAGGAACCCCAGAACACCAGGAACTGTGGAGACGCCAGAATTATCAACATAGACTTGCCTAGGACAAAGTAAGAGGTTAGTGTCCCATGGACTTTGGGACCTGTATTTGGGGAATGCGTCAGCTCCCTCCCCTGGGGGCTAGAAGCTGCTGAGGAGACACGCCACTGTGTAGTTTTCAGAGGCATTTCCGGCTCCCAGCCTACAAATCGTGGGGAGATCCAGCGATCAGTCTTGGGGGGTAATCGCTCTTGCTTTAACCTCCCTGGATCTGGATTGTGATCTAGGGTGGAAGTTGTGGGTGGGTTTACAGCTTGCCAGAAACGGAAGTTGCCCCCTACATGTTCGGGACGAAAATTCCTCTATCTGGCCTTAAAGCCATAGTGTGGCAACAAGCCCAAAAGTCAAGCAATTAAGTGGCAACATGCCAAGGCAAAGGAAACAGAAAATGCAACCCTAGACTCCTATTTTGGGGGCATAGAGCAGGAAAAGGACTGTGAGGTCAGAAGTCCTGCTCCAAAAGCCCCAGGGGAAAACATGAGTAGGTTGCAGGCCATAGAGGACCTTAAGAAGGACTTTAAAAATCAAACAAGAGAAGTGGAGGAAAAATTGGAAAGAGAAATGAGAAGGATGCAGGAAAAGTATGAAATGAGGGTCAACAGCCTGACTGAGGAAAACAACACCTTAAAAAATAGACTAACTCAAATGGCTAAGGAGGCCCAAAAGGGCAATGAGGAGAAGAATGCCTTAAAAAGTCGAATTTGCCAGATGGAAAAAGAATCTCAAAAGTTCACTGAGGAGATTCATTCCTTCAGAGTTAGACTGGAGCAAATGGAAGCTAATGACTTTATGAGAAATCAAGATGCTGTTAAGCAGATCCAAACAAATGAAAGATTAGAAGGCAATGTGAAATATCTCATGGGAAAAACCACTGACCTGGAGAATAGATCCAGGAGAGACAATTTAAAAATTATTGGACTACCTGAAAGCCATGATCAAGGAAAGAACCTAGAAATCACCCTTCAAGAAATTCTCAAGGAAAACTGCCCTGATGTTTTAGATCCAGAGGGCAAAATAGAGGTTGAAAGAATCCACCGATCACCTCCTGAAAAAGATCCCAAAAAGAAAACTCCCAGAAATATTATAGCCAGGTTCCAGAATCCCCAGATCAAGGAGAAAATACTACAAGCAGCCAGGAAGAAACAATTTCAATATTGTGGAAACACAATCAGAATAGCCCAGGACCTGGCAGCTTCTACACTGAAGGATAGAAGGGCATGGAATATGATATTCCAGAGGGCAAAAGAGCTGGGAATGAACCCAAGGGTTACCTACCCAGCAAAACTGAGTATTTTGTTTCAGGGGAAAATATGGTCATTCAGTGGAATAGAGGACTTTCAAGCATTCTTGAGGAAAAAACCAGAGTTGAATAGAAAATTTGACATCCAGACGCAAGAAGTAAGAGATGCCTGAGAAGGTAATCAGGGAAAAGAAATCGAAAGGAACTTATTAAAGTTGAACTATTTACATTCCTATATGGAAAAGCAATATCTGTGACTGATGATATCTTTCCCACTATGAAAATAATGGAAGAAGGGGGTGTGGTCATACGGATACATATGTGAATGTGTGTGTATATGGTTACAGTTATATATGGATAGAGGGCATAGGTTGATTTTGTTGGGAAGGGAGAGTACTCAAGGGATGAAATTATGAGGTGAGAGAGGAAAGTGGCAAGAGGAGAGGGGGAGAGACATGGTAAGGTAAACTATCTCATGTAGGGGAAGTGGGTGCAAAGGAGGGGGAGAATAAGGAAGGCTAAAAAGGCAAAACCACATTCACATTGAATTTGGTTCAGGGAGAAAATGACATACATACTAAATGGGATATCTCAACCTGCAGCAGGAAAGGGGGAAGGGGGATGAGAGGAGGGATGATGGATGGGAGGGAATCCTTGGGGTGAGGGGAGGTTGGAAGTACCCACTATAGAAGAGGGACAGGATCATGTAGGGAATGGACCAGGTGGGGGGTGGGATGAGTGGGAGGGAATTATAAGCAGCCTTGAACAATATATCTACTATGATAATGTTTTGCATAGCTAGACATGTACAACATATACTGAATTACTTATATCCCAAGAAGGAATGGGTGACAAGGGAGGAAGGAAATGGATCTGAAATTCGAGGTCGTAACATTAAATGTTTCAAATATATATATAAATACTATTATTAATACTCTTTTGCCTATAATTGGGAGATAAGATGTGCAGGCATTGGGACACAAAGATTTATCTTCCTCTAATGGAAAAGTCGATGGGGGTATGGGAGAAGGTATGGGAGAGAGCAGATTGGAGGAAGCGATATCTTGTGGGACTGCTATTCTGGGAGGTTGGGTAGGGGAATAATGGGGGGAAAATGACTGTAACTCAAAATCTGGCGGAAATGAATGATGTAAAACAGAAGTTAATAAAGTATTTGTTATAGTAAAAAAAAAAGATTCAGTTTTCTCATATTTATAATAATAATAATAATATCTTATATGTAGCACTTCAAGGTTTATAAAGCATTTACTTACATTATCCCATTTGATCTTCACAACTTTGCAAGGTAGTTATTATTATTTTTCCCATTTTATCAATGGCAAAACAAAGGTTGAAAGGGTTAATTGGTTTACCCAAGGTGACACAACACTGAGGTAGGATTTGAATTTAGGTCTTCCTGATTCTAAATCCAGCAGTCTTTCTCCTATGCCACCTTAGTTCCCTCAACAGCCTCATGTAGTTGTGATGCAAATGAATTAACAAAAATGCAAAGCACCCTGTAACCACAAAGTGTTAGACACACATGGGCTCTTAATTGTTGTGTGAGCCTCCCCAGCCTTTGACCCAGACTTGCACCATGGACTATTTGTTATATTGAATCGTAACATTTCTTTGGTACAAGGATTGGTGAATATCACAAGACAAATTCTACTTCCCCAAACATAACTATAGTAGATGAATACTTGATATGAATCAACCCATAAAACAGGCTTGTTAATTCAATGTCATTGTCCATCAGTTCTAGTAGAATCAAGGTATCTATTACGCATATGTGGAGAGGGAGGAGAAGAAAAGTCATCAACATACCAATTTTAATAAAAAGGGAAGGAGAATCACATCCTAATCATACATTTATGAACCTTAGGGCAGAAGATCCTCACTCCAACTTTGCCTAGAATAGGCCACCTTAGGAATGAGATCATTTCTGATAAGCCATCTTCCCAATGGAGACATACGACCACTATCTTGGACCACGCAAGGGAACAGGAATAGGACGAAAATTAAGAACAAAGGAATACCTCTGTTTTATAATATCCTTTTGACTCAGAACAATGAAGTCAACATCACTGAAGCTATGCATTCAGAAGGTCTACAACTTCACCTTCCCTAAATGGAATCAGCTAAAGTTCTGGTCAATCAATCAATCAAAAAGTATAGAGGTGGGAGGGAGGTAAGGTGTAAGAAGACTAGAAAAATATGGGGAGGCTAGATTATGAAGGGCTTTGAATGCTAAACAGAGTATTTAATTCTAGAAGTGATAGCCTATATCTAATATAGTAAAATCACTTTTGTAAGCTATAAAGAATGGCTGAATCAGGGAGAGACTTAAGGCAGGAAGATAAACCAATAGGCTAATAAAATTGTCTGCACTTGAAGAGATGAGGTCCCAAACCAGGAGGTATCGGTATCAGAGGAGAAAAGGAGGGATAATTGAGAGATGTTACAGAGATGAAATAGTCAGGCCTTAGCAATAGATTACATATGGAGGGTAAAAGATAGTAAAGAGTTGAAGATGATATTTAGGTTGCACCCCTGGGGGACTGGGAGATGGTAGTAGTTTTAACAAAAATAGGGCAGTCTGAAAGGAGGGAGGGTTTGGGTGGAAAGCTAATGAGGTAAAGTTTGGACATGTTGAGTTTAACCAGATATCTAGTTCTAGATGTCTCATAGGCAGTTAGAGATGTCAGAGTGGAGGTTAATGGGGCTGACAAAGCGGGTATGGGCTAGAGAGGAAGGAAGAAAAGAAAGAAAGAAGGAAAGAAGGAAGGAAGGAAGGAAGGAAGGAAGGAAGGAAGGAAGGAAGGAAGGAGAAGGGAAGGAAGAAGGAAAAGTCATTGAAACATCTTATTTCTTTTTAAATGGAGAGAAAAGGAGACCCAAAAGAAACACAAACAAGCAGGAAAACTTTGAAAGCTACAAACTGAACTTATTGTATACTTAAAAAGAAAAGCAACCTGTACATAATTTAGATCTATAGTTTCCTATGCAATCCCCTTGCTCTTTTCTATTATGTATATGGAAATGTTCATTTTATTTGATGTTTGTTAAGTTTAGCATAATAAATTTTTAAACTTGTGTTTATTCATATGTTTAACAAATATTTACTCAGTGTCTACTATGTGCAAACTGAAGGGCAGAATATGATAGAATCAATAGAGAGCCACCCTCAGAGTCAGGAATTGTTGTTCAGTTGTTTCAGTACAGTCTAACTCTTTGTGATTCCTTTGGGGTTTTCTTGGCAAGGATACTAGAGTGGTTTGCCATTTCCTTCTCCAGTTCATTTTACAGATAAGGAAACTGAGGCAAACAGGGTTAAGAGACTTGCTAAAGGTCACACAGCTAATAAGTGTTTGAGGTCAGGTGAATTCAGATCCTCTTGATTCCAGGCCCAACTTTCAGGAGGGCTTGAGTTCAAATCCCATTTATAACACAGGTTGGAAGACCCTGGGAAAGTGCCCGCAAGCAACTTTATAAGGTTATAAATTGCAAAGTCAGTACCTAAGTACATTAGAAGAGGTAATTTCCTCACTGGGAGTTTTCTCTCTCTCAACTAAATTATAGGTCCAAATAAAAGGGCAAGCCATGGTGTTAGAGTCTATAGGGATCACAGAAAACCCATGAGCCATAATCTTTGTCCTGGGGGAGCTTTTAATTTAATTGAGAGGCAAGACACATCAAACAATAGTAAACATTCCAAAACAACATATAAGAAAGGGAATAATTATAAATTCTAGATTATTCATGTATTGGTTCAGGGAGAAAAGGTAGCCTAAATGGAGTGGTCAAAGAAGGTCTCATGGGGAGGCAAGAGCTAAGCAAAGCCTTAAAGGGAAGACCGAATTTAGGTAAACAGAGGAAAAACAGGAGGGTATTCCTTAAGAGAGAAAACAAAGCAGATTTTTTTTTCCCATCCCTTTGGAACACATTAATTTGGGGACAACTCTTCCCATAATCTTAGTAAATATTCAAATTGCATATTCTATGTAAATAACTCTAGGGATTTCATTCTTTGAACTGGTTTATTCATTTCCATGAGATGTACTTGAAAGAATTTCTTGGTATTAGAATACACATTTTCTGTGACACATTGAAGAAGAATGTAACCAAAACAGGTTCTAAGCCTTTCTGCAAACTCTTTGCAAAGCAAATTTCACTTCCATTAAACCATTCTTTCTGATGTATCTATACCTATTTTTCTATCTATCTATTTATGTATTTATTTTCATTTCCTCAAAGTTCTACTTCCTTTCTTTTCTCTCAATTGGCTCAAATGGGTACTGCATTAATTCCACAGGCAACCCCATGTGAAACAGGGTAAAGCTTCACTATCACACACTGACAAACCTGCAAATAAGAACTGTTCCCCTTATCCTATCTCTCTCTCTTTCCCTTCCTCCTGTGAGGAAATCAAATCCTGCCCTTATGGTTTCCCTTCTCCCTGCTTAATGGGGATATAGCAAGGCCATAAATTTTCATCAAGGCTGAAACAGGAATAGTGCTCTAGAGGATTCAAATTTAAGATAATTTATGAGGAACCAATCTGAAGAAAGATCATGGAACCTCCAGTTTAATTGGGGTGATTCAGAAGGCAAGGCATCTGTCAATGAGGAAGGAGATAATAATGCATGGTTGAAAATGTAAACAGTTCTACATTCCTTCCTCATTCTGATTTTGTTTGACAGCTCTCTTTTGGACTTTTCCCCCTATTTTCCTATCCCCAATCTACTCCTTTTCTGTCTGCATGATTCCCTGTCCCTTTCTCGTATAGGTAAATGGAGATAGAAGTAGAGGGGGGTCTTATTTTGAATATATTAGCAGTGGTCCCATGAGTTTCCCTCCCCTCACCAGACTAAAAGTAATGGGGGGGAGGGGGCCCTGCACAAGCTGTCAATCTTTCTATCAGATTAAAAAAAAGCATTAAAGATCTTACTGTTTTCATTGATAATGCTTTTACTGTCACTCCTGTCCCCCAACTCACTGCATATTTATCCTTTCTTGTTGAAAAATTATGACTTCATTTATATTTCAGAGGCCAAGCAGAAACTTTAATTTTGTCAACATTGTCAGGGTACAGTGAATATAGTCAAGGCAACATGAAACATCTGTAATACCTGCAATGCCAGCTCATATGTTATTGTTCTCCATTTTTTTCAGAAGAGCACAAGTAAAAGATCCATCCCAGAGGATGACAATAAAGGAATTTTGTGTGTGTGTGTGTGTGTGTGTGTGTGTGTGTGTGACAGAGACACAGAGAGAGCAACAGAGAGACAGAGACAGAGACATAGAAACACACTCACAACTCACAGAGAGAGAGAGAGAGAGAGAGAGAGAGAGAGAGAGAGAGAGAGAGAGAGAGAGAGATGTGATTAACATTGGGATAGCCATTGAGTATATTTCCCAGAATGGAAAGGATTCTTATTTGTTTACCTTTCTCATGATCCATTTTCATAGGATGATGTTTTATCATTCTATCCTTGAGAAGGACAGTTAGCAGTGATAGAATGAAGGTTACCCCTGACATAAAATGTTTCCTCTGAAAGCAAGAATGCTTTCATAAAATAAATGAATGGATGGATGGATGGATGGATGGATGGATGGATGCAAAAGGATTTATTAAGTGCTTACTATGTGTCATGCACTGTGCTGAACATTGGGGAAGCAAACACACACACCAAAAAGTACCAAAAAAAAATAATATCCTGTCAAGAAATTTATATTTTAACATGGGAAGATAACACATATAGGTGAGCTGTGACCAGGGAGGGATATTTTTGCATAGAAAGTCATGAAGATCCAAGTAGAGCCATGACACAATTGATTGACAGGTTCTTTGCAGAAGTGCTAGGATTGATTTTAATAGTATATTGAGAGTTAAAAGAGGAAAGTGGGGAAGGGGAGGAAGTAGGTACAATGTCAGAAGGGTATAGAAAGCAGAAAGATACAAAGATAGCTGGAATACAGTATGGTGAAATTGGGTCAGACTAAATATGGGGAATTTTGGCCAATCAGGAGCCCAGGAGTCCAGAACAGGAACTGGAACAAGGTCAAAGATTTAGAGCTAAAAGAAGCTTTAGAAATCATCTCATTAAAAATCCTCTCTACCGCCTCCTTGCCCCCACTATACTGATAATGAAGTGAAAATTTGGACAGTTGGATATGAAGCCAGTGGCAGAACCAGAATTCAAATCCATGTCTTCTGACTCCAAATATAGGTTTGCTTGCTACTGAATCAAATCACTTTTCTGAATCTACTCATTCCTGATACAGACCTACACCAGTTCCAAAGACTAAGGGGCCAGTGTCAAGTATTTTTTTTTCTTTCTCTTTCTCTCTTTCTAACTATTCCTTCTTTTGTAAGCCTCAGCAACAAGGGTAACAGGCAGCTCTCAATTATCTGGGGAATTCAGTTGATGCCTGAATGCAACCTCTTTTCCCTTTTTCTGGACATGGTTGTCTTTTTTTTTCTTTGCAGTGTTAGGTCTTTTTTATTTGTTTGTTTTCTTTTTTGCTGAATGTCAGCACCTTCAGCTGAAGATAGACAGGAACGAGGACAAGATGTGAAATATAATAGATCAATCCATTTTGTTACTTCCTAGAGCAGCTGCTACTGAATTGTTGGAAATAAAGACCAGAATTAAGTTTGTAGATTATCAGTAGATATAACTTTACCCCTGCTATATCTCAGTCATGCATCATTAGTGATGAGGCTACTATATTCCAGTAAACCAGCCCAGGGGAACATCATCACCATCAAGTAACTGCATGAAAATACCTATATGGAAGTGGAACTAGGCTTTGGGTAGTAGGCAGTCCCATTTCAATTACAAGTGCCTGAGGCCAGTCCAGGGGATAGCATAGATGAGACTATTCTCCCTCCACTCCTACAACTACCAAAAGAAAAACAAAAAACCTTCTTCTACCATGCTTGAAATCCAAGGATAAACATAATTTCTTTTTTTGTTTTGTAGATTATACAAAACAGACAAACAAACAAATGAATAAATGGGAAAATAAATAAATGAATAGATATATAAATAGATAAACAAATGGAAGGAAGGATAGAAGGAAGGAGAAAGGGACAACAAGAGAAAAAAAGAAAGAGGAAGGAAGGAAGGAAGGAAGGAAGGAAGGAAGGAAGGAAGGAAGGAAGGAAGGAAGGAAGTGATATGGATACAAAGGTGCCCTAAGGGTCAATATTAATGATTATTTTCCCAGGCCCCCTGAGGGGAGTTTGAGGCTTTTTTTTTTTTTGGATAATTACATTTATTAGGAAGTTTTTCCTTATTTCATGTTAAGATCTGCCACTGCAACTTCCACATATTGTTTTGAATTCTGCCTTCCAGTGCCAAACAAAACAAAGCTAATCCCTTAAAAATGTACTTTATTGATGCCCTTTGTCTTTATATCAAAGTCATTTCTTTTGTTAAATTTGTTTTTTATATTTAAAACATTTAATTTTAAGACCTCGAATTTCAGATCCATTCCCTTCCTCCCTTGCCACCCATTCCCGCTGGGAAGATAAGTAATTCAGTATATGTTGTACATGTCTAGCTATGCAAAACATTATCATAGTAGATATATTGTACAAGGCTGCTTATAATTCCCTCCCACTCATCCCAACCCAGACCTGGTCCATTCCCTACATGATCCTGTCCCTCTTCTATAGTGGGTACCTCCAACCTCCCCTCACCCCAAAAATGCCCTCCCATCCATCATCCCTCCTCTCATCCCCCTTCCCCCTATTCTGCTGCAGGTTGAGATATCCCATTTACTATGTATGTCATTCTCTCTCTGGACCAAAATCAATGTGAATGTGGTTTTGCCTTTTTGCCTTCCTATTCTTCCCCTCCCCTGCAACCACTTCCCCTTGCTTCTTCTACATGAGATAGTTTACCCTACCCTGTCTCTCCCCATCTCCTCTTGCCACTTTCCTCTCTCACCTCATAACTTCACCCCTTAAGTATCATCCCTTCCCAACAAATTCAACCTATGCCCTCTATCCATGTATACCTGTAAACATATATACACACATTCACATATGTATTCATGTGTCCATATACCCTTATTCCATTATTGTCATACTGAGAAAAGTTTCATCAGTCACAGTTATTGTTTTTCCATGTAGGAATGTAAATAGTTCAACTTTGATAAGTTCCTTTTGATTTCTTTTCCCTGATTACCTTCTCAAGCATCTCTTGCTTCTTGTGTCTAGATGTCAAATTTTCTACTCAACTCTGGTTTTTTTGCTCAAGAATGCTTGAAAGTCCTCTATTCCACTGAATGACCATATTTTCCCCTGAAACAAAATACTCAGTTTTGCTGGGTAGGTGACCCTTGGCTTCATTCCCAGCTCTTTTGCCCTCTGGAATATCATATTCCATGCCCTTCGATCCCTCAGTGTAGAAGCTGCCAGGTCCTGGGCTATTCTGATTGTGTTTCCACAATATTGAAATTGTTTCTTCCTGGCTGCTTGTAGTATTTTCTCCTTGATCTGGGGATTCTGGAACCTGGCTATAATATTCCTGGGAGTTTTCTTTTTGGGATCTTTTTCAGGAGGTGATCTGTGGATTCTTTCAACCTCTATTTTGCCCTCTGGGTCTAAAACATCAGGGCAATTTTCCTTGAGAATTTCTTGAAGGGTGATTTCTAGGTTCTTTCTTTGATCATGGCTTTCAGGTAGTCCAATAATTTTTAAATTGTCTCTCCTGGATCTATTTTCCAGGTCAGTGGTTTTTCCCATGAGATATTTCACATTGCCTTCTAATCTTTCATTTGTTTGGATCTGCTTAACAGCATCTTGATTTCTCATGAAGTCATTAGCTTCCATTTGCTCCAGTCTAACTCTGAAGGAATGAATCTCCTCAGTGAGCTTTTGAGATTCTTTTTCCATCTGACAAATTTGACTTTTTAAGGCATTCTTCTCCTCATTGCCCTTTTGGGCCTCCTTTGCCATTTGAGTTAGTTTATTTTTAAGGCGTATTTTCCTCAGTCAGGCTGTTGACCCTCATTTCATACTTTTCCTGCATCTTTCTCATTTCTCTTCCCAATTTTTCCTCCACTTCTCTTATTTGATTTTTAAAGTCCTTCTTAAGATCCTCTATGGCCTGTAACCTGCTCGTATTTTCCTTTGGGGCTTTTGGAGGAGGATTTCTTACCTCGCAGTCCTTTCCCTGTTATATTGATACCTTTGTTTAGCTATTTGGTAAGTCTCAGGCACATATGCTTTTGCGTCAATAAAGCTCCCTTTGGCTAAAGAGAAGGTCTGATTGAATTCTTTCAAAACTGAACCAGATGTCCCTACTCTGACTTCATCAGGAAGGAAGGAAGGAAGGAGAGGAGAGAAGGAGGGAAGGAAGGAAGGAAGGAGGGAAGGAAGGAAGGAAGGACAGAAGGAAGGAAGGAAGGAAGGAAGGAAGGAAGGAAGGAAGGAAGGAAGGAAGGAAAGAAAGGAACAAGGGAGAAAAAGTCTGACAAAAGGCAGATTTAAAAGTCCTCTTCTAGTAAAGTATCACTTTATGTTCACATGAGAATCTCTAATAGATGGAGCCACAGAGATAGCTCTTCAATTATCCTCTAAGCATCACTATGCTCACAAAAGGGATTCACCAATGTCCAGAAGAATGTCCTGCATCATCTACCAAGTATCAGTCCTAATGGCAATGTCCTCCATGTGCTCTATTTTGTTTAACATTGTACTAATTTCATCCACCCGCAGAATACTACACTGAATCCTCAATTAGATCTAATCATTAAAAAAATCAGGCCAGTAACTCACACAGGAAAAATCAAGAAGATGAAAAAGTTTGTTTCTCAGACTATTTATGTTAGACATGCAGCTGGATAATCAGCCCATGGAGTTATTGCATCTGCCTATTCATCTTGGTCAGGCACACATTTAAACAATAAATAGACCCCAGAACTAAATAGGAAAAGGTGGACAGTCAGGAAACACATTTGGTAAATTTTTAACTGTTTTCCATCATCCCAAATTGCTTCCTGATGCAGAGGTTTATATTCCAATGAATCATAGAGAAACAGAATCTCTGAAGAATTAGCCTTGCAGTTGACTCTAAGGACAATGGAAAGATGCAGAGTAGGTTTAAAGAAAATACACAATATTATAAAAATATAACTTAGAAAAAAATGAAACTCATCACCAAGGATTTGTAGGAAGGGCAAATGAAGTACATACATCATGTAGAGGGAATGAAACAAAATGAAGCACAGCCTGAATGGTACTCTCACAGTAGTAAAGGAACCAGAGGAAGGCCTCCAATTTGTTGGGTGTGGAGGATATTGAAAATGTGTGGACAGGAATCTTGCAGTGTGAGGAAGCATGGAAGGAGTACAATCTATATCCATGAAAGAGGGAGTGGCTGACCATATTGATAAGACCATAAATCCATTGCTATATTGACATAAGGATCACTCTTTAATGGATTAAATTTTAAGTAGGTTGAACATATTGTTAGCAGCAGGTGGAGTTTAGGTGTGGAACTTAACTAGTTCTGCAAACAAAAGACAGATAAGTTTGGAAGGCAGAAGAGAGGCAAAAAGGTCAAAAGCAAAGAATTCTACCCACCTCAAGAGGATAATGAAGTAGAAAACCAGTAGAGAGCTTCAAAATAGTATGAAAATCTGATGTCAAGGTCTTGGAGGAGGAAGAGAAAAGTTAGAAAGAAGAGGCTAAAAGAAAGGTGAAAAGTCATCAAAAATGACATTTTTGTAGAGCAAAATTTCTCTGTTAGTTGTGAGACTAAATACATTGATTTCCTTAGATAAAGGCATGAATATTATTTAAGTTAAGAAAAACGATAGCATATAAACACAAAAAGGGATAGTGAGGGATGGATTATTTTTGTTGTTACTCCACTCCAACATGCCTCCACCTCACAGTGGCCAAAAGACAAATGTATAATGGCTTTCTGGGACCTTTAAATGTTAAAAGGAAACTTAGGAAAATGTATATTTCCTTTATCACTCCTTAGTTTGATGTTATTTTAAATTCCTTTTCCAAAATCTATGAAAATGAACAATCCAATCTGAGTTCCTATGAGGTTATTCTTTCACTCTGATTATAAGCCTTGGATTTTGAATGGGGTTCAAAATGGCATCAGTTATCTTAAGTTATTTGAGATGTTAGGCATCTAGACTTCCTTCTCTTCCATTCATCTTGTCGTCCTCAAGTCACCTTCTACTGTGCTTAGCCTGTTAGGTTCAGGTGGACAAAACAAGACTGAAAACTGTTAATTTCTGTGGGTGGGAGGAATTTGTCTGTTGGGTGTTCTTTATCAAAACTCTTATTAGCTCAGCTTGTCTCCTCTTTCCAGCTATACCTCCTGTGTAGACAATTGTACATAATGGCCCTGTGTGTTTTTAGAAATTGCATCCTTAATGCCAGCAGACAGAGCAATGGGAAGGTCTGATATAAAAAGTAATAATAATTGACATTTCTTAGCCTTTGTTCCACAAGTTGTGACATCCATCCCCATTGGCTTGACACTGTACTACAATCATAGGGTCCTATTGTGAACATTTGCTTTCTACTTCAGAGAATATAGCTGCCCTTTGCACTCTAAAGAGTTTCCATAGCCCTTCATTTTCCCTTAATAGTTCCCTTTAGGAATAGCGTGACCCCTGTCTGTGATAATTACTCCATAAAATTGTATACAGTTATTCCTTGATTCATGAAATAGATGTATATATTCACAGTGACTAAATGATTTCCAGTAAAGAAAATCCTATTTGCCCAATGACTTCCACTGTATAATGGAAGACAACTTGCTTAGAAAACAACAGCAATGAACCGGGCTAAACTTTTTTTTAGTGAGAAAAGGATTAAGATTGTGACTAAACATTATAGTACACCAGCAGTATTAGGTATATTGTGAACCGTGTTCTTCATTCTCATAGAAGGGCCTTGCTAGCACATATTTTACTGATTCTGAGGTTTACTTTTTACCAGAAACCACACCATCCATCCATCCTGTCCATTCCACAGGGCACTAGTCCACAGGAATGTCTCCCATGTCTGAGAAATATTGGATATCATACTCACAGCTCTCATTAATTTTTGTGCTTTTCTCTATTCATTTGGATGTGAATGACTTCAAATGAAATGAATTGCAACCATTGCCCTTGCTAAGTTGTGAATATAAGGTACAATATGTATTCCAACCTGAAAATTCCTTCAAGTCCAAAGCATTTGGACATATAGTCTTTATAAAGTTATATTTCAAAATTGTGTAGAAAATGTTTACTATAGAGGGACAAAAAGCATACTTTAAATGTGGATGAGGTTGCTCCTAAAGGATAGGGAGTGAAATTAAAATTCCATTTCTTCAGAGAAAATATAAACCAATGAAGAAGAAAGAGCAATTTTGACAATCACTTCAATAATTTAAAGGAAAACAACACTGGACTACAGGAGCCTGATCAATGCATGACCTGTCATGACTTCAGAAGTCTGGTAGTTCAAAGTATTTCTTGCCTGTTCAAATAGGTTGTGCACTTTGGGTACAGGATAAAGGAGTGATTTATGTGTGAGGGAGAAATCCCTGAATGAGTAAAGTTTGTGTTGTCAAAACAAAACTAAAAGAGTAGAGACTCCAGTTCTCAGGAGGTGTAAAACAGCAGGTGTATAGTGAGGGTTGGACTAGATCACCTCTAACATCCCTTCCAGACTCTATTATATTAAGAACAAAATTTCAATACAATGTTTTAAAAAGGAAACTGCTTTATATCTTCCCCTTTTTCTTAGTATCACTTTGGTGTTTTTCTTCTCTCCTTTCTTTTCCCTTGACTTTAAAATTGTACCGGAATTGTTGAGATGATGCATACTTTTAAAATTCTTTAGGCTCAATACTCAACAAAGTGAGTAGGCTCATGTCTAGGGAGTTCAATTCAACTGCCAGGAGGGTGTTGCTGCAAGCTCTGCCTCTGACTTAAACTGGCTGTTAGACCTGAGGCAAGTTGCTTAATCTGGGAGGATTATAACAAACTCCATATAAATTTAAGTTGTAAATCAGCATTGACAGAGGGAATTGGAGATATGCTAGTAAAAGTTTAACAATCAGCTCTCTGGGGAGGGGGTGGGGAAGATGCAGACAGAATATATTTTCAAGTTTAATTTGCATTACTAACATTTCTCCACCATTTTATTAAAGCTAGACAATTAACAAAGCAATAAATCTAGCCCTGATCTGTAGCATTTGCAGAGGCACAAATGCTCAGACGATATAATAACACCTCTCTCTACAGCTGTCTCTAGCATACCCAATTTCCTGATGTGAAAGTTTCTCACACAAATGAAATCCTAGGTCTGAGACCTTGGATACAACTTTTTGACTGAGTCCAAGTTCTACAGAACAAATCTTTTTATTAAGGGGATTTGTTCTTTGAAATTTGGATTGTTGGAAACACAAACACAAATGATACCAAAAATCTGGGTATCAAAAGAAGTTTATTGAGGGGAAACCCAGGGGAATTGAACACCTCTGGCCAGAAGCTAGACTCTGCCTTTCTTTTGGAAGGAGGAGTGGGGGATACAAAAGTCAAGCAACTTTTATGCCATTAGTTTGATACAATACTCCCTTCAGAGGATGGACTGGTTCACCCCTCCCAATATCATACATTATCATATTATTGCTAATGAAGTTCTAATTTTATTCTGGATGCATTAAATAATATACATGATACATGAGGTTCATTAAGCAAGTGCAGTAATAACCCTGGAATACTGACCCCTCATCAGCTTGGCATAGATCTGTCCTTATCTTGGCCTGAGAGTCCCAAGGCCCCTGTATGCTTTATGATTAGTCAGATCTATCTGCTGCCTACTAGCTTCCTTTATCTTACTTTAGTAATGTCTTAGCAATTCTATGGAAGCTCAACCTCCCTACTGTTTCTCACAGTTTATTATCAGTAGTTTTTTTGTGGTTTTTTTTTTACTTCAATAATTTTTAACAGTTCTGTGGAAACTTAACCCTTTGCTATCTCTCACAGGACTCAGTCAAAGGGCTGTACTTGAGGACCTAGAAGGCTACATGTAGTCACAGGCTCCCCATCCTTGGGACTCTAGTCCCTATCCTAATATAGTACTATAATGATGAGGTCGATATTCTGATGAAGATAATCATTTTCTACACAAATGGAATGCAACAAACTGTACTTTGCAGAGCATGAAAGTAGAACTTTTCTTCCATCAAAAATGAAGATTTCAAGAAAGACTGTGCTTCCAAGCTTCAGGTGAGAATGAAGTCACTTTTCTAATTATTTCTACTGATATTTTCCCTTTTTACAGGCCATTGAATATCTTCAAAGAACTAGAATATTAAATGAGCTAAACTGTCACTGCTTGGGGTTTTAATAAATACTTTTTTAAGGATCTATAGGAACATCTGTGATAATATATGCATTTTTAAAACTCTTTGAGGAGGAAATGGACAAATTTGGCACAGTAGCTTAAATCAAGTTTAGAGAGTCAGTAAACTTGGCCATTGTCCAAACATCATCTTTACAGCTAGCTGGCTTCACCTTATTTTAAGTCTCAAGGAGAGGGGACTTCTATAATTTAAAAAAAAAAAAAAACGTTGCCATTCCACTACTTGAGAGGCTAATTCCCTTATTCAAATCTGCCCTTAGTATGCTGTTACTAAGGGGCAGTAGAGAACCTAATCAAAGGAGAAAGTTGTTAATTCACCTGTCTAGCTTTTCCTCTCAGTTATAACAGTCATTACAGCTTTAAGCCCCCTGATATCTTGAAGCATCAAGGGCTCATCTTTATAGCCTGACTCCTAGTTTTTCTTCATCCCTAATGAATAAGAAAGAGAATAGAAAGATACAGCAGGCAGTGTCCCTTGTTCACCAGAGCATCAAATTCTAAGTCAAGATTAGCCCAATTAGATCTGTGATTCCTTACATTCTGTCTGCCTTTTTCCCTTTTTTTCCTTCCCTCTGAAGAATCACTATGACCCCTCCTACATGACTTTTGACTTAATCTCTATACAATGACTTTTTAGTTAATTAACAGCCCTATTTAACCTCAGAACTGCCTTAGGTTACAATCAGATGGGTTTTTAGACACAGAACTAAAAGTTAGAGCAGAGTTTGAACAGAGAATTAATTGGTTTAACCTCAACAAAGCTTCCCCAACTATGCAAGCCAGATTTGATCAGTCTTTTCTCTAAACTCCTACAGAATTACAGTCTGTGAAAAAAAGACATTCTTGTATATACTATATTTATTTTTATATACTTATGATTATACAAGTATATTCCTGTAAGTATATTATATCCTATATAACATGATATATATTCTGTATGTATATTATACACATACACCTGTATGTATGTATGTATGTATGTATGTATGTATGTAGGCAGTCATGGTTAAGTGACTTCTGTTTGTGTCCCCAGCACTTGGCACAGTGACTGGTACATAGTAAGCACTTGATAAATGCTTGCTGAATTGACTTTCCTAGGCATTTACATAGTGCTTTATATGTGTCATCACACTTGATCCTCACAACAAATCTATAAGGAAGGTGCTATTATTATTCCCTTTTTTCAAATGAGAAAGGTAAGAGGCGAGGGTAAGTCATTTGCTCAGTATCTTACAACAAGTATCTAAGACCAATTAAACTTATATCTCCCTAACTCTAACTCTAGCTCTCTATCCACTCCACCATGTAACTGTAACATATTTGTTGAGGAGAATGATTGAAATCCCTTGAGCTCCCTTTCTTAAAATTCCACCGTTACTCTGCTTCTGATATCATTGTGGGGCCTTACAGTTGCATTTAGCTTCTTAGAACTTGCTTAAATTCAACATTTACCTATATTCATACCTCTAAGACCCAAATTCCAATCCAATAAACATTTATTAACTGCCAACTATGTGCCAGGCCCTGTGCTAAGTGCCTGAGATACAATTGATAAAAAGAAAGACAGTCCCTGCCCTTAAGGAGCTTGCATCATAGCAGGGGGAGACAACACACAAAAGCAGTCAGGAAAAGGAAGGAGGAAGTTCAAGGGGACAGGTGATGGTGGGGAAGGGGGAAGGGAGTATCTTTTCCTGTGGAATTGAAACCAGGCAGAATATCAGATGCAAAGTAGTGAGCTAAAAGTCCAGTTTCTACCCTCAATAAAGGAAGGCATTGGGAAGAGTTTGGTATTCCATCTTCCAGCACTGAATTGAATCCCCCTCCAATAGATCTTATGAAATCATAGTAAAAGAAAGAGCATTTATTAAAACATAATGTAAAATAAATAATAAAAATCAAACAGGAAATATTCTTGCCACCATTTCTTAAAGCTACTACCTCCCCAACTTCCTGGGACTTCACTAGAAGCTTCAGGAACACTTCCTCTGTAATTTCACCTCACCTTCAAGCATCTTCAACATATTGAGAGACGTAGACAGTATTACTATCTCCTCATCATCCCACTTTTCTCCTCCTTACTGTGGAAGGAGAGACCCCTCAATCATTTGAGGAAGGTGATAGGGAGATTCATTGTAGCTCTTGGAAACCATGGGCTTCTTGACTGATAATCATTAAATGTAATTTTTTGGCCAAAGTCTGAACTAATCAATTAGACTGCCTTGCTTTGCTTCAAAAGTTCCCTTTCCTGTGTCCACAACTCCAGAGACCAGATAACATTGAATAGTGAAATTTCTCTTATCTTGGGGACATACTTCATACGGGGCGGGGGAGAGAACAGAGATATCTTGACATCATAAATTTCAACTGATCCTACTTTGTCTATTGTCTTGTCAATCTGTATTGACAACTAAGAAAATTCCTTTCCCATGGTATGGATAGAAAACATCTGGAGACCATAAATCTGAGGGACATAGACATCCTGGGGTTGTCCAAGAACATATAAAATAACTGTCATTCTTATATCATGAGTCAGAACTTTGGTTTTAGCTTCTTATACAAACAAGCTCACTAGCTTGGTCTAGCTTTAAGGGAATAAATAAAGTGAATTTACATATCACCTAGCCTGTTTGTCTCCTTTAACTAATTTGAAAATTAACATGGTAGAAACTGCTAATGGTCATAGATATCTTGACTTTTCTCCCACTATTTCCTATACCTGCTACGCAATAGACTGTCTAAACCCTGGTCTCTGGTCACCTTGTCTGCCTGTTGCTGCTTCTCCTCCTACCAAGGGCTCTAGTATCACCTCAGTCAAATGCAGTGGGGAGAAAATGCTTCCCATCATTAGTTTTGGTATTGGTTAAGCATGACTGAAGGAAGAAGCCTCATGCTTCTGACTCAGGAATAAACTTGGTACAGTGCACTATTATTTTTTCTTCTCTCTCTGGTTCTGTAGTCTTTTCCTTCCTTTAAGATGCAGCTTGGGCACCATATTCTATATGAAGTTTTGCCTGAAACCCCCCGCCCCAACTACCGGCATCTTCCTCCCCAAATTCCATTATATTTGACTACTTTGTGAGTTTGTGTTTATTAATATGTGTGTGTTTACTTGTTGTTGCTCCTTATTAGATGTAAGCTCACCAAGAATAGAGATTATTTCAATCTTTGCACCGACATCTCTAGTACCTAGCACAGCATCTGGCATGCAGTAGATGACTGATTGATGGATCTTGAATCTTCCTGTTTGTCATCTCTCTCCAATGACCTCCATTCATTCTCCTCAAAGCATTCTAAAATCACTCCCATCCTACAAGAGACCAAGTGGATCAGCTGGCAAAATTCCTACCCCATCCAGGAATTGGGCTTCCTGAGATAAGGAGGCAAATTGAAGCAATACTAGAGATGTCCGTGAATGGCAAGAGAAACCTCTGCTATTCCTTATTAAATAATCAATCTAGCTCAGCATTAGAGATGTAATATAGATATAATCCCAGAAAGCTTTGGGGTTTCTAAAGGCTAAGAAAGTTAGTATATCCTTGCAATTGTCACATTTTAAGTACATTCCAACTTAGTTGAGGGCTGGGCCAACCCTGCCAAATTATAGGAATATGAGGGACACTAATGGAAGGTTTATGGCTTCCTCCTTCCGCATCCTGAAAGAACTTTCAGGAATCAAAGTTATATATATATTAAACTGTTGTAAACCATTAAAAATGAACTTTTTCTTCTCTTTCACCCCTTTTGACTTTTTTTTTTAATTTTAAAGGATGACTCTCTGGGAAAGGGTCATGTGAGAAATATCGTGGGAAATATAAATAATGTAAAAAAATTTAATGAAAGAAATTCAAAAAGCAATACAACCAAGTAGAGTAATATTAGCTTGACCCTGTTTAATTAATTATGTATGTAACTATGTATATTTTTCATTTAAAACTATATCTATGGAGTTATAGATATACATAATTATATATAATTATGTAGTTAGTTTAATGTGTTATTGTCATAACCACAATTCAGAGCATTCATATAAAAAAAATATTATAAGCTGCCAGAAAGAGTTTAAGTACTGAGGAACCACAGTCAGAATCACAGAAGATTTAGCAACTAACACAAAATATAAATGAGCACAGAGTATGGAATACGAAATTCTAGCAAAAGAGCCTATAGGCTTTCAATCAAGAATAACACTCCTCAAAAGTCTAAGTATAACTCTATAATTTCTTTTTTTTTTAAGCAATTGGGGTTAAGTAACTTGCTTAAGGTTACACGGCTAGTCATTATTTGTGTGTGGGTGCTCATTTTCTGAGGCCAGATCTGATCTCGGGTCATCCCAACTCTGAGGCCGGCGCTCTTACTGCGCCGCCTAGCCGCCCCTTTTAGGGCATTTGGGGTTAAGTAACTTGCCCAAGGTCACACGGCTAGGTTTTTGTTTTGTGTGGGTTAAGTGCCTGAGGCCGGATCCGAACTCAGGTCCTTCTGACTCCAGGGCTGGCACTCTACTCACTGCGCCACCTAGCCACCCCAACTCTATAATTTCTAAAACGATTCTTTGATGAAATGGAAGACTTCCAAGTATTACTGACAAAAAGTCACAACTTAGTAAAAACATTTAAATACAAACACAGAGGTAAAGAGTCACTGAAAAAAGGTAAATACAAGTGAGCAATTAGCAAACTTTATATGGTTGAAGTGTTTGCATTCCAATAGTAAGAGGCAGATGACACAAGTATCCCCTAAAAACTGAGATATGAACAGGCATTATAGAGGGAGTCTGATAAGATGGAAAACATGGAAATTATTTTTGCTATGTTTTGATGGTATTAAAAGAAGAAATAAATGGAGGATGGAGAAGGATTCACTAGAAATGAAAAGGAGAGGAATGTGTATAGAAGGGAATTGATCTCACATAATTGGGGAACTTAAAAAGTCTATATAAATGAGAAAGGGATGGGGGAGTGGACATTTCTTGAACACCACTTTTAACTGATGCAGGGTGAAGTGAGCAGAACCAGGAAAACCAGTTATACAGTAATAATGACATTATAAAAACAATTTTGAAAGACTTCAGAAATATGATCCATGCAATTATTGATCATGATTTCATAGTACTGATGATGAAGAAAGCAGCTCACCTACTGACAGAGAGTTGAGAGACTATGCAGAGTAAGATGTATTTTTGAGTATGGCTAACATGAGAATATGTTTCAATGTCTCGCTAAACTATATGTATTAGTTGCAACATTTTTTTTTTCAAGTAAGAGGAAGAATGTGGGAGGTAGAGAGGGCAACTTCTTGTTCATTGAAAAAGTAAAGATCAAATGTTTACTGCTTCACATTCTGTTGAAGCAAAGAACCAGAAACAAAACAGATGACCATCAATTGGGTAATGGCTAAATATATTGTTACATTGATGTAAGCAATATTAATGTTATAAGAAAATTATTAATATGATGATTATAGAAGGACATGGGAAAGCACATGAATTACTGCAAAGTGAATTAAGCAAAACCAGAAAAAATTATGCACAATGACTACAAGAATAGAAATTTAAAAATAAAACAATGAAACTAAATGAAGTGAAATTATTATGATTAAGCTTGGCCATGAAGAAGAGATAAGAAAATACTCCTATTTTTACAGAGGTGGGAGAACATGGATGTGGAAAACATTAATATAGACAAGTATTTCAAGTTATCAAACATTTTAAAGAGTTTATTGTGGGCCAATACTGTACTAAGCACTGGGCATACAAAGAAAGGCAAAAATACAGTAACGTACCTCAAGGAGCTTACATTTTAAAAGGAGAGAAAGCTTCTGAAATATTCTCATCTCTTTCAACTTTTTTCCCCTTTTTTATTTGCTTTAAGGGATTACTCTCTGGGGAGGAACAGAAATGATAATGGGAAAGATAAATTACATGAAAACAAAGTTGCAATTTTTTTTAAACAAATGCTTTATTAACTTCTGTTTTACATCATTCATTTCCGCCAGATTTTGAGTTACAATCATTTTACCTCCATTATTCCCCTACCCAACCTCCCAGAATAGCAGTCCCACAAGATATCGCTTCCTCCAATCTGCTCTCTCCCATACCCCCATCGACTTTTCCATTAGAGGAAGGTGAATCTTTGTGTCCCAATACCTGCACATCTTATCTCCCTATTACAAGCAAAAAAGTATTAATAATAGTATTTATATATATTTGAAACATTTAATGTTATGACCTCGAATTTCAGATCCATTTCCGTCCTCCCTTGTCACCCATTCCTTCTTGGGAGTTAAGTAATTCAGTATATGTTGTACATGTCTAGCTATGCAAAACATTATCATAGTAGATATATTGTACAAGGCTGCTTATAATTCCCTCCCACTCATCCCACCCCCCACCTGGTCCATTCCCTACATGATCCTGTCCCTCTTCTATAGTGGGTACTTCCAACCTCCCCTCACCCCAAGGATGCCCTCCCATCCATCATCCCTCCTCTCATCCCCCTTCCCCCTATCCTGCTGCAGGTTGAGATATCCCATTTAGTATGTATGTCATTTTCTCCCTGAACCAAATTCAATGTGAATGTGGTTTTGCCTTTTTAGCCTTCCTTATTCTCCCCCTCCTTTGCAACCACTTCCCCTTGCTTTTCTACATGAGATAGTTTACCCTACCCTGTCTCTCCCCATCTCCTCTTGCCACTTTCCTCTCTCACCTCATAATTCCATCCCTTGAGTATTCTCCCTTCCCAACAAATTCAACCTATGCCCTCTATCCATATATAACTGTAACCATATACACACACATTCACATATGTATTCATATGACCACACCCCCTTCTTCCATTATTTTCATAGTGAGAAAGATATCATCAGTCACAGTTATTGCTTTTCCATATAGGAATGTAAATAGTTCAACTTTGATAAGTTCCTTTTGATTTCTTTTCCCTGATTACCTTCTCAGGCATCTCTTGCTTCTTGTGTCTGGATGTCAAATTTTCTATTCAATTCTGGTTTTTCCTCAAGAATGCTTGAAAGTCCTCTATTCCACTGAATGACCATATTTTCCCCTGAAACAAAATACTCAGTTTTGCTGGGTAGGTGACCCTTGGGTTCATTCCCAGTTCTTTTGCCCTCTGGAATATCATATTCCATGCCCTTCGATCCCTCAGTGTAGAAGCTGCCAGGTCCTGGGCTATTCTGATTGTGTTTCCACAATATTGAAATTGTTTCTTCCTGGCTGCTTGTAGTATTTCTCCTTGATCTGGGGATTCTGGAACCTGGCTATAATATTCCTGGGAGTTTTCTTTTTGGGATCTTTTTCAGGAGGTGATCGGTGGATTCTTTCAACCTCTATTTTGCCCTCTGGATCTAAAACATCAGGGCAGTTTTGCTTGAGAATTTCTTGAAGGGTGATTTCTAGGTTCTTTCTTTGATCATGGCTTTCAGGTAGTCCAATAATTTTTAAATTGTCTCTCCTGGATCTATTTTCCAGGTCAGTGGTTTTTCCCATGAGATATTTCACATTGCCTTCTAATCTTTCATTTGTTTGGATCTGCTTAACAGCATCTTGATTTCTCATAAAGTCATTAGCTTCCATTTGCTCCAGTCTAACTCTGAAGGAATGAATCTCCTCAGTGAACTTTTGAGATTCTTTTCCATCTGGCAAATTCGACTTTTTAAGGCATTCTTCTCCTCATTGCCCTTTTGGGCCTCCTTTGCCATTTGAGCTAGTCTATTTTTTAAGGTGTTGTTTTCCTCAGTCAGGCTGTTGACCCTCATTTCATACTTTTCCTGCATCCTTCTCATTTCTCTTTCCAATTTTTCCTCCACTTCTCTTATTTGATTTTTAAAGTCCTTCTTAAGGTCCTCTATGGCCTGCAACCCGCTCATGTTTTCCCCTGGGGCTTTTGGAGCAGGACTTCTGACCTCACAGTCCTTTTCCTGCTCTATGCCCCCAAAATAGGAGTCTAGGGTTGCATTTTTCTGTTTCCTTTGCCTTGGCATGTTGCCACTTAATTGCTTGACTTTTGGGCTTGTTGCCACACTATGGCTTTAAGGCCAGATAGAGGAATTTTCGTCCCGAACGTGTGGGGGGCAACTTCCGTTTCTGGCAAGCTGTAAACCCACCCACAACTTCCACCCTAGATCACAATCCAGATCCAGGGAGGTTAAAGCAAGAGCGATTACCCCCCAAGACTGATCACTGGATCTCCCCATGATTTGTAGGCTGGGAGCCGGAGCTGCCTCTGAAAACTACAAAATGGCGTGTCTCCTCAGCAGCTTCTAGCCCCCAGGGGAGGGAGCTGACACATTCCCCAAATACAGGTCCCAAAGTCCATAGGACACTAACCTCTTACTTTTTCTTAGGCATGTCTATGTTGATAATTCTGGAGTCACCACAGCTCCTGGTGTTCTGGGGTGCCTCCAGCCAGCTGCTGGCCCTGCCGCCCTGGGGCTGAAACCTCTGCTCACGGGGACCTGGGCTCGGCTCAGCTCCTGCACTCTGCGCGCTGCCAGGTCCCAGACCTCTGCGCTGGTCCTTCCTGCAGGGCTGCTGGGCTGTCCTCAGCGGGAGGTTAACTTCTCTGTGTCGTTCTGTGGGTGCTGGGGCTCCAGAAGTTTTTCAGAGTCCCCTTTTACATAGTTTGGCGGGAATCTGGGGGCAGAGAGGCTGGGATGAGCTGTTTCTACTCCGCCATCTCGGCTCCGCCCCTCCAAAGTTGCAACTTTTAAAAAGAAAACAAACTTTATCTACTTCATAATTTTTAACAAAGGCAGACCCTAGTTGGAAGTACTGACACAGAGCTAGGAAAGGGCAGTGTAGAGACATCTATCAATTCATTTAGAGCCTTGATTCAGTTCTACTTCTTATAATTGGAAATATAGGGTTGAATGGTGCCCTTTGGAAGAAGAATTGGAACAAGTTAAGCAGGGAGATTCCAACCTTTTATACAATTGGAAGCAGAAATGGAGGAACAGAAGATCACTCAGTGAGTTGTCAGTGTTTAGGACTTCGAGCCCCTTAGGGTACTGGAAAATTGGGAGCTTGGTAGCAATGAGAGAACTATGTTTGTTTGTTTATATTCCAGTCAATGCTTTGCTTTGAACACCTAAAAGATTACAGGGCACAGAATGATTATCAAGGGCCCCCTTTTTTTGTGAAGAAAACAAGCCTTCAGGCTAATCTAATTTCATTGACAGATTGAAGGGCTTGGTAGATTCGGGGTGTTAGTGTGATGGGAAAAGACTAATCAGGACTGTACTGTTATAATTGTGATGCTCTGAAGAAAAAAGCCAGAACCTTTATGGTTAAATCCTAGCTGAAGGGGGTGAGGGAGGAATGCTATGGAACCAGAGGAGTCTCACTGCCAGCAAACAGCAGCAAGGATGTTACATTGTAATTGACAGGGCAATTGTTTTTCCAGGTTAAGGCAGAAGGAATCTGCTTCTGAGGACAGGCAAGCAGGAGTCCATTCATAAAGCTAGAGATGTAGATATAGGCATATAGATATAGGCATCTATATATGATAAATATATATTATAGATACATAGGTGTGTGTGTGTGTGTGTGTGTGTATACCTTCCCACCAAGTCTGGTCAGGGTAAGGGACTAAAGAGAACAAGGCACCAGTAGGGGTAAACATGAATCAGGACACCATCACAAATATCAGAAAAGTCATCTGAAAATTTAAATAAACTGAAAAAATGCAAATGAGGAAGAAGAGGTTTTAGAAATATGAGTTATATGTCAAAGCCAGGATGAAAGGTAATGTGGTACAGTGGAAAGGATACAGGATTTGGAGTCAACAGACTTGGGTTCAAATCCTTCCTTTGTCACCTTTGTGTCCTTGAGCAAGTGAATTAATCTCCCTGTGACTTAATTTCCTCACTTATAAATAGGGGGACGGGACTACATGGCCTCTAAGGCCCCATCCAATTCTAAATCTGGCATTTAGCACAGTCTGGCACATAATAAATGCTTAATAGATGTTCATTAATTGATTGAAAATTTGTGATCCCATGAAATGAGAAAAGCCAGATGGAGCCAGAGCAACAACAGTAGCTGAAGGAATTGTCGTTTGAGGAGCTTATTTGGTTGCCAGATATATTGATTGTCCTAGTGTGTCTGCCATTCTTTCCATGGTAGGATCTGTTCTAGTTTTGTGTGGTCATAGGCTATTGTGCTTATACACAGCTAAACATAGAGGTCTTATTTGCTGCCTCAGAAGGCTGAGAAGCTGTGTCCTCCCTCTTTCCTTTCCCTTTTTTTCCACCTCCTCACTCTTCTTTTCCTTTTTTCTAGCATCCTCTGTACTAAGCACTGGCTCAAGGGGCAAGTGACCTAGATTGGTTCTTAAAGGGGGTCATTGGAATTATGAGGGCCAACCTATGTGTAAAGTGCTTCCAAAATTATTAGTGAGCTCCAGAGACCAGTGGGATATCTTCCTAAATTCCTAACCTTTGTGACAGCTCTTTAAAAGTTGTATTCTTGGGGTAGCTAGGTGGTACAATGAATAGAGCACTGGCCCTGGTGTCAGGAGGACCTGAGTTCAAATCCAACCTCAGACACTTAACACAAAACTATCCATGTGACCTTGGGCAAGTCACTTAACCCCAATTGCCCTACCTTCCCCCGTCTGAAAAAAAAGAGAAAAAAAAGTTACATTCTTTTACAAGAAATGGAAATTGTAGGGATGTCTATCAAGGAAGAAATGGATGAACAAGTTGTGGTATATGATTGTGATGGAATACTGCAGCACTATAAGAAATGATGAGCTCAATGATTTTAGGAAAACATGGAAAGTCTTGCATGAAATAATGAAGAAGTAAAATTAGCAGAACCAAGAGAACAATGTATATAGCAGGCCTGCACAATGTTCAACTCATGCAATGGTTCTAGCCCATGATAGGATTTCAGGTGACCCATGAAAGGATTTCTAATGGCCCATGAAAAATGTAGGGGATATAAAACAGGCCTCCAAAATATATAGTCTATGGGCTGTATGTTGTACAAGTCTGGTATACAGTATAGCAATATTGTTTTAAGAATAACTGAGTAAATAAGTCATTTTTACTATTATAAATACTCAACTTAACTACAAAGAACATATAAAACAAGATACTATCTGCCTCAAGAGAAGGAACTGATAAATAGAAGTGTATATAGAACAATTTTATGTGTGTGTGTGTGTGTACCTATTTGTGTCTAATGGCAACCATCTCAAGGGTGGGAGTTATGAGGAAGAAATAAAAGGAAATTTATATGATAATTTTGTTGTATATTTGAAACAAAGAGCAAGTTGTACATAGATCTGCAGTTTCACATGCAGTCATTGTTTTACTATAATATCTTATGGAAATGCTTTGCTTATTCCATAAATTTAAAATAAAATATTTGTGAAGTTGTGTTCTTTTAATCACATTGTAGTAAATTTGGCTTTTGTTACATTTTATGGTCCACAAATACCTCACTGTACCCCCAAGAACAAATCACTAGACTGTCCAAAGTTAAGCCTGTCCCAGAATACCTTCTTATTTTGAACAGTCAAGTCCCAGAAGGTTAAGGAACTGATAACAATGAGCTAACATCAAGTCAATCTGAGATGTAAAATAAACATAACAAAAATAGACTATTTTGTACATAGGGAGTGGTTTTTTTTAATACTTTCACATCAATTATCTTGCTTTAAAGGATATGTATAATAGGTACATAGCTTTAAAAAAAATCTTCCCGTTTCTATAGATTAAAAACTTCCAATCTTCTGGGTCCAAGGGAATTGAGGTGTAATTGAGTTAGAGATGTGCTATTGTTCTATGCTAATGTTGTCTGAGAAGAGAAATGAAGGCCTTAAGTGGGGATTCCCTAAGGTGAGAAGGGAAATGGGGTAGAATGTCAGGTACAGTGCTGGTAAACCAAGATGAGATTGTGGGAATTGCAGGATGGTGGAAAGAATTGCTAATTAGTTAGAGAAAGCTAGAAAAGAAATGTGGATGAACAGGGAAAAACTTATGATGAGTTGACTGAGACTGAGGAGAAAGGAGACTAAAGAGAAAGTAATAAAGAATAAAGTAATAAATAAATAAAATAAATATGATAAATAATAAATAAAAATAAAATGTTATTAATATTTTATATTAAAATAAATATATTAAAAATAAAATAATAATAAATAAATAAAATAAAATGATAAATCCACTGAAAACTTCAGAATGTGGAAAAGATGAGAATGGTTGGTAGACAGTCATGAAAGACAGAAAATAGTCTATGTTCCCAGAACAGAGAAAGGTTACTTCATTCCCTCTCTTCTGATGGAGTTCAGCATCTTCTCCATTGCAATTCTTGCCCTCATCCCACAAGATTTCAACATATGTGTTCATATCCCCTCAAACACTCCACAGTCTCCAAAATTTCTATGATGCCCTCTTCCACTTCACTTTAGCACCACACAAGGGTGGTCATGCCTTTGATTTTGCCATGACACATGTTCCATAGCCAAGAATTTTAAAATCCCCATATCTGATTATAACTTATTGTAATTCTGTCTTTCTCTATGGCTCCCAAACTAAATCTTTGTCTTTACCCTGAAAGCCATTTCCTTCAGTCGTTGGTGCACTCTTGGGCCATCACCACTCCTCTGACCTCATTCCCTCCCTTCACAATATTGACCATATAGGTAACCAATCCAATGTAGCTGTATGGTGTTCTTCTCTCAAGTCTGTTGTCTTCTTGTCCTTTTAAGGCTCATCCCTTGCCAAATACCAACAATGGATCAAAATGGTGGAACTTCTCCTGCCATTTAGTGCTTGTACTTTTCTTCATATGCTATTGAAGGAAGCTAGAGAAAGTGTTTCATGCAACTGTGCTAACTGGGCAGAGAGAAATTTTAGCTCATCTCAAACTCTCATTTCCCACCCAACTTCACTTCTTTGGATTTTTCTATCAATCTCATTATCAGTAACTTCATTATCTTTCAAGATCATTCCAGCCTTCATACTCACAAAAGGGAAGAGACGAAGCCTGTATTTATAAAGCACCTATTATGTACTATGAACTGCACCAAGCACTTTACAAATCTTATCTCATTTGATCCTCACAGCAACCTTATAAGGAAGGTATTCTTTTTATACCCATTTTACAATTGAGGAAACTGAGGCACAGAGCAGTTAAGTGACTTACCTAGGGTCACACAGCTAGTAAGAATCTGAACTCATATCTTCCTGACTCCACATCCAGCACTCTAACTACTTTGTAACCTCCTACCATCAGCATCCTCTCTCTGGAACCCTTCTGACTAAAGGGCAGAGTAAAGAACTCTACAGAAAACCTTTGATTAGGGACAATGCCCATGTCACCCAGTTCTCCATTTCTACCAGGTTGCACTCGTTTGGACTTCTCCATCACCACTTCTTCACACTTTATACCTCTCCCTTTCGCTTGAATTTTAGCTTCATTTTCTGTGTTGTCTTCCCTCATTAGATTGTAGGTTCCTTGAGAGCAGGAACTGTTTTCTTTTTCATATTTGTATCTCTAGAGCTTAAAAAGTCCTCAGCATGTTGCAGGCATTTAATGAATGTTTATTGGCTGACTAGAGCAAAGCAACCTTTGTATTTCTTCTTAATTGATTCTCTATCCCATTCCCTATGGTAATTGTTCCAAACCCACTCTTCTTTTCTCAAACCTCAAACAGAAATTTTTCTGCTCCCCAGAGGAGGACCTTGCTTCACTTTACTGAGAAAATAAAGGTAATGGCCATGAACTTTCTCTTCTCTCCTTTATATTTCTTTTTGAATTAATTTTAGGATTATTTTAGTTTATTTCACTCATTTCCACAAGATGTGAGTTGCAAATTTTCTCCCCATCTTTCCCCTACCCACCACCTTTAAACAGTGATCCCACTGTATACCCCCTCCCCCAATATGCTCTCTCCTACATTCTCTCCCATCCCCCCTCCAACTTTCCAGTAGGGCAAGATGGATCTCTATACCCCAGTGCCTGTATACCTTATTTTCTAGTTGCATATAAAAAGAAATAATAATAATATTTTTAAACATTTGATTTTAAAATTTAGAATTCCAGATTCTTTCCCTTCCTCCCTCATTACTCACCCTTACTGGGAAGATAGGAAATTCAATACAAGTTGTACATATGTAGCTATGCAAAACATTTCCATAGTGGATATATTGTGAAAGACTAACTATATTTCCCTCCATCCTATCCCACCCCCAACTTGTTCTATTCTCTACTTTGATCCTGTCCTTTTCAAAAGTGCATGCTTCTAACATCCCTCCCCCCAAGCTGCCCTCCCCTCCATCATCCCCCCTCTCATACCCTTCCCCCCCTACTCACCTGTAGGGCGAAATACCCTCTTTAGTGTGTATGTCATCCCATCCCTAAGCCAAATTCAATGAGAGTAAGGTTGACACATTCCCTTTTGCCTTCCTTTTCTTCCCCTCTATTGTAACAGTTTTCCTTTGCCTCTTCTATATAAGATAATTTACCCCATTCTGTCTCTTCCCATTTCCTCTCATTATATTCCTCTCTCACCTCTCAAATCCAGCTTTTAAGTATCATCCCTTCCTATTCAATTGGTCCTTTGCCCTCTGTCTACATATACCTGTACACATATATACACACACTCACATATGTATTTATAGGTCCATATACCCTCCTATATAGAGATATGTATGTATGTATGTATATATATATATATATATATATATATATATATATATATATATATACTCTCTTCAACTATTCTCATACTGAGAAAAGTTTCATAAATTACAGTTATCATTTTTCCATGTAGTAAATAGTTCAATTTTGATAAGTTCCTTATGATTTATTTTCCCTGTTTATCTTGTCATGCTTCTCTTGCTTCTTGTGTCTGAATGTCAAATTTTCTCTTCAACTCTGGTTTTTTTCATCAAGAATGCTTGAAAGTCCTCTATTTCACTGAATTACCATATTTTCCCCTGAAACATGATACTCAGTTTTGCTGGGTATATGACTCTTGGTTTTAATCCCAGCTCCTTTGACTTCTGGAATATCACATTCCAAGCCCTTTGATCCCTCAATGTAGAAGCTGCCATATCATGTGTTATCCTGATTGTGTTTCCACAATATTCAAATTGTTTCTTCTTGGCTCCTTGTAATATTTTCTCCTTGATCTGGGAACTCTGGAACTTGGCTATATTATTCCTAGGAGATTTCTTTTGGGGATCTTTCTCAGGAGGTGATGGGTAGATTCTTTCAACCTCTATTTTGCCCTCTGTTTCTAAAACATTAGGGAAATTTTCCTTGAGAATTTCTTGAAGGATGATTTCTAGATTCTTTTTTTTGATCATGGCTTTTAGGTAGTACAATAATTTTTAAATTCCCTTTCCTAGATCTCTTCTCTAGGTCAGTGGTTATTCCAATGAGATATTTCATATTGCCTTCTATTTTTTCATTTGTTTGGATCTGTTTAATAGTATCTTGATTTCTCATAAAGTCACTAGTTTCCATTTGCTCCAATCTATTTCTTATTCTCTTCAGTGAGCTTTTGATATTCTTTTTTCATCAGGCAAATTCAGCTTTTCAATGCTTTCTTCTCCTCATTGGCTTTTTAAGCCTCCTTTGCCATTTGAGTTAGTCTGTTTTTTAAGGTGATATTTTCTTCAGTCAGGTTGTTGACTCTCTTTTCATGATTTTCTTGCATCATTCTCATTTCTCTTCCCAATTTTTCCTCCACTTCTCTTATTTGGTTTTCAAAATGCTTCTTAAGGTCCGCTATGGCCTGTAACCAGTTCATATTTTTCTTGGAAGCTTTTGGTATGGAGTTCTGACTTTACTGTTTTCTTCCTGTTCCATTTTTTGATCCGTTTGGTCTCCAAAAAAAGGAATATAAGGTTTGACTGCTGTTCTTGCTTTGTTTTCTTTGCTTGCTCATGTTGCCACTCAATTACTTGATTTTTGAGCTTTTTGACACAGTAGAACTCTGCTTCCAGAGAGGAGAGCATTGTCCCAAATCACTGAGGTTTTCACAACTGCTATTAGTTGGCTGCCCTCTCTGAAGCCCCCACTGGCTCTGGTACCTGTTCACACACCCCAGGACCTCCATCCTAGATAGCAAACCACATCAAGCAGGTTAAAGCAAGAGCCATTACCCCTCAGACTGGTCAATTGTTCCCCATACAATCTACAGGCCAGGAGGTTTGAAATAGCCATGTGGCAGCCACCATGCCTCAGCTGCTTCTCCCTACAGGGCAGAGACAAGACCACACTCCTGGAACCCCTGTTCCCAATGTCCACTGAATTCTCCCTTTGTCTTTGGTGCTTATGGGTTGATAAATCTGGAAATCACCACAGGTGCTGGTGATCCACTCTCCTGAAGTAGGCTCCAGAATTGGGACCACCATGAGGCTAAAACTGAGGGCTTACATGGGGCTGGGCTCTGCTCCCAGCATGCTGTGATGGACCCTTCCTGTCTGCCTGCTGGCATGCCTTCAGTGGGAGGTTTCTCTCTGTCACTTTGTGGGTTCTATAGCTCTAAAGTTTGTTTAGAGCCATTTTATAGGTATTTGAGGTGGTCATGGGGGAAGCACAGGGAGTTTTCCTGCTTCTATGCCACCATCTTGGTTCTGCCCCCCTTTCCCTTGTATTTCAAAACACTTCACACCACCCCCATTCTGTTCTCCTTAACTCTAATCTCTGATGAAGAGCTTCCCTTCTCCATGCCAAACCCGAGTGCTCTACATGTATTCTTGCTCCCATCCTTTCACGTCTCCTCTGGAAGATTGCTCCTATAAGCACCCTCCCCATCTCTCTTATGCCCAATATCCCTATCTCTTGGCTTTCCCTTGATGTTTGCAGATATAGCCAGGTTTCCTCATCCTTAAAATTACTCACGTGAACCTATTGTCCTTTGAAATTAACATCCTATATCTCTCTTCCTTTTTATAGTCAAACTGCTAGGGAAAAAATCTGTTTGTTCTCCTTCATGTCATTGTCACTCAGCATTCAAAGGCAAAAACTACTGTCTATAGGACAAAATGGAGACTTTTAGCCTGCCGTTGAATGAGTCCCAAATTCCATTCCCAACTTTTATCTCCCCCTACTCTAAATACAATGAACTCTACTCATTTTCTCCAAACTCCCATGATTTATTCAATCTTTTCATTTTTTCACTGTGTGTTCCTATCCCAGCAAGCCCAAGTTTTATCTTTCACTGTTTTTCAAGCCTTTAGTGTCCACTTTGGCCATTAATCTGTCATCTCAATATAGTCCTATAGAGTTGATTCTCTGAGATACTCCTAATATTTTTTACCTCACTTCATTGTCCTATAGATTCTTGCCCTGCAGAGATCCTCAGGACTCTACACATGTAACAGAAAATATACTAATATGGCTCTGTCCTTGGATAAGAAGTCACCAACACTATTTGCTAGTCTTGATCCTCTGGTTTCCTGCATTTGACCTGGCTTCCCCTATGGCATCCATTTATTCTCTTTTATACTATAGTTCCTCCTTTGGGCTTGACTCTTTATCTTCTTAGATCTCTACACATTTTTTCATTGCTATTCATATTCTAATGTTATGGCATTTTTGAGGAAACAACTCTTGAAAGTCTGGTCTGTGTGATTTAAAACATGTTTAAAGTATTTAGAAGTAGAAACTTAGAATAATTGAAATTAGAAAGAATTAACACATTTGTGCCTGGTTATCGAATTTCTTTAGCAATGATGTCACATGATAATTTCTCAAAGTTAATATATAAATCAGGCAAGCAAATGTTTTCTATCTATCCTATCATTTAAACTAATAGTCTATATTTGAAAATCTATTTAAGTGGCTCAGTTCTGTGTTTAATTATAACTCCAATAGGGTTATTACATCTTGGACTTCTAGTCAGTTGGTTTCAATCTGGACTCAGACACTTATTAATTATGAGATTATAGGCAAGATATTTAATCATTCAGAGAACTATTTTCCTTATCTGTAATATGTGGGCAATACTTATACCACTCATTTCACAATATGGTAAGGAAAACATTTTGTCAATCTTTAAGCGTTAACTCATGTAAGCAAATAACCTAGTTGGGATCAGTACTGTGATTATCAATACCCAAGAAAACCTCATTATCTGATCCATAATTCGTAATCTAAGTCACTACCATCAATGGCATATTGTATTGCAACTGATGTGCATAGTGCCTCTGAGGAACTTTCTGGTTTCTGGAAAGGATTCTTTAAAAATTCCATACTGATAATTGACAGAAACCACCACAACATAGTACAGACAGAAGACTCTTTCCTTTGAGTGAGTGGACCTAAGTTTAAATATGAGTTTTCAGTTTCTAATTGTGTGATCTAAGTCACAAAACTCTAGACCTGCCTTACTTCATCTGTAGAATGATAGGATTGCTTTAGGTGGTCTTTCCAGTTTGAATCCGCAATGTTATTACTCACATGATTCTTTGCATTATTAACAAAAATTTTAAGTATGCATGCAGCTCTAACACATGTTATCTGTAGAACCTTAAATAAGGTACCTAATTGGCTTTGATTCTATCATCTGTTAAATGAGAGGATTCTACTGTGACCATGGGGGGCGGGGTCACTAATTTTGGAGTCAGAGGTCATGGCATAATGCCTTGCTTCCAATATTATCTCTGTGAAGCTGGGTATATCATTTAACTATTCTGGTATTCAGTTTCCACAATTACAAAGTTATGGAGTTAAATTAGAAGAACTTTGAGGTCTTTCTAGCACTAAATTGATGAAAAATGATCCTGTCTGTTTCCTCAACTAAATCATATGCTCTGTGAAGTACTGATAGAACATGGTCGCTTTGTGTCCCTAAAAGCATCTAACATGATGGTAGCAATATAATCAGAGTGCATTGCTATGATCCAAGATATGACTTTGAAACTAACAAGGAGGCAAATAGAGAGATCTTCAAACATAGGGACTGCTAAGACAGCCTCACCTAACAAAAGGTGGCAGTCCTGTAGCAGGGCTAAAGAACAGGCAAATCTGAGAACTGGACACTTAAACATAAGAGAGTTGGGGAATACAGAGAATGTTAAGATACAAGAGTAGGCAGATATTCTTCTCCAGATTGCACTCCAGACTTCTATGTTGCACCCAATTTTTCATCCTGAAACTTCACTCCAACCCCAATTGGAATTTACACACTGAAAATACCCTCCACCCTTACATCCCTCTCCTTAGAAGACTCCACTCAGAACCTGTATTTAAGGAGGGCACTCAGTACAGTTGTATCTCATTCCTCACCATGCTGCACTTCAAACTTTCCCTACTATACCCTTGTATTAAGTATTTTTGTCTTTCTACCCCTTCATCCCCTCACCTCTGCTCATCTCCTTATACATTTTATGTATTTTCCTTCCCCCACCCCCACCCATGAATGCAAGATCCTTAAAGACAAGGTCTATCTTGATTTCTTTTTTTTATTTGTATTCCCAAATAGTACAATGTTTTGCACATAGTAAGTGCTTAATAAATGTGTCTTATTGTTGTCATATTCAAGGCAAGAGTCATATTTTGGGTTAACCAGTTAAAATGTAGGGGTCTTTTAACTATCTCTACTAAAGCCAAAGAAGCAAACCTCTTTGGTTTTCCAAGAAATTCTTCTCAGTTAGCTATTGTACCCAGCTGAGCAGGGTACAGTAAGTACAAGACTGAACAAATTAATGAATAAACGAATAACAGCAGTGAACAGTGTGCTAAGGTCAGGTGATGATGGATCTTGACAATCATCATAATGGAAACTGAAAAACACTAGGAATACTTATTGTGAAATGAGATGGAAGGAAAGCACTGAAGTTGTACAGATTTTCAGCTTTCCATTGGTAGGAAACCACCAACTTAGCAGAAAATAAATCTTCAGGAAAGTTTAAATGCATACTACTCCTACAATTACTATTAGAAAACTTTCCCTCTAAAGGTCCCAGAGTGGTCACAAATAATGTAATTGACCAAATACCAAAAATGCAATTTGCCACTGAGAGTTGAGATTTAAAACCGTAAGAGGTATTGCAGCCAGCTTTAAATAATGGCAAAGAGATCACAAACAAGAGAAACAGAAGGATCAGTTTATCAGGAAGTGAGTAAGTCTGTAAAATGCAGGGTCAATGATACCAACAGAAAATACTAAAGCTAACTGAGCCAAAATAAACTACATGCACAGAATATTAGCCATACAGAATCTCAGAAGCCATCTAGTCCAACCCATATCCGAAAGAGAACCTGTTCTATAACATACTTGATAAATTCTCATTTAGCATTTGAATGAAGGCCTCTAGAAAAGAATGCATTACTTTCTATGATGGCCCAGTACCACTTATGGATAGCACTACTAAAAAGATTTCCCTTACAATCAAACCTAATTTTCTCTGCAACTTCCACCCATTCTTCCTAGTTCTGCCCTCTGGGGCCAAGCAGAATGAGCCAAATCACTCTTCTACATGACCACCCTTCAAATACTGGAAGATACAGCTCAGTTTTCTGTTCTCTAAACTAAACATCTTCACTTGCTTCTATCAATCTTTATGTGGCATGCCTTGCCTTTTATCATTCAGACTAATCCCTCTGGATAGGTTCTGGCTTATTAATGTATTTCTTCAAATAAGGCACAAAATACTGAATATAATACCCAAATCTTTGCTGATCAGGACCCAGGATAGTGAGACTATCAGCTACCTAGTCCTGAATATTATGTCTCTCTTAATCCATGGTAAGGTCTCCTTTGTTGTTCTTGTTTTTTTTTTTTTAAGAAATGCTGTATTAACTCCTGGTTTATGTCATTCATTTCCACCAGATTTTGAGTTACAATTTTTTCATCCATTTTTCCCTACCCACCAGTCCACAATAGCAATCCCATTAGATATCCCCTCATCCAATCTGCTCTCTCCCATATCTTCTCCCATACCCACTTTGACTTTGCCATTAGGGCAAGGTGAATCTCTGAGCCCCAATTCCTGGACATCTTATGAAACATTTAATTTTAAAACTTCAATTTTCAGATCCATTCCCTTCCTCCCTTGTCACCCACTCCCTCTGAGAAGATAAGCAATTCAGTATGTGTTGTACATGTATAGCTATGCAAAACATTGCCATGATAGAGATATTGTAAAAAAAAAAACTGCTTATATTTCCCTCCCACCCATCTCACCTCCCACCTGGCCCTTTCCCTACTTTGATCCTGTCCCTCTTCGAAAGTGGGTACTTCCAACCTCCCCTCCCCCTAAAATAACCTTCCCTCCATCATCCCCCCTCTCATCCCCCTTTCCTCTACTCTCCTGTAGGGTGAGATATCCCATTTAGTATGTATGTGATTCTCTCCTTGAGCCAACTTCAATGAGAATATGGTTTTGCCTTTTTGTCTTCTTGTTCTTCACCTCCCCTATAACTACTTCCCCTTGACTCTTCTACATGAGATAGTTTACCCTACCCTGTCTCTCCCCATCTCCTCTTGCCACTTTCCTCTCTCACCTCTTAACTTCACCCCTTAAGTATCATCCCTTCCCATCAAATTCAACCTGTGCCCTCTATCCATGTATAACTGTAAACATATATACACACATTCACATATGTATTCATATGACCATAAACCCTTCATCAATTATTTTCATAATGAGAAAGGTTTAATCAGACATAGTTATTGTTTTTCCATGTAGGAATGTAAATAGTTCAACTTTGATAAGATCCTTTTGATTTCTTTTCCTTGATTACCTTCTCAAGCATCTCTTGCTTCTTGTGTCTGAATGTCAAATTTTCTATTCAACTCTGGTTTTTTCCTCAAGAATGCTTGAAAGTCCTCTATTCCACTGAATGACCATATTTTCCCCTGAAACAAGATACTCAGTTTTGCTGGGTAGGTGACCCTTGGCTTCAATCCCAGCTCTTTTGCCCTCTGGAATATCATATTCCATGCCCTTTAATCCCTCAGTGTAGAAGCTGCCAGGTCCTGGGCTATTCTGATTGTTTTTCCACAATATTGAAATTGTTTCTTCCTGGCTGCTTATAGTATTTTCTCCTTGATCTGGGAGTTCTGGAACCTGGATATAATATTCCTAGGAGTTTTCTTTTTGGGATTTTTTTCAGGAGATGATTGGTGGATTCTTTCAACCTCTATTTCCCCCCTCTGGGTCTAAAACATTAGGGCAATTTTGCTTGAGAATTTCTTTAAGGATGATTTCTAGGTTCTTTCTTTGATCATGGCTTTCAGGTAGTCCAATAATTTTTAAATTATCTCTCCTGGATCTATTTTCCAGGTCAATGGTTTTTCCCATGAGATATTTTACATTGCCTTCTATTCTTTCATTTGTTTGGATCAGTTTAACAGCATCTGGATTTCTCATAAAGTCACTAGCTTCCATTTGCTCCAGTCTAACTCTGAGGGAATGAATCTCCTCATTGAGCTTTTGAGATTCTTTTTCCATCTGGCAAATTTGGCTTTTTAAGGCATTCTTCTCCTCATTGCCTTTCTGAGCCTCTTTTGCCATTTGAGTTAGTCTATTTTTTAAGGTATTATTTTCCTCAGTAATGCTGTTGGCTTTCATTTCATACTTTTCTTTTATCTTTATCATTTCTCTTCCCAATTTTTCCCACACTTCTCTTATCTGCTTCTTTGGGTCCTCTATGGCCTGTAGCCAGTTTGTATTTTCATTTGGGGCTTTTGGTGCAGGAGTTCTGACTTCACAGACCTCCTCCCATTCCATGCTTTGATCCTCTTTGCCTGGAAAATAGGAGTCTAAAGTTGCATTTTTCTGTTTATTTTGTTTTCTTTGCCTGGGCATATTGCCACTTAATTACTTGATTTTGGGGTTTGTTGCCACAGTAGGACTCTGCCACCAGACAGGAGAGCTTCTGTCCCAAACATGGGGTCTTCACAACTTCCGCAGGTTGGGTGGCCTCTGGAAAGCCTCCACCTGCTCTGCCAAATTGGATACCCACCCCAAACTTCCCCCCCAGACCACAATCCAGATCCACGGAGTTTAAAGCAAGAGTAATTAACCCCCAGACTGATTGCTAGATCTCTCTACAGTTCACAGACCAGGAGCTAGAGCCGCCACTGACACTGCAAAATGGCTTCTGTGCCTCGTTTCTTCAGCAGCTTTTCGGCCCCAGGGGAAGAAGCCACCGTGTTCCCCAAATACTGGTCCCAAAGTCCATAGGGCACTAACCTCTCACTTTGTCCTAGGCATATCGGTGCTGATAATTCTGGAATCGCCACAGCTGCTGATGTTCTGGGGTCCCTCCAGCCCGCTGCTAGCCTGGCTGCCCTGGGGCTAAAACCGTGGCTCACACAGGCCTGTGCTCAGCTCCCACAGTGCTGTGCTCCCAGCTTGCTGTGCTGCCTGCTCTCAGAAAGCTGCGCTCGCAGGCTGCTGGGCTGTCCTCAGTGGGAAGTTAGCTTCTCTGTGTAGTTCTGTGGGTGCTGGGGCTCCAGAAGTTGTTCAGAGTCTCCTTTTGCATTATTTGGAAGTTGTGTGGGGCAGAGCACCTTGGAAGTGCTGTTTCTACTCCGCCATCTTGGCTCCGCCCCCTGTTGTTTTTGTTTTTGTCTGTCATAACATACTGTATACTCAACTTGACTTTGCAATCCACTAAAATTCCCACACTTTTCAAATTAATGTCTATTTTGTCATTTTACAGTAGTATTATACTTATAAAAATAATTTCTTAAGGTCAAGTTTAGGTTTTACATTTATAACTATTAAATTTTAGCTTATTTGATTCAACCCAATTTTCTGGCTAGTCAACATACTTTTTGAATCCTGACACTATCTTTCAATAAGTGAGCTATTCCTTCCAGGGCTATATCATCATCTGTACACTTGATAAGCATGGATTTATTCAAATCTGATTTTTAAAAATATTTAATAGCACAGAGCCAAGGATGAGTCCCTAAGGCACTAGACACCTCCCTGCTAGTTTATGCTGTCCCATTAATTACTGATTTTTGTATCTCTGAATTTAGCTAACTGTAGTATAATCTAGTCCAAATATCTCCAACTCAACTTATCAACTAGAACAGTATGAAAGACTTTGTCAAATGACAAGTTGAAATCAAAGCAAATCAGCATTAGTTTATATTTATATAGTTTACATATATTATACACATACATATATTATAAAATTTATGTATATTTATGTCTATATAGTTTATATGTTTATGCTTATTTGATTTATATGTTTATATTTAGATATTTATATAGATTGTGGCATTTCTTGGTCTTCCCATCTGTCTGGTATATTTGCCAAAACAAAAAAACAAAAAAAAGAAATTAGGCTTGTCTGGATCTGCTTCTCATGAGGCTTTTCTGGATTTTGGGGATCACTGTTTTGCTTTCTATATGTTTACTATCTCTTTAATACTGCTTTTTAGAATTATAACAGGAATCAAAGTCAAGATCATGACCTATAGTTTACAATCCTACCATCTTCCCTTTTTTCTTTAATTGTGCAACATTTGCTTTTCTTCTATTATGTGTACACCTCTGCCGTTCTTTCAGAGATCACTGATGGCCATACTACCAGTTCATTTAGTGCCTTGAGATCCAATTTGCATATGTCTTTTTTCAAATCCAAGTTGCCTGATGAATGTCTGGTGTATCCACCAGGTCTTTATAGATACCGCCCCCTTTTCTATCCTATCAGAATTGTTATTTTTTTCTGCAAGATTTTATTCTTAAGAGCTTCCTACCTCTCCCAGGCCAATTTCTCTCCTGGAATTTTACTCTACAGGGCAGAGATTCTCTCAATTCATGATGGCCATGTCTTTGAGCTTGATTTTTCTTTCTTTTTTTTTTTTTTTTTTTGAAAAGTAATATGAGTTCAGATTAATTATGTTTTCTGGAGCAAAACTGATACATTTTCATTGTAGTTATGTTGGACAGATTCAAAACAAGGCATAGTAAGGATTATGGAATAATAAATTATCAACAATATCTTACCAGGTTCAAATATTGATCCAAAACATCCTCTACCACAGATGAAAACAGGATGATACAATGAAATATCAAACAATCATGTACAAAATACCTGATAACCCTGGGAAAAGCTGTCCTGAAGTAGAATATAGTTACATTTCTTTTGCATTTGTAATATATATTCAATGCTTTAAGAACTACTTATTAAACATAGACTGTGTATTAGATATCATATAAATTGTGCAGTTAAAAAGGTGAATCAGATCCTCCTCTTAGAAAGCCTATATTCTATAGGGCAGGTAAAGTAAGATGGACACATGACTAAAACAAATTAGAATGAGTACATAGGAATAATGAAAGCACAAAAATGTAATATGAGACCTGAGGAGGATAAAATCTTTTCCAATTGGGAAGATCAGAGAAAACTTCTTGGAGGAAATGGCACATGAATTAGAGAATGAATGAATGAATAAATACAGAAAAGTATTTTTAGGAACTTACTGTGTATCAAGCACTGTGAGAAGGGTTGGGGATACAAATAATGAAGAAAAATAGTCCCCTGGAATATAGGGGAATTTTGACCAGGGAAGGGAGTGATGATCTGGGAAGTCACATAGATGATGAGTGGAAAAATAAGCCAGTAAATTGACATACTCTTTCTAGAAGTCATGCTAGTATTCATTTGATTATAGTTCTCAGAGAAAGTGGGATAAACAGAGGGAAGGGGAAAGCAGGAAAATATTTGGGTGAAGAAGAACCTGCACATTGAACTGAGTGGCTTGAATTGGGGCTAAACTGAAGGAGCTTCAATAGGTCGTGATGGGAGTGATGTTTTTCAGGGTAAAGGTACAAAGGCAGAAAAGATAGGTTCATGTTCAGAAAATGGTTAGTAATACAATTGGACTCATGTATAGAGTACACAAGAATTACTAAATGTGAAAAAAAAAATCTGGAAGGGCAGACTGGAGCCAAGCTATGAAGCTACTTGAATACTAGACAAAGGAATTTGCATTTATTCCATAGAAAATAAAAACTCATTGAATGTTTTTTTTTCATTATAGAAGTGATTTATTCTGGGCAGAATAAATTAGAAGAAAACAAGGAAACCAATAAATAGTGTAACAGGTGTATCCTCCTCCTCAATCTTCTAAGGTTTGAGACATCTCCTTGGGGGGAAGGAGTTTATGTTCACTATGGATTTTGGAATGAACATGTATGAAATCTTGCACCTGTGTGAGGTTTGGGAACAACAAGAGACAGGTAGACAGATAGAGGAGAGACTGTTTGAGTGAGACCAGATGTCTACCAAAGCATAAGGGGCATCAGAAACCAGAAAGGCAACCAGAATGGATGAAGTAGAAGCAGTCGTGGACTTTTGCCCTATTGGCTGAAAAAGTAAAGATTGTTTTTCCCCCTACAGCTTTCTACATCTTCACATGGATCTGTCACTATGCAATCATGGATTTTGTTATTATTATCTATTTATATAGAGTTCATTCTCCATCGTTTTGCTGAACATAACTGTAAATATCAACTGAGTTTGTTGGGAAGCGGAGATAAGCAGTTCTGAAGAGGGTTTTCTACTTTACAAAATCTATAATCTGGAACTATAGTCCCAGCTTGGGGGTTAATGATGCTATCTAGGGGCATATTTGTGAGCTAGACTCCAAAAGGCAGAATTGAGACCGAACTTAAAGCTTTATTTCTGTCTGTCTCTCGTAAACATGCCTTTCATTTCTATAGGTTGTGATTATCAGGTGTGGCTCAGTATTGAAAGAAGGGATGATGGATGAGTGAGAGAGAGAGAGAGAGAGAGAGAGAGAGAGAGACAGAGACCAACAGAGACAGAGACAAAGGCAGAGAAACACCAACTGCCTGCACCCCAAATCCCAGGGAAGTACAATATCTCCCAGACCACCAGCTCTGCTTCCTAGCCAGACTCTGCACTGCCATTATCATGGATGTTGCCTCTGGAGAGAGTGAACTTACTAACCCGGCTACCAGTAGTGGCACCAGTTTCTCAACCAATTCAAGGATAAGTCAACCCAACTAAAATATCAAGTGTCCTGAGGGAGAGACAGGAAGTGAAATTTGTCAAGTGGATCACTACTACCACTTTGACTATCACCTCCCCTCAAACTCTGGCAAAAGCTGCCCAGCACTCCACACCTAAAAATCCAAGGAAAAGCAGCATCGTTCTCCCATCTCTAACCATGGGCCCTGCTTCCAACTCAGTCTCCATAGTCATACCAGCTATCACCTATATGAGCTGCTACTTATAGATATTAGGTAGATTCAAGTACCCTGGGAATAGCAGTATCCCTTTCCCTTAGCCTAGAGATGTCAAACATGCAGGGAACTACAACACTTCTGAGTGTGCCCTAACTAGATTAAAATGTAACTGGAAAATATTTAGTAACACAAAAATATAAGAAAGCATACATATTGCTCATTTGGGGTTTCCTACGTCAATATGTGGCCCACAGGGATTCTTATATTCACTTTAGTGGTCCTATTTCTATTTGAGTTTGAAACCAGTGTCTTAGTTCACTGGCCCTGCACCCAAACTATCCCCAGTAGCTATCATCCAGGGGAGCAGTCCTTGTTAAGATGTGACCTGGCGACTGCCTCTGTACATGATATAGCTCATCATCTCCTTACCAGCTATAGCTTCTGAGCAAACTGAATTCTCACAACCAAAGTTCCCTGATAGCATTAAATGGCTCAATAGATGTTTTTCTATCAATGAAAATGACACTTATAAAAGATATATTACTAATTACTTTGCCTCTGCATCCTGAGGAACAGTAGACCTTTCCATCTGACTAGTAGCTGAGTGCACCCAACTGTGTTTTCTTACTCTATTAGGAGCTGAGCTTACCATAGTAAGAGCTAGGAATATAAATAGAATAGTAGGACACTCTTGAAAGCAGAGAGTGTCCTACTATTCTATTTATATTCCTAGCTCTTACTATGGTATTTTGCATACAGTAAGTGCTTAATAGATACCTTTTTATTCATTAATTTTGGGAAATAAATTATTAGGATGATAGAAATAGTAGGAAATATACCTTGGTGTATATTTTTCAACATCCTCATATTTCCTCTTTTCTTTGCCCTTAAAGAAGTTTCTATCCCACCATTCCAAGACATTCTATCCATGAAACCAGTAGTATTAGTCATCTACTACTCTCTCCTTGTTTCTCATGGCTGTAATTGTAGCCAGAGGGTCAAATCAAGTCAACAAGCATGTATTATGCGCTACTATATTCCAGGTACTCTGCTAATTGCTTGTAATACAAATGCAGAGGTAGAGGAATCTTCCAAAGTGAGAAGGGCACTTGCCTAGAGTCATCTTCTAGCATGAAAGGATAGAGACATGTAACAGAAGTGGAACCACAGTACTGTTGTAACCTGGGAGCAATATAAGAGCAAAAGGATGGAACCAGGCAACAGATCAACCCAGTCATGAAATTAAACTGTGGGTAAAATTGAGCCAGGAGGCTGATTCCAACCCCTAAAGCCTATATCCTTTTTTCCTATCTCAGTGTGTTTCAAACCGGCTAGACCTTTCCTTGCTCTTTCCTCCATCTACTGGTCAAAAGGAAAGTTGGGGCTAGGAGGAAACAGACAACTGAGTAAAGCATATTCTGTAGAGTTTTATTCTACAACCATTTCTTGCCAGATTTGATTTTTAAAAATATTTTATAGTTACTTGTATGAACCACATGGTCAGCAAAACTTAGTTGTCTGGGTCTTATTAAGTTCATTAGTGAAGAACAAGGTATTGTTCAAATGAAAGTTTGGAGCTAAAAGTCAAGTCAAGATTTTTACATTCTCATAGGTCAGAGCAATATTTTATTTTTTTGTTCTCATGTGCCTATATCATATCTGATTCAAGCCAAGGCATTCACCAAGTACCTTTTAAGTACAGGGTCATAGTAGGAGCAGAAGTCTAAGGCTGTAGACAAAGTACCCTTCAGTAGGTGAGAAGAATACTATGTCCTTTAGGAAAAATAACCAGCTCTTTATCAGAGCCCTTTTATAAAATCATTTAGTTGGTAGTTTTAAGACAATGTCTCCTGATGGAAAAATTATATTCTATATTCTATAGCTGATTATTGAATTCACAGTCTGCTTTTCTGTTGGTTGCAAAAAGCAAAAAAAGGAAGAAAGAAAGAGAAAGGGAGGGAGGAAGGAAGGAAGGAAAGAAGGAAGGAATGGAGGGAGGGAGGAAGGAAAAAATAAACTAGCATGGACAGCTATTGGTATTGAAGCATGGGTGTAAGGGATGTATTATCTACAAAGCACAATCTAGTTATATCAAAACAAATTGCAATAGCTCAGGAAAGAAGCAACAATGGAAATAAGAAAATAGATGTGAAAGATACTGTGGAAACAAAACTGCTAGGATTTGGCAATTAACCAACTATGAGAAATGAAGGAGAATCAAAGAGGAATCCAAAGTTTCAAACCTGGATATATAGATGACAGATAGATAGATGATAGATAGATAGATAGATAGATAGATAGATAGATAGATAGATATAGATACACACATATATTAATATGAGAAAATTATTATTTTCTCATATTAATAATAATTAGTAATAATTTTTATATGGGATCCAAAGATCCTCTCTTTTTTGGATATTAGAAGCCTGGTCTCTAAGAATATTTCTGACCTTGCCCAAAGAATTCACCCCACCAGGACCATCTTATACAGGTAGAATTCTTGCCATAATCCCACCATTGTTCAAGCAGTACAGAGTCTATAGATATTGTATGGATTGCTGAAGGCAGAATGATTTAAGAATGCTGACAGGATCAAAGTCAGATGCCTAGTTCCTCACTAGAATAAATCCACCTCTCATTATAATATTCATTTTTTCATTAATTGTTAATCAATCAGAATTTATTTTTACTATCAAGAACAACCCTTTTTCTAAAAGTATTTAAATATTCAAGTGACCTCCATGTGGGGTCTTTGGCTTCCAACAAAACCATTCAGTTTATTGGTTATCTGCTAGCCCAATTAACAAATTGATTATTAATTACTCAGAAATTATGTATCTTGGACTTTTCATTCATCTCAATACCATTAAGAGGACACAAACAAATAAGGAATTAGGAGAAAGTTGAAGTTAAGGGGAAAGATGATGAATTGTCTTTTGGACATACTGAGTTTGAGATGGCATTAAAATGTCCCATAGACATATGGATAAGTAGAGCTAAACTTCAAGGGAAAAATCAGAGCTAGAAATATCAATGTGGGAATCATAGACATAGAGGTGATAGTTGAAACTGTGGTAGTAGATGTGATGAGGAAAGGAAAACATATATGGAGAGAAGAGAAAGGGCTCAGGAGAGGAACTAGGGAGCTATTTATTACATTTTGAGGAAATGGAAAGGAAGAGACTAAATAAAGAAGAGAGAGAATAGTCCAAAAGTGAGGTAGAGAACTAGAGAAACATAATACTACATAAAAAAGCCCTTTAAAAATATGAGAGCCACTTATTCAATAGACTAACCAAGAGTAAAACTAGACCAAAATAGCATGGATGAGGCAGTTAGGTGGCACAGTGGAGAGAGTGCCAGGTTTGCAATCTGCTAAAGCCTAGAAACCCTTCCAGAATAAAAATTTTAAATGCATAACATACATAGGATTACTAAGGAAACTAATGATATTGAAATACAATTATCAAAATATTTAGAAAACAAGTTCATGGACCCCAGGTTAAGACCCCTTGAACTAGAAGGTTGGCTTTAGAAGTAGCATGATGGGGGTGCGGCTAGGTCACGCAGTGAATAGAGCGTTGGCCCTGGAGTCAGAAGGACCTGAGTTCGGATCCCGCCTTAGACACTTAAGGAAAACACAAAGGAAAACCTAGCCATGTGACCTTGGGCAAGTTACTTAACCACGATTGCCCTCCAAAAGGCAAAAAAAAAAGTAGTAGCATGATGTATTAGAAATCCTCCTTGAGTTAGATTCCAGAAGAAAGTAGATTTTAATCTTACCTTTTATTATTTATTAACTGTGTGACTGTGGGCAAGTCAGTAAACTGACCCTCAGTTTTCTCGCCTCTAAAATGGGCATAATAATGCCTCCCTCAGAAAGTTGTTGTGAGGATCAAATAGAAAAATGTATATAAAGTGCTTTGCAAGCATTAGAGAATTATGTGAATGGCATCTTTAGTGCAGTGGAAGTAGGAAGATCACAGGATTTGAGGTCAGAGGTTCTGGATTTGAATCCTGACTGTCATATACTATTTCTGTGACCTTGGGGAAGTCACTTAAATTCCCTGGGATTCAGAGCTGATGGGTGGTGGGGTTGGGCATGGGTAATTAAGAAAGATTTCCCTGAGAGATGGTTGAAGATTACTGAAGAGGACAATGGGTCCTTGGTAGCCAAGGAAAGGACATTTCAGTCAGGGATCATGGAGACAGGAACAAACAAGAAAGAGCAGTGTTGTAGTAGTTGAATAATGAGAGATAAACGTGTAGGTGAAGGATGTGGAGTCCTTCTTTCTAAGCAGGTCTAGTAAGGTTAATCTGGGTCAGGATGAAAGGATAAAGAACATAGTTGCCTCGGTCCAAATAACCAAAGAGGAACACAAAGCAGGACTCAGAATCCCAGTAGGCAAGAGTCAGACTGGAAGGAAAGGAGAGGCTGGGATGAAAAGCACAGAGGAGCCAAACAGGAAGGTAAGTAAGGCAGGTGGCCATGAAGGAGGAATAGATAGACGAGGACTCTTCTATTTGGGGCTTTATGCAGACTTTCTTAATGCAACAGTGAGTCAAGGGCTAACACCTCTTTCATTTCACCACCTTTTCCCACTGAGCTTTGACAGAGTAGAGGAAAATGGGGTGACAGTACTGTTGGTCAAAGGCTTCAAAGCCTATGTATTACTATGAGTCTGAAAAAATCTGCAGTAGTTTCAAAAAGAAGATCACATTCCAAAGAAAGGCAGATCATCTCAGCTCAAAATCTGCCACGTGGCTGAAGATTTTAAAAGGATTTATTTTTCCTTGGGTGAAACTTAACACATCTCATTTTTCTTTTAGAAACAAAGCCATACCATAAACCAGATATGCACTTACAATTTGTTTATGGAATCAATCATTTATGGAGCAACTATTATATGATCTGAATCGCCCTTTATTAACCCTAAACAGCCACCCAAACGTGAGTTATCATTGTTATCATTATATTATTTGTATTATTGTAAAGGGAGTCACAGAAGGAATTCTGCTTCTTTAGAAATAAATATGGATTCCCAAATGTTATAAAATCCTATTTGATAATATATCAGGCATTTCAAAAATGACAAATACAAAGGAAAATAAGTTTTGGTAAATAATCAAAAGAAGGAAAATAATATTAACATAAGGAAGTTGCATAGTACCAAGCATAGTACCAACAGTATAATTTTTATGTCTGACACGATGAATTTAAAGGTGCAAAGCAGGAATTCTTAAGTTGGGGTCCACAGATGGTTTCAGTGGAGTCCATGAACTTGGATGGGAAAAATACATATTTACTTTCATTAACTTCTAACTGAAATTTAGCATCATTCAATTATAATTTTAAAAAATATCTGAGAAGCCATTCATACGCTTTTCCATGCTACCAGAGGGTTCTAAGACACACATAAAAAAGGTAAACCACAAAGATGGTACAGGTAAACAAGGTATGCACAAGTCTGAAAACCCTCAGATTCCACTCTCCTCCCTTCCCCATCCCCTACCCCACTCCAGTCATCTACAGTGAGTCAATACGCAGATCTCTGAATGCTTAAACCCTGGAAACATGGAAACATCTGGCTTTTAGAAATAATCAGATTGACCTGAGCTGAGGAAACTTAAACATTCTTCTAAGTTCTCCAAAGTTAATCTTTATTAAATCAGCTCCCTGATTTATAAATTCTCTAATAGCAAATTGCTATAAATCAGGTTTCTACATAACAACATAAACCTATGTATTTTGCATTACATCAGGCTCAGACCCTGAATCATCTGCCTTGCAGCTCACAAAATAAAATCTGCAAGAATTGTTTGCCAAAAAAAAAAAATCTTCCAAAGGTTTTAAAAGGGTGTAGTAACACAGAGAACAGTCTGATTTCAGGTGCAGTGACATCAGGATAAAGAAGAGCCCATTATCTTGAGGGTCTGGCCTTTCTGTTGAGATTAGGGGAGTGCTATAACAAAGGGACCATGGGACTGTCTCTCCAGGGACAACTATGTCACATAGCAAAGACTAGCAGAAACAAGATGATATGACAGCAATCACGCAGGAAAGAAGGTCACCCTTTTGGGGAGGAACCTTGACTCTCTATATGCAGCTACCCTGGGGAAAAGGCCTGTGTAACCCTGCTTACTAGTTGCTACTCTGCATAAATGTTTCAGTGATATTTCTAAGAGTCAGGATTTTCTTGTACGTCTGGTTCTTACCTTGTATCAACTGGAGTAAGAGCTTGTCCTAGCTTATTATCCTGTTTCTTGATATTTCATGTTCCTCTTTCCATCTCCCCAAATTGTAATTCATTTGTGTCTTTTAAATTGAGACCTATGTATTTAAAACCTATTTTTCCCCTGAGGAAGGGTTAATAGGCTTCACATAGGATTATAAAGGGAATTACTTATATTGAAATGCAGATATCAAAATATATTCACTTTTAAACCATTTCAAGGCCACATATTTAAGAATATCTTAGTTTAAACTTCTCATTTTATAAACAAGAAAACCCTTACAGATCCCTACAGTTTTCAGAATAGTGCCCTAAACAGAGGGTTCTGGAAAATGCCACTGACAATCACATGACCCTATGGCCCAAAGTGTTACTGTATGCCAGACTAGATCAAACAACTGGGGCCAGGTCATGTGCACAACTGAGAGAGATGGTGAAGTCAGTAGGACAGGCTTGCCAAAATAACATGTGAGGAGAGCAAGGTAATAGTCATTTAATTTTTAAAAAATTATTTTTACTTTATTGAATAAAACAAGCATTTTGATAACATTAGTATAATAAAAATAAAGATGGTTGCATGTGAAACTGCAAATCTACTATGCACAATTTGCTATTCCTTTCAAATATAGAACAAAATTATTCTATATTTTTTCCTTTTTTTCTTCCCTCCCCTCACCCTAGAAATGGCTACCATTAAACACAAATAGATGAGTGCATCTATGCATGCATGCATGTATGTATGTATGTACATATATACACACATATGTGATATGTAAGATTATTCTATACATATTTCTATTTATAAGTTCTTTCTCTGGATGTAGATAATGTCTTTCATCAGATATATTTTAAGATTAATCTGGATATTTATAATTGACAACTTATTCTCTCACAGTTGTTAAAACAATATCGCTATTACTGTATACAATGTTCTCTTGGTTCTGCTCATTTCATTCTTTGTTATTTTGTGCAAGTCTATCTGTATTTTTCTAAAATTGTTGAGCTCATTATAATAATGATAATTTTCATTTCAATAATTGGGATGATCATTTATTAAAATTTCAAGGCCCTTAAGATACCCATCTTGCCCAAGGAATAACTGTGTAGGTACCTTAGAGTTTGTGATGCACTTCCCTCCCCCTCCCCTTGCCCCCTGCCCCAAGCCTCTGGGTGAAGCTGGTTAAAGCAGATCACATGCAGTCTCTCTGGCATTGTGGCATTTTCATTTCCATCAAGCTAGAAATTCACATATATGATTTCAGGTGGAAGGAGGTTACATTTACATGTTAGTCAACCTTTCTGGCAATTCAGCAACAATTGAAACATCTTATAAGGTAGGGGGAAGCATGTAGAGAAGGAAAAAAAGAAAAATCCCCTTCAATTACTTCTCTTGTCCTATTCTGTTTCACAGTAAAGAACCATTTAATCAGAAAGGCCCCGCAGTTAGGCAAATGCACCATCATTAGCTTCTGGGCTATCACCCTGATGGATCGCAGGCTGTAAGGGGAGCAGGAGTCCTCATGCCATTCACCCACTTGGGTTGTTAGCTCTCTGTCTTATCAGTGGAAGACATTGTTCAGGCTGAACAATGCCAAGCAACAGAGCTATCTATACTTGGGACTTAAACCTAGGCAGCCTTTTCTTGATTTGGCAGCCTCCCTCCCTCCTGGATATTTTTGTGCCAGCTGAAACTTGCTGTGGTTTCATCCACTTTATCATCTCATTTGCTTTCTGATCTGATGCTGGCCTGCCATGTGGCTGATCAAAGGCAGATGTGAGCTCTCAGCTTTGCTGAGGAGCCCCTGTATTCAAACAAACATGTTAATTTCTTGTCTTTTTGCCTAAGGTTCCCTATTTCTTGCTGTCTTTCTCTTAGTCTTTTCTAGCCCTTCTCATTTTATTGAACTTTTTCTCCTCCTCTCCTAATTATACCTTTTTTTCTTCCTTTCTATCTTTCTTTCTTTCTTTCTTTCTTTCTTTCTTTCTTTCTTTCTTTCTTTCTTCCTTCCTTCTTTCCTTCCTTCTTTCTTTCTTTCTCTTTGTCTTTCTTTGTTTCCTTTTTTAAATTTTGCCACTTTATTTCTCCTTCCATCTTCTTTATACACTCTGTCTCTCCTTCTCACTCTCAAAATCCAATCCAATAACAATTTGTTAAATGTCAACATTTAACAGTCAACAGTCAGTAGGTCAACAAGCATTCATTATATTCTTACTATGAACAGGGCACTATGCTAAGGCAAAGTGAAGGACTGCCAGCTCTAGGCGAAATTGTGGCATTCCCTTGGTCTCTATTCTCACCTTCTCTCCTCCCTAATCTCTGAAGGAAACTATATGTGTATATTTATGAAAGTATATGTGTATGTATAAACATTTATGCATGTGTATACATTCATGTATATGTATTTATACATATGTGTATAATAAGAGCTAACATTTCTATAAGGCTTACTGTGTGCCAGGTACTATGCTAAACACTTGACAATTAGTATATGATTTGATCCTCACAATAACCCTGGAAAGTAAGTGCTATTATCATTTCCACTTTACAGATAAGGTAACTGAGGCAAAAAGAGGTTAAGTGACTTGCCCAGCGACCCACAGCTACTAAGCATCTGAGGCTTGATTTGAAATAGATATATCTATACACATGGATGTATATCTGTATTCATATGTGTGCATATATATACATATCACATATTATATATACACATGTGTATGTGTGTATAGAAATGTATGTGTGTGTTCTTATTTTCTGAATTTTCCTTTTTTTGATACAGGCTGATGCCCTGACATCTTACTTGACTGGCCTTTTATGTCTCCCTCCTACAACTAACAAGTTTTTGTCATAGAATTTCTTCTACCTCCCCCTTCTTTATATCTCCCTCCTACCTCATTCTGCCCTTACCCTTTCTCCCTCATTCTCTCCCTCCACTTCTAGCTTTCTTTACATAATCTTGTACCATGACTCCACCCTATTCCTTTTAACATACCATCTCTGTCTTAGAACTCTCTGCATTCTTCTGGGTTGGGTTTTTTTTTCTCTTGCAATTGCCTAGGTCCATTGAAATTGTTGGTTTAAAGACTTTTGAATACATTTTTTAAAAAAAGCTTTGATAATTTACCCAGATTTGGGGGAAAGGTCAATCTGAAATAATTAAGGATTAAAAATGGAGCTTAAAAAATTTCATTTTCTTACTTTTGAGTAGAGAGAATAACTATTGACAGAGAAATGGAGAGGAGAACTTGTACATTTATTCTTTCTTTAAACATTTGTTAGACAACTATGTGCAAACCACATTGTCAGGCATAGTGGAAATGAATGAAAAGCAATTATTAAGTGCTTATGGGGGTGGAGCCAAGATGGTGGAGTAGAAACAGCTCTTCCAAGCCACTCTGCCCCCAGATTCCCCCCAAACTATGTAAAAGGGGACTCTGAACAACTCCTGGAGCCCCAGCACCCACAGAACGACACATAGAAGCTAACCTCCCGCTGAGGACAGCCCAGCAGCCCTACAGGAAGGACCAGCGCAGTGGTCTGGGAGCTGGCAGCGCGCAGAGTACAGGGAGCCGAGCCAAGCACAGGTCCGCGTGAGCCGAGGCTTTAGCCCCAGGGCGGCAGGGCCAGCAGCTGGCTGGAGGAACCCCAGAACACCAGCAGCTGTTGCGATGCCAGAATTATCAACACAGACATGCCTAGGACAATGTGAGAGGTTAGTGCCCTATGGACTTTGGGACCAGTATTTCGGGAATGCGTTGGCTCCCTCCCCTGGGGGCTAGAAGCTGCTGAGGAGACATGCCATTTTGTAGTTTTCAGAGGCAGCTCCAGCTACCGGCCTGCGAATTAATTGTAGGGAGATCCAGAGATCAGTCTTGGGGGATAATTGCTCTTGCTATAACCTCCCTGGATCTGGATTGTGATCTAGGGTGGAAGTTGTGGGTGGGTTTACAGCTTGCCAGAAACGGAAGTTGCCCCCCACACATTCGGGATGAAAATTCCTCTATCTGGCCTTAAAGCCATAGTGTGGCAACAAGCCCAAAAGTCAAGCAATTAAGTGGCAACATGCCAAGGCAAAGGAAACAGAAAAATGCAACCCTAGGCTCCTATTTTGGGGGCATAGAGCGGGAAAAAGACTGTGAGGTCAGAAGTCCTGCTCCAAAAGCTCCAGGGGAAAACATGAGCAGCTTGTAGGCCAGAGAGGACCTTAAGAAGGACTTTAAAAATCAAATAAGAGAAGTGGAGAAAAAATTGGAAAGAGAAATGAGAAGGATGCAGGAAAAGTATGAAATGAGGGTCAACAGCCTGACTGAGGAAAACAACACCTTAAAAAATAGACTAACTCAAATGGCAAAGGAGGCCCAAAAGGGCAATGAGGAGAAGAATGCCTTAAAAAGTCGAATTTGCCAGATGGAAAAAGAATCTCAAAAGTTCACTGAGGAGATTCATTCCTTCAGAGTTAGACTGGAGCAAATGGAAGCTAATGACTTTATGAGAAATCAAGATGCTGTTAAGCAGATCCAAACAAATGAAATATTAGAAGGCAATGTGAAATATGTCATGGGAAAAACCACTGACTTGGAAAATAGACCCAGGACAGACAATTTAAAAATTATTGGACTACCTGAAAGCCATGATCAAAGAAAGAACCTAGAAATCACGCTCCAAGAAATTCTCAAGGAAAACTGCCCTGATATTTTAGATCCAGAGGGCAAAATAGAGGTTGAAAGAATCCACCGATCACCTCCTGAAAAAGATCCCAAAAGGAAAACTCACAGGAATATTATAGCCAGGTTCCAGAATCCCCAGATCAAGGAGAAAATACTACAAGCAGCCAGGAAGAAACAATTTCAATATTGTGGAAACACAATCAGAATAGCCCAGGACCTGGCAGCTTCTACACTGAGGGATTGAAGGGCATGGAATATGATATTCCAGAGGGCAAAAGAACTGGGAATGAACCCAAGCGTCACCTACCCAGCAAAACTGAGCATTTTGTTTCAGGGGAACATATGGTCATTCAGTGGAATAGAGGACTTTCAAGCATTCTTGAGGAAAAAACCAGAATTGAATAGAAAATTTGACATCCAGACACAAGAAGGAAGAGATGCCTGAGAAGGTAATCAGGGAAAAGAAATCAAAAGGAACTTATCAAAGTTGAACTATTTACATTCCTATATGGAAATGCAATAACTGTGACTGATGATATCTTTCTCACTATGAAAATAATGGAAGAAGGGGGTGTGGTCATATGAATACATATGTGAATGTGTGTGTATATGGTTACAGTTATATATGGATAGAGGGCATAGGTTGAATTTGTTGGGAAGGGAAAATACTCAAGGGATGAAATTATGAGGTGAGAGAGGAAAGTGGCAATAGGAGATGGGGACAGACAGGGTAGGGTAAACTATCCCATGTAGAAGAAGCAAGGGGAAGTGGTTGCAAGGGAGGGGGAGAATAGGAAGACTAAAAAGGCAAAACCACATTCACATTGATTTTGGTCCAGAGAGAGAATCACATACATACTTAATGGGATATCTCAACCTGCAGCAGGATAGGGGGAAGGGGGATGAGAGGAGGGATGATAGATGGGAGGGCATCCTTGGGGGGAGGGGAGGTTGGAAGTACCCACTATAGAAGAGGGACAGGATCATGTAGGGAATGGACCAGGTGGGGGTTGGGATGAGTGGGAGGGAATTATAAGCAGCCTTGTACAATATATCTACTATGATAATGTTTTGCATAGCTAGACATGTACAACATATACTGAATTACTTATCTCCCCAGAGGGAATGGTTGACAAGGGAGGAAGGAAATGGATCTGAAATTCGAGGTCATAACATTAAATGTTTCAAATATATATAAATACTATTATTAATACTCTTTTGCTTGTAATAGGGAGATAAGATTGCAGGCATTAGGGCACAAAGATTCACCTTCCTCTAATGGAAAAGTCAATGGGGGTATGGGAGAAGGCATGGGAGAGAGCAGATTGGAGGAAGCAATATCTTGTGGGACTGCTATTCTGGGAGGTTAGGTAGGGGAATAATGGGGAGAAAATGATTGTAACTCAAAATCTGGCGGAAATGAATGATGTAAAACAGAAGTTAATAAAGCATTTGTTTAAAAAAATTACTAAGTGGTTATTATGTATTTATCTCTGGATATATAAATACAAAAGCAAGACAGTCCAAATCCCCAAGGAGCTTACATTCTACTTGATTTAACAACACTTAAAGGGTTGTGATGGTTATGGAAGAGCACTGGGAAATAATGAAATTACAAAATCACAAAATTGGAGTTGGAAAGATAAAATAGTAAATTGACAAAACCCTTTTAGAGGCAAATTTCATGTTAATATGATTACTGATCACTGAGTAAAAGGTACAAAAGGGTAGGAGTGGGAGGCTAGAGGTATACACTCTGAGGCCAGGTGAAGAGAAGGCTACATATTCCCAAGGAATGGCTAGCCTAGTGACAGCAACTCCCAGATATGGTCCCTGGTTTGGAGAGTAGATCAATAGCTTGTGGTAGAGTAGAACAGGGCCTAGTGAAAAGGATGCTGCACAATATCCCAGAAAGTACAAGGTCAAGTAACTTTGATCCTCCCAGTTATTCCTAGGGATTGAAGTATTGGGCAAGGTTTCTTCCATCCCTGAGATCCTATGATATTATGATTGAAGCCCACAAAGAATCTTTTGAGAAATATGACCAAGATCAATGAAATCACCATTGACACCACACACACACACACACACACACACACACACACACACACACACACCACCACCACCACCACCACCACCACCATACATACCACTCCACCCCACTCCACACTGCCACACTGAATTTCCAAAGCAAAAGAGAAACAGGGACTTGAATCATTGAATCTTACATTTGCTAGGAACTTCTAAGGTCTCATTTAGTCCCATTTCCTAACCACTGTACATATGTCCCCTCTGATTATCCTAATAAGTATGGCCTTTAGCAATTAAAGGTATTCCAGAGGGGCGGCTAGGTGGCGCAGTGAGTAGAGTGCTGGCCCCGGAGTCAGAAGGACCTGAGTTCGGATCCGGCCTCAGACACTTAACGCACACACAAATAAAAACCTAGCCGTGTAACCTTGGGCAAGTTACTTAACCCCTGCCCTCCAAAAAGCAAAAAAAAAAAAAAAAAAGGTATTCCAGAGCTAGACAAGACTAACCTTTGCTTTCTCTGGTAATGACTCAGTTATCAATCTCTGGTCCCAACTTCTTTCAGAGTTCAAAATCAGATTCAATCATTTCAGTTATATCTCATCTATTTAGGGTTTTCTTGGCAGAGATACTGAAGTGGTTTGCCATTTCTTTCTCCAGTTCATTTTACAGATGAGGAACTGAGGCAAATAGGGTTAGGTGACTTGCCCAGGGTCACACAGCTAGTGTCTGAGGTCAGATTTGAACTCACAAAGATGATTATTACTGACTCCAAACCCAACACTCTATCCACTGTGTTACCTAGTCACCCCTAACCAAATAAGAACCTCTCTATAACAACTTTAACAAGAATCTATTATCTCCTAAGGCAGTTCATTCCATTTTTTCTAATCAAGGGTATGCTAGTAAACACACTTTTAAGTTCAATCTACATTATTAACATTTTGTACATTACTTTCTTAAATCTAGACAATCAAAAGTCTCAAAACTAAACATCTCTATTTCCTTCAATCAGTCCTCAGCCAGGTTTTTGTGTGATGTAAAAAAAGATATAGGTATAGCAATATGTAGGAAAGCTAAATTTCTCTGAAGCCAAAATAGCTTCAATGTAACAACAGGAGCAAAAACTTAGAAATACAATGGATCAGAAACTGGCCCTGGGGAAAATACAAAGTTTAGATGAGTCTCTGTCTCTGAATCTGTCACAAAGACAGATAACTATAATACATAATATCATAATATTACATTAGAGAGGTGCAAAACAAACTGAAATGGGAATTCTGAGCCAGGAGCATCACAAAGGGAAATGATAGCCAAAAAGCATTGCTTGACATAATCAGTAAAACAAGATATGGTCAAAGATGTGATGCCATCATGGTAGACCAGTTTCCCTTCAATTTTCAAAAAAAAATATGTCTGTATTGAGGGTAGAGATGTGTTAATGGATATACCCTCCTTACTACTAGGTTCTATAAACTTGATAGCATATTTTTTTTATTTTTGTGGGGTTTTGTGTTGTTGTTGTTTCTTAAGGTGTTGAACAGTATGGCACAATGTACTACAATATTACACTTGGTGGTATCAGGCATCTTGGATTTCTGACCACCAGTCTTCCCCTGGGATATGCTGAGGAGGGACTAATATGGTGGTACATATCCCTTTGGTTATCCATAAGTGTGGATTATTTTCCTATAAGGAATAATTTGGAGAAATCCTGGATTCTCTCAAAAGCCAGAGGATCATTGGAGCACTACTGACAAGGAACATCCCTGCCCTATCACTTAGGAAAAGAAATGCCTTGTCAGACAGCTCTTCAGTCAATCAATATTATTGCAAAAATAGCATGGATAAATAGCATGTCAAGGAAAGAACTAGTATCATCCAACTATCTACTATGTTCGAGGCACTATGCTAAATGCTGAGGGTACAAATATGAAAAAGGAGATATTTCCTACCCTCAAGGAGATTACAATCTAATGGGGAGAGATCGCACACAGTAGGAAGTTGAAAATATGTAGGGAAAGAATAGGAGGTGCCCAGGATGAGGACATGATGGAAAAGTCCAAAGGAGCACGGCTAATGGCTATAGAAGAGATGGCTGATCTGGGGACCCTCCTTCAATGGAAGTTTGGGGAAAGAGCAATTTGTTCCATGCTCTAATCAGAAGGTCAGAAGATACTTATGATATATGAGTAACAAGGCTGAAGCAATCAATTTTGCGGGTGATGAGGTTCTTGATGATGACATTTCCACAATGGAAAAGTCCAATGGACTAAAGCTGGATTCATTGTCCATTCTCTGTCCCTGATCTCATGAAGTATTCTGATAGTCTTCAGACTGACCAAGTAAAACCAATGAGATTATTTACCAAGTGCTAGGGTGAACAGCATTGTTCTAGTTAACCATGATTCATTTGTTAGGGTGTAATATGTAAAAATGAACTAAATGAGGGGTGGTAACCTGTGGCCTGGAGGCCCTTAATAAAATTGTTTGTTCCATAAAACTCAGTCAAAGGGCCACACTTCAGGACCTAGAGGGCCACACATTGCCTTGAGGCCACAGGTTGCCCACCCCTGAATAAAACCTACCTTTTCTTTTTCTTATGGAAAACTCTGGGTTTTTCTCCCTGATATAACAACTACCTTTCTAATCAATGGTGTGTAGCAGATGAAACTACCAAACTGTTAATTCCTCCAAATAATTCTTAACCAAAATGAAGCATTCTGGGTCCTAAAAAGAGCTTCATCAGTGTAATTGCCCTAGATTTTAACTCCAGAAATAATCAAGGAGAGATTTGGATTCTATACTATCTATGAAACTAACCATATATGTCTGTTACTAGACTGTATTCAATACCTGGGTAAATAGCATCCCAAGGGGGAAAAAAACAAACAAACAAAAAAGGTAACATCCAACTGGCTGATATGAACAAAATTGACTCTTCTTAAATAAACAGTTAATCTGAGTTCAGGGGAGAAACTTTTTTCCATTCTCTACTCTATCCCTTTCACTTCATCTACAGTCTTGTAATGATTCAACATCACTGAATTGAATTTAACAAACATTTAATGAGCACTTTCTATTGCAAGACTGTGATTCTTTCTGTACACTTTAAAGATCCCTGTAAAGATAATACTGAGAAGGGGTGGCTAGGTGGCACAGTGAGTAGAGCATTGGTCCTGGAGGCAGAAGACCTGAGTTCGGATCTAGCCTCAGACACTTAATGCACACACAAATAAAAAAAACCTAGCCATGTGACCTTGGGCAAGTTACTTAACCCCATTGCCCTCCAAAAAAAAGCAAAAAAAAAAAAAAAAGATAATACTGAGAAACAAATTAGTCTATGAACATGTCCTTATCGAAATCTTCTTTCTAGTCTTTGTTATCTCTTCCAATCAGGGATTATAACTTATACATCTATTGTGCTTGTGTCTAGCAGTGCATGACTCCAAGTAGACAATTATTAAATACTATCTGACTGAGTCCTATAAAGCTGGGAAAAGCCCTAACCTCTCTGAACCTCAGTTTCTTTATTGGTTACATGTGGGGATTGGATGAGATGCCCACCAAGATCCCTTCCAGCTCTAAATTTATGCTCCTATTATTGCCAAATACACTTTCATCTAATTAGATGGCTGCAAAAAAAAAAGCATGTATCACTGGTTTTGCTTATTTTCTAGTGAAAAACACAGCTAAAAAAATAAAGTTGCCCTATACCGTTGAGGGCAGGAGGGATTTTTTTCAGTCATTTTTCTTCATGTCCAACTCTTTATGACCCATTTGGGGTTTTCTTGGCAAAAACACTGGACTGTGTTTTGTCATTTCCTTCTCCAGTTCATTTTACAGATGAGGAAACTGGAGACAAATAGGGTTAAGTTGACTTATCCAGGGTCATATAGGTATCTGAAGTATCTGAACTGTAGGGAAAGCTCCTTTTGTCTAAATTTTCACAGTCTCCAATAGGCTTAGTTTTAATCCAAGATGCTGCTGGGTATTCTTGTCACTGCCTTAAGCCACATTACTGACTGAACAGCAATCAGAAACAAAAACACAACTAACCAGGCTGAAATTGTGCCTGATTTAAAGCTCATGTGACAAGGATGAGGACTCCTCCAGAGAACTCTGGGAAAGGAATCCCTGCCAGATCTAATGTAGTTCTCTTTTGACATCCAACTCCCCACTCACCATAAAAGCCATGAAGGCATGTCAAGGTCACAGAGGTACCTAAGTATAAAAGAATATATCTGACTGCCAAAGGACTCACCCTTAGGGGAAGAAGTGGTAGGAACAGATACAATTTATGAGAATACAGAAATCACATGTAGTACAATAACTAAAGTCTGTTTCTCTGACACATGCCTTGAAACCTCAGGCTCCCTGACATCAACGTTGTCCAAGGTGACTTTCAGAAAACAAAAAGAAATGTAAGAACATCTGGTAGGGGATGGTGCAATAATGAGAAAGTACAGGGAATGACTAGCAGCAGATCTGAAAGTGCAATTCATAAAGAACTCATCAAAGAGGAGAAAGGCATCTGGAGTTATTAAGAAAAGTACAGGGAGAGCAAATAACTCAAGAATGATTAATAGAATATCCTAGTGTTACAGATACTATGATGCAATCTAAGCTAGGAAGTTTTTAAGGTCAAGGGGAATAGAGTAAAGCTACTGTGGATACAGTGTGAAATCAGAAAACAAAGAAATGAATAAGAAGTGAATAATGAAGGAAGGGAATTAGAGGGCCTCTGAATGGTGCCGGCAACGTGGTACCATGGAGTGAATATTGGACTGAGATTTCAGAGACCTGTTTTGTAATTTTGACTCAGTTTTTAGTTTGTATGACAGTGGGCAAGCTATAATCTCTCTGTACTTCAGTTTTCCTATCTGAAAAAGATAAGATTGGACTAGATAATATTGAAGGTTGTTCAAATCTGTGGTTTTAAATCACTGTCTTGAATTATGTATTTTTTTCATATTGAATTTTACTGGATGAAGAAACTAAATTGGTGGATGTTTCAGTGACCAAAATAAAACAAGAAACCAGGGAAATAGAAGTTTAAATTTTCTCATATACGGCATATATAAAATGTATTTGATTTTATTATGTTTTTATGACTTAAGGGTTAATTTCCATTTACAAACATTGATTGAGGGCACATGGGTATCTACATACACACACACACAAACACACATATCAATACATGTCTATAGTTAAGCCTCGATTATCCAGCATCATCTGGGGATAAGGAGATGTGGACTGATGACTTTTCAAAGTAGCTGACATTTATAATCTTTTTTCTTTTCTTTTCTTTTCTTTCCTTTTTTTTCTTTTCTTTTCTTTTTTCTTTTTTTTTTTTTTTGCTTTTTTGGAGTGCAATTGGGGTTAAGTAACTTGCCCGAGGTCACAGGGCTAGGTCTTTCTTTTGTGTGTGTTAAGTGTCTGAGGCCGGATCTGACTCAGGTCCTTCTGACTCCAGGGCCAGCGCTCTACTTACTGTGCCACCTAGCCACCCCATTTTAAGCTTATAATACTGAAATATCATTTCATTCTTTTTATTGAGAGTTTTCTAAATTGAAATATACTTCTCTGCCGTCTACACCAGAGTGTATCCAATATAATATACACCATTTTAAAGGACTGTCCTATAGTACAACTGTTATAGTACGATTACTATACACACCATATGTGTGTGTATATATATATATACACATATATGAATGCATGTATGTATATATGTATATGTCTTTATGGATTTAGCCGAAGAGATAAAGATTAGGAATTATGGAATATAGAGTTAAATGGATGTTGACCACAAAAGTAACCCTGGAATTTATTTCTTTAAAAAAAAAAGTCCTCAATATCTGTTTGATTTGGATCATTTCCCCCTTCTCATGAAGTAAAAGTGGAAAATGTATAATTTTCATGGGGCCCTTGGCAATATAATGTGATCAGCTTCATAAAAAAATTAGTGATTGAATGAAAGGCTGAAGCAACCAAGTAGTTGTCTTGCCTTCCAAAAAGTACCTCTTCTTCACTGATGCTATTGGTAATTTTATGACTTATCGACAGTATTCAAAATATCACCTATTATTTCCGCATCAGTAGACTAACACAACAAATCATAAGCATCTCCTTGTGAGCTTACACCTAGTAAAGCAGTGTTATTCAGGACAAAGAAGGTCATTCCTTGGGATCAATTTCTGTATCTGACTCTCGTTAACTGTATTGCCTTGGACAACTCATTTTATTTCTCAAAGTCTCAGTTCCCTCTTCTGTTACACTTGGATAATAATGCCTATAGTATTTCCCTCATCAGGTTCTTGTAAGGATAATGCCTTATAAGCCTTCAACAACATTCTATAAATATAAATTATTACCAGGCCCACACTCCCATCTCATTTCCACAATTTGTTTATGAAGTATGAAAGAAAAATGTCCCTCAGGAAGACTCTGTGTCAAGATATTTTCAAAGTAATTTACTCCAAAACACAGATAATTAACTAGGAATTTTCATACCTGAGGTAAATACCACAAACAGTGACTGAGGCAAGTGCCAAGAAGAATGGCCACAGCTGATATGAGATATGTATTGCACAGTAGCCAAGGGGATACTTCCCCATGGAGGAGGAAAGCATCCCAAGATTATGAGACTAAGACTTTGATATTGAAAGAGGAAATAACCAGAGTAGGGCAGGGGAAGAGGTCAATGCAGGAGCCATCTGGTGGTTTTCTATTTAAACTTTTCTTTCTAACTAAGTGCTGAGCTCTGTCTTCTCAATCAAGAGGCAGTTACATACGCAGTGGGTAGAATGTCAGACCTAGATTGAAGAAAATCTGAGTTTGAATCCAGCCCCAGATACTTACTAATTATGTGACTCTAGGCAAGTCACTTAACCTCTCTCTCTGCTTCAGTTATAAAATGGTGATAATGATAGAACATACCTCTTCATGTTGTTGTGAGGATTAAATTAAATTATGCTTAGCACAGTGCCTGACACATAGTAGGTACTTAATAATTGTTTATTTCCTCCCTTCCTTCTTCCTGCCAAAGGACTTCAAACACTTGGCACAAGAAGATGATTCTCAGTCACTCTACCAAAGTTACAGCTGTGTCCAAATTCATAAATTTTTCCCGACACTTCCGCAGAGGATTGAGAACAACAGTGTGGCATCAATGGATAGAGGGCCTGCATCAGAGTCAGGAAGATCTGAATTCAAATCCTGCCTTTAACATATACTAGATAAGTGATCAAGTCAATTACCCTCATAATACTCTCTCAGGTCATCAATTACAAGGTAAATGATTATTTATATTGGTGGAAGAAGTTTCTTTTTTTTTTGCATTACATTATTATTTTATTATTAAATTATTATTATTATTAAAAATTACTATTAAGTTTTCATTACTATTACTATTAAAAAAAGAAGTAGAAATATTAGAACAAGCTTTTTTTAGGCCAAAGCCTTCACTTAATGCCTACCCCATCCTTTTCCAATTTCAGTTCTGTTTAGTACAATGATTGCTTTCTGTGGCTCATAGAGAACAGTGCAGGTCACAGAGAGATATTGATGATAATAGTGAAGCCCAGAGATCTAAGGGGTCATAGGAAAGGTATGGAAGTAAATGCTAGGCAGAAGTGAGTATGTATGTGAGTGAGGGTGAGGGAACTGACATAGAGTCAGTGGGCTGGAGTGAAGGATAAGCTTACCATGAGTATACTTCCGGGGCTCAGGTCTATATCCTACTAGGCACTCAAAGAAGGATATAAAGTAAATGGGAACAAGCGTATCCAGCTCTACTGGGATTTCAGGAATATTCTGCCCAACACATTGACATGGCCAATATCATCTCACAGTAAAATCATTAATCTGTTATTTCCAACCCCCACTTAACAGTGTGAACCATTGCTGTCAAGCTGTTCAGCAGACTGCTGATTTGTAACATTTTCCCCCTGGAATTACTGAACCCCTGCTGTTACGCCCTACCTTATGGGTTTCACCTAAAAATCATGTCCTCACCATTTCAAGCATAAGGAAAGACAGTAGGCCATATAATCTTTAAAAGGATATTTAACATGTTGGTATTAATAATGCCATGTAGTGTGCCCATGTAGGGTGTGAGAAATCAATTTCTGGTCCTGAGCTGGGATTTCATGAGTGTTAGGAATACATGGCATGGAACCTCAGTGACTTAAAATATTAAAGAGCTCGGGTGGCTAGGTGGCACACTGAGTAGAGTGTCGGCCCTGGAGTCAGAAGGACCTGAGTTCAGATCTGTCCTCAGACACTTAACACACACACAAACAAAAACCTAGCCGTGTGACCTTGGCCAAGTTACTTAACCCCAACTGCCCTCCAAAAAAAAAAAAAAAAAGCAAAAAAAATATTAAAGAGCTGCCTAGAACATTGAGATGTTAAGTGGTCCAAGAGCTAGTATGCTTCAAAACCAAGGCCTTGCTGATACCATATCTGCTATTAATTTATCTACTATGCTAACATACTTCTCTTAAGTAGACCAGATGAATGCTAAACCTAGAGAGTAGTTATCAAGACCAAGGGGACACAGCAATAGACCTGAAAAGGATATTTGAAACTGTCTAATTCCACCTTCCTTATTTTACAGAAGGGGAAAATGAAGCTCAGAAAAATGAAGATAATTGCTCAAGGTCACCCAGTTAGTAAATGGCTGAACCATAATCCAATCTCAATTCCTCAAATTCCAAATCCAGGATCCTTTCCATGTGAGCAAACTCTCTCCTTTAGAAATCCATAAAAGTGCTGAATTATTTCACTACCTCTTATATATAGGGATTTTATCTAAATGATTTTATCTATTTTTTCTATTTTTCTATATTTCTAATATCTATTTAGATATTAGATATCTAAATATAGATATTATAATATCTATTATTTTGCTTCTCTATTCTCTATCTTTATCATATGATTTTATCTAAATAATATGCCCATTGAGTTATTCTTCATGTACTGGGAGTGGATTGGACAGAACCATGTACATGTTTTTACCTTATTCCCTTTTTAATCTGTGGTTTATATTTTTGCAAGGTTAAATCTTCTCTACAAGATCTCCAACCAATCATCTATCTGGCCTTTGGTGGAATAACTCTAAGGTGGGGAAAAGGTGGAAGAAGTTTCTGACAGCCATTCCTATGCCAATAAAATAAGGTGGAAGAAGTTTCTGACAGCCATTCCTATGCCAATAAAATCACAAGCCTGGTCCAAACTTCTACAGACATGGAATTAGGTCATAAATTCCCTTCAAAGTATCCTTAATATTTGACTTCTAATTGTTTCGTATATAATAAACATTAAATATTGCATCACTGGTGTTATGAAAGTCCATATAATGAATTAAAGTTCCAATAAAATTTATTTTTTCAAAGGAGAGAAGACAGAACATTATTTTGACTAATACTCAGCTCCATATAGTGAGTGAATGAGGTAACACTGGAAAGTAAAAATTATGACTAGAGATTCCTCGGTGTTAACTCTATAATTATCTAACAATTATAATCCTCAGGTATAACTATGTTCCTGAAATGATCTTTCACTAAATTACAAAATGATAGGGGAAAATGATCACTCTTTGTCAATCACTGCATAGCTTTGTGTAATTCAAACAATAGATAAATTATGTGACATACAACCAAGGTGTCATGCTCAACTCCTCACTCTCTCACTCTCCACATCCAATCTGTAGCCAAGGCCTATTTATTTCAACTGCAACTTTACTTAAATATGCCTTCTCATCTTCTGTAACATTGCAAGCACTCTAGTGAAAACCATTATCACCTCATATCTGGATCATTGCAATAGCCTATTGTCAGTCTGCCTGTCCCAAATTTCTCCCCATGCCAATCTACTCTCCATTCATCCACTAAAATGATTTTCCTAAAGTCTGATTACATCACCCTCTCTACTCAATAAACTCTGGTGGTTTCCTCTTGCCTTTAGAAGTAAGTCTAAAATGCTCTGTTTGGCATTCAAAGTCCTTCATAATCTTGTCTTCTTACATCTTCCTTTTCATCATGTACTCTTCAATCCAGTGGCACTGGTCTCCTTGCTGTTACATGAATAAGACCCTCTATTTCTCAGTTCTCCCTTATTCCTGAAATGCTCTCCCTCCTCATCTTAACCTATTGGTTTCTCTGGGTTTCTTTAAATTTCAACCAAATTTCATCTTTTACAGAAATTTCTCTTATTTACACTGCCTTCCCTCTTTTACTTAATTTTTATTTATCTTAGAGATAGCTAGTATGTGTGTATGTCTGTGTTCTTGTTTTTGTACTTCCAGTGCTTAGCACAATATCTGGCACATAGTTGGTAGTTAGTACATGTTTATTGACATCTTTGAAAGCTTTAAGATAATAATAAGAACGTATATTTAGAGTGAAAAGGGTACTGAAGAGTTATTTAATCTCATGTGGTCATTTTACAGATGAGAAAACTGAGTGCCAAATAGGTTAAATGGCTTGCCCAAGAATACATAGGATGCATACTATGGAGTCAGGATGTTAACTCAGGTTTTTGGTGTCCAAATTCAGTGCATATGATACTTCTCAAAGACAAAATTGTCCAATCATTATTTTTAAGTGCTCCTGAAGCATTAGCACATAGAACAAGTGATCTGCTTTTATATTGTTTAAGTCTAGAAATATATATTTGTTTAGTTAGAGAGAATTACTTTCTTAGTTATACTCCTTACTCCAGGAGGGAGCTGTCCAGCAACAATTTCCACCACAAACTGGAAAGTGAATAAACAGGTACTGAAATCCCACACTGGGGAAGCTAGGTGGTAGAGGGGATAGAGTGCTGTGCCTGAATTCAGGAAGATTCATTTTCCTGAATTCAAATCAGTCTCAGACAATTATTACATTTGTGACTCTGGGCAGGTCACTTAATCCTGTTTGTTTCAGTTTCCTCATCCATAAAATGAGCCAGAGAAGGAAATGGCAAACTACTCTAGTGTCTTTGCCAAGAAAACTACAAATAGAGTCACAAAGAATTGGATACAACTGAAATGGCTCAACATCCAAAACAAAACAAAACAAAATACATTTGCCTGCAAATAAACAGTGCTACAAACTGTCTGAAATCTATACAGAACAAAGACCTTCTCTTTCATCCTAATATTGAATGCTTCTATCTCCATACTATATCTCTTTGCTCACCCACTAGACTTTTTGTTTATCCTGGTGCCAAACCTTGATCCAAATACCACATTCTGCAACTGGCACGAAAGTTCAGCACCCGGTATCTCCACAAATATTTCCAGCTTTACCTGACCAACCCAACATTTCTGACATCTCCTTGCCTGGGAATCCTTTACTTTGAGCTTTCCTTGATCTTTGAGCAAAGAAGGGTCAATTAAGTTTGGTCCCCTGTCCCTTCTCTTCCTCCTCCATCTCCCATCCTCCTCCAAGCAAAAGCATTTAATTTGTTGTAATATTTAGGGGGAGAAATTGGAAACCATTAGTCAAAATAGACCAGTATCATCAGCACTAGAAAATCATTCAAAGGTTAGGCTGTGTTTAGGAATGAGCAATGTGAAGGGAACAAAAAATCCTAATGGGATTGCACAGTTTGCTAATTATTTTTCTATAAGCTTTCTAATGCTGCATTTCATCTAGCCCAAAATATGAATTGAACTCTGAATGAATTGCATTTGTTTATAATTCATACTATGGCATGAATGAGTGGTATCATATCTTTTACTGAGTGTGGGTTTCCAGGGATAAAGGAACTACAGATAGGAAGTTGAAGGAGGAGAGGTGAGGGCACAGACAAGGAAGGTTGGAATTATGTGTGACCCCTTCTCCCTCTTTTTTTTTTTTTTTTTGCTTTTTTTGGAGGGCAGTTGGGGTTAAGTAACTTGCCCAAGGTCACACGGCTAGGTTTTTGTTTGTGTGTGCGTTAAGTGTCTGAGGCCGGATCTGAACTCAGGTCCTTCTGACTCCAGGGCCGGCACTCTACTCACTGCGCCACCTAGCCACCCCAAACCCCTTCTCCCTCTTAAAAATTTCCAGAGACAGCAGTCCTTCCAAATCTGTCCACAGGAAATGAAGTTTAGTCACTTACTTCCTGATGTGAATTTTAAAATGTCACTTACAAAGGATAGCTTTATTTGAAAATCTTATCCATAATTTTGGGAAGAAAGTACTTTCCCATTTCTAAAGGAATTTTAGATATCAACAAGTAAGCAGGAGAGATGTTTTAATGTACAAAACCCTCCCCAAAGTCATTGAAATTATAGCACAAAGGTGATGTCCTCTCTACCTCTGTATAAGATCAGCCCTTTGCCAAATTTCCCATCCATAGATTAATTTGTGTTCCTATCTTTATTCTTTTCTCAATCTTGCATGCTTTCATTTCCTCCTCTCCACTGAGATTTCCCTAAATCTCACCTGAGCTCAGTTTAAGAAAAGATTTTCATTTGCTACTACTGTGTTTCTGAAGCATCACATTTTTCTGAGGACTTTTGTCAACCTGGTTACAAAATTTCTGTGTCATGGATTATTTTCTAGTTTCACAAAATATTATTATTCTTTGGTGAGCAAAGTAAGCAGCCACCTAGAGAGCATGAACTATAATAAGGAACATTTAAAATATTATTGTTCGAAATGCATGCAACTTTAATAAAAATCTCTATTTGGATACAGATATTACAAAGAAAAATAAAGTCTTGGATGGACAGTAACACAGAGATATAAAATTGTAGATCATGTTTAAGTGTCCATTATTCTGATTCTTATGTATGGTGAAATATACAGACACAAACATGGATACACACACACACCACTCAACCTCTACTTCCAAAGATGTAATGTTGCAAAATTGTGAATGTTTTGATGTCAATAAAATCCTACAGCTTTTCTGTTATTCCTCTAATGGAATCATATTGTGGTAGAAAAAAATGCTAGATGAGGAGATAAGAGACTTGGATTCTAGTTCCAGTTCTACTACTAACTAGCTGCAAATGCCTTAAAAGCAGTGATCCCCTGACTGCTGGGGTTGTAGTCAAGATGGTAGAGCAGAGAAAGCACTCAGCTGAGCTCTCACAATATTCCCCTCCAAACAACTTTAAGTAATACTTCAAATCAAAGTCTGGAGGAGCAGAGCCAACAAAAGGTCAGAGACACTTTTCTAGCCTAAGATAATATGGGTCACAAAAGGAAATTTGTGACATTGGGCAAGAGGTTGGCCTGGAGTCCACATGGATGAAACCAGTGATGGGACTAGGTGGTGGTGACAGAAGTAGTAGGGACTTCAGGAGCTTTCAAGCAAGAAAAACTATAAACTGCTCAGAAAGAGATTATTGGGTACACCTTTGGCAGCACGGGAGGTAAAATCAGACTCTGTCATCTCCATTGCCTATTCTAATATCTGAGTCAGAGTTCAAAGACAGGGTCAAGAGTGTATAAAAGCCCTGAAGGGCAGTATCACTTTTGATCCCAAGGAGGAGGGACCCTGAAAAGCAATATTGATTGCAATTTTAAAGTCTTTTCCAGGTAATCATGCTAATACAGACCAAGAAAGAAGTGACCATACCTCTCCTCTGATCACAACACCTTAGAAGCAATGAAAATTTCCAAACACCCAGAACTAGATCTGAAATCAATATTTTGAAAAAAGTCTGAAGTTTAAGACAATGTTCCCCACCACACACACAGACATACATACTGGCAACAGAGTCCAAAATTAAGTTCTGAATCACAAAAGAGGGTGGAAAATTAGAAAAAAAACAAGACTATAAAAAATACTGTACTGATAGGGAAAATCAAGACACAAACTCAGAAAATAGTGAAGTCAAAACAGATACAAGAAAAGCATCACAGACAAATGTGAATTAGGAATGAATCCAACAAGAATTCCTGGAAAAGCTAAAATGGGCTCTTAAAAATATAAGAGTGGGGAAAGCTAGGTGGCACAGGGAATAGAGCACCAGCCCCAGAGTCGAGAGGAGGTGAGTTCAAATCTGACCTCAGACACTTAACACTTACTAGTCATGTGACTTTAGGCAAGTCACTTAACCCCAATTGCCCTGATCTCCAAAAAGCAAATATATATATATGAGTGGGGGGTGGGGTGGGGATTAGGTTAAAAAAGGAAGGCAAGGGAAGAAAATTATGAAGAGGCAGTTAACAGCTTGGTAAAAGAGGCCAAAAAAACTAACTAAAGAAAATATCATTGTAAAAAATGGAACTAACTAGATATAAAATTCACTGATGAAAGTAACTTCTTAAAATGTATAACTGGTCAAATGAAAAGGACATACAAAAACTTAATGAATAAAATGATTCATTAAAAATTAGAATTGGGCAACTGAAAGCTGATGACTCTAAGAAACACTAAGAAAAGATAAAACAAACTCAAAAAAAGAAAAATTAGAAGAAAATATGAAATAACCCATAGGAAAAACAACTGACTTTGATAATAGATCAAGGAGGGATATTTTGAGAATTATTTGATTACCTAAAAGTCATGATTAGAGAAAGAGTCTAGACATATTTCAAAAAATTATCAAGGAAAATTGCCCTGATATCTTCAAACCAGAAAGCAAAATAGAAATTGAAAGAATTCACACGTCACTTCTTGAAAGAGATCCCAAAATGAAAACTCCCAAGAATATTAAAGTCAAATTCCAGAGCTCCCAAGTCAGAGAAAATACTTCTAATAGCCCAAAACTATTCAAATACTGTTGATCCACAGTCAGAATCACCCAAGACTTAACACCTACCATATTAAAGGAGAGAAGGAATTAGAATGTAATATTCTGAGAGGCAAAAAAGTTGGGACTGCAACAAAGAATAAACTACCCAGAAAAACTGAGTAGAACCCATCAAGAGGAAAAATTGATATTTAATGAAACAGAAGAATATTTAGCATTACTGATGAAAGGGTCAGAACTGAATAGAAAATTTGACTTTCAAATAAAAGAAAAGCATTAAAAGATAAACACTAAAGAGAAATAATCAAGGACTCAATGAGGTTAAACTTTTTACCTGTCTATATGGGAAGACAATACATGTATCTTCTAAGAGCTTTTTCCTTAGTAAGGCATATGGAAGGTTTTTACAAAGAAAGAGGGTACCGTAGTGAATGAATTATGTTGGGATGATGTAAAAAAAATGGAAATAGAGGGAAGAAGGATGCCATGGGAGAAAGGGGAAGGACAAGGAAGAATGGGGGGGGGGGATCTCACATAAAAGAGAAATGCAAGGAAGAACTTTTGCATTGGAAAGGAAAATGGGAAGGGTAATATTTGAACTTCACTCACATATAAATCATTTCAGAGGGAAAATTATATGAACATATATATACAAATTTATGCATATATAAATATGTATATTAATATAATACAATTATATTATGTATATATTAATATCTTATAAATTTATATATATATATATATATATATAAACATACTCAGTTGGTAAAAAGAAATCTATTTTCCAAATAGGAAAGTAGGAGTGGAAGGGGATGAGAAAAAGGGGAGTGATAAAAAGGAAGGCAGACAAAGGAAGGTAGTGCTCTTAAGCAAAGCAGACTTTAGAGAAGAAGCAGGATAAAAAAAGTGAGAAGGATAAACAGAAGAAAATAGGATAGAGGGAAATGCACAGTTACTAATCATAGAACTGAACAAAAGTTATAAAAATAACATCCATTTTCCAATTGATAAATGACCAAAGGATATGAATAGGAAGTTTTCAGAAGAAATCGAAGCTACTGACAGTCCCTTGAAAAATGCTCTAAACTGCTACAGATTAGAGAAATGCAAATTAAAACAATTATGAGGTAACATCTCATGCATATCAGATTGACTCACATGACAGAAAAAGAAAATGACAAATGCTGAAAGGGCTATGGAAAAATTGGAATACTAATGCACTGTTGGTGGAGTTGTGAAATAGTCTAAACATTCTAGAGAACAATTTGGAACTACATTTAAAGTGCTACAAAATCTATCTGTACCCTTTGACGCAACAATTCTACTACTAGGTCTGTATCACAAAGAGATCAAAGAAAAATGAAAAAGACCTCTTCATACAAAATTATTCATAGCAGTTTTTTTTATGGCAGCAAAGAATTAGATATTGAGGGGATGACCATCAATTGGAAAATGCTGAACAAGTTGTGGCATATGCTTGTGATGGAATACTATTGTGCTGTAAGAAATGATAAGCAGGATGATTTCAGAAAAGCCTGGGAAGATGTATATGAAGTGATGCAAATTGAATCAAATTGAGCCAGGAGAACCTTGAACACAACAAGAGCAACACGGTACTATGATCATCTGTGAATAACAATAACAATAATTGCTATTCTCAGCAATAAAATGATACAAGACAATCCTGGAGGACCCATGATGACAAATGCTATATATACATCCCCAAGGGGAGAACTGACTAAATTCTGAATTGAAGTAAATTGAAGCATACTGTTTTTTTTTTTAATTTTCTTCATTTTTATTTTGTTTGCATTTTGTTTTGTAACATAACTCATATGGAAATATGATTAGCATGATTTCATATTATAAGAGATATCAAATTGTTTGTCTTTGCAAGAAAGTGGGAGGGGAGAAAGGGAAGAAGAGAAATCAGAAGGCAAATTTTTTGAAAATGATTTTTTTTAATTTTATATATAATTGGGAAATATGTAATGAAATAAATAAAAAATTAGAAAGCAATGATCTCATCTTTTTGTCTATTTTTCATTTTTAAATTTTTTCTTATTAAACATATTTTCACAATAGTCATGTTGTATAGAAAAATTATAATGAATGGGAGAAACTATGAGAAAAACAAAACAAAACAAAAAAATAAAATAGTCTGCTTTTCTCTGCATTCAGGCTCCATAATTAGTCCCTGAATGTGGATAACATTTTCCATCCTGAGTCATTTTGAATTGTTTTAGGGCCTTGCATTGCTGAGAAGGGCTAAGGCTATCAAAATCAGTGTAATAGCAAGCACCCTGGCACACCCAGGATGGCCTGCTAGCACAGGTTCTTTGATCTGCTTTTAAAGGAAAGACTGATTAAAAAGGGGTTAACAATCCAAATTTTAATTATATTCACTAGTTCAGGGGAAAGGTGAAAACGCTGAACTTGGAGAAAATACAAATAGAGAAAATAAAAGCAAAGGAATTAGCACAAAGACCAAGAGACAAGGCGCCAACTATCTGAGTAAAGCAATATTGCTATGTTCAAACAACTGGACTACTAGCTATTGGGCTTTGTGCTAATTTATCTGCTTTTATTTTCTATACTCACTTCTTTCTCTGTAATTAAAATAGGAATGTTCGGGGCGGAGCCAAGATGGCAGAGTAGAAACAGCTCTTCCAAGCCTCTCTGCCCCCAGATTCCCCACAAACTATGTAAAAAAGGACTGTGAACAACTTCTGGAGCCCCAGCACCCACAGAACGACACAGAGAAGCTAACCTCCCACTGAGGACAGCCCAGCAGCCCTGCAGGAAGGACCAGCACCAGCGGTCTGGGAGCCAGCAGCACACAGAGCGCAGAGTGCAGGAGCCGAGCCGAGCCAAGCCCAGGTCCGTGTGAGCCAAGGTTTTAGCCCCAGGGCGGCAGGGCCAGCAGCCGGCTGGAGGAACCCCAGAACACCAGCAGCTGTGGCGACTCCAGAATTATCAACATAGACATGCCTAGGACAAAGTAAGCGGTTAGTGTCCTATGGACTTTGGGACCTGTATTTGGGGAATGCGTCAGCTCCCTCCCCTGGGGGCTAGAAGCCGCTGAGGAGACACGCCATTTTGTAGTTTTCAGAGGCATTTCCGGCTCCCAGCCTACAAATCGTGGGAAGATCCAGCGATCAGTCTTGGGGGGTAATCGCTCTTGCTTTAACCTCCCTGGATCTGGATTGTGATCTAGGGTGGAAGTCGTGGGTGGGTTTACAGCTTGCCAGAAACGGAAGTTGCCCCCCACACGTTCGGGACGAAAATTCCTCTAGCTGGCCTTAAAGCCATAGTGTGGCAACAAGCCCAAAAGTCAAGCAATTAAGTGGCAACATGCCAAGGCAAAAGAAACAGAAAAATGCAACCCTAGACTCCTATTTTGGGGGCATAGAGCGGGAAAAGGACTGTGAGGTCAGAGGTCCTGCTCCAAAAGCCTCAGGGGAAAACATGAGCAGGTTGCAGGCCATAGAGGACCTTAAGAAGGACTTTAAAAATCAAATAAGAGAAGTGGAGGAAAAATTAGAAAGAGAAATGAGAAGGATGCAGGAAAAGTATGAAATGAGGGTCAACACCCTGACTGAGGAAAACAACACCTTACAAAATAGACTAGCTCAAATGGCAAAGGAGGCCCAAAAGGGCAATGAGGAGAAGAATGCCTTAAAAAGTCGAATTTGCCAGATGGAAAAAGAATCTCAAAAGTTCACTGAGGAGATTCATTCCTTCAGAGTTAGACTGGAGCAAATGGAAGCTAATGACTTTATGAGAAATCAAGATGCTGTTAAGCAGATCCAAACAAATGAAAGATTAGAAGGCAATGTGAAATATCTCATGGGAAAAACCACTGACCTGGAAAATAGATCCAGGAGAGACAATTTAAAAATTATTGGACTACCTGAAAGCCATGATCAAAGAAAGAACCTAGAAATCACCCTTCAAGAAATTCTCAAGGAAAACTGCCCTGATGTTTTAGATCCAGAGGGCAAAATAGAGGTTGAAAGAATCCACCTATCACCTCCTGAAAAAGATCCCAAAAAGAAAACTCCCAGGAATATTATAGCCAGGTTCCAGAATCCCCAGATCAAGGAGAAAATACTACAAGCAGCCAGGAAGAAACAATTTCAATATTGTGGAAACACAATCAGAATAGCCCAGGACCTGGCAGCTTCTACACTGAGGGATCGAAGGGCATGGAATATGATATTCCAGAGGGCAAAAGAACTGGGAATGAACCCAAGGGTCACCTACCCAGCAAAACTGAGTATTTTGTTTCAGGGGAAAATATGGTCATTCAGTGGAATAGAGGACTTTCAAGCATTCTTGAGGAAAAAACCAGAATTGAATAGAAAATTTGACATCCAGACACAAGAAGGAAGAGATGCCTGAGAAGGTAATCAGGGAAAAGAAATCAAAAGGAACTTATCAAAGTTGAACTATTTACATTCCTATATGGAAAAGCAATAACTGTGACTGATGATATCTTTCTCACTATGAAAATAATGGAAGAAGGGTGTGTGGTCATATGAATACATATGTGAATGTGTGTGTATATGGTTACAGTTATATATGGATAGAGGGCATAGGTTGAATTTGTTGGGAAGGGAGAATACTCAAGGGATGAAATTATGAGGTGAGAGAGGAAAGTGGCAAGAGGAGATGGGGAGAGACAGGGTAGGGTAAACTATCCCATGTAGGGGAAGTGGTTGCAAAGGAGGGGGAGAATAAGGAAGGCTAAAAAGGCAAAACCACATTCACATTGAATTTGGTTCAGGGAGAAAATGACATACATACTAAACGGGATATCTCAACCTGCAGCAGGATAGGGGGAAGGGGGATGAGAGGAGGGGTGATGGATGGGAGGGCATCCTTGGGGTGAAGGGAGGTTGGAAGTACCCACTATAGAAGAGGGACAGGATTATGTAGGGAATGGACCAGGTGGGGGGTGGGATGAGTGGGAGGGAATTATAAGCAGCCTTGTACAATATATCTACTATGATAATGTTTTGCATAGCTAGACATGTACAACATATACTGAATTACTTATCTCCCAAGAAGGAATGGGTGACAAGGGAGGAAGGAAATGGATCTGAAACTCGAGGTCGTAACATTAAATGTTTCAAATATATATAAATACTATTATTAAAAAATATATATATACCCTAATAAATATAGTTTATAAACCTTAAAAAAATAGGAATGTTAACCCCTTTAAAGTTGCCTTTCCTTTACAAAAGCAGGGTGTACTGGGTGTGCTAGGGTGCTTGCTAATACAGCCAGTCATCACATCCTGTGGCTGTTACTGTGTACAATGTTCTCTTGGTTCTGCTCACTTCACTCAGCATCAGTTCATAAAATATTTATAGGTTTTTCTGAAGTCTGCCTGTTTATCATTTCTTATAGCATAATTGTATTCCATTACATTCATATACCACAACTTGTTTAGCCATTCCCCAATTGATGGGCATTCCCTCAATTTCCAGTTCTTGGCAACCACAAAAAGAGCTGCTCTAAATATTTTTGTACATGTAGGTCCTTTTCAAATTTTTATGGTCTCTTTGAGATACAGCCCTAGAAGTGGTATTGCTGTGTCAAAATGTATGCACATTTTTATAGCCCTTACAAATTGCTCTCCAGAATGGTTGGATAAGTTCACAACTCCACCAACAATGAATTAGTATTCCAACGTTCCCACATCTTCTTCAGTATTCATCATATTCCTGTTGTCTTTCTATAGCTTAGATCCAAGAAGACCTGAATTGAGATCCTACCTCTGATATTGCCTAGATGAATGTGAAAAAATCAGTATACTTCTCTCAATTTCAATTTCCTCAACTACAAAATAAGAATACCACCTAGTATTGGAAGCAGCATGCCATCATCATAGATAGAAAACTTTAGATTCAGGAAAACCTGGAATAATGTCTCACCTCTAATATACATTGGCTATGATGTGGATCTAATTAAGTAGCTTAACTTTTCAATGTTCTAGGAATCTCTCTAAGACTCTAAGTTGAAGAAAAGGTTTCTTCCTGCATTGGCAAAGATAGTTTTCTCACCTGGGAGTACCTTATGCCAATGAAACCACTTGCCCAGTTGTAACAACTAAATAAAAACACCTGAATAAGCATGATCAAGCCCTCCAAAAATTGCCTTACTAGGAAAGGAATATTCCATGTCAAGTCCTGACTTACGTCCCAAAACCCTAGAATATTCTCTCATGGTATCTTTATGGTTCTGGAGGGAAAAAGAAATCTGCTTCTTTCTAGGAAACGTATAAAAATCTTTCCTTGAGGAGAGGATTCTGGGAAGATGGGGGAATAGTTCAGAAAATTTCAAGCTCTCAAGATTTTCCCCAAGAGTTAAAATAGCACCTTAGTACAAGCAAAACATGGGTAGAGATAAATAAGAATAGGGCCATAACCAGGGTCTTCCTGGGACAATTTGAGAAGATTAGAAGAAAATCCCAGGATGAGGTTTGGTCCCTGTGAAGAATAAATGCCTCCAGGCTAGCTTCCAACAACAAGCAAGAAGCTTAAACAAGTGACAAGCCCTGGTGTTTGGTTGGTTTGAGAGACTGCCTCAGCCCCAACCAGAGGAACCCAGATAATGAGGGGAGTTGGGTGTTTGAGGTAAGGAAAATTGAGGAAACTTCTGCTAATAAGGAACAACAGGCACAGTTATACTGCAAAGAGTGGCAGGGATGAGAAGGAATCAGCACACACCAGTGAGTGTAGAAGTAGTGGGGCAGAAAGCCCCTGACTATGGGCACTTACAGGAGGTTGGAGGTTTGACTTTGATTCTAGGTAAGAGGGGAGAACTGAAGATCTGGGCAAGAGGCACCATTCTGCATACCCCAGGGCTCAAGAGATGATTACAAAAATTAAGCTATTAACACAAAAAAATGGGTGGGCAAAGGAGAAAGAATTCAACCATAGAAAGCTATTATGGGAATAGAGATGGCCACAGTTCATCTTCAGAGGAGGAGATTGAAGTAAAGAAACTCCCAAAGAGTAATCTCAAGTGGTCATATGCCCAAAAAGAATTCATAGTTCCTAGAATAGACTTTAAAAGTCAAATGACAGGAATGGAGGAAAAACTAAAAAAAAATTATCTAAGAAAAACAAGATTATAAATGTAAAGTAAACCAATTAGAAAAGGAGATCCTGAATCTTAAGGAAGAAAATGACATCTTGAAAATTAGAATTGGACAAAGTGAAGCCAGCAAAATTACAAGAGATCAAGAAATAAACAAAATATTAATAATGATAAAATAGAAGAGAATGTGAAACATCTTATGAGAAAAATAACAGATTTGGAGAACAGATCAAGAGGAGAAAATATAAAAACAGACTAACTGAAAGTTATGATTAAAAAAAGAATCTTGATACAATAATACAAGAAATAATTAAAGGAAATTGTCCTGAGGCATTAGAACAAGGTGGGTAAATAGAAGTAGAAAAAATCTATCAATCACCCCTTAAAAGAGATTCTGTGAGGAAAACTCATAAGAATATCATGGTCAAATTCCAAAAACCCCAGCTGAATATTAACAGCATCAAGATTAAAACAATTTAAATATGGTGGTGCCACCATTAGAATCACATAAGACAAAGCAGCAGCGACATTAAAGGACTTCAGGTCTTGGGACACAATATATCAAAGTGCAAAAGAACTGGGACTCCAGTTGAAAATATCATAACCTGCAAAGTTAAATATTACCCCGAATGGGAAAAAATGAGGATTTGATAAATTCTCAGACCAAGACTTTGTTAAAAAGATTCCGGAACTTAATAGAAGAGTCAATATAAAAGAACCAAGAGAAATATAAGGCACATACCAAAGACTGAATATAAGGGACATACGTAATGTAAAATATATGCCTAAGATTCTAATTAACAATTGGATAACTCATAAGAAAGACTGGGGTAAACTTGAGTAAGATATGAATTTAAATAATAAAACCATTTAGGAACAGCTAAAAAAGAATAATTATTTTATACAAATGAGGTGCAAGAGGTACAATTAATTCGGAGTAATTAGATGGCAGAGAAGGGCTGGTAGTTCTGGTAACTTACTTTCATTGGGAATGGGTTTAAGATTCTAATATATATTTAGAAGAGCATAAAAGTATCCTAAATTCAGAAGAAATAAAATGGTAGAGGCATATGGAAGGCGAGGAGAGGACAAGGAGCGGATCTTTAGAGGGGTGTAGCAGCAAGCACCCTAGCATACCCAGGGTAACGGCCAACAAAGGTTCTTAGATTTGCTTTTCTTTTTTTTCTTTTTTTTAAGCAATCGGGGTTAAGTAACTTGCTCAAGGTTACACGGCTAGTCATTATTTGTGTGTGGGTGCTCATTTTCTGAGGCCGGTTTTGATCTCGGGTCATCCCAACTCAGAAGCCGATGCTCTTACTCACTGCACCACCTAGCCACCCCTGAGTCCTTTAAACTGCCTGGATCTGGATTGTGGTCTGGGGGGGGAAGTTTGGGGTGGGTATCCAATTTGCCAGAGCAGGTGGAGGCTTTCCAGAGGCCACCCAACCTGCAGAAGTTGTGAAGACCCCATGTTTGGGACAGAAGCTCTCCTGTCTGGTGGCAGAGTCCTACTATGGCAACAAGCCCAAAAATCAAGGAATTAAATGTCAACATGCCTAGGCAAAAGAAATGAAATAAACAAAAATATTCAACATTGGACTCCTATTTTAGGGGCAAAGAGGATCAAAGCATGGAGGAGGACTGTGAGGTCAGAACTCCTGCACCAAAAGCCCCAAATGAAAATACAAGCTGGCTACAGGCCATAAAGGACCTTAAGAAGCAGATAAGAGAAGTGGGGGGAAATTGGGAAGAGAAATGATAAAGATGCAAGAAAAGTATGAAATGACAGTCAACAGCCTTACTGAGGAAAATAACACCTTAAAAAATAGGCTAACTCAAATGGCAAAAGAGGCTCAGAAAGGCAATGAGGAGAAGAATGCCTTAAAAAACTGAATTTCCCAGATGGAAAAAGAATCTCAAAAGCTCACTGAGGAGATTCATTCCTTCAGAGTTAGACTGGAGCAAATGGAAGCTAGTGACTTTATGAGAAATCAAGATGCTGTTAAACAGATCCAAACAAATGGAAGAATAGAAGGCAATGTGAAATATCTCATGGGAAAAACCATTGACCTGGAAAATAGATCCAAGAGAGATAATTTAAAAATTATTGGACTACCTGAAAACCATGATCAAAGAAAGAACCTAGAAATCATCCTTAAAGAAATTCTCGAGGAAAATTGCCCTGATGTTTTAGATCCAGAGGGCTAAATAGAAGTTGAAAGAATCCACCGATCACCTCCTGAAAAAGATCCCAAAAAGAAAACTCCTAGGAATATTATATCCAGGTTCCAGAACTTCCAGATCAAGGAGAAAATACTATAAGCAGCCAGGAAGAAACAATTTCAATATTGTGGAAACACAATCAGAATAGCCCAGGACCTGGCAACATCTACACTGAGGGATTGAAGGGCATGGAATATGATATTCCAGAGGGCAAAAGAGCTGGGATTGAAGCCAAGGCTCACCTACCCAGCAAAACTGAGTATTTTGTTTCAGGGGAAAATATGGTCATTCAGTGGAATAGAGGACTTAAGAAGCATTCTTGAGGAAAAAAACCAGAGTTGAATAGAAAAATTGACATTTAGACACAAGAAGCAAGAGATGCTTCAGAAGGTAATCAAGGAAAAGAAATCAAAAGGAACTTATCAAAGTTGAACTATTTACATTCCTACATGGAAAAACAATAACTGTGTCTGATGAAACCTTTCTCTTTATGAAAATAATTGAAGAAGGGTATATGGGCATATGTTTACAGGTATACATGGATAGAAGGCACAGGTTGAATTTGATGGGAAGGGATGATTCTTAAGGGGTGAAGTTAAGAGGTGAGAAAGTGGCAAGAGGAGATGGGGAGAGACAGGGTAGGGTAAACTATCTCGTGTAGAAGAGGCAAGGGGAAGTAGTTGCAGGGGAGGGGAAGAACAGGAAGGCAAAAAGGCAAAAATATATTCTCATTTAAGTTGGCTCAAGGAGAGAATCGCATAAATACTAAATGGGATATATCACCCTGCAGGAGAGTAGGGGAAAGGGGGATGAGAGGGGAGAGGATGGAGGGGAGGGCATTCTGGGGGGAGGGGAGTTTGGAAGTACCCACTATCAAAGAGGTACAGGATCGAAGTAGGGAATGGACCAGGTGGGAGGTGAGATGGGTGGGAGGGAAATATAAGCAGTCTTTTACAATATATCTATGATGGTAATGTTTTGCATAGCTATACATGTACAACATATACTGAATTGCTTATCTTCTCAGAGGGAGTGGGTGACAAGGGAGGAAGGGAATGGATCTGAAAATCAAAGTTTTAAAATTAAATGTTTCATAAGATGTACAGGCATTGGGACTCAGAGATTCACCTTGCCCTAATGGCAAAGTTGAAGGGGGTATGGGAGAAGATATGGGAGAGAGCAGATTGGATGAGGGGAGGATATCTAGTGGGAATGCTATTCTGGGGTGGTGGATAGGGAAAAAATGGGGGAAAAATTGTAACTCAAAATCTGGTGGAAATGAATGATGTAAACCAGAAGTTAATAAAGCATTTGTTTAATAAAGAAAAAAAATAACTAAAAAATATGTTATTTACCTAGTTCAGGGGAAAAAGTTCAGCACCCTGAACTTCAGAGAATACAAACAAATACAAACAAGTTACAAGCAGATGTTTCAGCAGACAGGCTTCCAGCTGTCTGACCATTACATCCATACCTAGTCAGTTACCAGAGAGGGAAACACCTCTGGGTTTTCAAAGCTGGGGGGCTTGACAGCTGCCCAGAATCTCATCTGGTCAAATCACACAACCCTTCTCAAAGTGAGCCCTAAAGCAAAACCTCACGTCAGGTTATATATAGCTTTCTCCTGGCTCAGAGAATGTAACAACCCTCTTCTTCCACTGCCACATCACACAGCACCAAGGTGTGGCATTCCTGAAAACCAAGCCTCCCACCACAGGCTCCATGTGACCACATTCAGCCTATTAGGGGGCAGAGTGTATTTTCAAATCAAGGAAGGTTCTCAGGGTCACCTAAGCTTATCAAAAGGCCTACTGGCAGGGAAGATCTTAAATTCCCATTCCCATAACAAGGGGAGAATGAGGGAATAGGTAAAAGGGAGGCATAGAATAGTGTTTAGAGGTATAGAAGGGTGTTTTCATGGGAATGGAAAGATAGGGGAAAGATCCTTGGAGGGTGATAGGTAAGTAATAGGAGGGCAAGGTATTGGGTAGAAGTAAAGTAGAGGAGGCAAAAGGGATAGGAAACAAGAGATATGCACAAACATAAAAACAAAGATCAGGAGTAGAATATGTTTGGGAAAGTATATGTCTATCTATGCATGTATTTATGTATATGTGCATGTATCTACCTACAACTATAGAGAAATATATCTAAACTTTATTTTTGCCTTTGGCAGGGGAGTAGGGGAAAAAAGAATAAAGTAAAAAAGTGCACAGCAGAGAAGAAAAAAAAACTCACAGGGAAGCAAAGAAAGATGGACAACTCTCAACACAATATGTATTATTTATTATAAAGGCTTTCTTGAAGTGAAAATTTATTGTTAAATTTTATTTATTGTTGAATTTATTTTAATTTATTATTAATTTATTGTTGAATCATTTCTTATGTTCTGCTATGCACATGACATGCTTTTTTTCTTTCTTACTTTGTATTTAAGTTCTAATATTTATGTTTATGATTTTTTTGTTTCTTTTCTCCATTTTTGTTCTGACATTTGAGTCTAAAATAAAATTAAAAACAAAAAATATCTTTCCTTTAATTCTGAGGAACCCCATTCACATGAAGCTGGCCAAGTTTTGAACATAAGTGATATTTTAATAGAACAGTGTTGTTGTTTTTTCATGTCCATGTTCAACATATAACATTGAGTATTCTTCATAATAGACTGTGATAAAAATGAGAACTGAACCTGTGATATCACTACTTTGTGGGACAATTCAGATTGGCACCTTTTCTCATAGTTAACTAGAGCCCTGAGGGGTTAGATTTGCCTAGTATCACAAAGCCAGGACCTGTCAGACGAGGTACTTAAATCATCCAAGGCTGATGCTCTATACTGTCTGCCTTTTGTCATGATAGATACAAACTTAAAATAGGTCCTGACATGAAAATTTAGGAGACTCCATTTTCTAGAAAGAATGGTGGTGATTATGGGTCAGTTTTTACCACAGAAATGATAATCCATCATTTAGGACATCAGCCATGATCTATCTTTTCATGACACTGGCAACAAATTCTTGAAAAGTCAATTGGCTGGTCAGTTTGTCAACATGATGCTAAGCAAGCAATTTGACTAGTTCAAATTAACCAGTTTTCAGCTGAATTGAATGAATGGACAGGTTCCATTGAATAAGCATTTGTATGTTCAATAGCGCTGGGCTCCCTGCCAAAGGAAGATATCTGTGATACATAAGTTGTTTGTACTTTGTGGAAACACAAACATGGTGAATTCATTTCTTCAATTTGGACTCAGAGGGATTCTGTGTGACCTTTGGAAAGTGAAGGAACCTATCTGGATCTTGATTTCCTATCTTTAAAATGAGGAGGTTGAACTGAGACTAGATGGCATCTTTCCAAACCATTAAGCCTGTACTCTAGCTATTCTCCTCAAACCTCTCCTACTAGAAATTGAATCTTGACCATGGGATGCTGGGAACTGTCATCCTTTTTACAATCAAGGCTCTAAGTCTCTTTCTGGCCCATTTCAGACCATGCCACCATATATATACTACCCCTTGGAATTTTCTAGCTCCCCTTTATGTGTTTTCTTCCCATTAGAATATGATCTCAAAGGGGAGGGAGCTGAGATAGTGGGTGAAAGTGAGCTCTCCTTGAGCTCTCCCCCAAACCACTCCAAATATCTGTAAAAAGGTGGGGGGGGGGCTCTAAACAAATTCTAGAATAGCAGAGCCCACAAAATGACAGAATGAAACAAATTTCTAGCCCAACACAATCTGGAAGGTCAACAAGAAAGATCTGTTGCAGTCTGCGAGAGGAGCACAGTCCAGTGTGATCCACATAGACCAGGAACGAGCAACACCCAGTGGAATGAATCACTGACAGATATGATGGTTTCCAGACTTCTCAAACCACAAATGCAAAAGCCAGCTTAGAAGATCAGTAGGAAAAGTCTGTGGGACATGAGTGAGAGAGGAGCATGGTCAGGCCCCAGCCTCAGCCCCAGGAAGGTGGTGATGGGGGCAGGGGCAAGGGCAGGGGCTGCTTCCAGAGCAAAGATGGGGTATGGGGAGGATCAAGGAGCTGATCTGATGGAGATTGCAGGGATCTCTTTGCTGGCACTGAGGCAGGATTTTCTTGTTTTTCTCTTACTTGGACCTGGGTCACAGACCTGGGTGGCAGTCTCAGGGTGAGGAAGAATGCTCATGTGGTATAGCTTGTGGTGGTGGTGGTGGAGAGGAAACACTCCTCACAATTCCAAGTAGAAAAGAGTGCTTATGGTTACTCACAGACCAGGAGATGAGTAAACACCTCCCTTTTCAGCATAAAACCTTGGAAGAATTAAAAATTAACAGTTCCCTAGAAATATCTCTAAAAATACCTGTGCAAAATCCATGAAATTTAGGATGGTGCACTATCCACTCTGGAAGCAGAGTCTTACCTTAACCGAGAGTTTAAAAATCCAGTAATTGGCTGGAAAATATCAGACTATAGAATCTTACTTTGGTGACAAGGAAGATCAAAACATACAGAAGAACTCAAAAAAGTCAAAGCTTCTACATCCAAACACTCCAAGAAAAATATGAATTGGTCTCAAGCCATGGAAGAGCTCAAAAAGGATATTGAAAACCAAGTAAGAGAAATGGAGGGGAGGAGCCAAGATGGCAACACAAAAGCAGGAAGACTCCCTGTGCTCCCCTCATAACAAACTCAAATACCTATTAAAATTTTTAGGGCTACAGAATCCACAAAGTGACAGATAGAACAAACCTCCCACTGAGGACAGCCCAGCAGAACAGCAACAAAGGGCAATCACAGCACACTTAGAGCAGAGCCCAGCCCCACATGAGTCTGTAATTTTAGCTCCAGGGAGTCCCAATCAGCCACAGATAGAGGGACTCCAGGAGAGTGGATCACCAGCAATTGTGGTGGTTGCCAGAATTATCGACCCATAAATGCCAAAGATAAAGTGAGATGTCAGAGGACTTTTGGAACACGGGGTCTGAGAGTACTGTCCAGCCTCTGCCCCAGAGGGAGAAGTGGCTGAGGCAAAGTGGCCAATGCCCCCATGGTGGTTTCAGAGCTCCTGACCTACAAATCATAGGGGGACCAAACAACCATTCGCAAGGGTAATTGCTCTTGTATTAACCTGCTTGGATCTGGATTGCTGTCTAGGGTGGATGTCCTGGGGGGTGTGACCAGTTACCAGGCTGTGGAGGCTTCAGAGAGGGCACCCAACTAATAGCTTTGGCAGCTGCAAAAACCCAAGTGATTTGAGACAAAGCACTCTTCTCTGGAAGCAGAGTTCTACTCTGGTATACACACACACACACACACACACACACACACACACACACACACACATATATAAACAACTCAAAAGTAAAGTAATTAAATGGCAACAAAAGGAAGCAAAAGAAGCACAGCAATCCAACTTTGAATTCCTTTTGGGGGGACAAAAAGGATCAAAGTATGGAACAGGAGGAAGGCAACAAAGTCAGAACATCTGCACCAAAAAGTTCCAAGAAAAATATGAACTGATTACAGGCCATAGAGGAGCTTAAGAAAGGTTTTGAAAAACAAATAAGAGAAGTGAAGGAAAAATTAGGGAGAGAAATGTGAATGATACAAGAAAATCATGAAAAAAGAGTCAACAACATAACTAAAGAAAATGAAACCTTAAAAAATAGACTAACTCAGATGGCAAAAGAGGCTCAAAAAGCCAATGAGGAGAAGAATGCCTTAAAAAGCCTAATTTGCCAGATGGAAGAAGAATCAAAAAAGTTCTTTGAGGAGAAGCATTCCTTCAGAATTAGATTGGAGCAAATGGAAGCTAGTGACTTTATGACAAATTAAGATAGTATTAAACATATCCAAAAAAATAAAAAAATAGAAGGCAATGTGAAATACCTCAGTGGAAAATCCACTGACCTGGAAAATAGATCCAGGAGAGATTATTTAAAAAATATTGGACTACCTGAAAGTCATGATCAAAAAAAGAACTTAGATGGAATATGATATTCCAGAGGGCAAAAGAGCTGGGATTAAAACCAAGAATCACCCACCCAGCAAAACTGAGTATCATGTTTCAGGGGGAAATATGGTCATTCAGTGGAATAGAGGATTTTCAAGCATTCTTGAGGAAAAAACCAGAATTGAAAAGAAAATTTGACATTCAGACACAAGAAGCAAGAGATGCTTGAGAAGGTAAACAGGGAAAAGAAATCATAAGAAACTTATCAAAGTTGAACTATTTACATTCCTATAAGGAAAAACGATAACTGTAACTGATAAAACGTTTCTCAGTATGAAAACAGTTGAAGAAGGATATATGGGCATATGAACACATATGTGAATGTATGCATATATGTTTACAGTACATAGATAGAGGGCACAGGTTGAATTTAATAGGAAGGGATGCTACTTAAAAGGTGAAATTAAGAGGTGAGAGAAGAATCTAACGAGAGGATATGGGGAGAGACAGAATGGGGTAAACTATCTCATATAGAAGAGGAAAGGGAAAATGGTTACAAGGGAGGGGAAGAACAGGAAGGCAAAAAGGCAAAATCTTATTCTTATTTAATATGGCTCAGGGAGAGAATGACATACATACTAAATAGGATATCTCACCCTACAGGAGTGTAGGGGGAAGGGGTTGAGAGGGGAGATGATGGAAGAGAAGGCAGGCTGGGGGGGAGGGAAGTTGGAAGCACCCACTTTTGAAAAGGGACAGGATCAAAGTAGGGAATAGACCAAGTGGGAGGTGGGATAGAAGGGAGGGAAATATGGTCAGTCTTTTACAATATATCTACTATGGAAATGTTTTGCATAGCTATACATGTACAACATATACTGAATTGCTTATCTTCCCAGGAAGAGTGGGTGACAAGAGAAGAAGGGAATGAATCTGGAAATTGAAGTTTTAAAATCAAATGTTTCAAAAATACATAAATACTATTATTAATGCTATATTACAGATAATTGGGAAATAAGATATACAGGCATTGGGGCACGGAGATTCACCTTGCCCTGTTGGAAAAGTTGAAGGGGGTATGGGAGAAGATATGGGAGAGAGCAGCCTGGATGAGGGGATATCCTGTGGGACTGTTATTATGGGGTGGTGGGTAGGGGGAAAATGGGGAAAAATTGAAACTCAAAATCTGGTGGAAATGAATGATGTAAACCAGAAGTTAATAAAGCATTTGGGGGGAAAAAGAACCTAGAAATCATCCTTCAAGAAAGTCTCAATGAAAATTGCTCTGATATTTTAGAAGCAGAGGGCAAAATAGAGTTTGAAAGAACCCACCAATCTCCTCTTGAAAAAGATCCCAAAGGAATATTATAGCAAGTTTTCAGAGTTCCCAGATCAAGGAGAAAATATTACAAGCAACCAAGAAGCAGCATTTTCAATATTGTGGAAACACACTCAAGATAACACAGGATCTGGCAGCTTCTATACTGAGGGATCAAAGGGCTTGGAAAATTATATTCCAGAGGTCAAAGGAGCTGGGATTAAAATCAAGAATCATCCACCCAGCAAAACTGAGTATCATGTTTCAGGGGAAAATATGGTCATTCGATGGAATAGAGGACTTTCAAGCATTCATGATAAAAGAACCAGAGTTGAATAGAAAATTTGACATTCAGACACAAGAAGCAAGAAAAGCATAAGAAGTTAAACAGGGAAAAGAAATCATAAGGAATTTATCAAAGTTGAACTATTTACATTCCTACATGGAAAAACAATAATTGTAACTTATGAAACTTTTCTCAGTATGAGAATAGTTGAAGGGAACATAAAGTGTGTGTGTGTGTGTGTGTGTGTGTGTGTGTGTGTATTATACATATGTCTATATAGGAGGGTATATGGGCATATGAATACATATGTGAGTGGAGTATTTGTGTGTGTGTGTGTGTGTGTGTGTGTGTGTGTGTGTGTACAGGTATACATAGACAGAGGGCAAAGAACCAATTGGATAAGAAGGGATGATACTAAAAGGGTAAAATTAAGAAATGAGAGAGGAATATAATGAGAGGATATAGGGAGAGACAGAATGGGGTAAATTATAGAAGAGGTAAGGGAAAACTGTTACAATGGAGGGGAAGAATAGGAAGGCAAAAGGGAATGGCTCAACCTTACTCTCATCAAATTTGGCTTAGGAAGGGAATGACATATACACAAAATAGGGTATCTTGCCCTACAAGAGAGTGGGGGGGGGGAAGGAATGAGGCAGGTGATGATGGAGTAGAGGGCAGGTTGGAAGGGAGGGAAGTTGGAAGCACACACTTTGAAAAGGGACAGCATCAAAGTAAAGAATAGTACAGGGGGGGGGGTTGATATAGGATGGAGGGAAATATAGTCAATCTTTTATAATATATCCACTATGGAAATGTTTTGCGTAGCTTCTCATGTACAACCTATATTGAATTGCTTATCTTCTCAGTAAGTGTGGGTGATGAGCAAGGAAAGGAAAGAATCTGAAATCCAAAGTTTTAAAATCAAATGTTTAAATATATTATTATTGTTACTATTATTATTATTATCATTATCATTATTATTATTATTATTTACATGCAACTGGGAAAAAAGATATACAGGCACTGGGGTAGAGAGATCCATCTTGCCCTACTGGAAAGTTGGAGGGCGGTGGGGGAATATATAGGAGAGAGCAGATTGGGGAATGGGGTATACAGTGGGATTCCTGTTTTGGGGTACTGTGTAGGGGAAAGATGGGGACAAAATTTGTAACTCAAAATCTTGTGGAAATGAATGATGTAAACTAAAAATAAACATAATATTTAATTTTTAAAAAGTAAGAGAAATGGAGGAAAAAGTAGATAGAGAAATGAGAATGACACAAGAAAATCATGAAAACCAAGTCAACAGTTTGCTAAAGGAGACCAAAAAAAAAAATGCTGAAGAAAGTAACACTTTAAAAATAGATTAATCCAAATAACAAAAGAGGTCCAAATAGTCAATAAGGAGAAGAATGCCTTAAAAAGAAGTTTGGCCAAATGGATAAGGAATTTCAAAAGCTCACTGAAGAAAATAATTATTTAAAAATTTGAATAGAGCAAGTGAAAGCTAATAATTCTATAAGAATCAAGACATTATAAAACAAAACCAAAAGAATGAAAAAAATAGAAGACCATGTGAAATATCTCTTTGGAAAAAAAACTACTGCCCTGGAAAATAGATTCAGGAGAAATAATTTTAAAATTATTGGACTGCCTGAAAGCCATTATCAAAAAAAGAATCTAAACATCATATTTCAAGAAATTATCAAGGAAAAGTGCCCTGATATTCTAGAATCAGAGGGTAAAACAGAAATTGAAAGACTCCCCCAATTATCTCCTGAAAGAGATCCAAAAACAAAAACTCCTAGGAATATTGTAGACAAATTCCAGGGTTCCCAGGTAAAGGAGAAAATATTGTAAGCAGCCAAAAAGAAACAATTCAAATATTACGGAAACACAGTCAGGGTAATACAATATTTATCAGCTTCTACATTAACGGATCTGAGGGTCTGGAATATGATATTCTGGAGTTGAAAGGAACTAGGATTGAAGCTAATTAAAATCATTAAAACACAGGAAAACTGAGCATAATACATCAAGGAGAAATTGAACATTCAATGAAATAGAGGACTTTAAAGCATTCTTGATGAAAAGGTCAGAGCTGAATAGAAAATTTAACTTTCAAATACAAGATTCAAGAGAAGCATGAAAAGGTAAACAGGAAACAGAAATCACAGGAGATTTAGTAAAGTTGAACTGCTTATATACCTATACGGAAAGATGATAAGAGACCTTTCTCAGTATTAGGGCACTTGGAGGGAATATATGTGTGTATGTGTGTTTATATATGTGTGTGTGTGTGTGTACATATATACATATACATATATATGTGTGTGTATGTATGTATATGTGTGTATGTGTCTATACAGAGACAGGGAGAGACATGCATAGAGATACAGAGGTCACAGGGTGAATTGAATATGCAGGGATGATATCTAAAACATAAAATTAAGGGGTAAGAGAGGATTGTACTGGGAGAATGACAAAGGGAGAGGCAGAATGGGGTAAATTATCTCACATAAAGAGCCAAGAAAAAGTTTTAACTGTGAGTAAACCTTTCTTCCATAAGATTTGACTGAAAGCGGGAATAAGATTCACAAACAATTAGGCACGCAAATCAATCTTAACCTGCATGAAAGTAGGGGGGAAGGGGATAAGAGAGTTGGGCATGTTAGAAGAGAGGGAAAATGGGGCAAAAGGTAATTATATTAAACAGTTTTGAGGTGGAACAGTGTCAAAGGAGAGAATAAAATAAATGGTTGGCAGGATACAATGGAGGGAAATATAGTTAGTCTTTCATAACATGACTATTATGGAAGTGTTTTGTATGACTACCCATGTATAAACTGCATCAAATTGCTTGCTTGTCTTCTCAATAAGGGCGGGTGGGGAGGGAGGAAGGTAGAGAATGTAGAACTCTAAGTTTTAAAAACAAATGTTAAATAGTTTTTACATGCAAGTGGGAAATAATATATACAGGCAATAGGGTATAGAAAACTATCTTGTCCTACAGGAAAATAGGAAGTAAGGGGATAAGAGAGGGGATGGAGTGTAAGAGAAGGAAGGGCAATTGGAGGAAGGGACAATCAGGATGCATACTGTTTTGGGGTGGTGGAGAGGAGAGATGACGAGAAAATTTTGAACTCAAAATCTTGTGGAAGTGAATGTTGAAAATTAAAAATTAATTAATTATTTTTTAAAAAGAATTTAATATCCTTGAGAGCAGAGATTGTCTTGCTTATTTGTTTTTCTGTCCTCAATAGTTAGAACTGTACCCAGGTTTTCTTCTTTCCTTCCTTTGTTCCTTCCTTCCTTTCTCCTCCTCCTTCATTCCTCCATCCCTTCCTTCTTTGCTTCTTTCCTTTCTTCCTGCCTTCCTACCTGCCTCTCTCCCTCCATCTCTCCCCTCCTTTTTCTTTCCTTCCCTCCCTCCCTCCTTCTTTCCTTCCTTTCTTGCTTCCTTCCTTCTTTCCTTCTTTTCTGTTCTTGCCTTCCTCCTTTGTTTATTCATCCATTCATTTTGAGGCCTCTTCTAGCTCTAAATTATGAGTCTATGGTCTTGCTCTGCTACCAGATTTCCTTGAATATGGATGCTCCTATGGCCAACATTACTCTTCTCTCTGGTTGCTTTCAGTTAAGAAAAAAATCACCTTGAACAATGTAAAGTCAAGGATTAAAGGTGCCTATGACCTCTGGTAGTTTAGCTTTAGCTGACTTGAACCAGGACCTTAGTAACATTTCCCAGGGTTTCATAGTATAACAACAACAATAACAACAACAACAATGATAATTACCCCATGAACATTTATTTAGCATGCTAAGACTTGCAGTGAAACCTGTGTGAGTGTGTTTGTGTGTGAAACACTGATGAATGTATTCTTCTTATCCAATTCTTTCCCCCTTTAAAAATAACTCACATTTATAGAAAACTTTGCAGTTTTCTAAGAATATTTCTCAAAAACTTATCTTCAGCTTCCAGTCTTTCAGAGGTGCCTGGGACATTGCAAAATTAAATGACTTGCCAGTGGTCATATAGCTAATATGTATTAGAAAGAGATCATGAAACTAGGTCTTTCTGATTTCAAGAAATATCCTCCATGTATTTTGCTATGGAATAGGTCATTTTGAAGGTCTTACTTAGGAAGGAGGGTACGTTCACCAAAAAATCCCATCTCCAGTAGGCAGGAGTCTCGTTGCTCCAAATTCTCATTTTATTTTATGCCCTTTTCCCCTATTTCAATAGGTGGCACCTACGTGTTGTAGTGCATAGAATTCTGGTCTTGGATTTTTTTCTAATCTATTTTTTCTTTGCCAGAGTTCTAGCACCCTGCTCATTTCTCCACAGGCAAGTCACCAGCATGCTCTGTGATTATAAATAATTCTAATCCAGTGTGGCCTTGGACCTCACTTCTGGTTACCCTTAGGTCCTATTACACTTTTATTCTTTCCACATCTGTTCCTTTTATAAATGCCAGGCACTCTTTATCTGTTTCCCTTTTGCCTCATCTGTTTCTGATCCCAGCATGTATTTCTAATGAGATGATAACCCCAATAACTTTAAATTTGACCAGCCTATTTCAGGGTCTCCTTTATTTGGGGACTAACTCCCCCCACCCCCATCCCTCACAACACCCACCTCCATAACTTTACAGTTTCCCACCCAGCTCAGGCTCCCAGAATTACTAGTCCACCTGGATGGCATTTAGCTGAAATCTGTTAGGCATGTCAGCACAGGAAACCCTCATTCCATCACCACACATCCTGCTCTAGTATTGTCTTTTCTCTTGTAACATTTACCTACTTAAAACCTCACGTTTACATTTTATCGCATCTGTTCCAACCGTTCGAGGTTTCCCATCAATTCACAATGACTTTTAGGAAGCTTGTTTTTCCTTTTTCCCCTCCTCTTCTCTGCAATCTCATTTCTGGACTAAGCTACTCTAATAAATTGGAATTACCGATAAATTTAATTCATGAAAAAGTGCTAATAGCCAGTAAGGCTTGCTTACTCCCATAGGATTTTTCTTTTTTCCCCTTTTTTTTAAAAATAGAAAACTATGCCTTAACTTAAAGGTAATGGTATTTCAGTCAATGGAACACACCTCCCAGATCCCTTCCAGCTCTAAAATTCCATGATTTTTACAAGGATGAAATTACAGCCATCAGCAGCACACTTGTGGGAAAGATTTCTTTGGCCAGAGCTTTCCCAGAAATACTAAAATTGTGCTGCACAGAGAAACTACTCTATATAAGTAAGGTCCTCCCTGCTTCTCATAATCCTCTCCTTGGCCGACTTCCCTCACGCTCTTCATATTACTATGCAAATAAGCATATGCAGATTGTTTTGTGGAGTCAACATTTTTGATTGGATAGCAATATTGGGAACAAATTTTAAACCAATTTGAGGAAGCTGGAAGCCCTGCCCCACTCCCCTATATATGCATCTATTTTTTCTGTCTTTTTCTTTGTCTTTTTTATATGATGTCACTGACTCCATGAAAAGCAGATAGTGTTCCTCCAAAGGGCTTATGTACAATCTACTTTGCTTGACAGTTTCCTTAACCTTATTTAAGCTTAAGAAGCTTGGTCCCTCAGGCAGAAAGAAGAGGATGTGCCATGAGGTATACTCTCTTTTTCTTTTCTTCCTGTCTCTGAGAAGAGGTGGGCCCTCCTCTTCACCAAGGTTTCCCCCATCAATGCCTTTGATCCCATCACCTCCCACCTTCTGTAGACCTTTGTGACATCAACCCTGCTCAGTCCTCTCCTAAATCTTCAATCTCTCCCCCTGGGAAATAGAGCAACAAAGTATTAAAACAGGGTGATTCCTCACAGGTTGTTACAGGACTTCAAATTTATATACAATTTCATCAGTATTATTTAATAACCCTGTGAGGTAGGTAGTATGAGTATTAGTCCCCATTTTGCAAATAGTGAAACTGAGGCTCAGCAAGTTTAAGGAATTTATTTCATTGGATTTGGCCCAAAGATGGAATAACATACACACTCAATTGGTTATAGAAATTTATCTTACTGATAGAGAAGTAGGAGAGGGGAAAGAAAAAGGAACTAAGAAATAAAACTAAGAAATGGTTTTATGAAAAAAAATAAAAATAGAGAAATTTGATTAATATGATTTAAAAAGAAGAAAACCAAGTTACCAGTATCAGAAATGAAAAGGTTGAGTTCATCACCAGTGAAGAGGAATTTAAAGTAATAATTAGGAACTATTTTGCTCAACTGTATGCCAATAAATCTGATTAAGTGAAATGAATATTTACAAAAATAAAAGTTGCTCAGATTAAGAGAAGAGGAAATAAAATACTTAACTTTATTTCAGGAAAAGAAATTGAACAAGTCTTTAATGAACTCCCTAAGAAGAAATCATCACGGCCAGATGGATTTACAAGTAAATTCAAACAAACCTTTAAAGAATAATTAATTCTAATACTATATAAATTACTTGGAAAAATAGATGAAGCAGTCCTACTAAATTTCTTTTATGACACAAATATGGATGATACCTAAACCAGGAAGAGTCAAAACAGAGAAAGAAAATTATAGGCCAAGTTACCTAATGAATATTGGTGCAAAAATTTTAAATGGAATATTAGCAAAAATATTATAGCAATTTATCACAAGGATAATACACTATGACCAAGTGGCATTTATACCAGGAATAAGGGGCTTGTTCAATATTAGTAAAACTATTAGGATAATCAACCATATCAATAACAAAACTAAAAGAAATAATGATTAACTCATTATTGAGATAAAACTTTGGACAAGATACAGCACCCATTCCCATTAAAAACACTAGAGAACATAGGAATGAAGTTTTCATTAAAATAATAAGTATCTATCAAAAATCTATCTAAAACCATCAACAAGCATTATATGTAATAGGGATAAGGTAGAAACATTCCCAATAAGATGAGGGTGAAACAAGTATGCACATTATCACCTCTATTATTCACTATCATACCAGAAATGTTAGCTTAATCAATAAGAGAAGAAAAAGAAATTGAAGGAATTAGAATAGGCAATGAGGAAGCAAAACTATCACTCTTCTCAGATGAGATGATAGTACACTTTGGAAATCCCAGAGAATCAACTAAAAAAAACTATCTGAAAAAATTAAGAATTGTAATAAATTGTAATAAACATAATGCTCACCCCGTTCTTTCTTTGTCTCTACTATAATAGGTCTTTTTTGCCTCTTCATGTGATGAAATTTACACTATTCTGCTTCACTCTTTCCTCTCCTCTCCATACAATCCTTTTTTCACCCCTTAGCATTTGTTATATCATCATATCAAAGTCAACTTATACCCCCACACTCTATGTATATTCCTTCTAACTGCCTTAATAAAGATACAGTTCTCAAGAGTTATAAGTATCATGTTCTCATGTAGGGCTATTAACAGTTTAATCTTATTAAATAACACATTTTTTCCTGTTTACCTTTGTATGCCTCTCTTGAGTCTTGTATTTGAAGACAGAATTTTCTGTTCAGTTCCAGTTTTTTATCAGGAAAGTTTGAAAGTCATTGAACATGCATCTTTTCCCCTGAAAGATTATTCTCAGTTTTTCTAGGTAGTTGATTTTTGTTTATAATCCCAGATTCTTTGCCTTCTGGAATATCATATTCCAAACCCTCTGATCCTTTAATGTAGAAGCTGCTATGTCTTGTATAATACTGACTGTGGCTCCTTGATATTTGAATTCTTTCTTTCTGGCTGTTTGTAGTATTTTCTCCTTGACCTGATAATTCTGGAATTTGACTACAATATTCCTTAGAGATTTTATTTTGGGATATCTTTTAGGAGGTGATCAGTGGATCCTTTCCATAACTATTTTACCATCTGGCCCTCTTGATAATGTCTTAAAACATGCTATCTAGGCTCTTTTTTTATAATGGTTTGTAATGGCAAGCACAGAAGTAGTTCACACTTTGTTTCAGCTATTGAATTAACACTTCATCTCAGTTCAAGCTTCTTTTGAGACTTGTATCAAGTCTGTTAAGAAACAGAATGTGTGAACCCCACAATTTGGAACCCTAGAACTTATGAACTCCTGGGAAGGAGCTAATGACCATATATAAGGAGAGGCTCAGGCTGGAGACAGCAGAACTGAGAAGAGACCTCTTGTGGCGGCAGAGTCGGAAGGAGAAAACTTTTGGTAGCCCAGCACTCTATGTCTGTCTGTTTCATGTTGAAATTTGTTTGTGATCCTTTGTACAGAAGCCCTGGGATCTTACTGGAAGCCCTGAAGGAAGACTTTCTGGTTGTCTGTTTATAGAAGTCCTGGAGGAGGGTTTTGTAGGTTCTGGGACTTTACTGATGATTTGTATTGACCTCTTGGACCTTGTTTGTGGGTCTTTGTTGATTTCTATGTTGATAATTTGGGTTGAGTTCTCAGACCTTGTCGATGGTTCTGAGTTAATTTCACAGGCAGATAGTGAATTGATAATGGTGCCAGCAATGTGCATGAATTTATTGTGGCTTTGTTAAGGTTTGTCTTCCCAGAAACAGAAACTGTGAAGAGCTTGAGGTAGACTGGACACTGTGAGCTACAATATGGAATGGGAACTGGACAAGGAACTGGGAGCTGCCTTCCTTTGAACCCAGGTGACAGTTGGAGCTGGGACCATGGAAGAGGAACCATGGAAGCTGAGAGCCAGCCTCAAGTCAAGCTGAAAGAAGACTTTACTTGGATACTGTGTACTGACAGAAAAGATTATGATTTACTGCAAAGTAGGGGTGGAGAACTTCGACCTTTGTACTTTGTGTCCCCTCCTTAAGGATGATTGAATTAATGAATTACTAAATGATTAAGTTACTAAATGAATGTACTTTGTTTAAAACTATGTGACCACTTTGGTGAAAACTAAGTGGCCACTTTAGTGATAAGTTATTATGTCATTGTGAATAATGTGGCTTGATTTCTGAGAATAATTTACTTTAATTGTTACTGAATAAATAGATAGTTCACTATACTGTGTAATCTGAACCTTAAAACCGTTCACAGCAGCAGTTCTCTGGAAAGCTGCTCATGCTTGGCTTTAAATGGTCTTCAGGTAATTCAATAATTCTTAAATTATCTCTCCTAGATCTATTTTCGAGGTCAGTAGTTTTCTCAATGAGATATTTTCTTTTTGCTCTATTTTGCCATTCTTTTGATTTTGTTTGACTGATTCTTGATATTTCTCATAGAGTCATTAGTTTCCTCTTGTCCAATTCTAATGTTAAGGAATTATTTTCTTCAGTTAGTTTGTACTTCCTTTTCCATTTAACTGATTCTACTTTTAAAGTTCTTTTCTTCAGTGATTTTTCCCCATTTGGCCAATTCTTTTTTTAAGGAGTTGTTTTCTTCAATCAATTTTTGTACTTCCTTTTCCAAGTTGCTGACTCTTTATTCATAATTCTCTGGCATAATTCTCATTTTCCCCTCAATTTTTCTTCTACCTCTCTTACTTGATTTTTAAAATGCTTTTTTGAGCTCCTCCAAGAGGACTTTTTGGGCTTGAGACCAATTCATATATCCCTTTCAGGCTTCACATGTGGACCTTTGGGCATGGTTGTCCTCTACTAAGTTTGTGTTTTGATCTTCCCTGTCACCAAAGTACCTTTCTATAGTCAAGGGTTTTTGCTCCTTTTAAAAATGTGAGTTTTTCTCCTGGGCCACAGGGGGCATTGTCCCAAACTTTTTGTACTGGGGTCCAGGGGCCTGATCACTGGCTATCTAGGCCAGGATCTCAGGTGCTTGCAGCTTGCTCACTGAACTGGGGTGGCCCAACCTAGTTGCACCTGTTGTGCCATGGATTATAAGGATGGAAATTTGCCTTCTGCACTGGGGCTGAAGGCCTCACAGCTGGCCTACTGTGCCACTCACCTTCTGTGCCAGGACCAAGGGTTGCTGATTTGTGCTGTGGCTAAAAACCTCCTACTGGTTTTCCACAACACACTCTGTGCTAGGCTATGCTCCTCTTTTACCCAAGTGAGACAGACCTTTCCTGAAGTCTTTTTGTTAGTTTCACCCATCTTTTTCTGGTTTCTATCACTCAAGAATCTATTTAGAAGTTTGATTTAATGTTGTTTCTGAGGGAACCTGGGAAGAGCTAATGCAGTTTTCTGGTTTCTCTCTGCTATCTTGGCTCCTCTTTCCAGGAGTCTTCCTGACTTTAGGTCTGGTACTCTCTCCACTGCACCACCTAGCAGCCCTACTTAATTTTTAGAATAGTTTTATTTTTCCTTAAATTAAACTGTAGTGTGCCTCTCTTCAGCTTCTAGGAATTGATGCTAGTTGGGTCCTTTGGGACCACACAGAAGAAGTCTAATTTCCCTTCTGTATGACACCCTTTCAGATACTTGAAGATAGCTATCAAAGTTCTTATAAAGTAGCCTGTTTTCTAAGCTAAAATATCCCTAGTTCCTTCATACTTATCTTCTGATGCCATAATTTCCCATTTCCTTTCTCTTCCTAAGCATTAGTGTATCAAAGTCCTTCCTAAATTATGACATTTGCCAAGTGAAATATTCCAGATTTCACCAAAACAAAGAAAAAAAGCACAGTACTGCTACCATTCCTCTCATGCTGAATATTATATTTCATTTATTTCCCCACCATCTCCAACCTAACACACAAATAAAGACTCCATACATAGTTTCTTGTCTCCCATGATCTTGTGCTTTATCTTGGTTCAGGTCTCCTAGGATTTTTCCTCATCACACTAACTTTGGATACCTTCCCTTCCCCTTAACTTCTGTTTTTCTTGAATTCCTTTGTATATCATCTTCCCTTACTAAAATGTAATCTCCTTGAGGGCAAGGACTATCTTGCTTAAATGAATTTTTATCGCTAGTGCTTAGCATAGTGCTTGGAACAAAATAAATACTTAATAAAAGTTTTATCTTCTCTTCCTCTCTCTCTCTCTCTCTCTCTCTCTCTCTCTCTCTCTCTCTCTCTCTCTCTCTCTCTCTTCCACATCCTTATCTATAATTTATCCATCTATTAATCTCTTGCATCTATCATCTATCAATAATCTGTGGACCATCTATCCACTCTGTATGAATCTAGAATCTACCAATATCTATCTCCTTATCATCTATCTATCTATCTATCTATCTATCTAATACCTTCTAAGATAGCATCACTGCTTTGGCAGCCATGGCACACAATTGACTTTCACTGGAGTTTATAATGAACCAAACCAAGCCGCAAACATTTCCCACTTACCTTGATATGTTAGCCCCAATGCTATATGTCTGAAAATGTCTTTAAATACAGGACTTTATAGTATTACAATTATATTTCATCTAATTATATTTAGGTTATCCTTATAGCCCATTATAAGTAATATTTTTGAATCCCAAGTTTGTCATCTAATATGTTCCCTATTTTTCCTGCCCCTGTGTCATCTGCACATTTGATAAGCATGCAATCTACTATTTTATTCAAGTCTTTGATAAAATGTTTAACATAAAAGGGCAATAACAGATACCTGGGGCACTGTCTCCATGATGACATCAATCCATTAATCTTTACTTTCAGCTGCTCAACCAGTCCTAAATTTGTTCAACAGTGCTATTATCTATCCCACACTTCTCCAAGATGTCGGCAAGGATATTGTGAGACTCTGTCCTATTTCTTATTATGTCTATTGCATTTCACTGAGACTAGTAACTCTGTCCAAAAAAAAGGAATGAACCAACCCTGATGTGCCATACTCAAAGCTGAACCTATGTTTTCTCCCTGTGCTTGCCATTTCCGTTCTAAGTGTTAACAATATGTACCCTTGTGGATTCTAAAGTTTTGTCTGAAATTAAAACCAAGGTCACTCTTCTGTGATTTAAAAATTTTACCTTTCTTTTTCTGGAAATTGGGACATTACTTATATGCCTCTTGTCCTTTCACACTTTTCTATCCTCTGCAATATGTCAATGATCACTGACAGCTGGTTAGCAGGTATTTCCCTAAATTCTTTAAATAGCCTGAGATTACCTGGGTTTGGTAACCTGAGCTCATTGAAGAGAGTTCTTTCTTTTGCCCTTTTCCAGTTTAACTTGGAATTGTTTCTCTACAATTATTTTTGTTCTATTCTTAACAATCCTTAATAGAGAAATTAAGAAAATTCAAAGATAAAGAATTCTTTCTATCTGCCATTAATATTTTCTCAAAAATCAGGGGCAGCTAGGTGGCGCAGTGAGTAGAGCACTGGCCCTGGAGTCAGAAGGACCTGAGTTTGGATCCGGCCTCAGACACTTAACCCACACAAACAAAAACCTAGCCATGTGACCTTGGGCAAGTTACTTAACCCCAACTGCCCTAAAAAAAGGGCTGGCTAGGCGGCACAGTGAGTAAGAGCGCCGGCCTCGGAGTTGGGATGACCCGAGATCGAATCCGGCCTCAGATAATGAGCACCCACACATAAATAATGACTAGCCATGTAACCTTGAGCAAGTTACTTAACCCCAATTGCTTAAAAAATATATTTTCTCAAAAATCCTGAGCAGTGATCCTAAGTTTTCTTTAATTTCTCTTTTGTTCCCAAAAGAAATAAAAGTATTTTGTTGCTCTTAGCATTCCTATTAGAATCAGCTCATTGTGAGCTTGTTTCTGATACAATTATATATAAAAAGTTTTACTTTTTTGTATTCATCCTCAATTACTCATTTTTACTTCTATTTTCTGTACATGACATTTAAAAATCTAAGTTGATCATTGAATGACTTGCAAATTTAATTCTTTTTATAATGTGGTGCTCCATAATTTGAAGTCAAACAAAATTACCCAAAGAATTACAATGGTAAAAATGACATTTTTTAAAATTTTTAAATGGGAAAAGTTCAGGCTTATTAAAAGCACTGCATGGTTATCCAAATGCAATCTAGCCTTTACTATCTATGTGACCTTGACCGAGTCACTTAACCTTTATTCTAGTTAGATTTTTTATCCATAAAATAGGTATACTAATAGCACCTATCTCCCACAGTTGTTATGAAGATCAAATGGAATAATAGTTATGAAATGCTTTGCAAACCATAAAGTACCATATAAATGCTAACTATTATTATTATTATTATTACTCTTTCTCCAATCCAATTCTGGGTCTAGTTCATTTTCTTTCGTGATAATTGTCCAAGAGAGGCAGATAAGTGCATACATATAGGCATGCAAACATATATAAATAGAATATAGAAGAAGCATGTATGATTTTGACACACAAACAGGTGAAATCTTATTTTTTTAAATGCTACATTAAATTTACATAATGCTATTGTGGTGTATTAGTTTGTTTTTTGTTTTTTGTTTTTCTTTTTGAAAGGGAGAAAACAAGTCAGTCATGTGGATGGCTCTCTTCTTCCATTAGTATCCATGCAATGTCAAGAGAACTAGATAAAGACCTTCCATATACTGGATGGACTTCCCTATGGAGAATTTAAAGGTGATGATAGTTAAGAGTAAAATACAATGAGAGTGTAGATGGATTCTGATCTGCATCATTAAAGAATACTAAAATTTATGAAGCACTGCCACCTTGCATGAATAGCATCTTTGCTACTAAGAAGTCATGTATCACCATAATCACTGGACAGATTATCCAAGTATTTATATTGTGACCCACTGTTACTTTGATTGTTGGTTTCCCTACCATCTATGTGAGAGGAGGTATACTTGCAGCCACTGGTTTGTAGGTCCAATCCTGGACCCATGGATGATATAGGCCAAATAAACATTTCTCCACTCTTTAAGAGGTCAAGTTCTATAGAAGTTCTCTGTTTCTTTAAGATTTCCAAATCCAGAATACTGGGAAGAAAAGGAGTGGCTTCTGAAATTAACCTCTTCTTCCTGTTCAGGTAGAGGACCCTAGCAGATTAGAGAAGTTTGACATTCCTTCCCTATCCTAAAAGACATAACCAAATTTACATCCTTTTCATAGGAGTTTAATCTAGGTTCTCAAATTCAACATGTCTAAAATCTAACTTGCAATTGATCCCCATAAAACAACTGTCTAATCTCCTCCATTTTTGCCAGGGTACCATCACTACCTCAGTATCCTAACCATGAAAACTGAGATTCATTCATGATTTCTACCTCTTCTTCATCTTCTTCCTTCTCCACATTCCATCACTGACTTATCAATTCTTCTTTTATGATAACTTTGTCATACATAATATTCTATCCATTCTCCAATAGCACCCCATAGTACACATTCTCATTTTTTCATGCCTAGAATGCATAGCAGTTTTCTAATTGATATTCTTGATCCCAATCAAAAGTTCTTTCAGAAGAATATTCCTAAAATACTATAATCCTATCATTATAGCTAAACAAGCCTCTCAAAATGCCAATGGACAAATACTTCCTCTTCTTAGAAATTCTCATTGACTCCTCATTAACTTAATGTCAGGGGGCACATTTAATGGAAATAACAGAATTCTTAGAAGTCAGAAGACTCCAGTGCATTAGCAATCATCAAACTTCAGTTTGTTCATCATTAAAATTAAGAAAAAGAATACTTTGACAAACCCAATCGAGTATTTGGGAAAAGAGTACTTTGAAAAGCACTGTAAATTGCTCTATTATTCTTATTCTCTTTGTCCTTACTGGAATTCAGATAGAAATGGTCTTGGGACAGGCCACTAGCCTGCTATTGTTCTCTTATAGTTAATGTTCAATTAACTATGATTATAGGACTATAGTATAGGAAGATAAAATGAATTATTTTATTCTGAATGAACTAAATAAAAGTTCCAAAATGTGAGCTCATCTTCTAAGGCTCACTGAAAGTATTTTGCTTGCAACTTCAGTAGCAGACAAGACAATGAGGATGATGCACATGTCTTCAGGTAATCAGGTAATAGTTGTGATTTCTTTTTCTAGGTTTCTTTTTTGGGTATTTATACTGTGAGGGTTTTTTATTCAATGTCTTCAGGAGATTCTAGTCACCTGATTCTATCTTTCTAGTTGTTTAGCATGTGCTAAAGCACCTACCTCAGGTAGTATCATTTTATTATCATTATTGTTATTATTAATAATTTTTAGACCAGAAACGTGATTTCATTAATAGGCAATCCCCAACTAAGAAACTCTGTACCAATGCAGATCAGTACTTGCTCTGCAATCTATAGTATTAAAGAGTTGCCTGGGAGGGACAAAGAAAAGGTTAAGTCACTTACCTAGGTTCACCTAAACAGCCTGGGTCAGAAGCAGAACTTGAACCTAGGTTTCCTTGGTTCCAAGGCTAGCTCTCTATCCTATGCCACTCTTCTTCACTTCTTCAGTTTGTGTGTGTGTGTGTGTGTGTGTGTGTGTGTGTGTACTTCTAGTTGGGCAACTTGACTTCTTTCTTCCTCCTCCTCCTCCTTCTTCTTCTTCTCCTCTCTCTCTCTCTCTCTCTCCCTTCCTCCCTCCCTCCCTCCCCCTTTCCCTCTCTCTTTCTTCCTTGTCTCTCCCAATGCTCTGTCCAAAGGGAATGCAAATTTTTATCTCTGGACTTTTTTTGTTTGATTGTTTTCTCTTAAAGACCAGCCTTAACCCCAAATCGCTCTGGTCCTACTTGGTCACTGTTTGGGACCTGATTGACTCAGAATGAATAATGAATGTAAATAACAATCATTTCTGTTTTGGCCAGAAACCCCAAGAGTCTTTTCCTCCCAAATCTATTTTTTTCAAGAGGCCATTCTTTGCCTCATTTTATTAAGCCTTAATCACTGAGTGAGCATTGCCTCAGTCAAACTGACACCTGTTAAAGGCCTTAGTTTAAAAAGACCAAGGTACCCCACTATACTCTGGTCAATCTCTAGCTGTCCTGATCCTTATCTGGTCACTGGATCCAGATGACTCTGGAGGAGAAAGTGAGGCTGGTGACTTTGCACAGCCTTGCCTCACTTAAATCCAATTCACTTCCAGGTCATGGCATCACCTCTCTGATGTCATGGTCCTGTTCTTGAACAAAGGACAAATAGAAGCAGCAGTAGCATTATATGTGTGTGTGTGTGTGTGTGTGTGTGTGTGTGTGTGTGTATTGCATGGCTGTTATTATCAGTATTATTATTACTTCATTTTATTCATCCTTTTCAGTGGGATTCATATAGAAAAGGCCCAAGGACAAGTCATTCTTCTACCATTATTCCTTTATATTAAATGTTCTACACTATGAACAAGAAAAACTGTTGTTTTTTTTATTTTGTAGTTGAATAAAAGCATTAGTATATAAGCTTAGCCTTAGAGGCTTACTGCAAGCATCCTAAATATGACTCCACTAGCACAGAGGACAATGAGGATGACGTACACTTTACCCTATCTGCACCTGGTTTCTTTACCTTCTCATTGGAAAGTAAAAAATGAACGTTTTGAATGTTTTTCATTCCATGTAGCTGGAAGACTGAATATTTGGGATGGTTACATTTAGAATATTGTTCAGAAGATATTTTTATTCAACTTTCTGTTGTCATTGTTACTGTTATCATTACAGGATAAAGCCCATAATGCTTAAGATTCAAGATTATCTGTAGTCTATGTTAGGACAGCTAGGTGGTAAAATAGAGCACAGGGCCTGGAGTCAGGAAGACTCATCTTCCTGAGTTCAAATTGTGTGACCTTGGGCAAGTCACTTAACGTTGTTTGCCTCAGTTTCTCATTTGTAAAATGAGCTGGAGAAAGAAATGGCACACCACTCTAGTATCTTTGCCAAGAAAACCCCAAATGGAGTGATGGAAAGTTGGACATGACTAAAAAAAACTGAACTAAATAGTTTATTTGTTTTCTACCCCATTGTAGCCAAACTAGTTGACTCATTTTTTCTTCGAACCTCCCAGGTATTTTCCCAGCCTTCAATCCATTCCCCTTTCCTAGAATTCCTTTCCTTTCTCCCTCTGCTTAGTTCAGTTCTTGCTTCAAGTTTCCACTCACATCTCACCTCCTCTAAAATAACATCTCCAATTGTTTTCAAACCTTGATTGCTCCTTTGTCTGAACTTCTGGAGCGTTTGAAGTGACATATAACATATGCTATCCTGTGTTATTTTTTTTTTTTGCTTTTTGTAGGGGGGAAGGTAGGACAACTGGGGTTAAGTGATTTGCCCAAGGTCACATGGCTAGTATTTTTGTTAAGTGTCTGCAGCCAGATTTGAACTCAGGTCCTCCTGACTCCAGGGACAGTGCTCTATTCACTGTGCCATGTAGCCACCCCTATTCTGTGTTACTTATGCTTTTATGATACATCTCTTCTTCTCAAGTGCATCCTAAGTCCCTTAGGGCAGAAGAGCATGTCTTATATCTCTATGTATTCCCAGAGCTCAAAAACCAAAAGGTGCCTAATAAATGTTTGTAGATGACAAAGACAAACTACCTACCTCATAGTTTTGCCCAAGGCCAGCCCTACAGACAAGAAAACTTTAGGTTGTCAGTGAGTGTTGGAAGAAGCAGACAGCCTGCCCTCTGGCCTCTTCAATGTCACTGTCTTGCTAGCCTTTACAGATAGGGTCAGTTAGAGCATTTTACTCAAATGGTTACTTGTCCAAATTTAAAAAACACCTCTGATGACAGGGACCCTCTGTCCAAATTTAATCTGATGAAGGGCAAGTCCAGCAAATGAACAAGTGGCTATCTGCCTTTCAAATATATACATGCATTAAATGCTTGATCAGCTGTTGGGGATGGGTGAGGGAAGAGAATAGAAGATTTTTAATATAGCATTTTTGAGAATTCTCTGAAATTTATTAGTCTTAATTGCTAGTGCCAGTGAGCTGAGTCTCATTCTGGAATACTTCTCAGGCTCTTATATAGGGGGTCAGGAGAGAAGCTTTCTTATGCTAATTAGAAGTCATTATATCAAACTCAAAAGGAGGGGTTTGGGAGTGGCTGCTATGGAATTCACCCATTCAACAAGCATTTATTAAGCCCCTACCTGCCAGGTGCTAAACAAAAGGAAGCATGATGTAATGGATGGACAGCCAGTCTTGGAATCAGGACCCCCCAGGCTCATGAAATGCCTCTGGCACAAACTGGTTTGTGACCCTTACAAAGTCATAACCACTCAGAGCCCAGTAAAACTCTCTAGTCTCTTAGTTGCATAACAGGTACCAATTTGCATTGCTAGAGGGAGTTTTCTCATCAGGAGTTCCTTACACTAATGAAATCCTAAGTCTAGCTTTTTAAAAATGTGCTAGGCACTGGGGAAGGGGTGGTGGAGACAAAAATGAAATAGTCCCTTTACTCTTTAGAGTATGAGGGAAACAGTAGGTATTCAGGGAAAGAGCAATGAATTTGGAGTCAGAGGACCTGAATTCAAGTCTCTTCTTTGTTCCTTGCTACCTATGTGAACTTAAGCAAATCATTTAAATTCTCTGGTCCTCATTTTCCTCATCTGCAAAAGAATTTGAATACTTGGTCTCTGAGATCTTTTATAGTTCTAATTTTAAATATACTGTTTAGTTGGTACAGTGGATAAAGCACTTGGTCTGAAGCCAAGAAGAACTGAGTTCAAATCTGAGAAAATTGCCAGTTGTATGAAGCTAAGCAAGTCATTAATCTGTATTTACCTCAGTTTCCTCATATATAAAATAATAATAATGATATCTACTTCACAAAATTGTGAAAAATTGATTATAATGACATCAAAAAAAGTTTAAATCATGGACCCCAGGTTAAGAACCCTACATGAGCCCTTGGAAAACAAAGACCCAGTTGCATGTGTATCATTATGAAAAACATACCATACTGTACCTCATCTTCATCTAGACTCTCATTTGTCATGGTTTGGGGAGGAAGTTTCACAAGATTGTTGTAAGGATTAAATAATACTTGCAAAATACCTAGCACAGTGCCTGGCCCAAAGTAGGAGCTAATAGAAATACTAGCTACCATGCTTATTATCAAATATAATATAATTTGAGTAGGGATACAAGGCAGCTAGGTGGTGCAGTGGATAGAGTGTTAGGCCTAGAGTCAGGAAGATTCATCTTCAAGAGTTCAAATCTGGTCTCAGATATGGACTAGCTCTGTGATCCTGAGCAAGTCTCTTATCCCTGATTGCCTCAGTTTCCTCATTTAATGGGCTGGCAAGGGAAATGGCAAACTACTCCAATATCTGCCAAGAAAATACCAAATGGGCTCACAAAGAGTCAGACATGACTAAAAATGACCAAACAAGAAGACACCAGACCCTATGCATATCACATAAGCATTAGAAGAGAAAAAAAAAGTACCATGGTATATTTCACCTCCATTCAGGAATTAATCTGCCATGGCTCTGATAAAATGGCTCTTTATTGGTCACTATTCTTCACCAAAGAGGAGAATATATTTAAGTGATGCTACCCTGAATACCTAATTTAGCCTCTGATTTTGTGTGTATTAGCCTGTGTATTTGGAATAAACAGTTCTCATATAGCCCTCCTTTCCTCTCACCTCCATTTCCAGATTGACCATGTCAACCTATGGAATAGAGTCTACTCAATGGTGAAGACATACCTGTTTTGCCAGTCCCTGGGTGCAGGAATGATTCTCTACTTTTTGGGTTTTCTTCTATATGCAATCAAACTCATTTATACCCTGTGTACAGTGACATCTGCTATACAAGCATGAATTACATTTCAGAGGAAGCTGTGTTTAGTGGTCCTCTCTCAGTAGAAAGTATGGTTGTTGGCAAAGGTCAATATCACTGAGTGCCAAAGTCAGGCCTATGGACCAAGCTAAGGACTCAATGCCTTGTTTACAGGTTTTCAGAAATAGAACCCATCTGACAAAACAGGCTCCCTACTTGAGGTAGGAGAGAGATGTTGCTCAGGGCTTGACAGAAGCTTAGTAGCTTCCAGCCCAGAGGGACAATTTGAACTGACAGTTCCAGCCTTGGAGAATGAAATGGGATGGACTGGACCAAAAAAAGGAACTCAGTAAATACTGGAAAAAAAAACACATACACACACAAGCTAATTCCAACATGTGCAAACCCATCTAAGAATTTGGGCAAGTAATGTTTGCACAGCAGGATGCCAACACAGAGAGACGTGCTTGAACACATTGGAAATATTTCTGTATTTTGGAAGCATTGATTCATTTCCATTCTGGAAAGGTTTCACTTCTCAGGTTTCCAAGACCTTTTCCTTACTGCACCTCTAGTGCAAGGATTTTTAACCTTTTTTTTTTTTTAAAGCAATTGGGGTTAAGTAACTTGCTCAAGGTTACACGGCTAGTCATTATTTATGTGTGGGTGCTCATTTTCTAGGCCGGATCTGATCTCGGGTCATCCCAACTCCAAGGTTGGCGCTCTTACTCACTGCACCACCTAGCTGCCCCTTTAGGGCAATTGGGGTTAAGTAACTTGCCCAAGGTTACACGGCTAGGTTTTTTTTTTGTTTGTGTGGATTAAGTGTAGGAGGCCGGCTCTGAACTCAGGTCCTTCTGACTCCAGGGCCGGCGCTCTATTCACTGCACCACCTAGCCGCCCCCATTTTTAACCTTTTTTGAGTCATAAATCCCTTTGGCAATCTAATGAAGCCTATGGAGTCCTCAGAATAATGTGTTTAAATACATGAAATAAAATGCATAAAACTGCAAGAGAAACTGATTATAACGGCATACAGTTATAAAAAAAATTTAAATCATGGACCCCAGGTTAAGAACCCCACACGAGCCCTTGGAAAACAAAGACCCAGTTGCATGTGTATCAGTATGAAAAACATACCATGGCATACCTCATCTTCATTCAGACTGCCATTTGTCATGGCTCTGGGCAGGAAGTTTCTTTTAATGATCTCTACTCAATGCCAAAGAGAAGAATATTTTTTAATTAATGTTGCCCTGGGCACCTCATTGAGCCCGAGTGGTACATTTGGAATAAAAGATATTTTAATATATTATATATACATGTATTTCATATTATGTACCTCTTTTTTAAATGCTATTTCTCTTGTCCCAATAGCATATAAGCTATGTGAGGTCAGGGACTCTTTCCTTTTTGATCTTTGCAACTCTAGGGAGTGTCTAGCACAGTGAAGTACCTACTGTGTATTTAATAACCTTGTTGAATTGAGATAACCTAAAAATGTAGAGATGACAGAAGTAGAAAAATAGACAATAAATAAATGAAAGAAGAAAGGAGGGAGGGAAGGAGAAAGGGAGGGGAGAAAGGAAGGAGAGAGGAAGGAAGGAAGGGGAGAAAGAAGGAAGGGAAGGAAGAAGGGAGAGAGGAAGGAGGAAAAGTAAGAAAAAAGAGAGGGAGGAACTAAGGAAGGAAGGAAAGGAAAGAGGGATAGAAGTAGGGAAAGAAAGAATGAGGGGAAAAGGATGGATGAATAGATAGACAGAATAACATATGCATTCGCATGGGCACCCCATAGAGCTGTTGTAGCATTATATATCTAGGATAGGCAGTACAGATGGACAAAACTGGGACCAGAGTTGAACAGAAGGGATAGCGTGTGCTGGATTGCTTTCAGGAAATTACAAAGCTATTTTACTAACCCTATGCTTCTCAGGAAAATAAATGCCCATCTCTTCAATGCTAACATTTTATGAGCATTGTTATATGGCTGAGAGATTTGAACAGCAGCACCTCCAAAGAACTAAAGATGAATTATGTACACAAAGAGGGCAATGGAAAAATGGAAGGTAGATGTGAGCAGGCTACAACACAACAACAAATAAAGATTTTTGAATAGCAGAAGTAAAAGAATTAAATGAAAGGAAGAAAACTGGCTGGTCACATGGTAAAAGAGATTAGAGATACCAAATAGACAGCCATAGTGTCCCAGGGATATGGTTACAATGTAGGGAGAAATAGAGTAAGTCCTCCACCATATTGATCACACCCCCTGGGGCACACTTTTGTGAGAAAATGGACAAGAGTAAACAAGGGGTAGAGGAACTGTGATTTCCACCATTGAAGGACATCATAGCTCCTTTTGAGTCTATGTGTAGTGAGTGTTTTGAGTTTTTTGATCTAGATAACTAAATAATTTCACCTATGTAGAGACTGCTCTGTGATAGAAATCCTTCCACTGATGCTAATCAGCACCTTACACAGTTCTCCAATGTACATAGTTTTATATATTTCTTCAGGACCTGGTGAAGTTAAATGATTTACTCAAGGTCACACCAAGTATATGTCAGAGGCAAGACAAACCCAGGTCTTCCCAACTCCCAGCCTAGCTCTCTAGTCATGATGCTCTGTGTGTGTGTGTATGTGTATGTGTATGTGTGTGTGCGCGTGCGTGTGGGTATGCGCGTGCACTGTTGGTTTATGTCAGTAATTTTATTGGTGAAGGGAACTTTCATCATTTTCCATCACTGCAAATAAGCAACTTGTCTGCAATTACAGTCCCATAGAACTGCCTAGGGGAACCAAGAAAGTAAATACATGTAAGAGGCAGAAAGCATACCAAGGTCTTCCTGACTTTAAATATGATACACTCTATTCATTGTGTCATGCTATTTCTCAAAGTCCCTCTCCACACTAAGGTCAAGCCAGATATAACACCAGCCAACATCAACTTATGCCTGTGGAAACTGAAAAGATCAAGTTGTTCCTTGGAAACTATAAACCTAACTCCTCTCCTGCCTCCAAAATAGGCTCAGACCCTGCCCTAGGTGAAATAGTCACTTGTCAAAGTTCCTTTAAACCTCATTCCCTTGGCCAATTGTGTACTCTGGAGCAAAGTCCCTGGAAGCTGGGACATATTACAATTATTACAATTCTGTATGGAAACAGGGGAGACATTGACATGGGGACCAAGGTGCAGAAGGAAGGACTAAGAGGAACCCTCTCTGCTGAATGGCTTGCTCTGAGTTATGACAAGGAATGCTACTCTTGAACTGCTGGTTTCCCTGTGTTCCTTAGGAAGACCAAATTTCAACAACTTGGCTGAAAAAGCACTGGTTATTATTGTATTGATTATACATTTATATCTATATCTATATCTATCCATCTCTCTCTCTCTCTCTCTCTCTCTCTCTATATATATATATAGATATATCTATATATTGCATGTATCACATGTGACTATAATAAATACAAAGAAGAATGAGAAGATATATTATTTGATGCTATGTGATTGATTATTGATAATAATACCCTTAAGGGTTTTTTAAACCACTTCACCAATATCTCATTTTATCCTCAAAACAACTGTGGAAGGTAAGGGCTATTGTCCCCATTTTACAGATGAAATAAGTATTGTAGACAGGTTGCATAACCCAGATCACAAAGGTATTAAGTATCTGAGACTGGATTTGAACCTGGGACTTCTCTACTCCAAGTACAACACTTTATTTACCCAACATGCCAACTAGAAGAACTAGATTCTAATTCCTGCTCTGATACTAACTTTGGGTCTCTTTATCCTCCTTGTAAAATGAGAGGGGTAGAGAAGGTATCTTGTCTAAGGCATCTTCCAACTCTGACAATCTGTAGGTCTATAAGGTTGGGGCTCTATTTGATTCTATCTCAGCTCAATCTCAGTTTCAGTAAGAGTTGAATGATTCTTTCACTGAGACTCTGAGATGGGAGAAAACAGCACAGAAATGGCCACTTTCCCAAGAATAGCCCTGTAGTATCCATACACTGGTTTCAAACTTACATTATGTGAAAATATTCTTAATTATGTTATTTTATTATTAATTTATTTATATTATATTATACTTAATTATGTTATTATATTATATATATTATTATTCAGTGTCTATGGCTAATAAAAAATCTGTGCTATTTGTTGGGCTTCCATAATACACAATACTGGATTTTTCAGATCTCTCCTTAGTCAATAAAATTATGCAAACAACAATAATAATAAAAAATGATAATCTACTATTTTTATAGCATTCTAAGGTTTGCAATATGCATTACAAATATTATCGTATTTTCTCACAACAATCCTAGAAGGTAGGTGTGCTATTTAATTATCCCCACTTTACACATGAAGAAACTGAGGCAGATGGAGGTTAAGTGATTTGTCCAGGGTTCCAAAGCTAGTAAGTGTCTAAGGCTGAATTTAAACAGATCTTCCTGATGATTTTCTGCTCTGTCTTCTACACTAACTGGCTTTCTAACTAGACAATCATTTGCTTATATTTTTTGAAATGTGTTTCAAGAATACAGTCAAATAAAAGCAACAAACATAAGGGGAGGCTTCTCAAATGCCCCAAACCACATTTCAACAATAGCTTTTACACCCTTTGTTGTATCTTGAAGGATAACTTCAGACAAAAGACTTGATAAGGCTCTCATCTTCTCATATAACCTGGCTTATGTTCTAAATATTAAGGAATGAGTCATTGCAACCAGACTGGTCCAGATGCGACATAAACTTAGGGAGAAAACACAGTATAATATTATGAGAACCTTTTTTAGAGCATCCCAACTTATTTGGTGGATGCTAGACCCCCATTCTACCAAGAATACTACACAACTCTGTAGTATGTCTAACAAATTCATGGAGCTATTGGTATTAGCATTAACTGAATCTGATAGTCAGCAAAAAACATTCCTGTTTTCTTCACTTCAAAATGGTTAATAGATGTTTCATTGACATTCAAAAATGTATGTAATAACTTTTTTATCACTACAAAACTTGAAAGAAACCATACAGGTGTACATTGCTTGGGAAGAGCTAAGAAAAAAGTGGCATGTGAATACAATAAAATATTACTATGCTATGAGAAGTGATGACTTTAAAAACACAAAGTAGCATAAGAAGACACATGAATTGATGTAAAGTGAAGCAAGCAGATCCAGGAAAATAATACACATAATCACAACAATAATGTATAAGGAAAGAACAGCAACAACAGAATAATTGTCATTGCATGCTGTAAAATTATGGCGTCCAAACTTGGTTCCCAAAGAAAATTATGAGGGAAGGAAAGGTGAGTTGGTCACTGCCAGGTGCAGTTCACTAATATGAAGCTTCTTCATGGTTGTAGGTATCATTTTTGCTTATAACTTCTGTCTTCAAGTGGATCCCTTGGCTGTAGTGATATCTTTTCCCCAATGGAACACTGGGCTCTGCTAGATTCTTCTACCTGAAAGCCACAATGAGGACCAGCAAACTAGTTAAAGAAGAGAACATGGAGGGAAGTTTTCCTAGAACCTTTTATTTCCTCAAAGGATAATCTATCTTATTCCTTCCAGAGTCTTATCTGGAAGGACTTTCATCTATAGCAAGATACCTTCTCTCAACATGGCAATTTCTTAAGCACACAGAGCAAGAACACTTCTGCTTATCTTATTTGTATCTTCAGGCTAGACCTCTTCCTGGAACTTAACCTTTAAGGTCTATTCAAAACCATACTACAGGAGCTGCTAGGTGGCGCAATGAGTAGAGCCCTGGCCCTGGAGTCAGAAGGATCTGAGTTCAGATCCGGCCTCAGACACTTAACACATACAAACAAAAACCTAGCCGTGTGACCTTGGGCAAGTTACTTAACCCCAACTGCCGTCCAAAAAAAAAAAAAAAAGACAAAACCATACTACAGCTTAGAATAAGCATTCCTTATGCCTCCTAATTGTATAAAATAGCTACACTACACTTTTCAAGTACAAATCCCTTTCTATGAAGATGAGTGAGGGGGGAAGGGCATAGAGATAAAATTAATCTTGAAACAGGTTGGTACCTCAAGTACCAGGTACCCAGTATTAGGTCTTGTGCTATTTAAGATTTTTATGAGTGATTTTGATAATGTCATAGTTGGCATGGTTATAAAAATTGTGGTTCACACAAAGCATGTATGGGATAACCAACATACAATATAACAATCAGGATTCCATGAGATCTCAACATTCCAGAACACTGGGTCAAATCAAATAAGATGAAATTTAATAGGGATAAAATAGACAATTTCATATACAATAAAGCTTTTGAATATGCAAATCAATGGAGATAGAATAAGAAAGGAAACTGTCAACTAGGAAGAAATAAGAAATATATAAATAATCTGAAATACGCAAACCATTTCCTAGTAGGAAGGTGATCAAAGAATAGAAAAAGGCAGTTTTCAAAAGAAGAAATGCAAACTAAAAGCCACCATATGAGAGAATGCTCCAAATAACTAATACCATAAGAAATGTAAACCTCTCTAAGTGTTTATCTCACACCTATCTGATTTGTAAAGACGATGAAAGATAAATCATGTATATCCTGTGGTACATATGGGAATACAACTACATTAATGTACTATGATAGATATTAATAGAACTGTGAATTTATCCAACTATTCTGCAAAATATTTTTGAATTATATTACAAAATGTATTAAACTCTTCATGTTTTTTTGATCCAATGATACCACTATCAAGGATATACCCCAAAGAGGTCAAAGATAGAGTAAGGTCGTACATATACAAAAATATTTATAGCAAAAAGTATTTATGATATCAAAGGAATGGAAACAAGGCAGCCATCAATGAGAGAATAAACAGTTAAAATTGTAATGAAATATTATTGCATCTTAAGAAATTATAAACATAAGTAACTGAAAGGAAAATTTTAAAACCAGTATGAATTTCTGAAGTAAAATGACCCAGGAGAAAAAAAAATACATAATGACCACAATAATGGAAGGGGAAAATCCTTGAAAGAAAAACATTGTATGTGAATGGCAAGTCATTGTTAATCATTTTTTGAAGGCCATGGAGGACTAAAGATGTATCATTTATTCAACCAATGGCAAATGTACCAATTTTCAAAAGAAGTAATAAGAATTGTGTCTATAAAGTATGAAACAGGGAAATTAACTTCTTCTAAACTCTATTTTTTGAAAAGTCAAGAGTATTACTAAAGGGACTGTCAGTGAATATCTAGAAAAGAAAACAATGATCTTGAGGAAACAATGCAATTTCATCTAGAACAGATAGTCAGAAAAAATACTTTTTATTATAGGATTACTAGATTGGTAAATCAGAAAGGACACTGTAGATATAATTTACCTAGACTTAACAGTACAGATGGTGAAGTTTCTTTATTGTTCTTGTGGGAAATATGGAAATTGTGGGCTAGAAAATAGAATAAGTAGGCTCTCTATTGAAATTGTTAAATTACCAGACACAAATAGTAGACACTAATGGTTCAATGTCCACTTGGAAGGAAGTCACCAGGGAAAAACCCCAGGAATCTGTGCTTCATCCTATGCTGTTTAACCTTTTTATGAATTACTTGAATAAAAGCATAGATGTATGCTTTAAAAAATTTCAGATGACACAAATTATCTGTGAGGACACCTAATTTTTAAGAGACATAGGATTCATAAAGGTCTTAACAGTCTCTCGAACATTAGATTATATTAAATACACTGAAATTTAATAGGGATCATTTTAAAATCTAACACTTGCATAAAAATAACCACCACAAATACAAGACAGAGGAAGTATAACTATATTTGTGTCTAAAGACGTTGTGGGGAAGAGAGAAGAACATTTTATGAGTCTGCTCAGAATACCCTCTGTCATTACTTCCATCTCTTTCAATCCATTTGTGCCTTCAAGGTTAAGCATAAACACACAACCACAAGAGACCTTTCATGATCCCTCCAATTCTTAATGTGCCATGGCCTAAATTTCTGAAATAATTGTGTGTTTATTTACCTGTCTACCTGTGGATTTCCTTCAGTAAATCCTCAAAGGTAAAAGCTATTTTTTTCTGGCCTTTCTATGCTTAGTGCTTAGCACCATGCCTGGTATGTGGTAGTTAGTTGATTAATACATGTTGGAATCAGTTGAACTGAATTGACTACAAGAAAAAAAAAAAGAAAAGCCTTAGCCACTAGAGAGGTGATAGTCTCCTTGAACTTTGCCCTGGTCATACCACCTTTGGTGTATTGTCTTCAGTTCTGCCTGCCATTTTTCAGGGATGTCATTCACAAGCTGGAGAGGATATTGGGGGTGGGGAGGGTGTAGGAATTTAGATTTGGAAGTGACCTTAATATCATACCAAATGGGGAACTTTTGAAAAAAACTTGGTAATGTGAAACCTGGACAAGAAGAAATTTAGAAGACATGGCATAATTATCTTCAAGCATTTGAACTGCTCTTACATGGAAGACAAATTCATCTAATCTGCTTTTCTCCAGATGGCAAAACATGGAACAATTAATAGAAACTACAAAGATAAACAGTTAATCAGCATTTATTAAGTACCTCCTACATGCCAGGCATTATGCTTCATGTATGGACAAATATTCTAATAATTGGGAATGGAATGGTTGTTTTTGAATAAAATAGTAACTTGTTTGACCTTCATTTCTAAAGAGGACCAATGACATCATGGGGAGATGCCTTGATTCGTGTTTGAATTGGATTTAAGTGAGGCAGAGTTGCATAAAGTCATTAGTCTCACTCTTTTTCCCAGAGTCATCCAAGTCCAGTGGCATGACAGAAGTCAGGATGATTAGCAATGGCCCAGGATGCAGTAGATGACCTTGGCATCTTTGGTATCTGACCAAGTTCTAAGTGTTCCACAGTGCCTGCTTCAGTCATCTTTGTGACCATTAGAACAAATTGCTCTCATCTGCCCATTCCACTGGGAGAAGTCTTCACAGGCTTGGGGTAAATATCCCCTAACTCAACAATAGGTTTGAAGTCTGTTGGTTACTCAGCCTGTTTGTTACCCTCAACCTGGTTTAGCCCACCTGTGGAGAGGTTTTACTGAGGTGTGGTTACTGGGCAAGTTACAGCTTCTTGGAGTCATAGGTGAGAGTTGAGTGCCAGGTGGACAACAAAGGTGAATGAACATCCCTGGAAAGGGCTCAACAAATCCTCATACCAGAGGTGCTAATCCTCCTTGAACACCCCATACACCCCAACTTCTCAATAGAGGTTTTTATTTTTTTTGCTTTTTGGAGGGCAATTGGGATTAAGTGACTTGCCCAAGGTCACACGGCTAGTAAGTGTTAAGTATCTGAGGCCACATTTGAACTCAGGTCCTCCTGACTCCAGAGCCAGTGCTCTATTCACTGCACCACCTAGTCTCAATAGAGGTTTAAAAAAAAAAGATTTTAATGATTCCTTATGATAGGTTTTGTAGAGGTTTCTAGTACCTCAGAGTTCCCTTCCAGTTCTGAGATTCTGTCATTTTGTGGCTCTCACTAACGATATTTAGGAGAATGTGATTCATAAGCCATAATAATAATTCATTAGTTTCTAATGGGGAAGGAATATATGGAGTCCAAGATTTAGACTCGATATTTAGAAGTGTACTGCCTCCTAGTGAGTAGATCTACTCAGAAGCTTGTTTGGTGTTCATGGAATTAGAGGAGAAATAATGTTAAGGAATTTTTCTCTTCTATTTTTCTTTTCCTTTTCTCTGAACTTAAAATAAATTCCCCAAAATGGGCATTTCCATATTCATTGTGAAACAGGAAAAAAATTATGTAAAACTATAAATCTCTTTCACATAGAACTTGCTTTTCTTTTAAAGTATATAATAAAGTCAGCATGTAATTTTTAAATTGTCCTGCTTTTCTTTGATTCTTTCTGAACTTCCTTCTGTTGTCTTTTATCTTTTTCTGTGTGGAGAGAGGACCCTATCTCTACTTCATCTCTTCTATTCCCAATTTAAAAAAGAAAATAAAAGTGAAAACCTTGTAACAAACATGCATAGTAAAGTAAAACAAGTTTCCATGTTTGTCATGTCTAAATATGTCCAACTCATAATTCATTTAAGGGACGTTACCATTAAGCCATAACAACTACTGAATCATACTATTTGAGAGTTAGAAGGGACCTCAAGGCCATCTAGTCTAACCCTTATACCCACTTCTCATAAAATTACCCATACACCTGGAGTATATGGAGTGTTTAGGGAGGACTAGTACCTCTAGTGAGAGGGCTTGCAGAGTCCTTTTCAGGGCATCCACATGTCACCCAATTCTTGCCTGTGGCTCCAAGAGCCTTCAGCATACACAACAGCCATACCATCTCAATAAAACCATCTCAGTAAATGAGCTAAACCAGGTTGAGGATAACTGACAGGTCTCAAATCCATCTGTGAGTTAGGGGTATGTCTTCCCCAACCATGTGAAGACTACCACTGGCAGAATGGACAGATGACAACAATTTGTCACAGAGACCATGAAGGCGGCTGGCTGAAGCAATGCTGTGGAGCTCTTAAAGCTTGGTCAAACATCAAAGTTGCCAAGACCAACCATTGCATCCTGGACCATTGCCAGTTGTCTTGACTTCAGTCTTGGCACTGAACTTTGATGAGTCAGGGAGAGCGAGGCTGATGGCTTTGTATGACTCTGCCTCACTTAAATCTAATTTCTGGTCAAGTCAAGACATCACCCATTATCATGATGTCATTGTTCTCTTCAAAACAAAGACTGATCAACAACACCCAACAACAACTACCTTTCTTTACCCTATAGATAAGTCTACCTAAATGACTGGGAGTAGTTGATTATCTATAACTGGAGAACCCTCTGCTTGTGGATGCAGATACATTCACATTTTCCAGTTCTTTTGTTTCAGTATTCATTTTCTGTCACCAAAAGCCTCTAACTTAAAACATTACCTTATAACATGTTCTAATTTCCATGATGACAGCTCATCTTGCATCAGTTACATTTTAGGAAGTCCATTTCCTGGCACTTTAAATCTATGAGTAAGCTATGACCAAATCACAATGCAAGATGGGTTATTTCTGGGAAGATTCATGCAGACGGGTAAGCTACACCATTGTGTGTTAATTCTTTGTCCTACGTTCCATGATGCAGCTTCTGTGGGGAACCTGCAATGCCTCTAGCTACTTACTAAGCAAGGCAGAATGGAGCCAATTGAGTCATAATTCAGAAGAGGGACAAATTCTTGGGGGTTGGGGTATCTACCCAAAGTATAGAGGGAAGTCTTTATAGAACGAATGGGACTTGACTTTGTTTCTGTAGGATGGGTCAGATTTGGATGGCAGAAAAGAGTGAATATATTGCATTCTAGGTAGAAAGATGTGAGAGAAGTAAGCAGGACAGCTTTATGGAAAAAGAAGATTCATAATTAGAAAATAATGGGAGATAGCATTGTAAAGTTGGGACCAGACTGGCAAGAACTTAAAAATCTAAATTTATATAAGAGAATATAAAGCTAAAGACTTTGTTTTACAAGCTATAGAAACTAATGGAGGATTTTTAAGCTGTGGGAGAGAACAAAAGTATCTGATTGGATGAGTGAAAAGGAGGGAGAACATCTACAAAGGGGGATTTTAGGAATAGTAATGTAGCAGGGGAATACAGGGAAACAGGGAGAGCAGGTTAGCCACAAATGAAGATAGGAGGAAAGTTACAAAAGTACTATAAAAGTCCAGGCATGAGATAATAAGGCCCCAAGTTAGGGTGATGGAGATGAAAATGGAAAAGAAAGTATGGGCATGAGAGACAGGATGGGGAAGAATTGACAGTATTCAGTCATTAATTAGAAAGTGGGGGGGGGCGGATAATGAATAGTAGAAAATCATTCTGAGATTTAAATCTAGGAGTCTGAAAATATATGTCACTATTGACAGAAGTGGGGAAATAACTTAATCATGATATTAGATAATTTGAAAGAACTGAGGAAGTGATCTAGTCCAACCAAAATCTGAACAGAAATCCCATGTAGAATATTTCTGACACATCTCCAACAAGTGATCATCTAGCATCCATTTGAGGACCTCAAGCAATACGGATCCACCATCTCCTGAGGAAGCCCAGTTCAACCTACCTTATGAGACTAAGTAAAACAAATTTAATACCCTTTCCACTGGCCATTCCTTCAGACCCTTAAAGAGAAATAGCACGTGTACTTTGTTTTCTCTTCTCCAGTCTAAACAACCTTAGTTCCTTCTATCAGTCCTCATAAGGAACATTCTCAAATCCCCTCACTATCTTGGTTGCCCTTCTCTGAATAAATACAAGCTTGTTATATAGATAGTTAAGTGGCATAGTGTTAAGAGCACTGGTCCCAGCCTTAAGACATTATTAAATGTGCAGCTCTGAGCAAATTACTTAAATTCTCTCAACCTCAGTTTCCTCACCTATAAAATGGAGAAAATGATAGCACCTGATAAAAGTTGATTACATTTTTTTTGCTTTTATTTTTTTTTGCCAATTTAGGGCAATTGGGGTTAAGTGACTATTCCAAGGTCACATGGATAGTTTTCTATTAAGCATTTGAGGTTGGATTTGAACTCAGATCCTCCTGACTACAGGGCCAGTTCTCTATTCACTGTGCTACCTAGCCACCCCAGTTAATAATATTTTTAAAGTATTTTGTAAACCTTGCCACATTACGTAAATGATAGTTATTGTTATTGCTACATATTCCCAGAATTGGGCATCTGTGATCTGATCAGCTCAGAATTTGTGAGTTTAGGTTATTCTGAATGTTATATATATCTCAATGCAACCTAAGTTAAAATAGTAAGTTTGGAGGGGGAGGGATGATTAGTCACTGTGCCTATTGTTGACTTTTAATTAATTTGCATTCCATTAAAATTCCTGTCATTTTCTTTTCTTTTTTTTTTAAAGCAATTGGGGTTAAGTAACTTGCTCAAGGTTACACGGCTAGTCATTATTTATGTGTGGGTGCTCATTTTCTGAGGCCGTTTTCGATCTCTGGTCATCCCAACTCCAAGGCCAACGCTCTTACTCACTGCACCACCTAGCCGCCCCATAATTCCTGTCATTTTCAAATGAACAATTGATGGCCACATCTACCTGAGTCTGTACTCATAGAGTTTCTTTCTTTTTTATTTTTTCAAAGTGTAGGATGTTACATTTGTAATTCAGTGTAGTATATTCATGGACTCCAAGTTTTCAACAGTGCTTACTGGTGAAAGAAAGCTGGTTCACTGGAGGAAAAGCATTGAACTATACCACCTTAAAGGTGGTGAGTCAGCTTTGTAGCAAGGTGATGTTATACAATGGGAATTCTAATTGATTGCGTGTGTTTTTATCAAAGTCCAGGAATATCTTAGGAGTCAAACTAGCACAGGAATTGGAGACTGCAGAAGTGGCAGGATAAGTGGTATGGATAGGCAGGAAGTAGGGTAAGAGAAATGGGATAGTTGCAATGATGGCAGAAGAGATTTGACAGCTGCTTATGTTTCTATTTTTCCTTCTTAGGTTTTCTTATAACCCCATTTACCAGTCATCCATGCCACGCACACTACCATTTCTGCTCTACCTACACCCCACATGACTTCAACTTATGAAACTCCTTTTTCTCTGGAAGTAAATTGCATTTTTTCATCACAAATCCTTCAGAATTGTCTTGGAACATTGTATTTTTGAGAATAGCTAAGTCATTCACAGTTGATCATTGTACAACATTGCCCTTACTGTGTACAATGTTCTTCTGGTTCTGTTCATTTTACTTTGTATCAGTTCATTTAATGTAAACCTTCCCATGTTTTTCTGAAATCATCCTACTCATCATTTCTTATAGCACAATAATATTTCATCACAATCATATAACACAAATTGTTCAGCAATTCTCCAATTGATAGACATCTCCTCAATTCCCTAATCTTTGCCACCACAAAAGGGCTGTTATAAATAGCTTTGGATACATAGAACCTTTTCCTTTTTCTTTGATCTCCTCTCGGTTCATACAGACATAGTAGTATTATTGATGGGTCAAAAGATATGGATAATTTTATGATCCTTTGGGTATAGTTCCAAGTTGCTCTCCAGAATGGTTGGATCAGTTCACAACTCCACCAAAAAGGCATTAGTGTCCCTATTTTTCCACATGCTTTCTAACATCAGTCATTTTCTTTTTCTATCATATTAACCAATGTGATAAATATGAGGTGGTACCTCAGAGTTGCTTGAATTTTTCTTTCTCTAATTAGTAGGGATTTAGAGCATTTTTTTCATAGCTATAGATAGCTTTGATTTCTTCTTCTGAAAACTGCCTGTTTATATCCTTTCACCGCTTATCAATTGAGGAATGATTTTTCTTCTTTATTTTCTCTTTAATTAATTAAACAAATGCTTTATTAATTTCTGGTTTATACCATTCATTTCTGCCAGATTTTGAGTTACAATTTTTCCCCACTTTTCCCCTACCCACCATCCCAGAATAGCAGTCCCACAAGATATCCCTTCCTCCAATCTGCTCCCTCCCATATCTTCTCCCATACCACCTTCGACTTTTCCATTAGAGCAAGGTCTCTGTGCCCCAGTGCCTGTACTTCTTATCTCTCAATTACATGCAAAAGAGTATTGATGATAGTATTTATATATATTGAAACATTTAATTTTAAGACCTCGAATTTCAGATCCATTCCCTTCCTGACTTACCACCTATTCCCTCTCGGTAGACAAATAATTCAGTATGTGTTGTACATGTATAGTTATGCAAAATATTACCATAGTAGATATATTGTACAAGACTGCTTATAATTCCCTCCCACCCATCCCACCACCCGCCTGGTCCATTCCCTACTTGATCCTGTCCCTCTTCAATAGTGGGTACTTCCAAACTCCCCCCCACCAAGGAGGCCCTCCCATCCATCATTCCTCCTCTCAAACCCCTTCCCCCTATTCTGCTGCAGGTTGAGATATCCCATTTAGTATGTATGTCATTCGCTCCCTGAACCAAATTCAGTGAGAATGTGGTTTTGCCTTTTTGCCTTCCTATTCTTTCCCTTGCTTCTTCTACAAGGGATAGTTTACCCTACCCTATCTCTCCCTTCTCCTCTTGCCTCTTTCCTCTCTCACCTCATAATTTCACCACTTAAGTATCATTCCTTCCCAACAAATTCAACCTATGCCCTCTCTCCATGTATAACTGTAAACATATATACACACATTCACATATGTATTCATATGACCATACACCCTTCTTCCATTATTTTCATACTGAGAAAGGTTTCATCAGTCACAGTTATTGTTTTTCCATGTAGGAATGTAAATAGGTCAACTTTGATGAATTCCTTTTGATTTCTTTTCCCTGATTACCTTCTCAGGCATCTCTTGCTTCTTGTGTCTGGATGTCAAATTTTCTATCCAACTCCAGTTTTTTCCTCAAGAATGCTTGAAAGTTGGGGGGCGGAGCCAAGATGGCGGAGTAGAAACAGCTCATCCAAGGCACTCTGCCCCCAGATTCCCCCCAAACTATGTAAAAGGGGACTCTGAACAACTTCTGGAGCCCCAGCACCCACAGAACGACACAGAGAAGCTAACCTCGCACTGAGGACAGCCCAGCAGCCCTGCAGGAAGGACCAGCACAGCAGTCTGGGAGCCGGCAGCACACAAGTGGCAGAACGCAGGAAGCAGAGCCTAGCAGAGCCCAGGTCCGCGTGAGCCGAGGTTTTAGCCCCAGGGCGGCAGGGCCAGCAGCCGGCTGGAGGAACCCCAGAACACCAGCAGCCGTGGAGACTCCAGAATTATCAACATAGACATGCCTAGGACAAAGTAAGAGGTTAGTGTCCTATGGACTTTGGGACCTGTATTTGGGGGAATGGGTAAGCTCTCTCCCCTGGGGGCTAGAAGCCGCTGAGGAGACACGCCATTCTGTAGTTTTCAGAGGCAGCTCTAGCTCCTGGCCTGCAATTAATTGCAGGGAGATCCAGCGATCAGTCTTGGGGGGTAATTGCTCTTGCTTTAACCTCCCTAGATCTGGACTGTGATCTAGGGTGGAAGTCGTGGGTGGGTTTACAGCTTGCCAGAAACGGAAGTTGCCCCCCACACATTTGGGACGAAAATTCCTCTATCTGGCCTTAAAGCCATAGTGTGGAAACAAGCCCAAAAGTCAGGTAATAAAGTGGCAACATGCCAAGGCAAAGGAAACAGAAAAATGCAACCCTAGACTCCTATTTTGGGGGCATAGAGCGGGAAAAGGACTGTGAGGTCAGAAGTCCTGCTCCAAAATCCCCAGGGGAAAACATGAGCAGGTTGCAGGCCATAGAGGACCTTAAGAAGGACTTTAAAAATCAAATCAGAGAAGTGGAGGAAAAATTGGAAAGAGAAATGAGAAGGATGCAGGAAAAATATGAAATGAGGGTCAACAGCCTGATTGAGGAAAACAACACCTTAAAAAATAGACTGACTCAAAAGGCAAAGGAGGCCCAAAAGGACAACAAGGAGAAGAATGCCTTAAAAAGTCGAATTTGCCAGATGGAAAAAGAATCACAAAAGTTCACTGAGGAGATTCATTCCTTCAGAGTTAGACTGGAGCAAATGGAAGCTAATGACTTTATGAGAAATCAAGATGCTGTTAAGCAGATCCAGACAAACGAAAGATTAGAAGGCAATGTGAAATATCACATGGGAAAAACCACTGACCTGGAAAATAGATCCAGGAGAGACAATTTAAAAATTATTGGACTACCTGAAAGCCATGATCAAAGAAACAACCTAGAAATCACCCTTCAAGAAATTCTCAAGGAAAATTGCCCTGATGTTTTAGATCCAGAGGGCAAAATAGAGGTTGAAAGAATCCACAGATCACCTCCTGAAAAAGATCCCAAAAAGAAAACTCCCAGGAATATTATAGCCAGGTTCCAGAATCCCCAGATCAAGGAGAAAATACTACAAGCAGCAAGGAAGAAACAATTTCAATATTGTGGAAACACAATCAGAATAGCCCAGGACCTGGCAGCTTCTACACTGAGGGATCGAAGGGCATGGAATATGATATTCCAGAGGGCAAAAGAACTGAGAATGAACCCAAGGGTCACCTACCCAGCAAAACTGAGTATTTTGTTTCAGGGGAAAATATGGCCATTCAGTGGAATAGAGGACTTTCAAGCATTCTTGAGGAAAAAACCAGAATTGAATAGAAAATTTGACATCCAGACACAAGAAGCAAGAGATGCCTGAGAAGGTAATCAGGGAAAAGAAATCAAAAGGAACTTATCAAAGTTGAACTATTTACATTCCTATATGGAAAAACAATAACTATGAATGATGATATTTTTGTCACTATGAAAATAATGGAAGAAGGGTGTGTGGTTATATGAATACATATGTGAATGTGTGTGTATATGGATAGAGGGCATAGGTTGAATTTGTTGGGAAGGGAGAATATTCAAGGGATGAAATTATGAGGTGAGAGAGTGTATTAACAATGCAATATTCACTATGCCTATGGCAATTATAAATAGGCTTATGTGGTTATTAATCACAAAATATATCAGTCTCTCTATATGGGGGATAAAGCCAGAGAATTTATTAAAATACCAAATAACCGAGTCCCAAAACCAGAAAGTCAAAGCCATCAGGGTAGTTATGAAATTGGCACAAGTAGTTAAAATAATAAACAACCACATTCTTAAGCCTTCAAAACAAAACAGGCTACTTCAGGCAAAGGTCCTTCTCTCCCAACTCTCAGCAACTGCTCAGCGTCCAGGAAGCGTGCTCACAACAGCTCCGGCCCCCTGCAGTTCCAGATCCCGGCAGCCCCCAACAAGAGTCCTTAGCAGAAATTCTGGCTGGCTTAAAAAGAGATTTGGGCCTCCACCTCTACCTTGGCTGCTGCTGCTGCTGCTGTTGCTGTGGCCACCAACAGTCCCCAACAGTCCCCAACGGAACTCTAGCTTTTTCTTCCACTTCCTCTTGCCCCTCCCCTTCCTGCTATGTCAGCAAGTCCAATGGGGCATGGAAGATCTTTAAATACCATGACCCTTACAGAGAGGAAAGTGGCAAGAGGAGATGGGGAAAGACAGGGTAGGGTAAACTATCTCATGAAGAAGAAGCAAGGGGAAGTGGTTGCAAGGGAGGGGGAGAATAGGAAGGGAAAAAAAAAAGGCAAATCCAAATTCTCATTGAATTTGGTTCAGGGAGAGAATGACATACATATTAAATGGGATATCTCAACTTGTAGCAGAATAGGGGGAAGGGGGATGAGAGGAGGGATGATTGATTGGGGGGCATCCTTGAGGGGAGGGGAGGTTGGAAGTACCCACTATAGAAGAGGGACAGGATCATGTAGGGAATGGACCAGGTGGGGGGTGGGATGAGTGGGAGGGAAGTATGAGCAGCCTTGTACAATATATCTACTATGATAATGTTTTGCATAGCTAGACATGTACAACATATACTGAATTACTTATCTCCCCAGAGGGAATGGGTGGCAAGGGAGGAAGGAAATGGATCTGAAATTCGAGGTCTTAAGATTAAATGTTTCAATATATATAAATACTATTATTAATACTCTTTTGCTTATAATTGGGAGATAAGATGTGCAGGCATTGGGACACAAAGATTCACCTTCCTCTAATGGAAAAGTCGAAGGGGGTATGGGAGAAGGTATGGGAGAGAGCAGATTGGAGGAAGCGATATCTTGTGGGACTGCTATTCTGGGAGGTTGGGTAGGGGAATAACGGGGGAAATGATTGTAACTCAAAATCTGGCAGAAATGAATGATAAAACAGAAGTTAATAAAGCATTTGTTTAAAAAAAAGAATGCTTGAAAGTCCTCTATTCCACTAAATGACCATATTTTCCCCTGAAACAAAATACTCAGTTTTGCTGGGTAGGTGACCCTTGGGTTCATTCCCAGCTCTTTTGCCCTCTGGAATATCATATTCCATGCCCTTTGATCCCTCAGTGTAGAAGCTGCCAGGTCCTGGGCTATTCTGATTGTGTTTCCACAATATTGAAATTGTTTCTTCCTGGCTGCTTGTAGTATTTTCTCCTTGATCTGGGGATTCTGGAACCTGGCTATAATATTTCTGGGAGTTTTCTTTTTGGGATCTTTTTCAGGAGGTGATCGGTGGATTCTTTCAACCTCTATTTTGCCCTCTGGATCTAAAACATCAGGGCAGTTTTCCTTGAGAATTTCTTGAAGGGTGATTTCTAGGTTCTTTCTTTGATCATGGCTTTCAGGTAGTCCAATAATTTTTAAATTGTCTCTCCTGGATCTATTTTCCAGGTCAGTGGTTTTTCCCATGAGATATTTCACATTGCCTTCTACTCTTTCATTTGTTTGGATCTGCTTAACAGCATCTTGATTTCTCATAAAGTCATTAGCTTCCATTTGCTCCAGTCTAACTCTGAAGGAATGAATCTCCTCAGTGAACTTTTGAGATTCTTTTTCCATCTGGCAAATTCGACTTTTTAAGGCATTCTTCTCCTCATTGCCCTTTTGGGCCTTCTTTGCCATTTGAGTTAGTCTATTTTTTAAGGTGTTGTTTTCCTCAGTCAGGGTGTTGACCCTCATTTCATACTTTTCCTGCATCCTTCTCATTTCTCTTCCCAATCTTTCCTCCACTTCTCTTATTTGATTTTTAAAGTCCTTCTTAAGGTCCTCTATGGCTTGTAACCAGCACATATTTTCCTTTGGGGCTTTTGGAGGAGGATTTCTGACCTCACAGACCTCTTCCTGTTCTATGCTTTGATATTTTTTGCCCCCAAAATAGAAGTCTAAGGTTGCATTTTTCTGTTTATTTTGTTTCCTTTGCCTTGACATGTTGCCACTTAATTACTTGACATTTGGGCTTGTTGCCACAGTAGGCCTCTGCCACCAGACAGGGGGGCTTTCGTCCTGAATGTTGGGGTCTTCACAGTTTTCTGGCAAGCTGGATACCCACCCCAGACCTCCCCCACCAGATCACAATCCAGATCCAGGGAGGTTAAAGCAAGAGCGATTAACCCCCAAGACTGATTTCTGGATCTCCCTACAGTTCGCAGGCCAGGAGCTGGAGCTGCCACTGAAAACTGCAAAATCTCATGTCTCCTCAGTGGCTTCTAGCCCCCAGGGGAGGAAGCCAATGCGTTACCCAAATACTCATCCCAAAGTCCATAGGGCACTAACCTCTCACTTTGTCCTAGGCATATCTGTGTTGATAATTCTGGAATCACCACAGCAGCTGGTGATCTGGGGTCCCTCCAGCCGGCTGCTGGCCCTGCCGCCCTGGGGCTAAAACCACTGCTCAGGAGGACCTGGGCTTGGCTCTCTGCTCCACTGAGCTGCCGGCTCCCAGAATGCTGTGCTGGTCCTTCCTGCAGGGCTGCGGGGCTATCCTCTGCAGGACGTTATCTTCTCTGTGTCGTTCTGTGGGTTCTGGGGCTCCAGAAGTTGTTCAGAGTTCCCTTTTACATAGTTTGGAGGTAATCTGAGGGGAGAGTGCCTTGGACCTACTCCGCCATCTTGGCTCTGCACCCCCCATGATTTTTCTTCTTATGAAATTTGATTCAATTCTTTGTATATTAGAGAAATGAGGCCTTTTTCAGAGAAACTTGATGTAATCTCTCCCTCCCTCAGTTTTCTTATTCCCTGCTAATATTGGTTGCATTGGTTTTGTTTGTGTGAAACCTTTTTTTTTAATTTTATGTAGTCAAAATTATCCATTTTACATTATGTAATGCTCTCTATCTCTTACTTGGTCGTAAATTCTTCTCTTCACCATAGATCTGATACACAAACTATTCCACATTCCCCTAATTTGCTTATGATATCACTTTTTATGTCTAAATCATGTATACATTTTGACTTTATCTGGGAATACAGTGTAAGATATTGGTCCATAACTAGTTTCTGTCAAACACCTTTCCAGTTTCTCCAGCAAATTTTGTCAAATAATGATTACTTGTCCTAAAAGCTTGGGTTTTGTGGTTTGTCAAACACAGATTACTATGGTCATTTCAGTGGTCCACCACTCTATTTCTTAACCAGTACCAGATTGTTTTGATGATGAGCACTTTGTAGTACAGTTTGAGATCCTGTATTGTAAAACCACTTTTCCTTATATTTATTTCATTGATTGCCTTGATATTCTTGACCTTTTTTTCCTAGATTAATTTTATTATTTTTAGCTCTATAAAGTAATGTTTTGGTAGTGTGGTTGTTGTAGTCCTGAATAAGCAAATTAATTTAGGTAGAATTGCCATTTTTATTATATTGACTCAGCCTACCCATGAGCAATGTATATTTTTCTAATTATTTAGATCTTACTTTATTTGTGTGGAAAGGGTTTTTTGATTGTGTTCAAGTAGTTCCTGGATTTGAATTGGCAGGTAGACTCCTAAATATTTTATATTGTCTGCAGTAATTTTAAATGAAATTTCTTTTTCTACCTCTTCCTACTAGACCTTGCTAGTAATATACAGAAATGTGATCGTTTATATGGGTTAATTTTATAGCCTACAACCTTGCTGAAGTTATTAATTATTTCAAGTAGTTTTTTAGCTGATTTTCTACAATTGTCTAGGTATACTATTATAGTCTGCAAAGAGTGAGAGTTTTATTTCCTGATTGCTTATTCTAATTCTTTCAATTACTTTTTTGTCTTATTGCTATAGCTAGCATTTCTAGAACAACACTGAATAATAATGGTGATGTTGCACTACTAATCTTATTAGAAGATTTCTAACTTATCCTCATTATAGGTAATACCTACTAATGGTTTTAGACAGATAGTACTTATCATTTTAAGGAAAGCTTCATTTATTCCTATGATTTCAAGTGTTTTTAAAAGGAATGAGTATTGTATTTTGTCAAAAGTTTTTCTGCATCTATTGAAATAATCATCTGATTTTTGTCAGGTTTTTTTAAATTATTATTGCTATAGTCAATTATGTTGATAGTTTTCCTGAGATTGAACCAATCCTGCATTGCCAGTATAAATCCTACCTGGTCAAAATGAATTATTAATGATATATTGCTGTAATCTCCTATGTAGTATCTTATTTAAAATTTGCATTAAGGAAACCGGCCCATAGTTTAATTTTTCTGGTTTTGTTCTTTCTGATTTAAGTATCAGCACCATGGTTGTGTCATAAAAGGAATTTGTTAGGACTACTATACTTATTTTTCCCAATTCTATATATAGTATTGGAATTAATTGTTCTTTGGATGTTTGGCAGATGATTTCAGAATTCTTGAACATGGAGGTGATATATTTGTGGGTGATGGCAAGATCATGGTTGTGGTCATTTTTGTCTTCAGGTTAGAGGAGAGGAGTAGCTGAAAGGAGATGAGTAGCTTGAAGAATTGAATGGTTATTTTATTTGAGAGATATTCAATAGCTTTATCTATGGTAGGGTTGGGAAGGAGGGAGAAAAATGAGTGCATAGCAGAGAGCAAAAGAACACTTAGAAGGAAGCACAGAAAGTCAGGTGAGCTTTGAAAACAATGTGTAGTATTTCTTATATAGTTTTAAAAAAAACAATGTGAAATGAAAATTCATTATTATTTTTTTCTTTTCTTTTTTTTTAATTAATTTATTAGTTTAGCTTCAGTTAACAAGATTCAATTCCATAGTTCCTTGATTTTCAAATTTCCTTTACTTCCCTCCCCCTCCCCTCATGACAGCATATAGTACAGTATAGGATCTGTAAATGCATTCATATTAGACATTATTCCAATTACAAAGGCGTATTGTACTAGGTGGGATGAAAGATGGTAAGGAAGAAGTAAAACCAAACAATGAGAAGAACAAGATCATTTAGTTTGCTTCCATCAGGATACAGCCTCAGTTCTTTCTAGTTATATCTCTGGATGGCACATTTCTCACTTTCTTGAGTCATTCGGGATTAACTTATATCACTGCATTGCTGAAAAGAGTCCAGTCTGTCATAGTTGGTCGTCACAGATATGGTATGTCTGTGATTGTATACAAATTTCTTCTGATTCTACTCTTCTCACTCAGCATCAGTTTGCATAAGTCTCTCCAGGTAATTATGAAATCCGTCACCTCCTCGTTTCTTATAGCACAATAAAATTACATTACATTTATATACCACAATTTGTTTAGCCATTCCCCAATTGATGGGCACCCCTTTAGTTTCCAATTCTTTGCAACCACAAAAAGGGCTGCTAAAAATATTTTTGTACATATGGTTCTTCCTCCCACTACTATGATCTCTTTGGGATATAACCCTAAAAGTGGTATGGCTGGGTCAAAGGGTATGAAATTATTTATAATCCTTTGGGCATAATTCCAGATTGCTCTCCAGAATGGTTGGATAAGTTCACAACTCCACCAGCAATGTATTAGCGTTCCAATTTGCCCACATCCTCTCCAGCATTTGTCACTTTCTTGTTTTGTCATCTTAGCCAATCTGACTGGAGATATGTGGTATCTCAGAGTTGTTTTGATTTGCATTTCTCTAATTAATAGTGATTTAGAGCATTTCTTCATATGCTTATAGATATCTTTAATTTCTTTCTCTGAAAACTTCCTATTCATATCCTTTGACCATTTCTCAATTGGGGAATGACTTGTATTCATATAGATTTGGCTCAATTCTCTATAAATTTTAGAAATGAGTCCTTTATCAGAGACACAAGTTGTAAAAATTCTTTCCCAATTTCCCACCTCCCTCTTGATCTTGGTTACATTGGCTTTGTTTGTGCAGAAGCTTTTCAATTTAATGTAATCAAAATTATCCATTTTGCATTTTATAATGCTCTCTAATTCTTGTTTGGTCCTAAAATCTTCCCCTCTCCACAGATCTGTCAGGTAAACTATTCCTTGCTTTCCCAAATTGCTTACAGTATCATCCTTTACACCTAGATCATGCACCCATTTAGACTTGATTTTGGTGTATGGTGTTAGACAGTGATCTATGCCCAGTTTCTGCCATACTGTATTCCAGTTTTCCCAGCAGTTTTTGTCAAATAGTGCATTCTTATCCCAAAAACTGGGGTCTTTGGGTTTATCGAACAATAGATTACTATATTCATTAACTGCTGGGTCTCCTGCACCTAATCTATTCCATTGATCCACTACTCTACACCTCTGCCAGTACCAAGCAGTTTTGATGACTGCTGCTGTATAATACAGATTAAGATCTGGCATAGCTAGTCCACCTTCCCTAGCATTTCTTTCATTAATTCCCTTGATATTCTAGACCGTTTGTTTTTCCAAATAAATTTTGTTATTATTTTGTCTAACTCTAGAAAGTAGTTTTTTGGTAAATTGATTGGTATGACACTAAATATATAGTTTAGTTTGGGTAAAATTGTCATTTTTATTATATTAGCTCGACCCAGCCATGAGCAATTGATATTTTTCCAACTATTTAGATCTGCTTTTATTTGTGTGAGAAGTGTTTTGTAGTTGTGATCATATAGATTCTGGGTTTGTTTTGGCAAGTAGATTCCCAAATATTTTATAATGTCTACAGTGACTTTAAATGGGATTTCTCTTTCTATCTCTTGCTGTTGAGTTTCATTAGAGATGTACAGGAATGCTGAGGATTTATGTGGGTTTATTTTATATCCTGCAACTTTGCCAAATTTATTTATTGTCTCAAGTAGTTTTTTACTTGATTCTCTAGGATTCTCTAAGTATATCATCATATCATCTGCAAAGAGTGACAGCTTGGTTACTTCTTTGCCTAATTTGATTCCTTTGATTTCTTTTTCTTCTCTAATTGCTACTGCTAACATTTCTAGTACCAGATTGAATAAGAGGGGTGATAGTGGACACCCTTGTTTCACTCCTGATCTTATTGGAAAGGCTTCTAGTTTATCCCCATTGCATATAATACTTGCTGATGGTTTTAGATAGATGCTAGCAACTATTTTAAGGAAGGCTCCATTTATTCCTATACTTTCTAGTGTTTTTAATAGGAATGGATGTTGTACTTTGTCAAAAGCCTTTTCTGCATCTATTGAGATGATCATGTGGTTTTTGCTAGTTTTGTTGTTGATATGCTCAATTATATTGATGGTTTTCCTAATATTAAACCATCCTTGCATTCCTGGAATGAATCCTACCTGATCAGGGTGTATTATTTTTGTGATAAGTTGTTGGAGTCTTTTGGCTAATAGTTTATTTAGAATTTTTGCGTCTAAATTCATGAGGGAGATGGGTCTATAATTTTCTTTCTCTGTTTTATCTCTTCCTGATTTAGGAATCAGTACCATATTTGTGTCATAGAAAGAGTTTGGTAGGACTCCTTCTTCACTAATTTTCCCAAATAGTTTGTAGAGTATTGGAATCAATTGTTCTTTAAATGTTTGATAGAATTCACTAGTGAACCCATCTGGCCCTGGAGATTTTTTCCTAGGGAGTTCATTGATGGCTTGTTTGATTTCTTTTTCTGAGATGGGGTTATTTAGGTAATTCACTTCCTCTTCAGTTAATCTGGGCAACTTGTGATTTTGTAAATATTCATCCATTTCACTAAGATTGTCATATTTATGTGCATACAATTGGGAAAAATAATTCCTCATTATTTTTTTATTTCCTCTTCATTGGAGGTAGATTCACCCTTTTTATTTTTGATACTCATAATTTGGTTTTCTTCTTTCTTTTTTTTATCATATTGACTAAGGGTCTATCAATTTTGTTGATTTTTTCATAAAACCAGCTCTTAGTTTTATTTATTAATTCAATGGTTTTCTTAATTTCAATTTTATTAATCTCACCTTTGGTTTTCAATATTTCTAATTTAGTACTAAATTGGGGATTTTCAATTTGTTCTTTTTCTAGCTTTTTCAATTGCATGTCCAATTCATTGACCTCCCTTCTCTCTGCTTTAATGAAGTATGCACTCAGGGATATAAAACTTCCCCTGAGAACTGCCTTTAGTGCATCCCACAAATTTTGGTATGTTGTTTCATTATTATCATTCTCTTGAATGAAATTATTGATTGTTTCTATAATTTCTTCTTTGACCCACCAATTTTTTAGGATTAAATTGTTTAGTTTCCAATTAGTTTTTAGTCTATCTTTCCATGGCCCTTTATTGCATATAATTTTTATTGCATCATGATCTGAGAATGATGCGCTTACTATTTCTGCCTTTCTGCACTGGATTGTGAGGTTTTTATGCCCTAGTACGTGGTCTATTTTTCAGTATGTACCATGCACTGCTGAGAAGAAAATAAATTCCTTTTTATCCCCATTCAGTTTTCTCCAGAGATCCATCATATCTAGTCTCTCTAAGATTCTATTCACCTCCTTAACTTCTTTCTTGTTTATTTCAAGGTTAGATTTATCGAGTTCAGAGAGGGGGAGATTAAGGTCCCCCACTAGTATAGTTTTGCTATCTATTTCTTCCTCTAATTCCTTTAACTTCTCCTCTAGGAATTTGGATGCTATACCACTTGGTGCATATATATTAAGTAGTGATATTGCTTCATTCTCAGTGGTGCCTTTTAGTAGGATATAGTTTCCTTCCTTATCTCTTTTAATTAGATCTATTTTTGCTTTTGCTTTATCTGAGATAAGTATTGCTACCCCTGCTTTTTTTACTTTAGCTGAGGCATAATAAATTTTACTCCAACCTTTTACCTTTACCCTGAGGGTATCCCTTTGTTTCAAATGTGTTTCTTGAAGACAGCATATTGTAGGATTAAGGTGTTTAATCCATTCTGCTATCCACCTCTGTTTTATGGGAGAGTTCATCCCATTCACATTCACAGTAATGATGACTATCTGTCTCTTCCCTTCCATCCTATTCCCTCCCCTGTTTATGTTTTTGTTTCTTCCTTCTCCCTTCCCCTCCTTGAAGTTTTCCCTTTTGACCACCCCTCCCTCAGTGTTCCCACCCAGTGACCCCCCTTCTTAACCTACCCTCTCCCCTTACTACTATTTCCCTCCCTTATAATCCCTCCCTTTAGTCTCCTCCTTTTCACCCCCCCCTTACCCTCCCACTATCTATAGGACACAATAAATTTTTATACTTATCAGAGTAAATTACTCCCCGTTTGATTCCAAACCAATGAGAGTAAATTTCAAACAGTGCTCCTCTCCCTCCCTCCAATTCCTCTATTTAATGAATTTATGTGTCTATTCATGTTAGATTCTTAAACTTCACTGATTAATTTGATCCTTCTTTGAACCAGAACCAGTGAGAATAGTGTTTAAATGATGTTCCTCTCCCTCTTACTTTCCCTTCTTCTATAGTGTGTTTTGATGCCTCTTCAGATGGCATATTTTACCTTTTCCTAGCTCATCCTTTCCTTTTTCATCCTTTCCTTTTTCCCATTACAGTACCATTGATCCCCTTAATAGTCTTTTTTTTTTTTAGACTCCATGTTAGTGCATTCATACCCACACCCTCTAAGTATAACCCTTTTGCAGGTCATGATAATCATAGAGATTTCAAATATTGACAGTTATCAGCTCCACATATAGGGATGTGAACATTTTGCTCTTGTTGCATCCCAGGTAATGAGCTTGTGTTTGTGGGTGTGGGTGTGTGCACTTCTGCATGTGTGAGTCTATGTTACCCTTGTTTACCTTTTTATGTTCTTCTGGAGTCTTGTAATTGGAGATCAAATTTTCCATTGAGCTCTGGCTTTTTCATTAGGAAAGTCTGGAAGTCCCTTACTTCATTAAACGTCCATCTCCTTGCCTGAAAGATTATGCTCAGTTTTGCCGGGTAGTTAATCCTTGGTTGTAGTCCTAGCTCTCTTGCCCTACGAAATATCAAAATCCAGTCCCTCCGCTCTTTTAATGTAGAAGCTGCTAGGTCCTGTGTGATCCTAACTGTAGTTCCTCGATATTTGAATTGTTTCTTTTTGGCTGCTTGTAGAATTTGTTCTTTAATCTTATAATTCTGGAATTTGGATACTATATTTCTTGGAGTTTTCAGTTTGGGATCTCTTTCAGGAGGAGTCCGGTGAATTCTATCAATAGCTATTTTATCTTCTGATTCCAGGACCTCAGGACAGTTTTCTTTGACAATCTCTTGGAGGATGTTGTCTAGACTGCTTTTCTCATCATGGCTTTCTGGTAGACCAATAATTCTTAGATTGTCTCTCCTGGATCTGTTCTCTAGGTCAGTTATTTTTCCAGTGAGATATTTTACATTTTCTTGCAATTTTTCGATCATCTTGTTTTTTTCGATTGACTCCTGCTGCATCATAGAGTTCTGAGTTTCAGTTTGATTGTAGCTAATTTTTAGTGAATTATGGTCTTCAGTTAGTTTTTGAAGTTCCTTTTTTAGGGAGGTATTTTCTCCAATTACTTCACTCAGACGTTTTGCCAAGTTGGTCACTGCCTCCCTGATTTGGTCTTTAAAATTTTTCTTAAGCTCCTCCAGGAATGCTATTTGGGCTTGAGACCAGATCATGTTTTCTTCTGTGGTCTCTGGTGTGGGCAGAGAGTCTATATTGTCCTGTGTGTTTTGTTGTTCTTGCCCTGCATAGTATGCTCAAATAGACTTTCTTGCCTTCCCCTTCTCCTTTTCAGCTTCCTTCCTTCCCATTGTGACTTCCTGTTTCTTAGTGTCTCAGGCTATGAGTTTGGGGCCTGATCCTTGACTTTGAATACCTCTGGGTGGCTAGTTTATGGCTAAGTCAGGGAAGTCAGTGAGGAATGTAGATGTGTAGGTGGGGATGCCTCTGACCACTTCAGATTTCTGCCTCTATACCCCTGGGCTATAAGTAGGCTTTTGTTGGTGAGGTGAGGTGGGGCTTGTTGGGTCCCCTCCCTCTCTTCTCTTCAGATTCCCGGCTGTCTCAGTTACACCCTTTCTTGGAGATTCTCAAGCCTGAGGCTATTTCCATTAACTTGGGATTTCAATCTGGGTGGGAGACTTATCTTTGGGTTTTCTGCTTCATGAAGGAGGGATGGAAGGATCTGAGCAGCTAGAATTTACTTTGCCATTCCAGCCCCTGTATTATACAGGCAGGCAGTTTCTAAACTTCCAGGCTGGGGGCTGAATGCAGCCTGAGAAGCCACTCTCTCCACTGGGGGCCCGACTCTCCTACCTGGCTCCAATGATCCGTTCCCTCTTCGAGATGACTGAGATTCATCCTTGGTAAGTCTGCAGGCTGGGGCTTTTTCTCTCTCTGGTGTAGTCTGCCTGCCTGCTCTTAGGTCTGAGCTGTGCAGACCCCACGCGCTCTGCACTCGACCTGTGCGGACACTCTGGGCAACCTCCTGGGCTGGATTCTGCCACACTCTGTCTTCCACTGCGCTCCATCACTCCGGAATCCGCTCAGATTTACCCTTTTGGAGTTAGTGACAGAGGAGCTCAGCGAGGTTACTGCTTCCTTTCCGCCATCTTGGCTCCGCCCCCGCATTATTATTTTTATTGAACCCTATTTTTATGTTATGCTGTGTACATGGAGATGTTCTTTGGGGGGGTTGTATTTTAGTTAAAATGAATAAAAATGTTTTAAAAAAGAAAAGAAAGGTCCCTCTTCTTAGTGTTTTAGGTACATACCATTTGAGGGATGAAACTGGCAACAGGAGGTGAAAGATACCTTGTTCTGGTGCAGATAAAAGTAGTTGCTTTGGGATGAATGGAAGATGTCTGACCTGGTCCCTAACAACCTTTCTTCAGGGGATACACTACAAGTAAAAAAATCAAAGTGATAAAATGAGTGTTCTATCATAAGGCTATTTCAGCTAAGTCATTGAGGATCATTAGTGAGAAGCTGGACAATAAGTGATGGATTCTGTCATTGTGGCAATGCATGAAACAATGGAAAGTGTAAAATGACTCTGAGAACCATTTCTTTTGACAGTCACAGTGGCTATGTAGCTGAAAATGGGTTGAAGGATGCTTAGAATCACAAAGGTCTTAAACCATTAATAAACCACAATTTAACTGCTGACATCCTAAATGTGTGAACTCTGTCTGAGGAGCAGCAAGGTGTTTTTACCACTGGGAGAAGTTCAATGTGGCAAGATGGACAGTCTTACTGAAACCAGGAAACACAAGGAAATGGCAACTAAATGGGAAGAATAATGAAAGGCTCTCCTTGGAAAGGCACATAAAATAGTTGGTAGAGTCATGCTTTTATGAAACCCTTACTGCATGTTAGGCATTGCAGTAAACACTGGAGATACAAAAATAAAATGAAAAAAAAAAAACCCAGCCCTTGACTAATAAGGAGTTAATATTGGAGGAGAAGACAATATATAAATAACTAAGTACATACCACATATATTCAGAGCTGGAGGAAGGTAATCTGACAGAGGAAATCACTAGCAGCAGGGAGAAAGAACTGTGAAATATTTCCTGAAAAAATAAAATTTGAACTATATCATGAAGGAAGCAAGAGAAACTAAGGTTGAGCTAAAAAGGCAGAGCAATCAAAATTTGAGACAATTATGAAGCCTCCAAGATTAAAGATGAAGTGCCATGTTTTAAGGAACAATAAATAGGAAAGTGTATTTGTATCAGAGAGTTGGTAAAAGATAATAAAATGCGTAAAAAAAAGGCTAGAAAAGTAAAAAAAAAATAGTCCAGATTATAAAAAGCCTTAAATATCAAACAGAAGAACATATATTTTATTCTAAAGGTAATAAGTAAGCACTGCAACTCATAGAACAAGGAAGTAATATGGTCAGACCTATGCTTTGTAAATGGAGTGGATGTTGGATTGGAGTAAGAAGAGGCTTGAGACAAGTAGACCAATTGGAAAGTTACGGTGCAGTAAACAAAGATGATGAATTATATAAAAATGGCAGGCAAGTGAGTGGAGAGAAGGGAATATTTCCAAAAGATGTTGTAAAGGTATACATTTTTTTAATCTTGGCAACAAATTACATATATATGGGGTAGATGCAAGTACAAAATCAAGGATGATATTGCAGTTTCAGGCCTAGGTGACTGGGAGGATGGGCCATTGATAATAATTAGGAAAATGGGACAAGTGGAAAATTTTGAGGTAATTACAAGTTTTGTTTTGGACATACAGAGTTTCAGATGTCTATGAACCATTTAATTCTAAATGTCCAAAAGACAATTGGTGACATGTGATTATAGCTCAGGATGAAGACTAGAGCCAGATATGAAGAAATGGAAATCATCAGCATCACAATAATAATGGAATCCATGAATGTTGATGAGATCACCAAGCAAAAAAATATAAAAGAAAAAGCGAAGAGAATACTGAACAAAAACTTGAGGGATACTCACTGTTACTAGCTATGGCATGGATAAAGAACAAGCCACTGAGAACTAATCCAATCATTCTGAAGAGCAGTTTGGAACTATGCCTAAAGTGCAACCAAACTGTGAATACTCTTTGATCCATCAATGTCGCTTCTAGGTCTGTATCCCAAACAGTTCATAAAAAATAGAAAAGGATGAACATGTACAAAATTATTTATAACAGCTCTTTTTGGTGGAAAAGAATTGTAAATTCTGGTGATGCTCATCAATTGGGGGAATGGCTGAACGAGTTGTGGTATATGAACGCAATGGGATACTATAGTGCTATAAGAAATTATGAGCAGGCGGATTTCAGAAAATCCTGGAAGGACTTACATGAATGGATGCTAAAAGAAGTGATGTAAACAGAACCAGGATAACACTATACACAGCAACAGCAACATTGTGCAATGTTTAACTATAATAGACTTAGTTCTTCTCAGAAATACAACAATCCAAGACTATTTCAAAAGATTCATGATGGAAATTGCTAACCACATTCAGAGAAAGAATTATGGAGTCTGAACACAGATAAAAGAATACTACTTTCACTTTTAATTTGTGGGGTTTTTTATGTTTTGTTTTCTTACATTTTTTCCTATTCTTCTTTCACAACATGACTGATGTGGAAATATGTTTAACATGATTGTACATAACCTATACCAGATTGCTTGCTACCTTGGGGATGGAGGAAGGGAGGGAAGGACAGAGAAAAATTTGGAACTCAAAATTTCACAAAAAAATGAATGTTGAAAACTATCTTTTCATGTAATTGGAAAAAATAAAATAATATTAAGAAAAAAAGAATAAGTCACAGAAATTGGGAAAGAATGGCCATGCAAACAGGTGAACCAAGAGAGAGCAATGTCATAAAAGCCTAGAAATAAGAGATTGCCCAGGAGGAGGTAATCAGAAGCATCAAATACTGCAGAGAGGTAAAAATAAAAGATGAAGATTAAGAAAAAGAAATTAAAATTTTTAATTAAAGAGTTCATTTGGAAATTTTGGAGAGGTAAGTTTCAGTTATATTTTGAGGTGAGAACGCAGATCAAAGAGGACATGGAAGGAAGGAAGGAAGGAAGGAAGGAAGGAAGGAAGGAAGGAAGGAAGGAAAGAAGGAAGGAAGGAAGGAAAAAACACATATTACGTGTCTATTGTGTGCCAAGCACCATGTTAAACACTTAATAAATATTATTTCATTTTATAGCTACAAATATTATTCCCATTTTATAGATGAGGAAACTGTGGGTAGAGCTAAAGTTACTTGCCCAGGAACACACAGCTAGTAAATATCTGAATTTATATTTGAACTCAGGTCTTTCTGACTACAAGTCCAATAATCTAGCCACTGCACCTTCTAGCTGTCTCAATACATCAAGCATATGATATAAACATATACATATGTATATATATATGTGTGTATAACATATATATACATATATAACACATATGTGTATATATAACATATATGCATATATAACATATATACATATATAACATATAAAGACTGTTAGGACAGCATAGATATTGAAGATATTCTATTTAAAAAAAACTCAAGAATGTCCTCCAAATTAAGGGAAAGTAACTCTTAATGTTTGGTGGTTTATTCACAAGTACTCTGAATGGGAAAGGATTACAGAGGACAACTTATATACCTGTACTTATATAGGAATCCTCCTACAAAATGGCCAATAAAGCATCAATGCTTGAAGACTCTCAGAAAGAGAGAACTCAGTACCTCCAATGTAAAGTTGAGCACAGAAACAGATGTGGTGTGTGTGTGTGTGTGTGTGTGTGTGTGTGTGTGTGTGTGTGTGTATGGAGAGGGGGAAGAGAAAGAGAGGGAGGGAGGCAGGGTGAAAGGGAAGAAGAGAAAGAGGAGGAGGAGGAGGAGAGAGGGAGAGAGAGAGAGAGAGAGAGAGAGAGAGAGAGAGAGAGACTAGAAAATGTGACTCAGGATTTATGAAATGATATAAGCCAAAGGCTCATCACAAGTTACTCAGAAGTCTCACTTCTTCACATCTTTGAGGTCCATATAACATGAACACTTTCTTCAGGAAGGGAGAGATAAGGCACTGAATAATATCACATAAAAATTAAATTGATAATATTTTAAGACAGGGAAATTTGGTTACTAAAATCAGAATTACTTCATAGCTGTCTATACTCAGTAAAATCATTGATTAGTTAAATCAGGGTTTTAAAATTAACTCCTAATTAGAAGAACAGGCAAAATAAGCAAAGATTCCATTAAAGCAATTCCATGCTGGCCTATTGACAGAAGCTGTTGACACACACACACACATACACGCAAAAATAATAATAGAAAATGAACAATGACTTTGACTATCATAGATCTAGACTTGAAGGGGATCCGAGATCATCTAGTCTAAACCACTTAATTTGACAGATGAAAAGAGTAGAGAACAGGGAAGTTAAGTAGCATGCCCCAAATCATAAAGGAAATGAACATCAGAGGCAGGATTTCAGCCCACTTCAGCTGACTACAGAGCAAATGTTTGTCTTTGCTCTCTCCAGTGCGCTGAACTTCCTTAAAATAAACTTCCATAAAATGAACTTCCATAAAATGAATAGGTGAAAACTTTCCAGAAACCACTCCATCAAGCAAACACTTGATTACCTGACTAAACAGAGGGGCATGAAAGTTGAGACCAACATTACTTTAAAAAATAACTCATTTGTATATCAATACAAATGTGGAGGATGGTGAAAGGTTATGAATAATATCACAAAACAGCTAAATCAGTCTATGTGAACATGAGTATTGAGGAAGTTTGGCATGAGACCTAACTAAAGCAGACCAAGAGAATTTATGGACAAAACTGGCAGAAAATCAAAAGCAAAGGTGGAAAATGGAACAAATTTGTCATCATTTCAAAAACAATTTATTTTCATCATCAATGTCAGTAAACTGCCTCATTTGCACTCCTAACACCTCAATACCTGATGTGTTATAAAAGAAAGTGGAAATGATATTTAAGATGAAATTGGGAAGAATGACTGGACCAGAGCAAGTATGCAGAGAAGAAATACTTGCTGTAGGTTAATAAAGAAAAAAATAGAACTGCCATATGTAATACATTGTCAAGATTCCTGAAAGAAATATGGGAAAAGATCCTGAAATAGATACAAAATAGCATGTTATTATTAGCCAAAAAATATGATCAAGAGTACATAAACAACTAGAAATGGATGACTTCTGTATTTCTATAAAACTTTTGAAAAGATTATGGAAATATTAATGGTACCCTTAATAAAAATATAAGATGGGAACAGTCTGACTTTTGTTGACAATTTTTGACATCTTCATAACCATACAACCGGCAAAATCCTAGTCTATTCATTGTGAGGAGAAAGACTGTTGAGAAAAATTCAGCATAAATGCCTCTCTTCCCACGAGGACTATGCCATGGATATGTCCAGGTCAATTAGGCTCTTCTGATAGATGACTTTACAAAGTAATCTTATGATTATTAATAGCAAGCAAGGGATAAAACATGAAAGCATGAACATCAAAAGCATTTTACATTACTATAAAAGATGTCCTTGAGCAAAATCCAAATGGAAGAATGACACTGTATTGATTTCACCCACTCCCAGTATACTGAAACCCCAGAACACTAAGTTAAATGCAGGATCACTCAAAAGAATATTGCTCTAATGATCCACACAGAAAACAGAAACTGATGGAAAATGTCAATTGCCAAAACTTTGAAATGAATATGGATGGTTAATCCATTGAATTTATCCCTCACAACATATATCTTACATAGAGAATGTTGATGAACAGTGATGATGATAGAAAGTGAACTGGGATTATTGGGTGGGCAAGAGAGGCAGGGTTGGGTGGAGTAAAAAACATGGACATAGATGAGAATTTCACTAAATGAAAATACATTCATAGATTGCAATCTGAATAGTAAACATGTAGCCACATCCCTGATATTATAGCTTCATTGAACAATAGACATCCAAGTCTTCCAGTCTGTTAAGCTATATTTGGATCCCAGTTCTGTCATGTACTGCATTAGTACTCCCACCTTCATGCCATCTGAAAATGTCATAAATATGCAATTTCAATTCATCTTTTTAAAAAATTATTAAGCACCTACTACATACCAGGTACTATGCCATGCTAGGGATAAAAATGAGAATAACAAAATGCAATCTCTCCCCCAAGAAGTTTACAATCTAATGGGGGCAGACAACACAAAAAAGAAACTAAAAATTGGGGGTCCAGGGATGGAATAAGGTGATACCCAGTTTAGGGTCATCGTGTTCTTTCTGGGCTGTCAAAACCAAGCACAGCTGCTGAGAGTGACTGGAGAATTACCTGGAAAGTTCATAAATGAGCCCTTTATAAAGGAAGACTTTGGGAGTAGTTATTGCCCTATCTTCTGGCCCTCCAATCAGAGGGAAGGACCTGAAGGAACTAAAAAGGTTTTGAGTATCAAAAACTGAATCTTTCAGTATGGTAATGAGATTTCAAGAGATCAACTTATGATGGATGGGACATGATGTTTCATGAAGTCTAAACCAAGGAGATCTGATAATGGAAAATGAATAGTAGTGTCATGTTGTCTTCATCCAATTTGATGATCAAAATGCTGAGTGGAATGAGGTTTAAGATGGTTGTTGCTCTTCATGATTGAAGAGGACCAAAATGTCATCATGATGTTAGGGTTAATGTACAGTGTTTCCAATGGTGGTTAATCAGATCAATATGAGCTCAAAAAGCTTTGCCACAGGTTGGACACAAATAGTCCATAGGAACATCTGGAATGGAGATGTCTAAAAATTTGTGCACCTCACATTCCTTTTGAGATACTGCAATTCTGCTGTGCTCATAGAGCACAATACCTTCTTTTATGTGGACACTGAATTCTGAGTGGTCTTGTGCCAGTGTCTCCCATGTTTCACAACTGATTCCAAAGTTCTTCAGAAAGATCTTGGGAGTGCCCTTGTATCACTTCTTCTAACCTCTGTGTGAGCACTTGCCTTGTGTGAATTCTTTGGAAAATAGTCTTTTAGGCAAATGTATGTTTGGCATTCTAACAACATGACCAGCCCGTAGGAGTTGTGCGCCTTGCAGTAGGGTTTGAATGCTTGGCAGTTCAGCTCAAGAGGGGCCTCAGTGTTTGGTCCCTTATCCTGCAAGGTGTTTTTCAGAATCTTCTTAACACAATTCAAATGGAGATGATTCAGTTTCCTGGTATGACTCTGGTATACTGTTCAGATTTCACAGGCGTACAACAATGAATTCAGCACAACAGGGCCTCTGGAGATTTTCTGTTTGCTAAGAGGCCTAGTACCTTTTCTCTTCCACACCTTCCTTCAGAACCTTCCAAAACTGAGTTAGCTCTGGAAATGTATGTATCAACCTTAACACCTATGTGTACATCCTTGGAAAGTATACTGTCAAGGAAAGTGAACTTATCCACAGAATTCAAATTTTCTCTATTTGCTATAGCCAAAGTTCCCACACATGCATGGTATCCAGCTGGCTTGTGGATAACCTTTATTTATTGGTTTGTTAAGTCAATATTAGCACAAGTAGCAGAGAATAAATCCATTATCTGTTGAATTTCAGTCTTAGAGCCCACATTGAGCGCACAAATGTCTGTGAACAAAAAGTCATGCACCAACTCTCCCTCTACTTTAGTCTTTTCAAGTTAAGTCATTTACCTTCAGAACGGTAGCTGACCTTGGTACCATTTGAAGCCTCATTGAAGGCATTGACAACATCACTGGAAATATCCTTCTAAAAAGCATGGAAACAAGCACACAGCCCTGCTTCACTCCCTTGGCTATTGGGAAAGCATGAGGGCATTGTCAATATCCAGAACCCATGCAAGAATGCCTTCATGGAACTGGCATATAATACTAATGAACTCTGGGCAACCTAATTTTGCCAGAATCTTTCACAAGCCCTCATGACTGCCTTGGTCAGATCAACCAATGCATACAAACATCGTTTCTACTCCTGGCATTTCTCTTGGAGTTGTTGGTCAGCGAATACCACATTAACTATTTCTCAGTCCTTTCTGAAGCTATGCTAGCACTCAGGTAGATGACCAAGGTGAAGGATCAGTCTATTAAGGAGAACTCTGGCAAGAATATTCCTAATAGAGACAGAGAAAGAGACCACCCCTTCTCATGATTATTTAGGTGTAGGATAAAGACTTTACTAAAGTCCTCTCCCCAGATTATCATCAATTTATGCATTAACCTCTTTGGGTCTAATCATTCAACCAGTTCCAAGTCTGTCTAATTTTATTATTCAACCATGCTCATCTTGAGAAGCTTTGCAAAAGCCTTGCTCAAACCCAAATGTACTATGCCTAAGGCATTCCCCTAATTTGATAATCCCATCCAAAAGGGAAATTATGTTTTCCATTGCTTTTTCTTGATAAGCTCACTTAAGGTCATAGTGATCACCACCTCCCTCCAAGTACTAACTAGCTATATTTTATGTTCTAATATTTTTGCTATGAAATGTCTTAAAGCTTACTTGCCTATACTTTGAAGAATCTACCATCTCCTCACTTCGAAAAAGTTACACTTGCCTTTTTACAGTTCTTTATCAGCTCTCCCATTTCTATGATTTTTAGACAATAGTTACATTGGTCAGGAATTCTCTCTAATTTTTTAAGTACTGTGGATGTAATTCTGGGCCTGGTGATTTGAACTCATCAGTTTTTACTAGGAACTTTTATTTTTTTCCACCTCATTTCCTTGCATTTCAAATCTGTCATTTTTAATTCAAAAGAAGGAAAACAGTTTTAAAAGAAAGATGGGTTCAGATTTAGGTTTTTTAAATTTTAGGTAGGGGGCGGCTGGGTGGCTCAGTGAGTAGAGCATCGGCCCTGGAGTCAGAAGGACCTGAGTTCGGATCCGGCCTCAGACACTTAACGCACACACAAACAAAAACCTAGCCGTGTGACCTTGGGCAAGTTACTTAACCCCAATTTCCCTCCAAAAAGCAAAAAAAAAAAAAAAAAATTTGAGGTAATAGAAAATCATTCAAATAAAGTGGATAAAATACAATTGAAGATGCATGCCTAAAAGACAAAAGAAAGCTGAGCTTTTAGGATATAGATTTGAACACCTTTCTGCTAGAAGTGTTAAACCATAAGAGTGGATAAAATTTACCTGAGAGAATGTATATAGAAGGTATGGTGGCAGAGATAATTTTATTTTCTCTCTCTTAACACAAGTATCTCCATTTTGGAATAAGCCTTTATGTCAAAATAAATTAATAACAAGCAACTTCTTCCCTAACCTAGTTCTTCTACAAGACTAACCAGATGACCAAAATCACCCTAACACCAAAAGTAGATTAGCAAGTTAGGAAGCCTGTCTGCTTAACTATAACACAGCATTCTAAAGCCCTGCAGCAGATTGTTTTAGAACCCAAAATGACTATGTTTTCTATATTCTATAAAGACCTATGGAAAACAGCTCATTAGTCCACTTAAAGACTTCTCTTTTATATTGGTCAACCAACAATTCTCCATGTCATTGCTAGTAGCTAAAAATGTTTTGTGTTTTTTTTTCCTTATACCCTAAATTGCAAATAGTGAGCCTTTATATTGATGACAGGAGAATTATACTAAGGTCTACATTTTTGACAAATGATGATATTTGGGGAGAAAAATGCATGGGTGCAATACAGTTTAATACTGACTTCCCTCATTCAATCAGCTACTGAATGTGTTATTCACTCAACAGTAATTTGGGCCCTCACTTCACCCATTCTACTTATTTTCCTTCTTAGCATATCTCAGGGTTTCTCAGGTCTAAATTCAATGATCATCCTTTTCAATGCTGCTCTTACCAACTGTCTAAATACTCCTATGTCCTTGGCTGTGATCAGCATGCTGCCTCCTAGTTCTTTAGCTACTTTGTTTTCTCTGTTCCTTCTTACATAGTATAGATTATCACCATCCTGAGAAGACCTTGGTTTAACAAGGCCAGAGTGCATCCAGGTCATCTCCAGTTTTTCCTGATCTGTATCTTGTCGCTGGGCCAAGATGGCTCCAGAGGAAAAAGTAAGGCTGGAGACTTTCCACAGTCCTCCCTAAGTTAAATCTAATTCATTTGCAAGTCATGGAAGAAGAACCTTCTTGAGGTCATGATCCTCTTTGAGAATGAAGGACAAAAAATAAATTATCACCATAGGAAATCCTGGAATGTGGCATACCAGATATTCATGTTATCTGCTTTTAATTTAACCTAAACTGTTGTTTTCCCATATTTATTCACCTTTTTTGGTTCCTTAGTTATAAAAAGCTGGGTTCCCATCATCTAGAACCAGTATTCAATGACTTTTCCAAACATTCTCCATTCATTTGAAGTTCCATATTCCACATTATTGTCATCCTATCCTTTTGGTAAACACCTGTACCTGCTGCATGCATAGAAAATTCAGGCCATCTAGAATGAACTCTGTCATCTATTCCCCCTCTAAACCTTAAAATATCTCTAGATGTCTCTACTTTCATTTTTGTCCTACCAGTATAATAAGAAGTGTTTCTCTTTCAATCTTCAGCTATTGGTCTGTGCTCTCATCTGATTCATCCCTGGCTTATCTGGTACATTTTTAATATTTCCCTCTCTGTTAGCTAGTTTGCTCTAACTTTTAGCATACTCAGGCCTCCCCAATAATAAAAACAAAACAATTATAAGAAAAACCCACCTTGACTCTCTTCTCAAGGAGTTTCCTTTCCTTGCATTATCCAACAATTGCTACCTCCACTTCTTCACCACTCATTTTATCCTTATCTCTCTTCAATGTTTTCTAGAATGACTTCTGATTGTTAAAAACCACTGGCCTTTTCCTCTTGATTTAATGAAACACTTTGATTAGAGAAACCATGCTGGCATTAAAACATTACCAAGAACTATATGGACTGTTTCATTTCTCCTCAAACTGATTGGAACTTAACTGCATAGATATGTATCCCACATTCTTTTTCATGGAATGTCCTATTTTTCAGCCTAGTACAGAAGTTTCCAACCCCTAAAAAAGATTGTCCTATCCTGAGCATATAACTTAAAGAAAATTCTAGGAAAAAAGACTATGTAGAGAATTCTGGCAAAAAAGAAACCCAAAACTAATAAAAAAGAAAAAACAACACCACAAAGTAAAATAAGATTTATCTTTGATAAATGATTCAGGAAATAGCATAAAATTAAGAGATAATAGTTCTAAAAACTATAAAGTCCCTGATAGATAAAACTAGAGACAAAAATGTCAGATTTTAACCATTGTTTCTTTTGTTTATATATGAATAAAAACAATTATAGTTGTTCCAAAAGTCAGTCTCCTGGCTTCATTTCACACTTTTCTGGAAAAGTCACACATACACAAAATCAGCCTAACATTCCCACTTCTGTAGGGAACAATTTGCCCTAGAGTTGCAGATATATGCCATTGCTATTCCTCTGCTAATTTACACAGGAGGGAAGAATATTTCTTCCCACTGTGCACAAAGGGAAGGGAAAGAGAAAAACATATAGAAGGAAGGATGAAATAAATAAAAAGAGAGAGGAAGGAGACAGATGGAGGCTCAGGAGGTTTCAAGTAAGTGTACTAGAGGTAAACTTCTCTTGTCATACACTGCTGTTCATTTGGACTTAGGGCATAAGCACAAGTTTTTATTGTTCTTTTAAAATCTCATTATTTTTCTAGTTTAAGAAGGAGACAAAAAGCCAGTTTGCTGGAATGGATAGCTATAGTTTTGAAGTCAGAGGACCTCAGGGTCCAAGTCCTGGTTCTTCCACCTGGAAGACCTTAGGAAAATCATTTAAGCTGTATGATCTGAGTTCCCCAAAGCCATAGAGGTTAAGTGATTTCATTTTCTTTTTCCATCTATAAAATAAAGAGGTTGGTCAAGATGACCCTGAAAGACCTTCTGTGTCTAAATTGAAACCTTCTTGCTGACCTCCTGTTGTAGAATGATTAAGAGTCCTCATAAAGGCCAGGGAAATGTAGTAGGCTAGGGTCAGGACTATGGACACCAGAAAAAAAGACAAGAAATGGACATGTGAATCAGAAGCAGATTGTTAAGCCAATTTTAGGAATCAAGAAGAATAGGTTAAGCTTTGTATAACCAAGATCAGGGATGCCAGGAGTCAAAAATTGGCAAAATATAAGTAGAAATGAAATTTGGGATCATAAGCAAGAATAGGAATGAGCAGGAGAGACACTAGCAGGGAGCAGAAGGTCATGGAGCTACCCCATTTGGCTGAGTTTGGTGTGGCCTCCACTTCTCTTTTAGCCTCTTATGCTCTGGCTAAACTGTGTCACAAATCAGACCTACTCCTGTTTTATGAAACATTGGAGGGAACAGCTGAGGCTAAGTGGTAAAGTGCTGGAAGCATCAGTTTCCCAGTGTTGGTATTGGCATGCTGACACTGGCATCAGCAGAGTAGTTTAAGAGTAGGGGCCAAGGGCCTCCCTTAGAGATAATATGGTAGCAAACTTCCAGAGATAGTGCTGATGTAACTGTCCCCAAGAGCCAGAAGGATGCCTTAGGCCACCCTGCCGGAAAATTCAAGGTGCTTACCTCAAGACTGATCCAAAAGTGAAGCCTTAAGCAAGAAGAATTTACATGCAGAAAAAAGTGACAGGGACACAAACAGTCAGAGAGGCTTTATATATGTTTTGGATCTTTTAGATTCTCTTCCTTTTCTCTTTTCACAATTGCTTCCCTAGTCCAAGTCCTAAGTATTATGCCTAGAGTATTGAAAGAGCCTTCAACTTGAGAAACCATCAGTTTATCCTTACTTCAGACTATCAAATACTGACAAACCCCAACTTCAGTATTTCCCAAACTCTAACTCTAGTATTATCACCATCAGGTCAAAAGACAATACTGTACTATACCTATACTATTATAGTAGTGCCTAATGATATCTAATACTGTATTAACATATACCGATACTAATAATAAAATAAATTATGCACTTCAATAATTCAAAATATCTGAGATTTCATCAGTACAAGTACTATCTGCATCTGTGCAGTTCCCTTTCATATCCTAGCTAACAATCTTCATGAGCTACTGAGGCAAATGACAACAATAACTACAAAAGAGAGGGGAAGCAGAAGAAGGAGGGAAGTAGAAGGAAGTGAGAGAGGAGAAAGAGGAGGAGAAGGAGGGGGGAAGAGGGAGAAAAAGGAACAGCAACTTCCTAGGGGTTAACTTCTTGATGATGTATTTCTTCCAACTTATCTAGGTGCAATGTTACCATACACACACACACACACACACACACACACACACACACACACACACACACACACACACAGACTTTCCAGCTTAGTATAACCTTCCACAGCATGTACTTTGCTGCGACTTGAGACTCCAATAGCACAGCAACCTTATAATGAGGCATCAGAGAAAGACATTAAAGAATGAATCATAATAATAATAGATTCCATTTATATAGTCTATTTGGTTACAAAACTTTAGACTTGCACCTCATAGAATCCTGTTCTCCCTTTAAGGCTCATCTCAATCACCATCTTCTATATGAAGCCTTTTCCCACCCCCTCCTTCCCTCCACTGCATTGTATTTATTTTACAGTTATTTTGTACATATACATGTCTCCCCCTCTAGAATGTAAGCACTTTGAGAGCATGTAATGTTTCATTTTAATTTTTATATATCCACTGCCTACTCTTAATAAATCCTTTTTGATTGACTAATTATATTATTGATCAGTTCACTTGAGTTTCACAAAGATATGAGATAGGTAATGATCATATATAATTATCCCCATTTTACAGATGAGAAAAATAAGAAAGAGGACAATTAAGTAACTGGTTCAAATTTTCAAAACTAGAAAAAGTAAGGCAGATATCCTGACTGAAAGTACAATAATCTTATCTCAGCCATTCATGATCCTCTTATTTCTTATAGAATATAATTATTGGCTTTCACATTCTCCTTACCACATCCTGTTGAGGCAATTAGAGCACATGTTTTCTCTGTTTTAGAGTGGAAAAGACCAACACTCAGAGAAGTTGTGACTTGTACAAGCAAACACAATAATAAATAAAAGATCCAGGATTCGAGTCACTTTGTACTAACTCCAAATCCAGTGTTCTTTCCTCCTATTTATGCTCCCTTGGCGTATACGAACACCTTTCCCAAGAATTCTAGACTCTCCATTGTTATCCCTCAATGAATCTATCTATTCTTCCTCAATTCTCTTCGTTCCTTGACCTGACCTCTCCATTTCAACCAATAAAACTTAACTACAACCTCATGTTCCTTACTTATTCATTTCTTTTTAATATTTTTTTAATTTTATTTTTAATCTATGGAATAAAACAAGCATTTCCATTATATAGTATAATAAAACAATTACACATGAAACTGAAAATCTGTTATGTGAAACTTGTTATCCCTTTTAAATATGTAGTAAAGTTATCATTTCTTTCTTCCCTTTTTTCTTCCATCTCCCCACCCTTGAGATGGTTATCATTAGACACAAATCGGTGAATATATATATGTATATATATATATATAATTATTCTATACATACTTGTATTTATCAGTTCTTTCTCAGGAATGCAGATAGCATCTTTCTTCATATGTTCTTTCTAGTTAATTTAGATATTTATAATAGTCAAAATTATTTACTCACTCAAAGTTCTTCATAAAACAATATTGCCATGACTATATACAGTGTTCTCCTGCTTCTGCTTATTTGCTCTTCATTATTTCATGCAAGTCTTTCCTTTTCTTTCTAAGGTCACTGAGTTCATCATTTCTTATAGCACAGTAGTATTCCATCACAATCATACAAAATAACTTCTTCAGCCATTCTCCTGTTGATTGGCAAGCCTGCAATTTCTAGCTCTTTGCTTACTTCTAAGCTTTCCAGATACCATTCCTCCCCTAACTCTTCCCCCAATCTTTAATCTATTCCTTTTCTTTTTTTGTCTTTTTTTGGGGGGAGAAGGCAGGACAATTGGGGTTAAGTTACTTGCCCAAAGTCACATAGCTAGTTAGTGTTAAGTGTCTGAGGAAAAATATTAACTTGGGTCCTCCTGACCTCAGGGCCAGTGCTCTATTCACTGCACCACCTAGCTGCCCCTACTCCTTTTCTTTAATCAATATACTTCAACTCCTTCAAGACTCTATCTTCATTGATTAACCCTGCACCAATCTAACTCATTCTTTTCTTATATTCTGAGAATATTTTGCCCACATTAGTATAACACTATGTAATTCTTCTACTCTCATTTATTTATGTTTCACCTCCCTGACTCAATTGTACGCTCCTTTTTAATGTTGTTTTATTTTATATTCCACCCTATAGCACCAAGTGCCATTCTTTGTATACTGCAAACATTCGATAAATATTGTCCAGAAAGATACACATGCACACATAATAATGTATATGGGTTGATAAGCATGAAATGTGGAATAAAGGAGAAACTGAATTCAAATTCAGGCTCTACTAATGGGCTTCACCCATACAACCTCTTTGATCTTAGGAAAGTCATTTTCCTTCTGTTACACTCAATTTTCTTCTAAAATGAAAAGTTGATCTCTAAGTGCTGTGCTGGCTATAAATCCTATTATACTATGAGCTATGGCCTATCTATGGCTGAGGTAGGCATACTCATAATATACACTGGACTGTATATTTAAACAAATGCTTTATTAACTTCTGTTTTATATCATTCATTTCCACCAGATTTTGAGTTACAATCATTTTCCCCCCATTATTCCCCTACACAACCTCCCAGAATAGCAGTCCCACAAGATATCGCTTCCTCCAATCTGCTCTCTCCCATACCTTCTCCCATACCCCCATCAACTTTTCCATTAGAGGAAGATGAATCTTTGTGTCCCAATGCCTGCACATCTTATCTCCCAATAATATGCAATATAATATTAATATATAGTATATATATATATATTTGAAACATTTAATGTTACGACCTCGAATTTCAGATCCATTTCCTTCCTCCTTGTCACCCATTCCTTCTTGGGAGATAAGTAATTCAGTATATGTTGTACATGTCTAGCTATGCAAAACATTATCATGGTAGATATATTGTACAAAGCTGCTTATAATTCCCTCCCACTCATCCCATCCCCCGACCTGGTCGATTCCCTACATGATCCTGTCCCTCTTCTATAGTGGGTACTTCCAACCTCCCCTCACCCCAGGGATGCCCTCCCATCCATCATCCCTCCTCTCATCCCCCTTCCTCCACTTCTCTTATTTGATTTTTAAAGTCCTTCTTAAGGTCCTCTATGGCCTGCAACCCGCTCATGTTTTCCCCTGGGGCTTTTGGAGCAGGACTTCTGACCTCACAGTCCTTTTCCCGCTCTATGCCCCCAAAATAGGAGTCTAGGGTTGCATTTTTCTGTTTCCTTTGCCTTGGCATGTTGCCACTTAATTGCTTGACTTTTGGGCTTGTTGCCACACTATGGCTTTAAGGCCAGATAGAGGAATTTTCGTCCCGAACGTGTGGGGGGCAACTTCCGTTTCTGGCAAGCTGTAAACCCACCCACAACTTCCACCCTAGATCACAATCCAGATCCAGGGAGGTTAAAGCAAGAGCAATTACCCCCCAAGACTGATCGCTGGATCTCCCCATGATTTGTAGGCTGGGAGCCGGAAATGCCTATGAAAACTACAAAATGGCGGGTCTCCTCAGCAGCTTCTAGCCCCCAGGGGAGGGAGCTGACGCATTCCCCAAATACAGGTCCCAAAGTCCATAGGACACTAACCTCTTACTTTGTCCTAGGCATGTCTATGTTGATAATTCTGGAGTCGCCACAGCTGCTGGTGTTCTGGGGTTCCTCCAGCTGGCTGCTGGCCCTGCCTCCCTGGGGCTAAAACCTCGGCTCACTGGACCTGGGCTCAGCTCGGCTCGGCTCCTGCGCTCTGGCTCTGCGCGCTGCCGGCTCCCAGACCGCTGCGCTGGTCCTTCCTGCAGGGCTGCTGGGCTGTCCTCAGCGGGAGGTTAGCTTCTCTGTGTCGTTCTGTGGGTGCTGGGGCTCCAGAAGTTGTTCAGAGTCCTTTTTTACATAGTTTGTGGGGAATCTGGGGGCAGAGAGGCTTGGAAGAGCTGTTTCTACTCCTCCATCTTGGCTCCGCCCCCCTGGACTGTATATTTATAAGTACTTTAACTAGGAGAGAATTGTTTGACAAATGGGCTAATTGACAAACTTGCTTAGAAAGCGCTGCATATATGAATTTGGGGGATGGGTAATTGGGGATGAAAGTAGTATATTAAAAGGCAATATAGGAACTTTTTAAAGAGCTTAGACTATGACATAATGGGTTGGTTGAAGATGCAAGGAATAGTCTTTAGAAAAGATTTAAAGGTGGAAGGCAGAAGAGAAAAGTCCATTCAAGGAAGTTGGCTAGGAAATGTGTCCCCATAGGAAAAAAAAGACATTAGTTGGAGTTGGTGGGGATATGAATAAATATAATAAAAAAGGTAAAGAAAATTCCACAAAATGGCAGAACCACTGTATATGTGCTGGTTACAGAAAGAGTTTTAGGGACTTCTAGGAGCCAAGATGGCAGAATAAAGCAATAAATGAGTATAACTTTCTAATATTCACCTGCAAATAATCGTAAAATCATGCCTCAAAGAAATAATCCTGGAACAGCAAAACCAGCAAAGAGATGAGGTTAAATAATCTTTTATCCCAAGAAACTTGGAAAATCAGCAGGAAAGGTCTGCTCAGTCCAGGACAGAAAGCATCACAGCAAGACAGTAGCAAGCCTTACCTCATTCAACCAGCAAGAGTTACTGAATTCTAGTACAGTGGAGCAGGTAAAAATCTACACCAAGATACCTCCTCCTCCACATGCTTCAGCATAGCCAGGGGAACATAAAAACTCCAGCTCTGAGAACCTCCAAGTGCTTCAGCATAGCCCTGAGCAAACAGGCAGCCCCTAGTGGCCAAACCTCCACGTGCTTCAATATAGTCCGGAGGAAATACAGAAACACTCCACCAGCCTTAGGACATGTCAGACATCACCACTAGGACCCTGGTTCAACACCAGGTATGCTGTCAGACCCCTATAGCCTCCAGCTCTGGCACCTAACCTTCACCCTACCTACTTAGCACAGCACCAGGCATGAGGGTCACCTGTGGGTCTCAGCGTAACATCAGTGCGACACCAGCTAAACAGCCAAGACCTGCAGCCTCTGACACAAGAAGCCTGAGATAGTTCTCCTTCCACTCCAGAATCAGAGCTCAAATTTAAAAAGAAAAAGAAAAAGATAAAAGACAAAAAAAGAGGAAAAAAAAGTATCTGACCATTGACGGGGAAGGTCAAGACACAAATTCAGAAGAGGACAACAATGATAAAACACCTATAGATAAAACCCCAAAGAAACATGGGAAGTTGTCTCAAGCCCAGAAACAATTAATGGAAGAGCTCAAAAAGGAGTTTAAAAATCATAAAAGAGGAAGGGGCGGAGCCAATATGGCAGAGTAGAAACAGCCCCTCCAAGCCACTCTTGCCCCAGACTACCTCCAAACTATGTAAAAGGGGACTCTAAACAACTTCTGGAGCCCCAGTACCCAAAGAACAACACAGAGAAGCTAATCTCTCACTGATGACAGCCCAGCGGCCCTGCAGGAAGGACCAGCGCAGCATTCTGGGCGCCGAGCACAGGTCCGCCTGAGCTGCGGTTTTAGCCCCAGGGCGGCAGGGCCAGCGGCCGGCAGGAGGGACCCCAGAACACCAGTAGCTATGGCGATTCCAGAATTATCAACATAGACATACCTAGGACAAAGTAAGAGGTTAGTGCCCTATGGATTTTGCGACCAGTATTTTGGGGAACGCGTCGGCTTCCTCCCCTGGGGTCTAGAAGCTGCTGGAGAGACACGCCATTTTGTAGTTTTCAGAGGCAGCTCCAGCTCCTGGCCTGCAATTAATTGTAGGGAGATCCAGCGATCAGTCTTGGGGGGTAATCACTTGCTTTAACCTCCCTGGATCTGGATTGTGATCTGGGGTGGAAGTCGTGGGTAGGTTTACAGCTTGCCAGAAATGGAAGTTGCCCCATACACACACACTTCGGGATGAAAGTTCCCATCTGGAGCCAGGCCATACTTTGGCAACAAGCCCAAAAGTCAAGTAATTAAGTGGCAACATGCCAAGGCAAAGGAAACAGAAAAATGCAACCCTAGACTCCTATTTTGGGGGCATAGAGCAGGAAAAGGACTGTGAGGTCAGAAGTCCTGCTCCAAAAGCCCCAGGGGAAAACATGAGCGGGTTGCAGGCCATAGAGGACCTTAAGAAGGACTTTAAAAATCAAATAAGAGAAGTGGAGGAAAAATTGGAAAGAGAAATGAGAAGGATGCAGGAAAAGTATGAAATGAGGGTCAACACCCTGACTGAGGAAAACAACACCTTAAAAAATAGACTAACTCAAATGGCAAAGGAGGCCCAAAAGGGCAATGAGGAGAAGAATGCCTTAAAAAGTCGAATTTGCCAGATGGAAAAAGAATCTCAAAGTTCACTGAGGAGATTCATTCCTTCAGAGTTAGACTGGAGCAAATGGAAGCTAATGACTTTATGAGAAATCAAGATGCTGTTAAGCAGATCCAAACAAATGAAAAAGTAGAAGGCAATGTGAAATATCTCATGGGAAAAACGACTGACCTGGAAAATAGATCCAGGAGAGACAATTTAAAAATTATTGGACTACCTGAAAGCCATGATCAAAGAAACAACCTAGAAATCACCCTTCAAGAAATTCTCAAGGAAAATTGCCCTGATATTTTAGACCCAGAGGGCAAAATAGAGGTTGAAAGAATCTACCAATCACCTCCTGAAAATGATCCCAAAAGAAAACTCCCAAGAATATCAAAGCCAGGTTCCAGAATCCCCAGATCAAGGAGAAAATACTACAAGCAGCCAGGAAGAAACAATTTCAATATTGTGGAAACACAATCAGAATAGCACAGGACCTGGCAGCTTCTACACTGAGGGACTGACAGGCATGGAATATGATATTCCAGAGGTCAAAAGAACTGAGAATGAACCCAAGGGTCACCTACCCAGCAAAACTGAGTATTTTGTTTCAGGGGAAAATATGGTCATTCAGTGGAATAGAGGACTTTCAAGCATTCTTGAGGAAAAAGCCAGAATTGAATAGAAAATTTGACATCCAGACACAAGAAGCAAGAGATGCCTGAGAAGGTAATCAGGGAAAAGAAATCAAAAGGAACTTACCAAAGTTGAACTATTTACATTCCTATATGGAAAAACAATAACAGTGACTGATGAAATCTTTCTCAGTATGAAAATAATGGAATAAGGGTGTATGGTCATATGAATACATATATGAATGTGTATATATATGTTTACAGGTATACATGGATAGAGGGCACAGGTCAAATTTGGTGGGAAGGGATGATACTTTAGACATGAAGTTAAGAGGTGAGAGAGGAAAGTGGTAAGAGGAGATGGGGAGAGACAGGGTAGGGTAAACTATCTCATATAGAAGAAGCAAAGGGAAGTGTTTGCAAGGGTGGGGAAGAATAGGAAGGCAAAAAGGCAAAACCACATTCTCATTGAATTTGGCTCTGGGAGAGAATGACATACATACTAAATGGGATATCTCAACCTGCAGCAGAATAGGGGGAAGGGGGATGAGAGGAGGGATGATGGATGGGAGGGCATCCTTGGGGGGAGGGGAGGTTGGAAGTACCCACTATAGAAGAGGGACAGCATCAAGTAGGGAATGGACCAGGTGGGGGTGGGATCAGTGGGAGGGAATTATAAGCAGCCTTGTACAATATATCTACTATGGTAATGTTTTGCATAGCTAGACATACACAACATATACTGAATTACTTATCTTCCCAGAGGGAATGGGTGACAAGACAGGAAGGAAATGGATCTGAAATTCAAGGTCTTAAGATTAAATGTTTCAAATATATATATATAAATACTACTCTTTTGCTTGTAATCAGGAGATAAGATGTGCAGGCATTGGGACACAAAGATTTACCTTCCTCTAATGGAAAAGTTGAAGGGGGTATGGGAGAAGATATGGAAGAGAGCAGATTGGAGGAAGCGATATCTTGTTGGACTGCTATTCTGGGAGGGTGGGTAGGGGAAAAACAGGGGTGAAAATAATTGTAACTCAAAATCTGGAGGAAATGAATGATGTAAAACAGAAGTTAATAAAGCATTTGTTTATAAAAATCATAAAAGAGAAGTAGAAGGAAAAAATGGGAAAAGATATGAGGGTGATGCAAGAGAATTATTGGGGAGGGCAGAATTAGCATCTAGGGAAAAGAAAACAACTGCTTAAAAAGTAGAATTGGTCAGACGGAAAAGGAGATACAAAAACTCACTAAAGAAACCAACTCTTTAAAAAGTAAAATTGACCAAATGGAAAAGTAAGTACAAAAGCTAACTGAAGAAAATAACTCCTTAGAAAATAGAATTGGGTGAGTGGAAGCTAATGACTCTATGAGACAGAAAGAACAAATCAAACAAATGCAAAAGTATGAAAAAAAAACCAGAAGAAAATGTAAAATAACTCATGGGAAAAACAACTGACCTGGAAAATGGATCCAGGAAAGAAAATGTCAGAATCATTGAACTATCTGCAAGCCATCATCAAAAGGAGAAACTGGGAAGAATTTTTCAAGAAAATATCAAGTAAAACTGCCCTGATATCCTTGACACAGCATACAAAATAAGCATTGAAATACTCCACCAATAACCTCAAGAGTGAGATCTCAAAATAAAAACTTCAAGGAATATTATAGCCAAATTTCAGAACTCTCAGGTTAAGGGGAAAATACTGCAAGTGTCCAGAAAGAAAAAAAAAAATTCAAATATTGGAGAGCCACAGTCAGGATTACATAGGACTTAGCAGCTGCAACATTAAAGTATCAGAGTTCTTGGAACATGATTTTTCAGAGGGCAAAATGTACTAAACCAAGTTCTTGGACTACAGCCAAGAACCCAGCAAAATTAAGCATAATATTTAAAGGGGAAAAGTGTTAATTCAATGAAATACAAGGATTTCAAGCTTTCATTAAAAAAAAAAAGAATTGAACAAAAAAATTTATTTCCAATATCAAGACCCAATAGAAGCCTAAAAAGGGGGAAAAGGAAAAGCAAAGATAAAAGATTCAATAACAGTTGAAGCATTTACAACCTTATATGGGAAGATGATACTTGTATATACTAAAAACTATACCACTACTATAATAAGATTTTGTATCTCTTCACGTTAGAATCATATACTTAACTGATTATGTTATTCCCTCCTTGAATCAAAACCAATGACAGTAAAGCTCATATAATATTCATCTCCCTCCCTTCTTCCCCTCTACTATAATATGTTTTTATGTCTCTTCATGTGACATAATTTAACCTTTTCTACCTCCTCCTTTCCTTTTCTCCCATTATAGTACTTTTCTACCCCTTAATAAGGTGTTTTATCATCACTTTACTTAAACTCATACCCTCTATCTATGTATATCACTTTTAAATGTCATGATAATTATATAATTCTCAATATTGACCAGTATCAGTTTCCCATATAGTCATGTAAACAGTTTGTTCTTACTGAATAATAAGCTGTGTGTGTGTTTTTTCCCTGTTTACTTTTTTATGTCTCTCTTTAATCTTGTATTTGAAGATGAAATTTTCCATTGAGCTCTGTTTTTTTTTTTAATCAGGAAGATCTGGAAGTCTCTTATATCACTGAATCTTATATCTCTTATATCATCTCCTTGCCTGAAAGATTATGCTCACTTTTGCTGGATACTTGATACTTGGTTGTAGTCCAAGCTGTTTTGCCTTATGAAATACCATATTCCAATTACTCCAATCTTTTAATGTAGAAGATGCTATGTCCTCTGTGATCCTGACTGTAGTTCCACAATATCTGAATCCTTTCTTTCTGGATACTTGCAGTATTTTCTCCTTGAACTGAAATTCTGGAATTTGGCTACAATATTTCTTGGAGTTTTCAATCTGGGATCTCTTACAGGAGATATCCAGTGGATTCTTTTGCTAACTATTTTGCCCTCTGGTTCTAGGATCTCATGGCAGTTTTCTTTGAAGATTTCTTGGAAGATGCTGTCCAGGCTCTTTTTTCATCATAACTTTCTGATAGACCAATAATTCTTAGATTATCTCTCCTGGATCTGTTTTCTAGGTCAGTTTTTCCAAAGAGATATTTTACATTTTCTTCTAATTTTTCATTCTTTGGGTTTTTTTGACTGATTCTTGATGCCTCATAGAGTCATTAGCTTCCCTTTGACTGATTCTAATTTTTAGCAAATTATTTTCCTCGGTTAATTTTGGAAGTTACTTATCTATGTGTTCACATTTTATTAATATATCTCTTTGCAAATAATATAATATACTTAGAGAATCAAGTAAAAAACTACTTGAGATAATAAATAAATTTAGCAAAATTGCAGGATATAAAATAAACGCACATAATTCCTTAACATTCCTATGTATTTTAATGAAGTCTGAGAGCAAGAAATAGAAAGAGAAATTCCATTGAAAGTTACTGTAGACATTATAAAATATCTGGGAATCTACCTGCCAAAACAAACCCAGGAACTATGTGAACACAATTACAAAATACTTTACACACAAATAAAGTCAGATCTAAATAATTGGAAAAAACATCAGTTGCTTATGGCTAAGTTGAGCTAAAATAATAAAAATGATAACAACCCAAATTAATTTACCATACCAATCAATCTACCAAAATTCTATTTTATAGAGCTAGAAAAAATAGTAACAAAATTCATTTAGAGGAACAAGAGGTCCAAAAGATCATACAAACCAGCCAGAGCAGACTTCAGGAAAGTGAATCACCACCAGCTGTGGCACTTTCCAGACTTCTCAACCCATAAATGCAAAAGAGAAAGTAAAAGGTCAGGAGGGAACTCTGTTGGAATGGGGTGACAAAAGAGCCCTCCAGGCAAGGTGGGTTGCTGAGCAGGGGCTGCAGCTGCTGCTACATGGTTGCCTCCAGAGCTCGTGCCCTGGAGGGGATCCTGCAGATCATAGAGGGGAATAAGTGACCATTCAGAGAGTAATCACTCTTGCTTTGACCTACTTGGATCTGGGATACAGTCTTGGGCAGTGGTCCTGGGGTGAGTGTGCCAGAGCTTGTAGTTGCTATAGAGAGGGCACCCTACTCAGACCTCTGACAAGATTTGCAAAAACCCCAGAAATTTGAGACAAAGCTCTCTCCACTCTGGAAGCAGAGTTCTGCAGTGGCAAAGGGCTCAAAAGTCAAGTAATTGGCTGGCAAGATGAGAAACCAGAGGAAGCATAATCAGACCATAGAATCCTTTTGGGGGACAAAAAGGTTCAAGGCATGGAGTGGGAAGAAGACAATGAAGTCAGAACTCCTGCATCAAAAGCTACCAAGAAAAATATAAATTGGTTATAGGCCCTAGAGGAGTTTAAGAAGGATTTTGAAAATCAAGTAAGAGAAGTGGAAGAAAAATTGAGAAGAGAAAAGGTGATATGAGAATGATGCAAAAAATCATGAAAAGTGAGTCAACAGACTGCTAAAGGAGACCCAAAAAAATACTGAAGAAAATAACACCTTAAAAAATAGACCAACTCAAATGTCAAAAGAAACCCAAAAAGTCTATGAGGAGAAGAATGCCTTAAAAAGCCAAAGTTCCCAGATAGAAAAGGAATTTCAAAAACTCAGAGAAGAGGATAATTCCTTCAAAATTGGACTGGAGCAAATGGAATCTAAAGACTTTAAGAGAAATCAAGATACTATAAAACAGATCCAAACCAATGAAAAAGTAGAAGGCAATGTGAAATATATCACTGGGAAAACTACTGACCTGGAAAATAGATCCAGGAGAGATAATTTAAAAGTTATTGGACTACTTGAAAGCCATGATCAAAAAAAAAGAGCCTTGAAGTCCTCCTTCAAGAAATTCTCAAGGAAAATTGCCTTGATATTCTAAAACCAGAGAGCAAAAGAGAAATGAAAAGAATTCACCAATCAATCACCTCTTGAAAAAGATCCCAAAAAGAAAAATTCTAGGAATATCATTGTCAAATTCCAGAGTCCCCAGGTCAAGGAAAAAATATCACAAGTTGTCAAATACAATTTGAGTATTGTGGAAGCACAATCAAGATAACACAAGATCTAACAGCTTCTACATTAAGGGACTGAAGGGCTTGGAATATGATATTCCAGAGAACAAAGGAGCTAGGATTAAAACCAAGAATCATCTACTCAGCAAAATTGAGTATAATGCTTAAGGGGAAAATATGGTCATTCAATGAAACAGAGGACTTTCAAGCATTCTTGATGAAAAAAACAGAGCTGAACAGAAAATTTGACTTTCAAATAGAAGAAGCAAGAGAAGCATGAGAAGGTAAACAGGAAAAAGAAATCATAAGAAACTTATTAAAGTTGAACTATTTACATTCCTGCATGGAAAAATGATCATTGCAACTCATGAGACTTTTCTCAGTATGAGGATAGTTGAAGGGAATATATGTGTATATATGTAGACATACATGTATATGTATGTATAGGAGGGGGTATGTGTATATAAATACATATGTGAGTGTGTGTATATGTGTATACATATATACATACACAGAAAGCACATGATGAGTTGAATATGAAGGGATAATATCTAAAAAATAAAATTAAGAGGTGAGAGAGGAATAAATTGAGAGAAGGAGAAAGGGAAAGATAGAATAGGGTAAGTTATCTCATATAAAAGAGGCAAGAGAAAACCATTACAAAGGAGGGGAAGAACAGGAAAGTGAAAGGAAATGGGCCAACCTTACTCACATTGGATTTGGCTTAAGCGGGGAATAACATACACACTCAATTGGCTGTCTTACCCTCCAGGAAAGTAGGGGGAAAGGGGATAAAATGGGGGATGATAGAAGGGAGGGCAGATTAGGGGAGAGGGTAGTTAGAAGCACACACTTTTGAAAATGGACAGGGTCAAAGTAGAAATTAGAATAAGTGGGGGCCAGGATATGATGGAGGGAAATATAGTTAGTCATTCACAACATAATTATTATGGAAATGTTTTGCATAACTATACATGTACAACCTATATTGAATTGCTTGTCTTCCCAGTGGGTGTTGGTGACCAGGGATGAAGGGAAAGAATCTGGAAATCAAAGTTTTAAAAATAAATGTTAAAAAACTTGTTTTTTACATGCAACTGGGAAATAAGATATACAGTCACTTGGATATAGAAATCCATCTTGTCCTACTAGAAAATTACAGGGGGAATTGGGAGGATGTAAAGGAGAGCAGATTGGGGGAAGGGATATTCAGTAGGCTTGCTATCTTGGAGTGGGGGTAGGGGAAAAAGAGGGAGAAAATTTGTAACTCAAAAGCTTGTGGAAATGAATGTTGAAAACTAAATATAAATAAAAAATGTTTAAAAACCAACTCTGAGGTAGCTTCCCACCCCTATCATATTGGCTAATATGACAAAAAAGGAAAGTGATAAATGTGGGAGAAATTTGGGAAAATTGTGACATTGATGTTGATATTGATGGAGTTGTGACAGGATTCAACCATTTTGGAGATCAATTGGAAACTATGCCAAAAAGGTCAACCAAACTGTGTAAACCCTTTGATCCAGCAATATCATTAGTTAAGTCTGTATCCCCAAGATACCATGAAAAGAGGGAAAGGACATGTACAGAAAATATTTATAGCAGCCCTTTTATTGTGGCAAAATATTAGAAATTGAGGGGATGCCAATCAATTGGGGAATGCATGAACAAGATGTGGTATATGAATGTAAAGGAATACTACTGTGAAATAAAATATGACAGTTGTATTTCAGAAAAACATGGAAAGACTTGTACGAACTGATTCAAAGTGAAATGAAAAAACATTGTACACAATATCAGTAACATTGGTGATGATCAACTATGAATCACTCAGTTCTTCTCAGCAACACAATGATCTAAAACAAGTAGAAAGCACTCATAAAGTAAAGCTATCCACTTTCAGATAAAGAACTGATGGATTCTGAATACAGATCATGGCAATTTTTTCACTTACTTTATTCTTTTTCAAGTTTTTTTTTCTTTTTATTTGTTTCTTCTTCACAACTGTGACTAAATATGGAAATGTTTTATACAATGGAACATGTACAACCTATATCAAATTGCCTATCATTTAAGAAGACGGGAGGGAAGATAAGGAGGGAGAAAAACATAGAATTCAAAATCTTTTTTAAATGAATGCTAAAAATTGTCTTGACATATAATTTGGAAAAATATTATTTAAATACCCTCCCAAAAATTGTTTTAACATACAACTACATTGTAAGCCATTTGAGGTTAGTAGCCAAGTTTTGCTCATCTATTTTTCAATATGTCTAGTACTATGCTTTTCATGGTTCTTAAAAATAATTGTTAAAAATGAATGAGGGGGGGAAATCCTGAGGGGTGGATCCCTGAACCATTCAGGAAAGACTGAGAAATATGTCAGTGCTAAATGTTTGAACTAGCTTCCCTTGGAATGAAAAGTAAAGCGATAGTTTGATGGACAAATTAATGAAAGTGTTTTAAATAAGATTCCATTCACAATTTTACTCAGCTACATGTAGTTTTTAGGCAGCTAGGTGACAGAGTGGATCTAGTGTTGGATTTGGCATCAGGGAAACTCAATTTTGAAACCTGCCTCATATATGTCCTATTTCTGTGAATCTAGTCAAGTTAAGTCACTTAACCTCTCTTCATTTAAGTTTCCTCATCTGTAAAATGGGAATAACAGTAGCACATACCTCACAGGGTTGCTGTGAAAATCAAATGGGATATTTGCAAACTTTAAAGCATTATATTAGTGCTAGTTTTTATTATAATTGTTGCTGTTGTTACAGGGTAAGTAAAGGCATTTTTACTCTGGTCATATGTTATGTTGCAAAGACACTAATGTAAGATGGGTATAGGGTGAAAGAAGAAAGGAGAAGGCGATGATCCCAAGGATTCCATCTTGGAAACTCTCCCTCCCCTTTCATAATAATTTGTTGTTAAAGAATGGCATTCCACTACTTCACAACCATGAGACTTAATCTTCCCAGAAAAAACAAAAATCTGAAATTACCAGAAAACTTTATACTGAGTGCTACCAAAAAAAGTGAATTCAATTAAACAAACACTTGTGAAAAGCCTACTATGGGAAAGAAACTGTGTTAAGTGCTAAGGAGAGGAAGACAAAAATGAAATAGTCTCTTCTCAGGAAGTGAATGTATTGTAGATGGAGGGGAATGGAATACATGGAGAGAGAGAGAGAGAGAGAGAGAGAGAGAGAGAGAGAGAGAGAGAGAGAGTGAGTGAGGGGTGGCGTGTAAATACATAGGTAAATAGAGAGATAAATAGGTAGGTAGGTAGAAAATATAGACAAAATAATTTTAAGAGGGAGAGACAACTAGTAATTAGGGAATTCAGCAAAAGCCTTGGGTAAGAGGTTAACACCTAGGCTATGTTTTGAAGAAAGCTAGAGATACATAGACAGCCATAGCTGCCCCGGTTGATATTTTTGAATATTATACAATTGAAAAAATGGCCCAGAAAACTGTCCTGGCTCAGTTTTGTCATAATTTGTCTACTATGGGATTTGGGAGGAGAAATGTTTATTGGTATGTTAATCTCTGTATTGAAAAGTTGGGATAAACACAAGCCTACTTGCGCTGCCCTTGTCCAAGAATGCAGTGTCTATTTTAGTACCTAACTAGAACATGTGAAAAATAAATATAAATCAGACTTTTGTTTAGGGGCCAGCCTATAAATGTCTATGGATTTCAACTTCTCTGTGACATTCATTGGGAAGCTCCCCAGGCAAATGTGTGCTCACAGAAAGGTTCAACCACACCGTTGTGACATGATGGGATGCCTTTCCCCTGCAATGAAGGCCTGTGATAGATACAGACAGATGGAACAGCTGCACAGCAGATGGATCTCAGGCCTGCTTTGGGTGGCAGTTTTAATCGGATATTATAAAACTGAATGAAATTCTGCCAAATCTCCTCTTCCATCATGGTAATATGAAGTGGGAAAGTAAGTAGGCTTGGTATTCATTCAAATGAGTATCTTCATGTGTTGTGTACTGGTAGACTTCACTTTCCATTCCAGAAAAGATACATGCCATTCTAATTTTTTATTTGTAATAATCTAACAGAATTTATCATTTGGATCTAGTCTGCTACTCTAGACAGCTCACATTACAAACCTCTGTATATTGCATGGACTGCTTGTTATTCATTAGAATACATCCCTTCTCCACTCCTTTGTTCATTCCACTGTCCATGCTGAAAATGCCAACTTTTCTCCCCATTTTCCATTTAATGGATACTACTTCTCATTGAAAGTCAAGTTCAAACGTAGTTTCCTCATAGAACTCTCATCTGGACTGACATCTGGAAGCACCATCCCCACCAATGATTCCTAGTACTGCATTTGCAAATCTCTTGCACACTTATCACACTCTGCTTTGCATAGTATTTATCTGTGTGTACACAACCTGACTAGACTGTATGTCCTTGAGGACAGATATAAAGTCCTATCTTTGCAACACTGTGTCTTTCAAGCATCGAGTGTTTGAACCATGTTTGTAAAATTATTTTGTATTAATTAAAAAGGCATCTTAAAATGATCTTTTTGGGAAATGAAGAATCACTTCTTTATTTCTCTGTTACGTCCACTTACATTTTCATGCCTCAGCTTTGTTTACAGCAAGGCATACCTACATAAATAAACATATGTAAGAGGGGATGTCTCTGAAATCAAGTTGGGGCTGACTTTCTGTGGTCTGTGGCCAAACTAAGCTATTAGCTCTAATGTATTAACCTAATTTTGCTGTATGTAATTATAGTCTGTCTTCCCAATTTAGCCATGCACTTTCAACTGGATGTGGTCAACACCGGATGCTTTGAAAATGCCATACCACTTAGATTACTACTGTAACACACAACTTGCTTTCCTGTAAGCTACACAGATGACTCAAGTCCATAACTTGCCAAGCTATTATTAGGTAACATTGTAGACACAGCAGTGATGATATCTTTTTGCCATTGTTCAGATCTTTGAGAAATAGCATGACTACAGAGAGTCTTTACCTTGAATAAGTTTGGTATTTCTAGTATAAAACATTACTTTCTACCCTTCTGAATCAAGCAAGGGGAAACAATTTAGAATTAAGGGAATGAAAGGAGTGAAACCAGATATTTAGAGATGGAAAGGACCATAATAGTCATATAATCCAATTCTCTCATTTTATCAGTAAGGACATTGAGTCTCAGAGAGGTTAAATGACTTGGCCAAGTAACAGACAATAAATGGCAGAGTTTATATTCATCCACAGCCCCATATCTAGAGCTTAGCATTTTGTATGATTACAATGAATTTCAATATTTTGCATCCCATAAGCAGTACAGTTTTACACATGGAGAAGATCTTGTTTATAGAGAATATTGGGTCAGCCATTTGTTATTTTTCTTCCTATCACTGAAAGAGTAGGTTGCTAAGTAATGGAACAATTGAGAGCCATCTAGGTTGCCAATCCAAATACTAAGGTAAATGTCCAGAATTGACCACTCCAAGTATGAACAAGTCAATCAACAATAGTTTTCAATCAAATATGATCAGGGCAACTAGGTGGTATAGTGAATAGAGTCAAGAAGACTTGAGTTCAAATCCAATCTCAGAAACTTACTAAGAATGTGATCTTGGGCAAATCATTTAGCCCTGTTTGCCTCAGTGTCCTCATCTGTAAAATAAACTGGAGAGGTAAATGGCAAACCACTCCAGTATCTTTGCCAAGAAAGCCCCAGACAGGGTCCTGAAAGAGTCACAGGTCTTAAGGGACTGAACATCAAATAATTGAGGCAATGAACAAATGATTCTTAAGCACCTAATATATGAAATGTGGTAAGCCCTGGGAGATAAATAAACTTCTAAGTACCTGATCTCCAATAGCTTACCATTTGTCTGCTACAGAGACATACCAATAAGAGCTAGATAATATAAGTCCTTATTGTAATATCTGGTGTTGGGGGGAGGGATGAATTCAGACTATAACTCCTCATAAGTAAAGAGAAATCACTCATTGAAAGGGACAGAGTGATAAGTGGAAAAGAACACTGGGTTTGGAGCCAGAGAACCCAGGTTCAAGTCTCAGATCTCCCACCAGCTGCATTATGACCTTAAGCAAATCACTTCACCTTTCTTGATTTCATTTCCTCACCTATCAATTGAGAGTATGAAGGAAAAGGGAAGGACATGAATTATATGAGATGATCTCTGAGATCTATTACATCTCTGAAACTATAAAAGTTATGTAACCTTCTAGACCATATAAAAAAGTCAACTTCAATTTTTTCATCCATGTGTTTTGCAAGAGTGTAACTATTATAGCATCTACTATAATATTATAAACAGAATGAAATTTTGTTCTTTTTGTTGTTTGGTAGTTTTTGGTCTTGTTCAACCCTTTGTGACACCAATTGGAGTTTTCTTGGCCAAGATACTGGAGTGGTTTGCCATTTCCCTCTCCAGTTTATTTTACAGGTGAGGAAACTGAGGCAAACATGGTTAAAGTCACTTTCCCAGTGTCACAGGGCTAGCAAGTGTCCAAGGCCAGATTTGAATGCAGGAAGATGAATTTTCCTGACTCCAGGTCTGGCACTCTAATTACTGTACCACCTAGCTGTCCACAAATAAATATTTGTTGCATAATAAATATATTATTGAAGACGACTGTTTACTAATATCAAAATAAACTTAGAATTTTCACGTGTAAATTGCAGCAAACACAAAAATCTTGCAAATAATGAGCAACCACTCAATAGATTGTTGGTAAACTAAAGATACTGAATCCTACATAAGCTGTCAGTTTGCATTTGTTTTGTTTAACTTTTTGTTGCAAGAGAAACTTCTATGAGCGGTGACATTGGGAAGTGATAGTAATATATAAAAAATTATTAACTTAGGGAGGCTAGGTGGCACAGTGAGTAGAGCATCGGCCCTGGAGTCAGAAGGACCTGAGTTCAGATCCAGCCTCAGACACTTAATGCACACACAAAGAAAAACCTAGCCGTGTGACCTTGGGCAAGTTACTTAACCCCAATTGCCCTCCAAAAGGCAAAAAAAAAAAAAATATTAACTTTAAGAAAAAGGAAAATTTAGGAATCATGGATATAAAGCTAGAAAAATTCTGAAATAGCATCTAATTCATTCTCCTTATTTTGCAAATGGAAGGGCAGTGTGCCACCAGTGATAAAGTCCTGAATGTGGACTCAAAGACTGAGGGCTTGAATCCTAGACCTGTCCAACCTTGGGCAAGTAATGTACTGTCCCTAAACCTTAATTTCTTCATCTGACAAATGGAGAGGTTGGACTAGATTACCTCAGAAATGTACTAGCTGTGTGACCCTGGGCAAGTCACTTAACCCTGTCTGCCTCAGTTTCCTCATTTGTATAATGAACTAGAGAAGGAAATGGCAAACCATCCCAATATCTTTGCTAAGAAAACCCCAAATAGGATCATGGATAATTGGAAGCAACTGAAAAATGGCTTAAACAAATAAATAAGGTTTCTTATGACTTCTAAGTTCCTTTCACTCCTCTCCAGGCTGAACTCCTTATTCTCCTGGACTTTCCCCAATGCCTCCCAATCTGGGTATCTTCATCCCCAAACCATCTTCAACTTCTTGCTGTGTTTTATCTTCCCCTATTAGAATATAAGCTCCTTAAGGGCAAATATATAGTTCTTTCTGCTTGTATTTATATTCCCAACATTTATTAGCCTAGTGCCTGGCATATGGTGAGTCCTTAATAAATGCTCATTGACTTGACTTTTGATCTACAGAGATATCTATGAGTCTTAGTAAATTGCAGGGAGTTTTAACAAGCAGTCAGGTGATTAATGGATGTAAGGCTTACTGAAAATACTGATAATGACTCCTTCCTTCCATTCTCAGACTTTGAGGAAATTGTGGTTCCTTGATTTTCTGGAAGACAATTATTGTTCATGATGCAGGTGGGCTGAGGATTCTGGCAGATGGCGACAGTGTGGCTGTATAAGACCAAGGAGCTCTTGCAGATGGAGCACTTACTCCTTTTTATTTCTTTCTTTTTTGTGGGTTGTTAGACATCCCAATATGGTTGTAAACTTCAAAAGTATTTATTCCCATATATTTTCTGATGTCATTGCATCATTGTATTTTGTTAAGAAACAGCAGAGGAGAAAGAAAGAGGGAGGAAAGACAGAAAAAGAGGAGGGAAGGAAATTTCTTAATATGTTTAACTCTAAACTTAAACCCTTTTCTACAGAATTAGCCTTCATAGATTTGAATCCAATTGTAACATTAAAGCTTTCCTATGTTTTCTCTTTTTGGAAGTAAATAAATTGATCATAATATGCCACAGTGGCTTTTCCACTCACCCCAAAAAACAGCTTCTCAGTCATTCGGGGGTCTACTTTCAATTATTACTAAATTCTTTGTCCCTTCCCCCAATTGATCTTCCAGAAGCTATAGATCCCCATAATGGGTGTAAGACTCAAGCAATGATCTAACCGAAGTGAGGTGCTTTCTTTGGCTGTCTCTGGTCAGCTGATGACAGCATCATTCATAACTATTTGTGCATGGGAAGAAAGATTGCTAATGAGGTCGATCTGTCAGAGATAAGTCCTGTTGCATGTGCGCACATATTCTCTGCCATAATGAGTGGGCCTGGACCCTTAATTTATCACCATTGCTGCCAAAGTTGAATTTTCAGGTTCCTGTCTTCAAAACTCAGTTTGTAAGGGGAAAGCTTCATGTGGCAAACTCCCTCTCTCAGGAGGAGAATCTGAACATTCAATTCCCAGAACTAGAATCAGTGTCACAAAATCTAACAGTGTCCTTGAGGAAGCCAAAGGAAGTATCTTTATTATCTTCTTACCCTGAACGTTATTGCAAGATATTCTGGATTTAATTTCTGAGTATACAAAAACATAACCTATGAAAAAAGAAAGAGTCCTAGAATTACCACCAGATACCAGCCCATATAAGATTTCCCATTTTTACTTTTAAAAAAGGTCTCTCATTCTTGACTCAATAAAAGCATGCTTTAGCAAAGCATTACAAGTCCACAGAAGTGAGGTCATGGAAACTCCTTTTCTCTCACTGATAACATTGGGAATATTCATTTTATCATTTCCTAAAAAAAGCAACCACTTCCCTGCTCCAGCCATCAGCAGCACCAACACCAACTATCCTTTAGCTGCCCACCTTGGAGCAGGAAAACTAGAACAGAGCCAGATGGCATGAGCAAAGCCAATCAAACTACCCCCACATTAACATCCAAGACCACTACTTCTCCTCACACCTTGTGGAGATAACTCAGGATCCTTCACTGAAGAGTCCTAAGAACAGGAGTATTGCACCCAGACCACCTATCTGGCTTTCATCCCTTGTGGAGATATGGCCTTTACTTGATTTCACAGGCACTATAGCCCCTTCTACTAAAGATGGGGTAGTAAAAATGGAGGGGAAGAGCAGGAAAGTGAAAGACAATGAGTCAATTAAAGAGAGAATAACATATACGCTCAGTAGGGTATCTTGCCCTACAGGAAAAGAGGAGGTAAGGGGATAAGAGGAGTAGATGATAGAAGGGAGGACAGACTAGGGGAGAAGGTAGTTAGAAGTACACCCTTTTGAAAAGTGACAGGACCAAAGGAAAAATAGAATAAGTGGGGGGCAGGATAGGATGGAGGGAAATATAGTTAGTCTTTCACAACATGACTATTATGGAAATACTTTACATAACTACACATGTATAACCTATACTGAATAGCTTTTCTTCACAGTGGGGGTGGGTAAAGAGAGAAGGGAGAGAATCTGGAACTCAAAGTTTTAAAAACAAATATTAAAAAAATTGTTTTTTCGTGCAACCGGGAAATAATATATACAAAGGGGTACAGAAATCTATCTTGCCCTACAAGAAAGCAAGGGAGGTAATGGGGGATATAAGAGAAAGTAGATTGGGGGAAGGGGTATTCAGTATACTTATCATCTTGGGGTGGGGTAGGGTAGAGACGGGGAGAAAATTTGTGAGTCAAAATCTTGTGGAAATGAATGTTGAAAACCAAAAAAATAAAAAGAAATTTAAGAAAGAGAAAAAAAAGATGGGATAGTAAAGTCCTCAGCATTACCTAATAGTCTAACATTAGAAGAAGATATAGTTGGGGCTACTTTGTTTTGTTTTGTGTTGTGTTGTTGGTTTTTTTTTTTGTTTGTTTTGTTTTATTTGTTTTTTTTTTTAAAGCAATTGGGGTTAAGTAACTTGCTCAAGGTTACACGGCTAGTCATTATTTATGCGTGGGTGCTCATTTTCTGAGGCCGGATCTGATCTCGGGTCATCCAAACTCCGAGGCCGGCGCTCTTACTCACTGCGCCACCTAGCCGCCCCTTTAGGGCAATTGGGGTTAAGTAACTTGCCCAAGGTTACACGGCTAGGTTTTTTGTTTGTATGGATTAAGTGTCGGAGGCTGGCTCCGAACTCAGGTCCTTCTGATTCCAGGGCCGGCGCTCTATTCACTGTGCCACCTAGCCGCCCCTGTGTTGTTGTTTTTTAATGACACTAAGGAAGATGCATCACCATTCTATCTTAAGGACCCATAGGAACTTTCTATCTGATATCTAGTTGCAGTCTTCTATATGTGTGGTCTTCTCCTATTAGAACAGAAACTGGGACAGGAACTGACTTGCTTTTCTCATTGGTTGCTCAGCACTTAGCACAGTGCTTTGCACAGTTAAGTGCCTAATAAATGCTCTTTCATTTATTCATTCATCTCTTTCCTACCCTGGCTACACACCCTATCGCTGTGTGGCAACCAATTTTTCAAATCAATCCACTGGCTAAATATATGGAAAAGGAGTGAAAAAATGAAAATCTGTTTCTTCTTATCTTATCGAAGAGTGGGACTAAAGGATGAAAAGGAGAAGCAATGTGGTATGGTGGAAAGAACATTGCATTTGGAATCCAAAGGCCCGACTGGGTTCAAATTCTATCTAGGTAACTACTATTTTATGACTCCTGACAATTCACTTAACCTTTGTGGGCCTTTTTATGTCTTCAAAATAAGGAGATAAATGAACAAAATGTTCTTGTAGGTCCCATCCATCTCCAATATCCATCTCTTGGGGTTCTATGGTTTTAAGAGAGCATTTGTTTTTTTTTTAATTTTCATTAATATCTTTTTGTTTTGTACATCATTTTCATTTTTAAATATATCCCTTCTCCCTCCTACCCCCACCAACTCGAAAGCCATCCCCTGTAACAAAGAAGAAAAAAAGAAAAAGCAGTTGGCTCATTAAAACTAGAGTAGTGATTTAGACTCAAAAATATCTAGATTCCAAAAACCTAGTTTTTTTCTCAAACAATAATAATTTTATATAATATTTACTATGTGCTAGACACTGTGCTAAGCACCTTACAGTTATTATGTCATTTGATACAAGGAATGTGAGTCCACATAAGACACTTAACCTCTTTGGACCTGTTTCCTCATCTTTAAAATGAAAGAGTTGGCCTTGCTGACCTGTTAAGTGAGTCCCAGCTCCAAATCTGTGATTCTGTGATCAACAGAGCCTGAGGCTACATTCAAAGCTCCACATCCACAGTCCAGCACCTCTTCGAGGGAAAGGAGTGGAGTATATTTGAGAGAACCTCTTTCAAGCATTTCCTCTGTCTTCCTCTTGATCACATTCCAGGACTCACACAACAAAGAGACTGTTTGAGCCATATAAAAGGAGGCAGCTGAATGGTGCAGACTGTCCAATAGAGTACATGCCTAGTGACTATTCCTGGAATAAATATGAACTGTATTTGCATCAAGGATATTAATGGTAGTGCATTTGTGTCCCCATCTATATTTATCAATGTGGTTTAGTATAAATGGTAGTTATATAGTATTTTTAAATATTTCTAGTATATTTCAGGAAGATTGGACTGATGCTTAAGCAAAGTAGACAGCTGCCTTTATACTATGATTAAAGGGCAATCTGAATATTCTTGTCACCCAAAAATATCTCCCACACTAACCTACCAGGGTCCCTAAAATTTGCCATTAGTGGATTCATTCCTTTACGATAAGGAAGTAAGTCTCTGAAAGGCAATATAGTAGAATGGATAGCATTGGCCTTGGAGTCAGGAGAAGCTAGGTTCAAAAGTCCTGACTCTGAAATAGACTGCGTGATGGTAAGTGAGAAACTTAACCTCTCAGTGTGCCTACACAACACTAACATTAAAAATTACACACTTGCTGATCACTATCCTTCCCATTCCCAAGAGGAAGTTAATATCCCCCATTCTTGATTTTTTCAACGCCATAAGATAAAAAAGTAAAACTGAAAGGACCCTTAGAAATTACCTAGTCCGTTCACTTTACAGATAAGTAAATCAATGAGTAAAGAGATGAAGTGATTTGCCCTTCATGATCTGGCCCCAGAAAACTTTTCTGGACTTATTTCATATACTCCTCCATATCCTCTACCTTCTTGCCAAATGGTCCCACCTCTTGCTCATTGTTCTCAGTCTTCCTTTCCCTGCCTTTATGTCTTTTCATTGGTCATGCTTGTGTCCAGAATTCCCTCTCCTATTTATGCCTTTCAGAATTCCTAACTTTCTCCAAAGTACAGTTCACTTGCAATTTCCCATGTTATCTCAAATAATAAATATACACTTACCTATGTACAATCTGTATTCCCCAAGCAGTTTCTTGGAGGAGTGATTTTTATTTTGCTACCACTGTATCCTTGGTACCTAGCAAACTTTCTTATAGATAGAAGATACTTAACATATGCTTGATTGAGTGGAATGTATCTGCACTGGTGGGGATAGATTCCACGTATTCCAAGAGTGAACTAAGAGTTCACCCCAGTAAGGTATAAGTATGTACGTACATTATGTATGCAAGTACATATATATGAATGTATGTACATATGTATGTACACACACATACATGTATGGATGTGTATATGTGTGTATGTGTATACATGTGTATATAAAATAAAAACATTTAGATATCTCTTCTTAGAATGGAGTTGTGTGATTCCCACTACCTATATCTATTTTCTCTTTCCCAATCATTCCTCTATACTTCAAAGTCTGACTTCCTCTTCTACTCTGCTGCTGAAATCATTCTCTCTAAGAACATCATTATCTTCCTTATTATCAAATTAGACAACCTTTTCATAAGCAATCTTTACTCTGACTTTGAATCAACTTTGGAATTTTTGTGATATTCTTGAACACCTTCTTTTGAGGTTCAGTTCTGTTCACGTTCACCCCTGTTCATACAGTGGATTTCAGTGGATTCAGCAGAATTCCAATGTAATTCAGGCTCCTAGAACAAGCTTTTGCCTAGCCTAGTGGAAAATTCATCTCAACTATCTTCCAACGTCCATTCTCTCCTCCTCTAATCCATTCTTTACAACCATCAATGGGTGAGTCTTCCTAAGGCAAAACTATAGTTATAGTACTTCATTCTTCAGAAGTTGAATATGGAGGGGGCGGAGCCAAGATGGCGGAGTAAAAACAGCTTGTCCAAGGCAATCTCCACCCAGATCACCTCCAAACTACGTAAAAGGGAACTCTGAACAACTTCTGGAGCCCCAGCACCCACAGAACAACACAGAGAAGCTAACCTCCCCCTGAAGACAGCCCAGCAGCCCTGGAGGAAGGACCAGCACAGCACTCTGAGAGCTGGCAGCAGAGCACGTGGAGAGCCGAGCCCAGGTCCACTTGAGCCCCAGTTTTAGCCCCAGGGTGGCCGGGCCAGCAGCCAGCTAGAGGGACCCCAGAACACCAGCAGCTATGGCGATTGCAGAATTATCAACACAGACATGCCTACAACAAAGTGAGAGGTTAGTGCCCTATGGGCTTTGGGACCAGTATTTTGGGAACATGTCGGCTTCCTCCCCTGGGGGCTAGAAGACACTGAGGAGACACACCATTCTGTAGTTTTCAGTGGCAGCTCCAGCTCCTGTCCTGCAAACTGTAGGGAGATCCAGTGATCAGTCTTGGGGGGTAATCGCTCTTGCTTTAACCTCCCTGGATCTGGATTGTGATCTGGGGTGGAGGTCGTGGGGTGAATATCCAGCTCGCCAGAAATGGAAGTTGTCCCCCTACATGTTCGGGAAGGAAGCTACCCTCTCTGGCGGCCCAGCCATACTGTGGCAACAAGCCCAAAAGCCAAGTAATTAACTGGCAACATGCCAAGGCAAGGGAAACAAATTAAACAGAAAAATGCAACCTTAGACTCCTATTGTGGGGGCAAAAAGGATTGAAGCATAGAATAGGAGGAGGACTGTGAGGTCAGAAATCCTGCTCCAAAAGCCCCAGGGGAAAACATGAGCATGTTGCAGGCCATAGAGGACCTTAAGAAGGACTTTAAAAATCAAATGAGAGAAGTGGAGGAAAAATTGGAAAGGGAAATGAGAAGGATGCAGGAAAAGTATGAAATGAGAGTCAACAGACTGACTGATGAAAACAACACCTTAAAAAATAGATTAATTCAAATGGCAAAGGAGGCCCAAAAGAGCAATGAGGAGAAGAATGCCTTAAAAAGCCGAATTTGGGGGCGGAGCCAAGATGGCGGAGTAGAAACAGCTCATCCAAGCCACTCTGCCCCCAGATTCCACTCAAACTATGTAAAAAGGGACTCTGGACAACTTCTGGAGGCCCAGCACCCACAGAACGACACAGAGAAGCTAACCTCCCGCTGAGGACAGCCCAGCAGCCCTACAGGAAGGACCAGCGCAGAGGTCTGGGAGCTGGGAGCCGGCAGCGTGCAGAGCGCAGTACGCAGAGCGCGGGAAGCCGAGTCGAGCTGGAGCTGAGGTCCGCTTGAGCCGAGGTTTTAGCCCCAGGGCAGCAGGGCCAACAGCCGGCTGGAGGAACCCCAGAACACCAGTAGCTGTGGCGACTCCAGAATTATCAACATAGACATGCCTAGGACAAAGTAAGAGGTTAGTGTCCTATGGACTTTGGGACCTGTATTTGGGAAATGCGTCAGCTTCCTCCCCTGGGGGCTAGAAGCTGCTGAGGAGACACGCCATCCTGTAGTTTTCACAGGCAGCCCCGGCTCCCAGCCTGCAGAACCGTAGGGAGATCCAGCAATCAGTCTTGGGGGGTAATAGCTCATGCTTTAACCTCCCTGGATCTGGATTGTGATCTAGGGTGGAAGTTGTGGGTGGGTTTACACCTTGCCAGAAACGGAAGTTGCCCCCCACACGTTCAGGACAAAAATTCCTCTATCTGGCCTTAAAGCCATAGTGTGGCAACAAGCCCAAAAGTCAAGCAATTAAGTGGCAACATGCCAAGGCAAAGGAAACAGAAAAATGCAACCCTAGACTCCTATTTTGGGGGCATAGAGCGGAAAAGGACTGTGAGGTCAGAAGTCCTGCTCCAAAAGCCCCAGGGGAAAACATGAGCGGGTTGCAGGCCATAGAGGACCTTAAGAAGGACTTTAAAAATCAAATAAGAGAAGTGGAGGAAAAATTGGAAAGAGAAATGAGAAGGATGCAGGAAAAGTATGAAATGAGGGTCAACAGCCTGACTGAGGAAAACAACACCTTAAAAAATAGACTAACTCAAATGGCAAAGGAGGCCCAAAAGGGCAATGAGGAGAAGAATGACTTAAAAAGTCGAATTTGCCAGATGGAAAAAGAATCTCAAAAGTTCACTGAGGAGATTCATTCCTTCAGAGTTAGACTGGAGCAAATGGAAGCTAATGACTTTATGAGAAATCAAGATGCTGTTAAGCAGATCCAAACAAATGAAAGATTAGAAGGCAATGTGAAATATCTCATGGGAAAAACGACTGACCTGGAGAATAGATCCAGGAGAGACAATTTAAAAATTATTGGACTACCTGAAAGCCATGATCAAGGAAAGAACCTAGAAATCGCCCTTCAAGAAATTCTCAAGGAAAATTGCCCTGATGTTTTAGACCTAGAGGGCTAAATAGAGGTTGAAAGAATCCACCAATCACCTCCTGGAAAAGATCCCAAAAAGAAAACTCCGAGGAATATTATAGCCAGGTTCCAGAATCCCCAGATCAAGGAGAAAATACTACAAGCAGCCAGGAAGAAACAATTTCAATATTGCGGAAACACAATCAGAATAGCCCAGGACCTGGCAGCTTCTACACTGAGGGATAGAAGGGCATGGAATATGATATTCCACAGGGCAAAGGACCTGGGATTAAAACCAAGAATTACCTACCCAGCAAAACTGAGTATCTTGTTTCAGGGGAAAATATGGTCATTCAGTGGAATGGAGGACTTTCAAGCATTCTTGAGGAAAAAACCAGAATTGAATAGAAAATTTGACATCCAGACACAAGAAGCAAGAGATGCCTGAGAAGGTAATTAGGGAAAAGACATCAAAAGGAACTTATCAAAGTTGACCTATTTCCATTCCTACATGGAAAAACAGTAACTGTGACTGATGAAACCTTTCTCAGTATGAAAATAGTGGAAGAAGGGTGTATGGTCATATGAATACATATGTGAATGTGTCTATATATGTTTACAGTTATACATGGAGAGAGGGCATAGGTTGAATTTGTTGGGAAGGGAGGACACTCAAGGGGTGAAATTATGAGCTGAGAGAGGAAAGTGGCAAGAGGAGATGGGGGGAGACAGGGTAGGGTAAAGTATCACATGTAGAAGAAGCAAGTGATTGCAGGGGAGGGGAAGAATAGGAAGGCAAAAAGGCAAAACCACATTCTCATTGAATTTGGTTCTGGGAGAGAATGACATACATACTAAATGGGATATCTCAACTTGCAGCAGAATAGGAGGAAGGGGGATGAGAGGAGGGAAGATGGATGGGAGGGCATTCTTGGGGGGAGGGGAGGTTGGAAGTACCCACTATAGAAGAGGGACAGGATCAAGTAGGGAATGGACCAGATGGGGGGGTGGGATGGGTGGGAGGGAATTATAAGCAGGCTTGTACAATATATCTACTATGGTAATGTTTTGCATAGCTAGACATGTAAAACATATACTGAATTACTTATCTTCCCAGAGGGAATGGGTGACAAGGGAGGAAGGGAATAGATCTGAAATTTGAGGTCTTAAAATTAAATGTTTCAAATATATATAAATACTATTATTAATACTCTTTTGCATGTAATTGGGAGATAAGATGTGCAGGCATTGGGGCACAGAGATTCACCTTGCCCTAATGGAAAAGTTGAAGGGCGTATGAAAGAAGATATGGGAGAGAGCAGGATTGAAAAAGTGATATCTTGTCGGACTGCTATTCTAGGAGGGTGGGTAGGGGAAAAACGCGGGGAAAATTGCAGCTCAAAATCTGGTGGAAATGAATGATGTAAAACAGAAGTTAATAAAGCATTGTTTAATTAAAAAAAAGAAAATGAAAAAAAGAAAACAAAAAAAAAGAAGTTGAATGTGATTGCGAAGTGGCGAATGACTAAAGAAGTTGAGATATATGAATATAATGGAATAGTGCTGTGCCTTAAGAAATGATAAGGATTTCAGAAAAACCTGGGAAGACTTACACAAACTACTGCAAGGTGAACTGAGCAGAACCAGAAGAACACTGTACACAGCAATAGCAATATTGAACAATGACCAACTATGAAAGAGTTGACTATTCTCAGCAATACAATGATCCAATAAAATTCCAAAGGACTCATGATGAAAAATGCTATCTTCCTCCAGAGACAAAACTGATGCAATCTGAATATAGATCGAAGTATACTATTCTTCACTTTTTTAATTTTTTTTCCTTTACTCTGTTTCTTCTTTCACAACATTGCTAATATGGAAGTATATTTTATATAACTGTACATGTATAACATATCAATTCCTTACTGTCTTAGGGAGTAGGGAGGGGAAGGAGGGAAAGAGAAAATTTGGAACTTACATTTTTTTCCAAATGTTTTATTAACTTCTGGTCTACATCATTCATTTCCGCCAGATTTTGAGTTACAATTTTTTCCCCGCTTTTCCCCTACCTACCACCCCAGAATAGCAGTCAGAATAGCAGTCCCACTGATATACCCTCATCCAATCTGCTCTCTCCCATACTTCCTTTGACTTTTCCATTAAGGCAAGGTGAATCTCTGTGCCCCAATGCCTGCACATCTTATCTCCCAGTTACATGCAAAGCAGTATAAATAAATGGTAATAAATAATATATAATATTATAATACTATATAATAATATAAATAATAGTAATTAATAATATATATAATATTTTATATACATTTGAAACATTTAATTTTAAAACTTCAAATCCCAGATCCATTCCCTTCATCCCTTGTCACCCACTTCCGCTGGGAAGATAAGCAATTCAGTATATGTCGTATATGTATAGCCATGCAAAACATTACCATAGTAGATATATTGTAAAAGACTGACTATATTTCCCTCCCACTCATCCCACCCCCCACCTGGTCCATTCCCTACTTTGATCCTATTCCTCTTCAAAAGTGGGTGCCGCCAGCCCCTCCTCCCCCCAGCATACCCTCCCCTCCATCCTCCCCCCTCTGATCCCCCTCCCCCCTACTCTTCTGCAGGGTGAGATATCCCATTTAGTAGGTATGCCATTCTCTCCCTGAGCCAAACTCAATGAGAATATGGTTTTGCCTTTTTGCCTTCCTGTTCTTCCCTTCCCCTGCAACTACTTCCCCTTGCCTCTTCTACATGAGATAGTTTACCCCTGCCCCTATCTCTCCCCATATCCCCTTGCCACATTCCTCTCTCACCTCTTAACTTTACCCCTTAACTATCATCCCTTCCCACCAAATTCAACCTGTGCCCTCTATCCATGTATACCTGTAAACATATATACACACATTCACATATGTATTCATATGCCCATATACTCTTGTTCAACAATTTTCATACTGAGAAAGGTTTCATCAGTCACAGTTATGGTTTTTCCATGTAGGAATGTAAATAGTTCAATTTTGATAACTTCCTTTTGATTTCTTTTCCCTGTTGACCTTCTCAAGTATCTCTTGCTTCTTGTGTCTGAATGTCAAATTTTCTATTCAGCTCTGCTTTAGTCCTCAAGAATGCTGAAAGTCCTCTATTCCACTGAATGACCATATTTTCCCCTGAAACAAGATACTCAGTTTTGCTGGGTAGGTAATTTTTGGTTTTAATCACAGGTTCTTTGCCCTGTGGAATATCATATTCTATGCCCTTCAATCGCTCAATGTAGAAGCTGCCAGGTCCTATGCTATTCTGATTGTGTTTCCACAATATTGAAATTGTTTCTTCCTGGCTGCTTATAGTATTTTTTCCTTGATCTGGGAATTCTGGAACCTGGCTATAATATTCCTAGGAGTTTTCTTTTGGGGATCATTCTCAGGAGGTGATCTCTGGACTCTTTCAACCTCTATTTCACCCTCTGGGTCTAAAACATCAGGGCAATTTTCCTTCAGGCTTTCTTGAAGGATAATTTCTAGATTCTTTCTTTGATCATGGCTTTCAGGTAGTCCAATAATTTTTTAATTGTCTCTCCTGGATCTATTTTATAGGTCAATGGTTTTTTCCATGAGATATTTCACATTGCCTTCTATTCTTTCATTTGTTTGGCTCTGTTTAACAGCATCTTGATTTCTCATAAAGTCACTAGCTTCCATTTTCTCCAGTCTAATTCTGAAGGAATGAATCTCCTCAGTGAGCTTTTGAGATTCTTCTTCCATCTGGCAAATTTGGCTTTTTAAGGCATTCTTCTCCTCATTGCCTTTTTGAGCCTCTTTTGACACTTGAGTTAGTCTATTTTTTAAGATGTTATTTTCCTCAGTCAGGCTGTTGACTCTCATTTCATACTTTTCCTGCATCCATCTCATTTCTCTTCCCAATTTTTCCTCCACTTCTCTTATTTTGTTTTTAAAATCCTTCTTAAGGTCCTCTATAGCCTGTAACCCACTCGTATTTTCATTTGGGGCTTTTGGTGCAGGAGTTCTGACCTCACAGTCCTCCTCCTGTTCCATCCTTCAATCCTCTTTGCCCCCCAAATAGGAGTCTAATGTTGAATTATTCTGTTTGTTTTATTTCCTTTGGCTAGGCATGTTGCCACTTAATTACTTGACTTTTGGGCTTGTTGCCACAGTAGGACTCTGACACCAGGCAGGGGAGCTTCTGTCCCAATCATTGGGGTCTTTTCAACTTCTGGAGATATTACTTAGATGGCCTCTGTGAAGCCTCCACACACTCTGGCAAGATGAATACATACCCCAAGACCTCCCCCCAGACCTCAATCCAGATTCAGGGAGGTTAAAGCAAGAGCGATTACCCCCCAGACTGATCGCCAGATCCCCCTACAGTCCACAGGCCAGGAGCTGAAGCTGCCACTGAAGCTGCAAAATGGCCACTGTCCCGGGTCTCTTCAGATGCTTCTAGCCCTGGGGGAAGAAGCTGACATGCTCCCAAATACTGTTCCCAAAGTCCATAGGGCACTAACCTCTCACTTTGTGTTGGAAATTCTGGAAAAGCCATAGCTGTTGGTGTTCTAGGGTCCCTCCAGCCTGCTGCTGGTCCAGCTGCCCTGGGGCTAAAACCTCTGACTCTCAAGGTCCTGGGCTCAGCTCCCAGAGCACTGTGCTGGCCACTCCTTGCTGGGCTGCCGGGCTGTCCTCAGCAGGAGGTTAGCTTCTCTGTGTCGTTCTGTGGGTGCTGGAGCTCCAGAGGTTGTTCAGAGTACTCATTTTACATAATTTTGAAGTGGTATGGGCTGGAGCACTGTGAAAGTGCTGTTTCTACTCTGCCATTTTGGCTCCACCCCCCTGGAACTTACATTTTTTTACATAAATATTAAAAATTATCTTTCCCTGTAATTGGGGAAAATGATATTATTCTAAAAATAAAATACATTTTAAAAAACAATTGGTTCTCACAAAATATATACAACACACTTTAATGTTTAATCTGAATGATAAAAAATTTGAATGATTTCTCTTTTTCTGGAAAAATAAAAATCACAATAATTAATCTGGCATTCAATGCCTTCCTAATCTTATTGCAGCCTAACTTTCTAGGTTTATCAAACAAATCTTAACCACACTTCTCTTAACCACACTTCTAGGTAACATAATTAATAGAGTGCTACATTTAGAATCAAGATGACATGAGTTTGAATTCTCCTTCAGATACTAGCCATATGGGTACTACTGGAACTTGGGCAAGTTAGCCTCTCTGCCCCAGTTTTCCTTGTCAATAAAATGAGGAGAACAATAGCATATGTTTTTCAGGGCTGTTATGAGGATCAAATGAGATAAAGCTATTAAAGTTTTTAAACTGCACTAAGCTGCTTGGAATATTCTGTAACTGCCATGTTCTGCAAATCCTAAAGCACTATATAAATTCTCATATGTCATCATCATCATTATGCTTTAGCCAAGCCAAATTGCTTGTTTTTGATCAAAACATTTCTGAAATCTTTTAAAGTTCCACTTAAATGTCTCTTCTTCCATGAAGCCTTTCCCCATTCTTCCTCCTTCCTCCAGTCAAAAATGACAGAAATCACTGCTTCAGACTCTCATTGGAGGCATTTCAAGAGCCTTTACAATTGACAGCTGTTTCCTGCTGTGTGGCAGAGAAACCCTGGGGGTTCAGGGACACAACAGTGGCAGGCTTTTTTTAATAACTTCAAAGATCGCTCTGCTATAGCCATTCTTGTAGATATGCTGCTGCCACTGCTGTCTCCACTCAGAAATGATGATACTTAACATTATATAAACCATCACTTGGTGTTTTCGCATGCTAGTGATTCTGGTAAGTCTCTCACTTTGCTAGGGAGTTACTGCAGAGAGAAGATTACCTTTGTGTAAAGGTCAAAAGAGTTAATGAATGACTTGGTACTCTGGGCTGTTGATGATAGGTCCAACATTTGTATGTGTATACACGTTTGTCATTCATCGGAGGGAGATGTATCTTGATTTCTATGTATCCAGAAGACTAGTCACCCATCCCCAACCTCACACCCCTGCTTATCTGTGTGTGGCAGAAAGGAGTTTGACATTGATCCAAGGAAATTATTTAAACAGAGAGTTCTGATCAATGGTGAGAAAATGTCTTTTGTTAATCATTTAATTGATTAATCAATAAATGAGTATTTATTTATTCTTTTGAGGCAACTAAGTGGAATAAGGGACAGAAATCAAATCCCACCTCAGAAACTTGCTGTACTCCTTTGAATCATTAAATCTCTCTAAATTTCAGCTTCCTCACCTATAAAATGGGGATAATATCTAAAGAGATCATAAAAAGGGAAAAGGACCCACTTATACAAAAATATTTATAGCAGTTATTTTTGTGATGACAAAGAATTAGAATATGAGTGGATGTCCATCAATTAGTGACTGGCTGAACAAGTTGTGGTATATCAATACAGTGGAATACTATTTATGAGCAGGAGGATTTCAGAAAAACCTGCAAAGACTTACATGAACTGATGCTGAGCGAAGTGAGCAAAACCAAGAGAACACTGTCCACAGTAACAGCAACATTATGTGATCATCACTTATGACAGATTTAGCTTTTCTCAGCAATATAGTGATCTAAGACAATTTCAAAAGATCCATGATGGAAAATACTATCAACATGCACAGAAAATCTTTGGAGTTTGAATGCAGATTAAAGCATACTATTTTCACTTTTTTGGTTTTTTATCCTTTCTCATGGTTTTTGATTCTTCTTTCACAACATGAATAATGTGGAAATATGTTTAATATGATTGTACATATATAACCTAGATCAGATTGCTTACTATCTTGGGGAAGGGGAAGGGGAGGGAGAGAGAAAAAAATTGGAACTCAAAATCTTATAAAAGTGAATGTTAAAAACTATCTTTACATGTAATTGGGGGGAAAAAACCTATTGAGTGGGAAAAACAGGGATAATAACACCAACTCATAGAATTGTGAAAATCAAATGAGATAAGAAATGCAAAAGATTTTGTAAATCTCAAAACACTGTAGAAAGTTAGTCATTATTGTTGCCATCATTATTGTTTGTTGCTGCTGTTATTATATGGTTTCTTTGTGCCAAGCAAGTGTTAATTAATAGAAGTACAAAGACAAAAGGGAAGCAGCTCCCACCCTTTAGGAGCCAACATTCTATAGAAGGAGACAACATATACATATAGGGGTGTGTGTGTGTGTGTGTGTGTGTGTGTGTGTGTGTGTGTGTGTGTGTAAAATAAAAAATGAACATAAGGTAGTTTTGGATGGGAGGGCAAGAATGGCATCTTCCAGACAACATTTGAGCTGAGTCTTAAAGAAAACCAGGGTTTCCAAAAAGTGGAAGTAGGAAGGAATACATTTAGGGAATGAAGACATGGAGATGGCTGAGAGAATATTTTATCTTCAGGACAATAAGCAAGGATAGATCACAGAATGTGTGAAGGGGAGTGATGTGTAAAAGGAGTGGGAAGGTAGGGAGGAGTTGGTCTGGAAAGAAATGGAAATGCCAATAGAGGAATTTGTATTTATTACTAGAGGTAACAGCTAGGTAGAACAGAATGCTAGACCTGAAGTCATAAAAACCTGAGTTCAAATCTAGCCTGACACTTACTAGCTGAGCGACACTGGGCAAGCCACTTAACCTCTGTCTGCTTCAGTTCCCTTAATTATAAAACAGGGATAATAATAGCACCTACTTTCCAGGGTTGTAAGGATTAAACAAAATTATATTTGTAAAGCACTTAGCACAATGTCTGGTGCATAGTAGGTGCTTAATAAATGCTTCTTTTCTTCCTTACTTCCCAATAGACAGTCGTAATAGTTTATTGTGTCTCAGAAGGAGAAACATGATCATTCTTATGTCTTTAAAAATCACTGTGATGGTTCTGTGGGTGATGGATTGGATTGGGGGAAGTCTTGAAACATGGAGAAAAATAGGAGGCTACTGTAGTTTTCTTGGTAAGGAATGATAAGGAGAGGACTGTGTGAGAAATGTGGATATGTAAACAAAAAAGATTTGGCAGCATATTGAATACACATAGAGCAAGTGAGAGTGAGCAGTCATGAATGATGATGTTGTGAAACTGGGTGGATTTGTGGGGCAAGATAATGAGTTCTAGATTGGATGTGATGAGTTTGAGATGCCTCCAGGACATCCAGTTCATTATATCCCATAGACACTTGGTGACATGGAACCAAACCTCAGGAGAGAGACTGAGCTTAGATATATGATGTGGGGTCATCAACATAGAAATTGTAACTGAACACATGAGAGCTGATTATATTATCAATGAGAGATTGTGAAAAGAAAATGAGGACAGCTTAGGACAAAGTCTTGTGGAATACCCATCCCATGATAAGAATGGTGAATGAGAGGCAATTGAGAAGGAACAGACAGAAAAGCAGTAGGAAAAACAGGAGAGAAAAATTGTCTCAAAAACTCAGATAAAAGAGAGCATCTGGAATGACAGGGTGGTCCACAGTATAAAATGTTGCAGAAAGGTTAAGAAGGATGAAAACGGAGGAGAGATCATAAGATTTGGCATTATTCTAGCTAGATATATCTGACAGTGTAGAAGAGACCACTACCTTCACATACTCTTAGTTCTTTGTACCCTTCTTGAATTACTCATATTCTATTTTTTATGCTAGTTCTTATTGTGGTTGTCTTAATTTTCCTTTGAGATTGTAAGCTCTTCAAGGGCAAAGAGGTTGTCTTATTTATTTTGTTTTGGCAAATCTCTTAGGATCTTGCATATAATAGATGTTTAATAAATATTTGTTGAAAATTAAAAACAGAAAAATGTTAATAGCACCAAAAACCATGCAGCATAAAATAAAATAAAATATTTTTTTTGTCTTTGTGGAGGCGGGAAGGCAGGGCAGCTGGGGTTAAATGACAATGTTGCACAGCTAGTAAGTGTTAAGTGTCTGAGGCTGGATTTGAACTCAGGTCCTCCTGATTCCAGGAGCAGTGCTCTATTCACTGCACCACCTAGGTGCCCCTAAAAAACAACTTTGAAAGACTGTCTAGGATAATCATTCCATCAACATCATCAGGGCCATAATAATCAGAGCATAAATTTAGAAAAGAAGAGGGAGTTTATAAATGTTCAAGTTCTTAACACTTTTCAGAATAATGTTTTAAAGTGAAATAAAAAACATACAATTACAAAGGAAACCAACTATATTGAAATAAAGGGGTCTTTGGTTTTTTGGTTATTTCTTCTCATCAATGTTCAAACACCACCCCACAACACCAAAATCTAACTAACAACCTCTATTCCAATGCAACCCTTTATTTTATGGGTGAGAAAGTTATTCCCCAGAGGGGAAAAGTATTTAACTGCCTACCTACTGTTTGCTGGGTAGGCTAGTGTGCTAAATGTTACCGATTTTTATTGTTGTTTAGTCATGCCACTTGTGTCCAACTCTTCATGACCCTATTTGGGGTTTTCTTGGCAGAGATACTGGAGTGGTTTGCCACGTTCTTCTCCAGCTCATTTTACAGAGAAGGAAAGTGAGCTGGTAAATGTCTAAATAGATTTGTATTCAAGCATTGACTCCAGCACTCTATCCACTGTGCCACCTAGCTACCCAATTGTTCATAAAGTCTTCCCCTTTTTATAGATCTGACAAACAATTCTGTGCTCCCCTAATTTGTTTATGATATCACCCTTTGTGTCTAAATCAGGCAATCTACTTTGCTACCCTCTTCCATTTTATGCATGAGTTAATCCCATTCACATTCATACTTATGATTATTAACTGTATTTCCCTCATCCTGCTTTCCCCCTAAATATCCTTCTATTTTTACACAGTCCTTCCTTGAAAGTGTTTTGCTTCTGACCACCACCTCCCTCAATCTGTCCTCCCTTCTATCAAGCCCAACCTTGTTTTATCGACCTTCCTCCATACATCCCTGTAGAGTAAGAGAGATTACTATACCCAACTGAATGTTCACTCTTTGAGTCAATTTTGATGAGAGTAATTTTCAGGCATTACACTTCACTTCCCTCATCTCATCCTCCACTGTAAAAGCTCTTTCATTACCCCATTTAACCCATCCCTGCTCTCCAAGGGCATCCCTCTTTCTCATCCTTCAGTTTTATTTTTTTGACTATCATGCCATCATAGTCAACTCATACCCAAGCCTTATCTATCTATCTATCTATCTATCTATCTATCTATCTATCTATCTATCTATCTATATGTATATATGCATATATATACATATATATACATATACATACATATATATACATATATATATGTATATGTGTATATATATATATATATATATATATATATATATATATATATACACCTTCTAACTGACCTAAAAATGATAAAGTTCTTAGGAGTTACAATCCTCCTGTGTAGGAATAGAAACAGTTTAACCTTACTGAACCCCCTGTGAGGAGAAAAGAAAGGGTGGTGGTTTTCCAAATGCTTTTCCAAAGCATTTGGAAAAAAAAAGAATGGCATATTGTCAGACCTTTGCTTTAAGAAGACTATATTGGCAACTGTAAAAAGACTGAAGTAGAGATGGACTTAGCAGAGGGACCAGATAGGAAGATTTTGCAGTGGTGCAGGAAAGAGATGACATGGTTCTAAACCAGAGTGCCTGGGGTAGAGGAATGAAGGTAACACACTGGAGCGGTAAGGTGGAGGTAGAATCAAGAGGACTGGTGACTCATTGGGTAAGGAAGGTTGGTAAAGGAAGGTAAAGGCTATTGGTAAATCAAATAGAATGTCTGTGAGTGGATCAATGAGTATGCACTTAAGATATGGGTAGTAGGCAGTGAGTGAGTCCTCAATAAAAAAGTAAATTCTTTGAGGGTAGAAACATTCTTGCTTCCTTGTACTTGTGTGTGTGTGTGTGTGTGTGTGTGTGCATGTGTGTGTGCATGTGTTTGTCAGTGTGATTGTGAGAGTGATTGGCACAGTGACTGGCTTGTGTGTGTGTGTGTGTGTGTGTGTGCATGTGCACATGCATCAACTCCATATTGAAACCTTGTCAATTATAATCTAGAATATGAGTATTATTGTATGTTGTAGCTTTAAAAAATACTTCTGAACATTAGAAAAGACAAAATGAACATTTTTATAAACAAAGAACAGAAAATGAATATTTGTGAACCTATTTTCTATCATGTAGAAATTGCTTTTTTCCTACTGAATAGACAAGTTATTTTTCTTAGTTTACTTACCTTGATTACATATAAATAACTTCCTGTCTTATACCTCTAGTTTAACTGTGTGTGCTGGTTTCAGCCTATAGTTGTTTCCTGTCTTGAGAAAACCCCAGAATCAATAAATATGGGACATGAGACATACTAGGAGTAAGAAAAACTGGATTGTAGCAAAATCTGTGGCATTGAGAAGGAAATGTAGAGATATTGAGAGTCTAGTTTAGTCTTAGAGAAAGTTTCTTGAAGAAGAGAGATATATAATAAAGCTATGAAGGTAGACTGGGACCAGGTTGTGGATGGTCTTGAATTACAGGCTAAGGATTATGACCTTTATTTGGTATGTCATGGAGAGTCATTGATTGTATTTGAGCTAGGGAGTCATTTGATCAGAACCATGCATTGGTGATAAATGTTGGTAGGGGAGATCTTAAGCTCATGGAAGCCAATTTGACTGTTGCTATACTCAAGATAAAATGTAATGAAGACTTGGGCTAGGCCAGTGAGAGTGGGAATGGAGCAGAAATAGAACTGATAAGACTTGACAACAGACAGGATAGAGGAGGAGGGTGTTAAAGGAAATGAAAGTGTCAAAAATGACTATAAAGATGAGGAGGCAGAGCCAAGGTAGCAGAGTAAAGGCAGGACTTGACTGAGCTCTCTCAAATTCTCTTCCAAATGACATTAAAATAACACCTCAAAATGAATACTGAAACAGCAGAAACAAGAAAAAGAAGGAATGAAACAATTAGCTAGCCGAGAGCAACTTAAAAGATTGACATGAAAGATCTGTCTCATTGGAGTAAGAGTGGAATCCAGTTCAATGCAGGCTAGGCCAGCATAGTCCATGCCCTGGCAAGCCAGTAGCAAGTCTTGGGGGCTGAATCAGCATGGCAGATCTCTAATTTCTCAGCCCTCAGACCATAAGGGGGACAGACAAGGTCAGAAGGGGATTACAGGAGACTCTTTCTGGCACTGGGATCAGGACTTTGTTGTATTGCCCACATGCAGTTCTGGGTCTCAGTCCTAGAGCAAGGAAGAGTACTAGCAAAAGCAGAGACCCTGATCACAATTCCAGGGTGGAAAAGAATGCTTGGGTTCAAAGAACAGAGCAAAAGTTAAGAAAGCAGTGACCATATCTCACCTTGGATAATAGTACCTTGGAAGAACTAAAAAAGTTACAAACTGCTGAAAACGGCAGCACAAAAAACTTGAAGCTTGGAACATACTGCTTCTAACATGGGAGCAGAGTACAATTTTTGACATAAAATTAAAAGTCAAGAAACAGGCAGTAAAAATGAGCAAAACAAACAAACAATAAAAAAAGAACTTGACCATAAATAGTTATTATGTTGACAGGGAAGATCAGAACACAAACTCATAAGAGAGTAATGTCAAAGAAACTACACAGAAAATCTCAAAAAAGGGTAATTAGTTTCAAGTCCAAAAAGAATTTGTGAAGTACTCAAAAACCATTTTAAAAGCCAAATAGGAGAGGTAGAAGAAAAATTGGGAACATAAATGAGAGTGATAAAAGGAAATCATGAAAAAAGATTCAATAGCTTGGCAAAAGGTAGAAAAAATACTGAAGAAAATAACACCTTAAAAAGTAGAATGGGCCTAATATTATAAGAGGAATAAAAAAATCACTGAAGAGAACTCATTAAAAAGAAGAATTACTGGGGGCGGAGCCAAGATGGGGGAGTAGAAACAACACTTCCAAGGTGCTCTGCCCCACACAAATTCCAAACAATGTAAAAAGGGACTCGGAACAACTTCTGGAGCTCCAGCACCCACAGACCGACACAGAGAAGCTAACCTCTCACTGAGGACAGCCCAACAGCCCTGCAGGGAGCGGCCAGCCCAGTGCTCCAAGAGCAGGCAGCACAGTGCCCTGGGAACCAGCGCAGCTCCCCAGGAGCTGAGCCCAGGCAGGCTGGAGGGACGCCAGAACACCAGCAGCTGTGGCAATTCCAGAATTATCAACACATATGCCTAGGAAAAAGTGAGTGGTTAGTGCCCTATGGACTTTGGTACCAGTATTTGGGGAACACATGGGCTTTTTCCACTGGGGGCAAGAAGCTGCTGAGGAGACCAGGCACAGTCAACATTTTACAGCGTCAGTGGCAGATTCAGCTCCTGGCCTGTAGAATATAGGGAGAGCCAGCAATCAGTCTTGGGGGGTAATCGCTCTTGCTTTAACCTCCATGGATCTGGATTGCGGTCTGGGGGGGGAGGTCTGGGGTGGGTATCCAATTTGCCAGAGCTTGTGGAGGCTCCACAGAGGCCACCCAACTAATACCTTCGGAAGTTGTGAAGACCCCAACGTTTGGATAGAAGCTCCCCTGCCTGGTGGCAGAGTCCTACTGTGGCAATAAGCCCCAAAATCAAGGAATTAAATGGCAACATGCCTAGTCAAAGTAAACAAAATAAACAGAAAAATGCAACATTAGACTCCTATTTTGTGGGTAAAGAGGATCAAACAAAGGAACTGGAGGAGGACTGTGAGGTCAGAAATCCTTCACCAAAAGCCCCAAATGAAAATATGAGTGGGTTACAGGCCATAGAACACCTTAAGAAGGATTTTGAAAGCCAAATAATAGAAGTGGAGGAAAAATTGGGAAGAGAAATGAGAAGGTTGCAGGAAAAGTATGAAATGAGAGTCAACAGCCTGAGGAAAATAACACCTTAAAAAACAGACTAGGGGGTGGCTAGGTGGCGCAGTGAGTAGAGCGTCGGCCCTGGAGTCAGAAGGACCTGAGTTCGGATCCGGCCTCAGACACAATGCACAAACAAACAAAAACATAGCCATGTGCCTTGGGCAAGTTACTTAACCCCAATTGCCCTCCAAAAAGAAAAAAAAATAGACTCATTCAAATAGCAAAGGAGGCCCAAAAGGGCAATGAGGAGAAGAATGCCTTAAAAAGCCGAATTTGCCAGATGGAAAAAGAATCTCAAAAGCTCACTGAGGAGATTCATTCCTTCAGAATTAGACTGGAGCAAAGGGAAGCTAGTGACTTTATGAGAAATCAAGATGCTGTTACAGATCCAAGCAACTGAAAGAATAGAAGGCAATGTGAAATATCTCATGGGAAAAACCACTGACCTGGAAAATAGACCCAGGAGAGATAATTTAAAAATTATTGGACTACCTGAAAGCCATGGTCAAAGAAAAGAACCTAGAAATAATCCTTCAAGAAATTCTAAAGGAAAATTGCCCTGATGTTTTAGACCTAGAGGGCAAAATAGAGGTTGAAAGAATCCAGAGATCACCTCCTGAAAAACATCCCAAAAAGAAAACTCCTAGGAATATTATAGTCAGGCTCCAGAATTCCCAGATCAAAGAGAAAATACTACAAGCTGTCAGGAAGAAACAATTTCAATATTGTGGAAACACAATCAGAATAGCACAGGACCTGGCAGCTTCTACACTGGGATTAAAACCAAAAATTACCTACCCAGCAAAACTGACTATTTTGTTTCAGGGAAAAATATGGTCATTCAGTGGAATGAAGGACTTTCAAGCATTCTTGAGGAAAAAACCAGAGTAAAATAGAAAATTTGACATTCAGACACAAGAAGCAAGAGATGCTTGAGAAGGTAATCACGGAAAAGAAATCAAAAGGAGCTTATCAAAGTTGACCTATTTACATTCCTACATGGAAAAACAATAACAGTGACTGATGAAACCTTTCTCAGTATGAAAATAATTGAAAAAGGGTATATGGGCATATGAATAAATATGTGAATGTGTGTATATATGTTTACAGGTATACATGGATAGAGGGCACAGGTCAAATTTGGTGGGAAGGGATGATACTTAAGGGGTGAAGTGAAGAGGTGAGAGAGGAACGTAGCAAGAGGAGATGGGGAGAGACAGGGTAGGGTAAACTATCTCATGTAGAAGAGGCAAGGGGAAGTGGTTGCAGGAGAGGGGAAGAAAAGGAAGACAGAAAGGCAAAACTATATTCTCATTGAGTTTGGCTCAGAGAGAGAATGACATACATACTAAATGGGATATCTCAACCTGTAGCAGAATAGGGTTAAGGGGAATAAGAGGGGGGGATAATGGGGGGATAGTCTGTTGTTTAAGATGTTATTTTCCTCAGTCAGGCTATTGACTCTCATTTCATACTTTTCCTGCATCCTTCTCATTTCTCTTCCCAATTTTTCCTCCACTTCTCTTATTTTGTTTTTAAAATCCTTCTTAAGGTCCTCTATGGCCTGTAATGCACTCATATTTTCATTTGGGGCTTTTGGAGCAGGATTGCTGAGCTCACAGTCCTCCTCCTGTTCCATACTTCAATCCTCTTTGCCCCCAAAATAGGAGTCTAATGCTGCATTTTTCTGTTTATTTTATTTCCTTTGCCTAGGCATATTGCCACTTAATTACTTGACTTTTGGGCTTGTTGCCACAGTAGGACTCTGATACCAGACAGGGGAGCTTCCGTCGCAAATGTTGGGGTCTTCTCAACTTCTGGAGGTATTACTTGGGTAGCCTTTGTGAAGCCCCCATGAACTCTGGCAAGATGGATACATACCCCAAGACCTCCCCCCAGACCTCAATCCAGATCCAGGGAGGTTAAAGCAAGAGCGATTACCCCCCCAGACTGATCTCCAGATCCCCCTACAGTCCACAGGCCAGGAGCTGAAGCTGTCACTGAAGCTGCAAAATGTTGACTGTGCCTGGTCTTATATTTCATTTATCTGTATTCAGCAAAATATGAGTGAGTCAGAGCCAAGATGGTAAACGCAAGAAGTCACTTGAATTCTCCCAAATTCCCCTCTATGCAACCTTAAAATAATGCCTTAAATAAAATTCTAGAGTGGTAAAACTAAGAAAAAGTTGGGTGAAACAAGTTTCCTGCCCAAGACAACTTAGAAAGATAACAAGAAAGGCATGTCACAACAGGGTGGTGGTCAGGCCTAGAATGCAGTGTAGACACTGCTACACCGGTAGCAGGCTTAAAGCAGGTTGATTCGGTAAAAGAAACAGCTTATAATCTGTAAGAAGCTCATACAACTGGTTAGAAAGAGATTACGGGGGACCCTTTGCTGGTGCTGGCTTTAGGACTCTGTTGCATTGCCCATACACAGTTATATGGCAAAGAGGATCATGAGAGTACTAGCACTTACAACTTAGTAGGAGCCCCAGTCACAGTTCCAGTGTGAGATAGAGTTCTTGTAGTTGCTTACAAGAGAGTAGGAGCCCTGGTCTCAGTTTTAAGGCAGAAAAGAAGACTAATGTTTCTGGCTACAGGAGAGCAAGGGGCCTACTACAGTTACAGGGCCAACAGGAAAGATAGCACTTGTAGCAACAGAGGAACAAGAAGTCATCCTGGGTAAAGATCCAAGCACAGACCAGGATAGTAGTGACCACACCTCCTCTCACATCATACCACTGTGGAAGCACTAAAAACTTACAGGCCCCGAGAACTAGTTCTTAAAACACAAGCAAAAAAATCTGAACCTTGAGATCTGCTTCAATCCAGAAGCAGAGATCAACTTTAACATAAAATTAAAAGTCAAAAATTAGGCTGGAAAAATGGGTGAAAAACAAAAAATAAAACCTGACCATAAAATGTTACCATGGTGACAGGGAAGATCAAAACACAACTACATGGAAAACCTCAAAGGAAAATGTGAATTTGTCTCAAGCTCAACAAAGAATTACTGGAAACTCTCAAAAGGGATTTTTAAAAATCAAATAAAAGAGTTAAAGGAAAAATTGGGAAAAGAAATGAGAGCAATGCAAGAAAATCGTGATAAAAAGTCAACAGTTTAGTTAAAGAGACACAAAAAATACTGATGAAAATAATATATTTGAAATCAGAAGTGACCTAATGGTAAAAGAGACACAAAAATCCAAAGCTGGAACACATGAAAGTTATAAAAGAGCCTAGACATCATCTTACAAGAAATTGTTAAGGAAACCTGAACTGATATTCTAGAACCAGAGGGCAAAGTAGAAAATGAAAGAATCCACTGGTCACCTCCTGAAAGAGATCCCACAATGGAAATTCCCAAAAATATTATAGCCAAATTCTAGTGTTCCCATGTCAAAGAGAAAATATTGTGACTAACTAGAAACAAATGAAACAAGTCACAATCAGGATCACACAAGATTTAGCAGCTTCTACATTAAAGAAACAGAGAATTTCCATGATACTACAGAAGGCAAAGAAGCTAGAATTCCAGCCAAGAAAACATATAACAAAAAACCTAGTATATTTTAGGTGAAAAAAGTGGATATTTAATGAAATGGAGGACTTTTAAACATTCCTGATGAAAAGACCATAGCAGAATAGAAAAAAAATTTAAATACAAGATTCAAAAGAAGCATAAAAAGGTAAACATGAAAGAGAAATCATAAGGAATTCAATAAGGTTAGATTGTTTATATTCCTATATGGGAAGATGATACATGTATTCTCTAAGAACATTATCATTATTAGGTCAGTTAAAAGGATTCTACATAGAAAGATGGTGTGAGAGTGAGTCAGATATGTTGGGCCAATGTTCAAAAGGAAAAGTTAAAAAGAGTATTGCCATGGGAGAAGGGGGAAGGGTGAGGAAGGCAGGGGAAATTATGTAATGTAAAAGAGACACCCAATGAAGAACTTTTACAATGGATTAGGTAATGGTGGGGGAAGGAGAGGCTAGCAATGCTTGAACATTACATTTAAATTGTTTCAAAAGAGGGGGGTGTGGGTGTGTTAAACGGAAGGACAAATAAAAAAGGCAGTGCTTAGAAGCAAAACAGGTCTTAGAGGAGGGACAGGATAAAAAGAGAGGATAATCATCCAATAATAAAATGGAGGAAAATGCACAGTTAGTAATTATAACTGTGAATGGAATGAACTCACCCATAAAACAGAATCAAACAGCAGAATGGATTAGAAAAAAGAATCCAACAATATGTATTTACAAGAAACATACTTGAAACAGTGAGATACATACAGAATAAAAATAAAAGGCTAGAGTAGAATCTATTGTGTTTCAGCTGAGGAAAAAAGGCAAAGATAGCAATCATGATCTAAGACAAAGCAAAAGCAAAAAAGAACTTAATTAAAGAGTGAAACTACATTTTGCTAAAAAGTACCATAGACCATGAAGTAATATCAATACTAAACATATATGCACCAATAGCATAGCATCCAAATTATTTTTTTAATTTTTTCATCTGAATATTTTATTGTATTCTCACCAGTGTACAAAATAGAAATGGATGAAAATTCAGAGAGGTAGATGAGAAAGTCTGACACAAGTTGAAATCTGGATGATTAACTTGGCACATTGTTAGGCACATATAGATTAAACTTTTGTGCAGGCTTTAGAATTCTCTCTCCTTTGAATGATCACAATTCACATCACAGAATATCATGTCACATCACGTCACAGATCCACATATGAAGATGGATTCGGAGATCCTTCCCAAGTAGCTTATCATCTTGCTACAGGAATAAACAGACTTTCTGGGGCCAGAAAGAATTAGTACTGGAAGATACCCCAGTCAGCAGGGGATCATTTTGGTCATTTTGCAGACAAAATGGTTTCAGATCAGCAACAGCCTGAGAAACCTTCACGCAGTGGAGCAGGGCCTCAAGCCGGAGCTGCTGCACCACCTTCCTCATGACGATGCCGTTGGAGCTGCTGGACATGATCCACAATCTGTGGTCGGTGGTGGGTGGTTGGGCAGATGTACACTGTCTCCCTGGCTCACTGGGTCTGGCCAGAATCCAAATTATTAAAGGAAAAGGTAAATGAGTTATAGGAGACAATATTAAAACTTTTCTAGTGGGGGACCTCAACTTTTCCTTATCAGAAGTAGATAAAATTAAGTACAAAATAAATAAGAAAAAAGCTAAGAAGATAAACAGAATTTTACAAAAAAAAAGATGTGATAGACCTCTAGAGAAAATTGAATGGAAGTAGAAAGAAGTATAGCTTTTTAAAATAAAATAACTATATATAGTATAAAATATTTGGGAGCATACCTGCCAAGACCAACTTGGGAATTATAAGAACAGTTACAAAATATTTTCGCACAAATAGTCAGATCTAAAGAATTAGAAAAATACTAATTGCTCATGGGTAGGTTAATTCAATATAATAAAAATGAAAATTCTACATAAATTGATTTATTCAGGTACATACCAATCAAACTACCAAAATGTTTTATATGGCTAGAAAATATTTATATGGCTAGAAAAAATATACCAAAATTCAGATTAAAGGGTCAAGAATAAGGGATTCAGCCTTCTCTTTCAGATGTCAGCAGACAATGATGGCGGAAAGGAAGCAGTAACCTCGCTGAGCTCCTCGGTCACTAAGGCTCAAAGGCTGAATCTGAGTGGAATCCGGAGTGATGGAGCCCACTGGAAGACGAAGTGTAGCAGAGTCCAGCCCAGGAGGTTGCCCAGTATGTCCGGACTGTTCGAGCACAGAGAGCGTGGGGTCTGCACAGCCCAGACCTAAGAGCAGACAAGGAGACTACACCAGAGAGAGCAAAAGCCCCAGCCTGCAGAGTTACCAAGGATGAATCACAGTCATCTCTCCGACGGGTAGGATCACTGGAGCCAGGTAGGAGAGTTGGGCCCTCAGCTGAAAGAGCAGCTTCTCTGGCTGCATTCAGCCCCCAGCCTGGAAGTTTAGAAACTGCCTGCCTGTATAATACAGGGGCTGGAATGGCAAAGTAAATTCTAGCTGCTCTGATGCTCCCATCCCTCCTTCATGAAGCAGAAAACCCAAAGATAAGTCTCCCACCCAGATTGAAATCCCAAGTTAATGGAAATAGCCCCAGGCTTGAGAGTCTCCAAGAAGTGGTGTAACTGAGACAGCCAGGAGTCTGAAGAGATGAGAGGGTGGGGTCCCAATAAGCCCCACCTCACCTCTCCAACAAAAGCCTACTTATAGCCCAGGGGTATAGAGGCAGAAATCTGAAGTGGTCAGAGGCACCCACACCTACACATCTACATCCCTCATTGACTTCCCTGACTGAGCTATAAACTAGCCACCCAGAGGCATTCAAAGTCAAGGATCAGGCCCTAAATTCATAGCCTGAGAAACTAAGAAACAGGAAGTCACAATGGGAAAAAAAGAAGCTGAGAAGGAGAAGGGAAAGGCAAGAAAGTCTATTCGAGCATACTATGCTGGGCAAGAACAGCAAAATACACAGGACAATATAGACTCTCTACCCACACCTGAGACCACAGAAGGAAACATGATCTGGTCTCAAGCCCAAATAGCATTCCTGGAGGAGCTTAAGAAAAATTTTAAAGACCAAATCAGGGAGGCAGTGACCAACTTGGAAAAACGTCTCAGTGAAGTAATTGGAGAAAATACCTCCCTAAAAAAGGAACTTCAAAAAATAACTGAAGACCATAATTCGATAAAAATTAGAAACAATCAAATTGAAGCTCAGAACTCTATGATGCAGCAAGAGTCAATCAAACAAAACAAGATGATCAAAAAATTGCAAGAAAATGTAAAATATCTCACTGGAAAAATAACTGACCTAGAGAACAGATCCAGGAGAGACAACCTAAGAATTATTGGTCTACCAGAAATCCATGATGAAAAAAGCAGCCTAGACAACATTCTCCAAGAGACTGTCAAAGAAAACTGTCCTGAGGTCCTGGAATCAGAAGATAAAATAGCTATCGACAGAATTCACCAGACTCCTCCTGAGAGAGATCCCAAACTGAAAACTCCAAGAAATATAGTAGCCAAATTCCAGAATTACAAGATTAAAGAAAAAAATTCTACAAGCAGCCAAAAAGAAACAATTCAAATATTGAGGAACTACAGTTAGGATCACATAGGACCTAGCAGCTTCTACATTAAAAGAGCGGAGGGACTGGAATTTGATATTTCGTAGGGCAAGAGAGCTAGGACTACAAGCAAGGATTAACTACCCGGCAAAACTGAGCATAATTTTCCAGGCAAGGAGATGGTCGTTTAATGAAATAAGGGACTTCCAGATGTTCCTGATGAAAAAGCCAGAGCTCAATGGAAAATTTGATCTCTAATTACAAGACTCAAGAAAGACATAAAAAGGTAAACAAGAGAAACACAGACTCACACATGCATAAGCACACACCCACAAACACACGCTCATTACTTGGGATGCAACAAGAGCAAAATGTTCACATCCCTATATGTGGAGCTGATAACTGTCAATATTCAAAATCTTTATGATTATCATGACCTTCAAAAGGGTTATACTTAGAGGGTGTGGGTATGAATGCACTAACCTTATGTCTAAAAAAAAAAAACTATTAAGGGGATCAAAGAGACTGTAATGGGAAAAAGAAAAGGATTAGATAGGAAAAGGTAAAATATGCCATCTGAAGAGGCATTAAAACACACTATAGAAGAGGGGAAAGAAAGAGGGAGAGGAACATCATTTAAACACTATTCTCACTGGTTCTGGTTCAAAGAGGGATCAACTTAAATCAGTGAAGTTTAAGATTTTAATGTGAATAGACACATAAATTCATTAAATAGAGAAAAAGAGGGAGGGAGAGGAGCAATGTTTGAAATTTACTCTCATTGGTTTGGAATCAAATGGGGAGTAATTCACTCTGATAAGTATAAAAACTTATTGTGTCCTATAGAAAGCAGAAGGGTAAGTGGGGGGTGAAAAAGGGGAGACTAAAGGGTGGATTAGAAGGGAGGGAAACAATAGTAAGGGGAGAGGGTAGGTTAAGAAGAGGGATCACTGGGTGGGAACACTGAGGGAGGGGGTGGTCAAAAGGGAAAACTTCAAGGAGGGGAAGGGAGAAGGAAGAAACAAAAACATAAACAGGGGAGGGAATAGGATGGAGGGGAACAGACCGATAGTCATTATTACTTTGAATGTGAATGGGATGAACTCTTCCATAAAACAGAGGTGGATAGCAGAATGGATTAAAAACCATAATCCCACAATATGCTGTCTACAAGAAACACATTTGAAACAAAGAGATACCCACAGGGTAAAGGTAAAAGGTTGGAGTAAAATTTATTATGCATCAGCTAAAGTAAAAAAAGCAGGGGTAGCAATACTTATCTCAGATAAAGCAAAAGCAAAAATAGATCTAATTAAAAGAGATAAGGAAGGAAACTATATCCTACTAAAAGGCACCATTGAGAATGAAGCAATATCACTACTTAATATATATGCACCAAGTGGTATAGCATCCAAATTCCTAGAGGAGAAGTTAAAGGAATTAGAGGAAGAAATAGATAGCAAAACTATACTAGTTGGGGACCTTAATCTTCCCCTCTCTGAACTTGATAAATCTAACCTCAAAATAAACAAGAAAGAAGTTAAGCAGGTGGATAGAATCTTAGAGAGACTAGATATGATGGATCTCTGCAGAAAACTGAATGGGGAAAAAAAGGAATTTACTTTCTTTTCAGCAGTGCATGGTACATACTCAAAAATAGACCATGTACTAGGGCATAAAAACCTCACAGTCCAGTGCAGAAAGGCAGAAATCTTAAGTGCATCATTCTCAGATCATGATGCAATAAAAATTATATGCAATAAAGGGCCATGGAAAGATAGACTAAAAACTAATAGGAAATTAAACAATTTAATCCTAAAAAATTGGTGGGTCAAACAAGAAATTATAGAAACAATCAATAATTTCATTCAAGAGAATGATAATAATGAGACAACATACCAAAATGTGTGGGATGCAGTAAAGGCAGTTCTCAGGGGAAGTTTTATATCCCTGAGTGCATACTTCATTAAAGCAGAGAGAAGGGAGGTCAATGAATTGGACATGCAATTGAAAAAGCTAGAAAAAGAACAAATTGAAAATCCCCAATTTAGTACTAAATTAGAAATATTGAAAACCAAAGGTGAGATTAATAAAATTGAAATTAAGAAAACCATTGAATTAATAAATAAAACTAAGAGCTGGTTTATGAAAAAATCAACAAAATTGATAGACCCTTAGTCAATATGATAAAAAAAAAGAAAGAAGAAAACCAAATTATGAGTATCAAAAATAAAAAGGGTGAATCTACCTCCAATGAAGAGGAAATAAAAAAAATAATGAGGAATTATTTTTCCCAATTGTATGCACATAAATATGACAATCTTAGTGAAATGGATGAATATTTACAAAATCACAAGTTGCCCAGATTAACTGAAGAGGAAGTGAATTACCTAAATAACCCCATCTCAGAAAAAGAAATCAAACAAGCCATCAATGAACTCCCTAGGAAAAAATCTCCAGGGCCAGATGGGTTTACTAGTGAATTCTATCAAACATTTAAAGAACAATTGATTCCAATACTCTACAAACTATTTGGGAAAATTAGTGAAGAAGGAGTCCTACCAAATTCTTTCTATGACACAAATATGGTACTGATTCCTAAATCAGGAAGATATAAACAGAGAAAGAAAATTATAGACCAATTTCCCTCATGAATTTAGACACAAAAATCCTAAATAAAATATTAGCCAAAAGACTCCAACAACTTATCACAAAAATAATACACTCTGATCAGGTAGGATTCATTCCAGGAATGCAAGGATGGTTTAATATTAGGAAAACCATCAGTATAATTGAGCACATCAACAATAAAACTAGCAGAAACCACATGATCATCTCAATAGATGCAGAAAAGGCTTTTGACAAAGTACAACACCCATTCCTATTAAAAACACTAGAAAGTATAGGAATAAATGGAGCCTTCCTTAAAATAGTTGATAGCATCTATTTAAAACCATCAGCAAGTATTATATGCAATGGGGATAAACTAGAAGCCTTTCCAATAAGATCAGGAGTGAAACAAGGGTGTCCACTATCACCCCTCTTATTCAATCTGGTACTAGAAACACTAGCAGTAGCAATTAGAGAAGAAAAAGAAATCAAAGGAATCAAATTAGGTAAAGAAGTGACCAAGTTATCACTCTTTGTAGATGATATGATGATATACTTAGAGAATCCTAGAGAATCAAGTAAAAAACTACTAGAGACAATAAGTAAATTTGGCAAAGTTGCAGGATATAAAATAAACCCACATATATCCTCAGCATTCCTGTGCATCTCTAATGAAACTCAACAGCAAGAGATAGAAAGAGAAATCCCATTTAAAGTCACTGTAGACATTATAAAATATTTGGGAATCTACTTGCCAAAACAAACCCAGAATCTATATGATCACAACTACAAAACACTTCTCACACAAATAAAAGCAGATCTAAATAGTTGGAAAAATATCAATTACTCATGGCTGGGTCGAGCTAATATAATAAAAATGACAATTTTACCCAAACTAAACTATATATTTAGTGCCATACCAATCAATTTACCAAAAAACTACTTTCTAGAGTTAGACAAAATAATAACAAAATTTATTTGGAAAAACAAACGGTCTAGAATATCAAGGGAATTAATGAAAAGAAACGCTAGGGAAGGTGGACTAGCTATGCCAGATCTTAATCTGTATTATACAGCAGCAGTCATCAAAACTGCCTGGTACTGGCAGAGGTGTAGAGTAGTGGATCAATGGAATAGATTAGGTGCAGGAGACCCAGCAGTTAATGAATATAGCAATCTATTGTTCGATAAACCCAAAGACCCCAGTTTTTGGGATAAGAATGCACTATTTGACAAAAACTGCTAGGAAAACTAAAATACAGTACGGCAGAAACTGGGCAAAGACCATTATCTAACACCATATACCAAAATCAAGTCCAAATGGGTACATGATCTAGGTGTAAAGGACGATACTGTAAGCAATTTGGGAAAGCAAGGAATAGTTTACCTGACAGATCTGTGGAGAGGGGAAGACATTAGGACCAAACAAGAATTAGAGAGCATTATAAAATGCAAAATGGATAATTTTGATTACATTAAATTGAAAAGCTTCTGTACAAACAAAGCCAATGCAACCAAGATCAAGAGGGAGGTGGGAAATTGGGAAAGAATTTTTACAACTTGTGTCTCTGATAAAGGACTCATTTCTAAAATTTATAGAGAATTGAGCCAAATCTATATGAATACAAGTCATTCCCCAATTGATAAATGGTCAAAGGATATGAACAGGAAGTTTTCAGAGAAAGAAATTAAAGATATCTATAAGCATATGAAGAAATGCTCTAAATCACTATTAATTAGAGAAATGCAAATCAAAACAACTCTGAGATACCACATCTCTCCAGTCAGATTGGCTAAGATGACAAAACAAGAAAGTGACAAATGCTGGAGAGGATGTGGACAAATTGGAACACTAATACATTGCTGGTGGAGTTGTGAACTTATCCAACCATTCTGGAGAGCAATCTGGAATTATGCCCAAAGGATTATAAATAATTTCATACCCTTTGACCCAACAATACCACTTCTAGGGTTATATCCCAAAGAGATCATAGAAGTGGGAGGAAGACCCATATGTACAAAAATATTTTTAGCAGCCCTTTTTGTGGTTGCAAAGAATTGGAAACTAAAGGGGTGCCCATCAATTGGGGAATGGCTAAACAAGATGTGGTATATGAATGTAATGGAATATTATTGTGCTATAAGAAACGAGGAAGTGACGGATTTCATAATTACCTGGAGAGACTTATACAAACTGATGCTGAGCGAGAAGAGTAGAATCAGAAGAAATTTGTATACAATCACAGACATACCATATCTGTGATGACCAACTATGACAGACTGGACTCTTTTCAGCAATGCAGTGATATAAGTTAATCCCGAAAGACTCAAGAAAGTGAGAAATGCACCATCCAGAGATATAACTAGAAAGAACTGAACCTGAATCCTGATGGAAGCAAACTAAATGATCTTGTTCTTTTCATTGTTTGGTTTTATTTCTTCCTTACCATCTTTCATCCCACCTAGTACAATACGCCTTTGTAATTGGAATAATGTCTAATATGAATGCATTTGCAGATCCTATACTGGACTATATGCTGTCGTGAGGGGAGAGGGGAGGGAAGTAAAGGAAATTTGAAAATCAAGGAACTATGTAATTGAATCTTGTTAACTGAAACTAAACTAATAAATTAATAAAAAAAAAGAATAAAGGATTCAATGAAAATAAAATGTTAAGGAGGTGCCTAGCAGACCAGATCTCAAACAGTATTACAAAGTAATAATCATCAAAACAATCTGGCACTACCCAAGAAATATTAGTAGAACAGTGGAATAGATTAGGTACATAATACACAGTATTGAATGATTGTATTTATCTCATGTTTGATAAATCCAAAGATTCAAGTTTTAGGGACAAGAGCTCATTATTTGACAAAATTTTCTAGGGAAATGGGAAAGCAATTTGGCAGAAATTAGGTAGGTATAGACCAATATCTCACACCATATACCAAGATAAGGTCAAAATGGGTACATGATTTAGACACAAAATGTAATATCATAAACAAATTACAGGAGCATGAAAACTTTTACTTGTCAGATATATGCATAAGGGAAGAATTTAAGACTAAACAAGAGATAGAGTGCATTACAAGATAGAAAATGGATAATTTTGATTACCTTAAATAAAAAAGGTTTTGCACAAACAGAGCAATATAGCCAATATTAAAAGAACAGCTGGAAACTGAGGAGAAATAATTGTGCTACAATTTTCTCTGACATCATTTCTCAAATACAAAGAGGACTGAGTCAAATGTGTAAGAATACAAGGTATTCCCAAATTGATAAATAGTCAAAAATATGAATAGGCAATTTTTAGAAGAAGAAATCAAAACTAGAGTCATGTGAAAATGGCCTAAATCAATATTGATTAGAGAAATGGAAATGAAAACAATTCTGAAATACCACCTTCTCACTTATCAGATTGGCCAATATGACAGAAAAAAATGACAAATGTTGGAGAAGATATGGAAAAATAGGGACACATACACTGTTGGCAGATTTGTGAAATGATCCAACCATTCTGGAGAGCAATTTGGAATTATGTCCAAAGGGTTATAAAACTATGTCTCTGTAACCTTTGACCCAGCAATAACACTATTAGATAAAATCTCCCAAAGAGCTCAAAGGAAAACGAAAAGCCCTATATGTACCAAAACCAAATTTATAGCAGTTCTTTTTGCGATGGCAAAGAATTGGAAACTGAGGGAATACCCATCATTTAGGGAATGGTTGAACAAGTTGTGGTATATATTTGTGATGGAATACTTTTTTGTTATAAGAAATAATCAGTAGGATTCTTTCAGAAAAACCTGGGAAGATTTATACAAACTTATGCAAAGTAAAACAAGCAGAACAAGGAGAATATTGCACACAAAAATAGTGATATTGTCTGATGATCAATTGTAAGTGATTTAACTATTCTCAGCAATAAAATGATCCAATACAATTTTGAAGGACTTATGACGAAAATGCTGTTCACCTCCAGAGAAGGAACTGATGGAATCTAAATGAAGATCAAAGCATACTTTTTTTTACTTTATTTTTCTTAGGGTATTTTTTACCTGTTTTATTTTTCAACAAGGCTAATATGAAAATTATTTTGCATGACTTCACATGTATAAATCTATATCAAATTGCTTGACTTCTCAAGGGGAAATGGGGAGAAGAGAGGGAATTTGGAATTCAAAACTTAAAAACACAAATGGTATTTTTCTTTTACATGTTATTGAGAAAGATAAAAATTTTAAAAGAACTAATAAAAGAGAATATAGTCTAGTATTTCTTGCCCTTCTGTGTTTCTCTTAGGTGCTCAGTCTCTGTAACCAAAGCATCATCAGAAACCCTGCTCAACTTAATTAGAAAAAGCCTGTCTTTTTTGTCTTGGGAAGGAAAAAGAGTCAGCTGCCCAAGCTTATGGCACACTATCCCAGAACAAGAGCAAGTGAAGATTCACTGCTTTTGGTTATATCATGTGGAAGCAGAACCTTAACTAAGGCAAAAATTCCTGATCGTATTTGTGTCATGGGCCCATTTGTCAGTTTGTTGAAACTAATGACTCCCTTCTCAGAGGAATTTTTTAAATCAATAAAGTAAAATATGTAAGATTAATAAGAAAAATAGTTATGTTAAAATATATGTGTATACATATATGTCTATGTATGTATGTATACATATATGTCTATGTATGTATGTAAATACGTATATATCAGGGACCCCAAGATAAGAACTCCTGGAATAAGGTTTCAGATTGCCCTCTCTTTATTATTACTTAATAAATGCAATTTGGGGAGTACTTGGCTCAAACTCCAGGTGTTATCCCAACTGTGCCTTCTCTCTGAGGGAGAATGCTTCTTGATGGGCAGCATAGATTGTGTCAGATGAATGGCAAATGAATGTCTTAAGGGTATGGAGTAGGCGAGAATTAACACAAACTGCACAAATGGCTGGTATTCATTTTCTAGTTTTTAAAACATTTTTGAACCATGTTTCTTCAAATGCCAATCTTGTTTATTTCTTTAGGCAATTAAATTCTTTAAAAACCTGACATATTCTGCTTGATCTTCCCTTCTGGCTCAGCATGGATCTGTAACACACTTCTTAGAGCCCCAGAAAGAAGGAAAATGTTCCCTCTGCTCAACTTCTTGAGTCTGTTCTCCAGCTTTGTTCAGTTTTAGGGAATTACAGAAATTCACAGAATCTCAGTATTGGAACCGCAGTGTCCATCTGATTCAAGCTGCATCTAAAAAAATCCCAGTAACAGCATATCCCCAACAAACCACCTTCTAGCCTGTGCTTGGAATCTTTTAGTGAAGGGGAAGCCACTGCCTCCCCTAAGGTATTGACACTTTTGTATGCAGTTTGAGAAATGTTACCCAAGGCAAATTAGTCAGAAATCATTTTTAAGTGGCAGAAAATATTCTGTTAGGTATTATCTATCCTGGATGCTGAAGATGCCAAGACAAATGTAGAATTTCCTTCCCCAAAGACAAAGGAAGGAACAAAGGGAGGGAGGGAGGGAGGGAAATGAAAGGAGGGAAAGAGAGAGAGGGAGGACTGGTTGATTTACGTGTGCCAGGCACTGTGCAAAGAACTTTACAAATATCTCATTTGACCCTCAAAATAACCCTGGGAGATAGATGCTATTATTATCCCCATTTTATAGTTGAGAAAACTGAGGTACACAAAAGTTATTTGTTCAGGGTCACACAGACAGCAAGTGTCTGAGTCTGGAATTGAACTGACTCCAGACCCAGGGCTCTAGCCACCAATCAGCCTTGGAGCAATATTGCTTTAAAGCACCTATACACTGTTAATATGTTGATTGGTAAAGTTATTTAATGTTGAGTCAGTGTCTATGACTTTCATGGTTATATGAAAGGCAAAGGCCTGTTAGTTTAGACAAATCTGGTCAGTCAGTTGACGGGATCATGGCACTGATAGGAACTAACTTATAAAAAGCTTTTTCCATATGGTCATTCTCCTCTTTGGTTAATAACTAAGCTAAAAATACACAGATAGTGTGCTTCCCTTCAAACAGAATTCTAAATGATCTCTGCAGTGCTCTGGCTTTCTATAAGGAAAAGAAAGAAGCTCTTTGTGTGATGTTTACTGGGCATGGGAGAAAGGACCAAAAGAATTTATCTACAGCCTTTTAGCCACATTTCAGATAATGCAGCAAATGATCAGCAGCTGAGCTCTGTCGATTCAACCCCCAAATATCTCTTGTATCCATCCCTTCCTTTCTACTTCCACTACTATCACTCTAGATTAAGTCCTCATCACACTTCTCCTGAGCTGTTGAAATAACCTCCTAACTGATTTTCCTGTCTCCTACCTTCTTCTTTTCACCCCAACCTTTCCAGTTATTAAAGTAATCTCCCTAGAGCACAAAAGAAAGAAAGAAAAGAAAGAGAGAAAGAGGGAGGGAGGGGGAGAGAAAAAGAGAGAGAGGGAAGGAAAGAAGGAAGGGAGGAAGGGAGGAAGGAAGGAAGGGAGGAAGGGAGGAAGGAAGGAAGGAAGGAAGGAAGGAAGGAAGGAAGGAAGGAAGGAAGGAAGGAAAGAAGAGAAAGAGAAAAAGAAAGAAAGAAAGAAAGAAAGAAAGAAAGAAAGAAAGAAAGAAAGAAAGAAAGAAAGAGAGAGGGAGGAAGGAAGGAAGGAAGGAAAGAAACAAAAAAGGAAGGAAGGAAGGAATCTATTTATCCCTGACTGAAATAAAAACTTAATAGCCTTATATTTAAGGCTTTCTACATGATTTTAATCTTCCCTATTTCATGGTACTCCCCCATCATGCTATTTCAACTCAATTAAGTTCAAAAGGCATTTATTAAGTACTACTAGGTATAAAACACTGTGGCAATGAGAATGACAAATTCTATGGAACAGAAAAGTACATATTAATTGCTTACTCTGTGCCAAGCATTGTGCTAAACTCTGAGAATACAAACAGAATACTATATTCATTGCTTTCAAGGAGATCATATTCTAATTAGAGGAGACAACACAGAAAGGAAGGTTCATGTTTATGTTAAGTTCATGGCAGAGGGAAAGGACAGGAGTTACTCAGGGGAAGTAGTAGGGGAGATTGCGAGGGTAGAGGATCTGAGGAGTAATGAATGACAAGGCAGATGATTGCTTTCCTACCAATGACAGAGGATTTGAGAGTTAGAGTGGAGTGGGTATGGCAGCATCAAGCTGACTGTGGAAATTCATTGTTTGGTGGTCACTTGGACATGGGCCAAGTGAGGATTGGAGAAGGAAGTAGGTGGAACTATAGATAAGAGAACTGGAACTGAAATCAGAAAAACAAGTTCAAATAACCCTTCAGACACTACCTATGTGACCCTGGGTAAGTCACTTAACTTTTCTCAGTTCCAATTTCTTCATCTATAAAATGGGATAATAGTTGTACCAAACAAAACAAGGGTATTGTGAGGGTCAGATGAGATAATATATGGACAGTGCTTTGCAATACTTAAAAAACTATATAAATGCTAGTTATGATTAGCTGTTACTAAGGGAAAATTCTATGACTCCTGCCTTAGTGGTAACAGGTATTACTGGTTCTCTTCCAGTCACCTCAAGGACCTGACTGTACACATGCTCCAGCCAAATAGAATTCTTCTGGCACTCTCCTTTCTCTTGAAAATGCTCATACCCATACCTAAGAGAAATTCTTCCTTATCTTTTGACATTTTTCATCTCCAAAGGACAGTTCAGTTTTCTCTCTGAAGCCCCCGTTTTTCCCAAATGGAAATGATCTTTCCTGCCCTGAATCTCTCAGCCTACTATCTGAAAATTAGCACAAGAGCTTAAGTGATTAATAAACCATATTGTGAATGTTGGCATATATCTCTCAATTCCCCCATCTGTACTAGATCATAAGCTCTCTGAAGGCAAGAATCATGACATTTGTCATTTTTGTATCCTCAGCACTTAGCATAGAGTCATATACATGATAAACATGATTTTTTTTAAATTTAATTGAATTCATAAATCCTGAAATTCCCTATCAAGTGATAAAGTCAGGCCAAACTCAGGATTTCATTCAAAATTCTGATCCACTAATGAATCATCAAGTTTTTTAATGAACACATACTATATTACCAGGCCTGTTCTATGTGCTGGACACTGTACATTTTAATAAATTGCCTTAATTTTTAGGTGGGCCTTCACATACATAGCCCAAAGGCTCAGAAACTGACACAGTCAATATGGACACCTGAGATGAATTCTCTTCTCATATGATATTTTTCTCCATTCACAGGAGAGTAAGACATGGTGGAATTAGAGGCCAGTATTATGTAGAGAAAGTCACTATTCCAGAGAACTGGGTCAATAGCAAGACTCCAAAAGGGGCATTTGCTACGTGGTTGCCAAAGTTCATTCTGGGAAAATGTCTCTTTTTCACTCACAAAAATAAATAGCAACAGATATGAAATAGTAAAATTCATACAATATTCACATTGTTAAATAATTCCCACAATAGTAGAAGTCTGTGCCCACATCATCCTATTAGCTTCTGTGTTGCCTGTGGGTTTATATTGATATTTTACTGAAAAATGGAATAGGTGAATACTGAAGTATTAAATGACATATATAGATTCCATAGGTCCATCATCCATATGTCCATCCATACCCCTTTAATTCCCATTTATTAGGCTTTGGAAGCCCTCAAATAAACTTTAACCATGTGAATTCATGAAGTGGAAACACAAAAAAAAATTCAGAAAACTAAAATATAAGAGATTCATGACACAAATTCATCTATATTTCACATATATAATATTTGTGTTTTCTAACTTTTTCTTATTTGTTTCTATTGTGTTTATTTCCGTATGTATATATATATATATATATATATATATATATTTTTGGATGAGCAGTGCCATGGAAATAATTCTGAATTTCATCTTTGCCATTATGGGGATCTCCAAGGGTGGTAACTTCCATCACCAATGCAGACTGGTGACCTATCTGTAATTTATGGTCTTAGTGAGCTACCAAGGGCACTGAGAAGTTACAATTCAACCAAGGTCATCCATGCAGTATGTGTCAGAAGCAGACATTGAACTGAGGTCTTCCTTATTCCAAATCTGTCTATCCATTTCCATGCTGTTTGTATTTGTATTCCTTACTCCCTTTTATGTCCCTAATATTCTCATTTTATAGAATAGTAAAGTGAGTTTAAGTGACTGGCCCATTACCTCACAGCTAATCATAGCCAGAGCCCAGATTCAAATTCAAGTCTCATTTTTTCCACTACATTGTGCTATCATAATATTTGCTGATTTTTTTAAACTGAATTCTGCAGCAGTGCTAGTGGCAGATTTAAGCTTTGTTGCTGTTGTTATTGTTGTTATTGTTGTTGTTGTTGAGTCATGTCCAACTCTTCGTAACCCCAGTTGGCGTTTTCTTGGCAGAGATAGTGGAGTGGTTTGCCATTTCCTTTTCCAGTTCATTTTAAAGATAAGGAAACTGAGGCAAATAGGGTTAGGTGACTTGCCTAGGGTCACATAGCTAGAAAGTGTCTGAGACCAGATTTGAATTCAGGATGATTTGACTCCAGGAATGGCACACTGTCCTCTGTGCCACCTAGCTGCCCTTTAGTTCATACCATATGGTCAGACTCAATTTATAATAAAAAAGAAGGCAAGAATTAAGAATGAGTTTCCATTGTGTCTTTGCAATTGAGTAGATGTGTATGTGCATGTATGTGTATATATGCATGCATATTTGGGTATTTGTTTACTGAAACCCATAGTTTCAAATGAACTAGAAAAGGAAAGGGCAAATCACTCTGGTATTTTTGCCAAGAAAACCCCAAATGGTGTCACAGAGAGTTGGACACAATTGTTGTGATTCACACGACAACAAAAAGGTTGCTTCCTCATAGAGAAATTGCTTCTACCAATACAGATCAGCAATTGTTCTGCAACTAGAAGTCCATTATAAGTTTAGTCCAAGTTTATTCAATTGGAAATATTATTCATAAACTCAGAAGTCACTAGTGACATACTAATTATAAAACCTCCTTAACCTGCCTGCAGCATTTGGCCCTACACTTTCAGAAAAGCCATCTCTTGTGGGGGCGGAGCCAAGATGGTGGAGTAGAAACAGCCCATCCAAGCCACTCTCCCCCCCCAGATAACATCCAAACTACGTAAAAGGGGACTCTGAACAACTTCTGGAGCCCCAACACCCACAGAACAACACAGAAAAGCTAACCTCCTACTGAGGACAGCCCAGCAGCCCTGCAGGAAGGACCAGCACAGTGCCTCGAAGAGCGCGGGGAGCCGAGTACAGGTCCGCCTGAGTCGCGGTTTTAGCCCCAGGGCGGCAGGGCCAGCAGCCAGCTGGAGGGACCCCAGAACACCAGCAGCTGTGGAGATTCCTGAATTATCAACACTGAGATGCCTAGGACAAAGTGAGAGGTTAGTGGATTATGGACTTTGGGACCAGTATTTGGGGAACGCATCGGCTTCCTCCCCTGGGGGCTAGAAGCCACTGAGGAGACATGCCATTTTGTACTTTGCAGAGGCAGCTCCAGCTCCTGGACTATGAACTGTAGGGAGATCCAGAGATCAGTCTTGGGGGGTAATCGCTCTTGCTTTAACCTCCCTTGATCGTGATCTGGGGTGGAGGTCATGGGTGGTTTCCAGCTTGCCAGAAACGGAAGTTGTCCCCCACACACACATGTTCTGGACGAAAGTTCACCTGTCTGTCAGCCCAACCATAGTGTGGCAACAAGCCCAAAAGTCAAGTAATTAAGTGGCAACATGCCAAGGCAAAGGAAACAAATTAAACAGAAAAATGCAACCTTAGACTCCTGCTTCGAGGTCAAAGAGGGTCACAGCATAGAGCGGGAGGAGGACTGTGAGGTCAGAAGTCCTGCTCCAAAAACCCCAGGGGAAAACATGAGCATGTTACAGGCCATAGAGGACCTTAAGAAGGACTTTAAAAATCAAATAAGAGAAGTGGAGGAAAAATTGGGAAGAGAAATGAGAAGGATGCAGGAAAAGTATGAAATGAGGGTCAACAGCCTGACTGAGGAAAACAACACCTTAAAAAATAGACTAAATCAAATGGCAAAGGAGGCCAAAAAGGCAATGAGGAGAAGAATGCCTTAAAAAGTCAAATTTTCCAGATGGAAAAAGAATCTCAAAAGTTCACTGAGGAGATTCATTCCTTCAGAATTAGACTGGAGCAAATGGAAGCTAATGACTTTATGAGAAATCAAGATGCTGTTAAGCAGATCCAAACAAATGAAAGAGTAGAAGGCAATGTGAAATATCTCATGGGAAAAACCACTGACCTGGAAAATAGATCCAGGAGAGACAATTTAAAAATTATCGGACTACCTGAAAGCCATGATCAAAGAAAGAACCTAGAAACTACCCTTCAAGAAATTCTTAAGGAAAATTGCCCTGATGTTTTAGACCTAGAGGGCAAAATAGAGGTTGAAAGAATCCACCGATCACCTCCTGAAAAAGATTCCAAAAATAAAACTCCCAAGAATATCAAAGCCAGGTTCCAGAATCCCCAGATCAAGGAGAAAATACTACAAGCAGCCAGGAAGAATCAATTTCAATATTGTGGAAACACAATCAGAATAGCACAGGACCTGGCAGCTTCTACACTGAGGGATTGAAGGGCATGGAATACAATATTCCAGAGGGCAAAAGAGCTGGGAATGAACCCACGGGTCACCTACCCAGCAAAACTGAGTATTTTGTTTCAGGGGGAAATATGGTCATTCGCTGGAATAGAGGATTTTCAAGCATTCTTGAGAAAAAAAAGCAGAGTTGAATAGAAAATTTGACATCCAGACACAAGAAGGAAGAGATGCCTGAGAAGGTAATCAGGGAAAAGAAATCAAAAGGAACTTATCAAAGTTGAACTATTTACATTCCTATATGGAAAAGCAATAACAGTGACTGATGATATCTTTCTCACTATGAAAATAATGGAAGAAGGGTGTGTGGTCATATGAATACATATGTGAATGTGTGTGTATATGGTTACAGTTATACATGGATAGAGGGCATAGGTTGAATTTGTTGGGAAGAGAAGATACTCAAGGGGTGAAACTATGAGGTGAGAGAGGAAAGTGGCAAGAGGAGATGGGGAGAGACAGGGTAGGGTAAACTATCTCATGTAGAAGAAGCAAGGGGAAGTGGCTGCAAGGGAGGGGAAGAATAGAAGGCAAAAAGGCAAAACCACATTCTCATTGAATTTGGTTCAGGGAGAGAATGACATACATACTAAATGGGATATCTCAACCTGCAGCAGAATAAGGGGAAGGGGGATGAGAGGAGGAATGATGAATGGGAGGGCATCCTTGGGGGGAGGGGTGGTCAGAAGTACCCACTATAGAAGAGGGACAGCATCAAGTAGGGAATGGACCAGGTTGGGGGTGGGATGAGTGGGAGGGAATTATAAGCAGCCTTGTACAATATATCTACTATGATAATGTTTTGCATAGCTAGACATGCACAACATATACTGAATACTTATCTTCCCAGAGGGAATAGGTGACAAGGGAGGAAGGAAATGGATCTGAAATTCGCGGTCTTAAGATTAAATGTTTCAAATATATATAAATACTATTATTAATATTCTTTTGCTTGTAACTGGGAGATAAGATGTGCAGGCATTGGGTCGCAAAGATTCACCTTCTTCTAATGGAAAAGTCGAAGGGGGTATGGGTGAAGATAGGGGAGAGAGCAGATTGGAGGAAGCGATATCTTGTGGGACTGCTATTCTGGGAGGGTGGGTAGGGGAAAAACAGGGGGAAAAAATTGTAACTCAAAATCTGGAGGAAATGAATGATGTAAAACAGAAGTTAATAAAGCATTTGTTTAAATAAAAGTCTTTGTATCCCCAGTACCTAACAGAGTTAGAGCTTAATAAATACTTACTGATTATTAATTAGAGTTTGATAGCATCCTTATCAAGATTTTCTCAGTCAGTCTGGTCCAAATATTTCTCACTATTATATCATATATTAATTTTTTTTATCTTAACTAGATGTTGTCTTCCCCATAATCTTGTGAGTTATTTTAGGTAAGCAGGGACTGCCTTTGCCTTTATCTTTTTTCTTGTATCTCCTGCACTTAGGACAATACCTGGCAGATAGTATGTCCTTAAATAACGCTTATTAACTGACCATTATGAAAATAAAGAAAACACAGTTCCTGACTTTAATGATCATACCATCTAAAAGATAGACCAACTAACACTAAGATGTTCCAAAATGAGTTGGAACAGAATCTAACAAACTTCCTCTTCTCCTCAGAAGCAAATCTGAGAGAGACATGAGCTCCTAAGCACTCTGTGACTCTTGGGAGTACAAAAACCAAGTCACTTTATCCTTCCATTTTCTCATCTACAAAAGGACAAAAATCATACCTTAGCTGCCTATCTCATAGAATATAGAGGTGTTTGGCAACAAAAAAAACTTTGCAAACCACAAAATACTAGTTACTATTATTACTATATCCCAATGTACACTCATCCCTTTCTTATGGGAACACCATAGCATCATCAACCAAGAACTGGAAGGGGACTCCAGTTATATCTAATCCAACCCTGGCTGGATAACCAGGCTCACTGAGAGATCTGGGGCAATAGCCTCCTCTATCCCATCCTGGGGTAGACCAGGCCTCAGGAATCAATCTGATGGTCAGGTTTGGAAACTGAAAGAAAATTAGATACTCTTAAAACTATCAAAGAGCTAAGAAGTTTACTTAAAGCACAGAAGGACTATTCATCAATGATGTAGCAATAATTCTATTGATGCCACTTCTCTACCCCTGGATTAACTATACTGGGGACCCATCTGAATGTGTCAATCATGAGGAAGAAATTCCTTCATTCCTCATATACTGGCTTTTGTACTTAGGCCACCTTCATCAATGTTTGAGCCTTCAGGTCCTAAATTGATTAAGACACAAGGAGAGTTTCAGTATTCTTTAAGGGAAAATGTGCCTATCTGACACAGGATGGATGCCACCTAGGACATTCTTCCTGAAAGCTGAGCCAAGGCTTTCTGTGAAGTGTCCCCCTTTTATGCCTGACTTATCCACCTAATTGTTTCCATAGATCTATTATTTTGGTATTTCATTTACTTTAGCTTATCTTCAAATCACAGAAGAGTTGAATGGGTCCTCAAGTATCACCTAGTCTAAGCACTACCATAAATGAATGGCATCCATAAAATGTCAAGTAGTCACTGAACCCTCACATGAAGAACATACTACCTATGCGACTTTAGGCAAGTCCTCATCAAATCCATTGACAAGGAACTTATGAGCTCACGACAGCTTCTTCCACAATAAACCTGCCCATTTGACTGCTAAAATGTAATATTTACTGTAGTCACTTCTTGAAATATATCACAAAATTACACTGCCAGAGTGAAGTTAATCAGAACCCTTTACATAGATCAGAATCTTTTATAATATCTAAAAATGCTAAATTCTGATATGGTTTTTATTTTGTAAGCTGCTGATAGTGAGGATAGTACAGGTAAGGATTAACCATTTTCACCCCTCAAGTGAAGGCTATATGAGGCAATGAAAAATTAAAATGTGTCACCTGGCTATGGACAAAGACTGGACGGGGACTTGGAGGTGACAAGACTTCTATTTTATGGGTGAATAAATTGAGACCCTAGAGGTAGCTAAGTGGCATAGTGGATAGAGCCCCAGGCCTGGAGTCAGGAAGACCTGAGTCCAAATCTGGCCTCTCAAACTTACTAGCTGTATGACCTTGGACAGGTCATTTAGCTTCCTTGGCCTTAATCTACTAAAGGAAATGGCAAACCATCCCCATATAGATGCCAAGAAACCTCCGTGGACAGTATAGTCCATGGGGTCACAAAAAGTTAGACTTGACTGAACAATGACAACAGAGACCCAGACAGAAGGAAATGACCTGCCAGAGTTAGTTTGTAATAGAGGCAGAATCTGAAACCAGTCCTCTGACTCCCACCATTGTGCTTTTGTCTTCATTTTCTTAAGTTAGTAGAATGGTAAGGGGAAGGCCAGAAACAACTATACAATCTCTATTTGAAAGACTCTTTGACAGGGTGTGTGATGGATCTTGCTCTCTAATCCTTAAACCACTATATAGACATGAGTTGTTATTCTTATTATTATACTGTCTTTTAAAAATCTGAGGCTACATCTTCACAATGACAACATAGCTGGTTGAAAAGCAAAGAATTTCAGTTAACTAAGCTTTTTGTTTTGTCCACCCTATGGTAATGAATTGACAGTATAGCCTAGTTATTTTTCTCTAATAAAAACCTTTTTTTCCATTTTAAATAAACTGTGAAATAGGAGGGAAGATCACATTGTGGTCCTCACAAACTGTCTATGATTTTGTCACTGAGCAAGTGATTGATGATGAAGAATTCATTAATGGCCCCCTTTTTCTGTCCTTATCCTCCATGATATCTCTTGGCCATTTGACACTTTGATAGTCTTTCTTCTCTAAGTTTCTATGCCACTGCACTCTTATTCTTTCCCCATGACCTCTGTCTCTTTTGTGTCTTCTGCTGACTCATCATCTTTTCTCCATGCCCTTATTTTTTAAGTTTTATCAATATATTTTATTTTTATACTATAATCATTTCCCAATACAACTCCCTGCCTTGAATCTTTCCTTGATATTAAATAGCTAATCAAAACTTACCAAGGCTATGACTCCTTCTGGCATTGTATGCAACAGTTTGTATATATAGCACTCCACCTCTCTACTGAAAGGAAATAGATTCATTTCATCATTATTCTCTGGACCTAAAATTAGACAATATAATTTATCAGAGTTCAGTCATCTTTTAGCATTGTTTTTGTTTACATTATTACATTACTTAACTGGCTCTGCTTCTTTCATTATGCATAAGTTCATACATGTCTTCCTGGGTCCCTCTGAAGTCCTCACATTTATCACATCTCACAGAACAATAGCATCCTGACCCTCTCACTTACCACTAACACAACATGGGCAAGTAATTTAACTTCTCTGGACCACAGTTTCCTCATCTATAAAGCAAGATAGTAGGTCTTGATGACTTCTTAACATCACTTCCAGTCCTAAATCTAAAAATAGATGTTATTAATTAATACACATATGACAGTTTGTTCAAATAGCTCTCAATTGGTGGGCACCCACTTTGTTTCCAGTTAGAGGATAATACCAAGTGCTGTTAAAAATATTTTAGCATCATCAAGTTTCTCTTTCTGTCATTGACCTCTTTGAAGTTTATGCCTGATACTTCAAGGATAAGGACAGTTTAGTGATTTTTTTCTATCATCAATTACTTTTCAGAATGAAGCAGTTAACACCACATTGTCTACTGAATAAAGTATAAATTCCCAGTCCTGACAGGCCAAGCTCTGAATGATCTGACTTCAACCTAACTTTTCAGGTTTATCTCATATACCCTCAAATTGCTGGTATTGTTGTTTAATTATTTTTCAGTGATGTACAATTCTTTGTGACTCCACTTGGTGTTTCTTGGTAAAGATACCGGAATGTTTTGCCATTTCCTTCTCCAACTCATTTTATAGATGAGGATACTGAGGCAAACAGGGTTAAGTGACTTGCCCAGGGTGACACAGCTAGTAAGTGTCTAAGGAAGTTAAGCCATCCTGACTGTAGGCCAGATGTTCTATCTACTGTGCCACCTAGTATATACATGTTTATATTCCAAGCCAATTAGACTATTCTCTGCTTCCCATTTTTGTTCTGCCTTTCTGATCTCTGTACTTTTGTTCATATAATTCCACAATTGGAGGATTTTAAGCTTTCCATTCCTTCATGTCTCATATCAGATGACAACTCTGTGAAGCTTTTCTCAAAACAGCCTCAACAATCTCTCCCTCTTCAAGCTTCTCAAGGCATTTTTCCTATGCATTTTTCTTACTTGTCCCTCTATCATAATCATTTACATATCTGAATTTTCTCCCTTTCAACTATAAGCCCCTTTAGAGAAAGATAAGCATTAGATACATCTTTGCATTCTCAGTGCTAAGCATAATCTTACTATAATAGTTAACAAATGCGTGTTTTAATATCTCTCTAATTATTTTGTCCTAATTAGTAAGTGCTTATTTTCTCACCTCATCTTGCTGCTGACTTCAAAACGTTTTCTCTGCTGCTGTCTCATACTGAAACTTCTTTAGTACCTGAGACCTTCTTGAGTTAGAACATGTAACCACCCTTGTGGTCTTCTCAACCCGAAACCCTCTAAAAGGCTTTCCCCCTTCTCTCATTGGCCTTCTGAAGCTTCTATTTTGTAAATGGATTCAAGCCAACCTTAATTTTTCCCATTGCAGGCCCTGTTTCTGACTTCTAAATTTCATGCACCAACTGCCCTCTCCAAGGCTTTCAAGCTCCCATTTGTGTCTTGTCTTCCCTCAGTAGAATATAAACATCTTCAGGATAGGTAACTGTCTTTCTTTTCACTGATATTTAGATTTTCAGCACTCAGTACAGAGCCTAGAATATAGCAGGCACTTAATAAACGCTTGTTTCCTTGCTACCTTCCTTCTCTCTCGCCTGCCTCCTCATTCCTTTGGTGAAAAAAAATAAGAAATCTTCTAACAAATACTCATAATGAACCAGTTCAGTAGCAATACATGGTTTCTTGAAGAAAATAAATGTTTCCCTGTACATGATAAACTGCTTAATAAATGTAATATAATTTAACTGAATCATCACAAATACCCAATCTAGTCACATTACCTACCAAAATAAGTGGAACAGATCTAGTTATTTTGACTTTTTAAAAGATTAGAATGAGTTAACTGGTTGCAATCCATTGCTTGGGATTCAATTGACTTCCTTTGAAAAAACCAGTTTGACCTAAAAATGGCTAAAGAGATGGTGCCACATGGGCATAGACAAAATGACTTCTTAACATAGAGATGTGTCATCATTGTACATATACTTTTAAAAAGATTACTTACATTCAAATCAATATAGAAAGTTGATTGTTGTCCTTCATTCTTTTCTTCTTTTTTATTAGTAAATTTATTTTTAGTTTTCAACATTCATTTCCATAAGTTTTAAATTTTCTATCCCTCCTTCCCCCCTCCCTCCCTAAGAAGCTTTGCAATTTGATATAGGTTCAACACATACATTCCTATTAAACACATTTTCACATTAGTCATGTCACAAAGAAGAATTGTAATGAATTGGAGAAACCATGAAAAGAAAACAAAACAAAAGAGAAAATAGTCTGCTTAGCTCTTCATCCAGACTCTCTGTAGTTCCTTCTCTGGATGTAGATGGCATTTTCCATCATGAGTTCTTTGGAATTGTTTTAGGTCCCTGCATTGTTGAGAAGGGCTACATCTGTCTAAATCAGTCATTGCACACTGTGGCTGTTACTGTGTACAATATTTTCCTGGTTCTGCTCACTTCACTCAGCATCAGTTCATATGTCTTCCCAGGTTTTTCTGAAGTTTGCCTGTACATCATTTCTTATAGCACAATAGTATCCCATTACATTCACATACCACAACTTGTATCCCCTAACTGATGGGCATCCCCTCAATTTCCAGTTCTTGATCACCACAAAAAGAGCTGCTATAAATATTTTTGTACATGTGGGTTCTTTTCCCATTCCTATGATCTCTTTGGGATACAGTCCTAGAAGTGATATTGCTGGGTCAAAGTATATGTACTTTTTATAGCCCTTTGGACATAGTTCCAAATTGCTCTCCAGAAATGGTTAGATCAGATCACAGCTCCACCAACAATGAATCAGTATTCCAACTTTCCTACATTTTCTCCAACATTTATCATTTTCCTGTTTGTTCATGTTAGCCAATCTGATAGGTTGTTATACTTCATTCTTAAAGAAGACCAAAATGACATCACTGTTAGGGTCATGGTAGAGTGTGCCTGACTGATAAGACTTCAGCTTATGCTGGGTGAGGCATGATGTCCCGTAGAGTCTAAACCAAGGAGATCTGTTCATAGAAAATGAAGAGTAGTGTCATCTATAGTTTTATCCAATTTTCTGAAAAAAAAATACTTAACAGAATGAGGATTAGGATGATTGGTGTCTTTTGTAATCAAAAAAACCCAAAATGGCATCACTACACTGGAGTCAATGTACATGCCAATATAAGTTTGAAAGGCTCTACCACAGGTCAGGTACAAATAGTTTATATGAACACTTGGAGCAGAGATGTTTCTAAATTTGCACATCTCACATTTCTTTTGAGTTACTGTAATTCTGCTTTGTTTATGGTGCCTTCTTTGATGTGGGCACATCATGCTGGGTGGTTTGGAATCAATTGATCCTCACAATTGATTCCAAAGATCTTCAGAAAGACTTGAGAGTGTCTAGAACTATTACTTCTGACCATGATGTGAGACCTCAACTTAGGTTAGGTCTTTGTAAAATAGTATTTTAAGCAAATGTACATTTGTCATGAGAACAACATGGTCAACACATTGGAGTTAGGCCCTCTGTAGTCAACTTTGAACTCAAGTTCAGCTCAAGAAAGGACCTTAGTGTCTGGTGCCTTATATTACCAGTTAATCTTCAGAATCTTCATAAAACAATTAAAACAGAATTCATTCAGTCCCCTGGCATGTTATATTGCTGGCATACTGTGTAGGTTTCACAGGTATAAAACAATGAGGTCAGGACAATGACTCAGTAGACCTTCAGTTTTGTAGGCAGTCTAATACCGCTTCTTTTCCACACTTTCCTTCAAAGCCTCCCAAAAACTGAGCTAGCTCTGGCAATTGTTTATGTGTATATCCTTGCAAAGTATACTGTCAAAGTAAGTGAATTTATTAGCAGCATTTGAAATTTCTCCATTTGCTGTAACTGATGGTTCCATGCACTGATAGTGTGGTGCTTGCTGGTAAGGAACCTCTGTTTTCTTGCTGTTAATTGTTAGGCCAAAATTAGCACAAGTGGCAGAGAACTGATCCCTATTTTGTTGCATCTCAGCCTTGGATGCTGCATTGAGTGTACAATCATATGTGAACAAAAAGTCATGCCCCAATTCTCCCTCCATTTTAGTCCTGGCTAATGGCCTTTTCAAGCTGAATAATTTACCATCAGCACAGTAGTTGACCTCAATGCCATTTGCAAAAGGATTGTTTGCTGAACCTAACAATGACCTAGATATTTTGAGGGATAAAGATATATGGCATAACCTCCACCCTCCAGGAGCTTATGATCTAGTTAAGAGAAAAAAATTAATATATGATATAATAGTGAGAAATATTTGGACCAGACTGACTGGGAAAATCTTGATAAGGATGCTATCAAACTCTAATTAATAATCAGTAAGTATTTATTAAGCTCTAACTCTGTTAGGTACTGGGGATACAAAGACTTGAGTGAAATAGTTCATGTTGTCAAGGTGCTTACATTCTATTAGGAAAACAATGAATATGTATTTAAATATTTATTAAGATAGATGCAAGATGAATGCAAGGTAATTTGAGGAGAGGGTGAGGAGGCACTAATAATAGATTATATCAGGAAAAGCTTAATGATGAAGATTGTGCATGCGTCTAGTCTTGTAGAATACTAGGGATTCAGGGGCAGAGCCAAGATGGCAGAGTAGAAACAGCACTTCCACAGCACTCCAGCCCATACCATTTCAAAATCATGTAAAAGGGGACTCTGAACAACCTCTGGAGCTCCAGCACCCACAGAAGGACACAGAGAAGCTAACCTCCCACTGAGGACAGCCCAGCAGCCCTGCAGGGAGCGGCCAGCACAGCTCTCTGGGAGCCAAGCCCAGGACCTCGTGAGTTGGAGGTTTTAGCCCCAGGGCAGCTGGGCCAGCAGCAGGCTGGAGGGACCCCAGAACACAATCAGCTGTGGCTTTTCCAGAATTTCCAACACAAAGAGAGAGGTTAGTACCATATGGACTTTGGGAACAGTATTGGGGAGTGTGTCAGCTTCTTCCCCTGGGGGCTGGAAGTGGCTGAGGAGACACGGCACAGCATCCATTTTGCAGCTTCAGCTCCTGGCCTGTGGACTGTAGGGGGATCTGGCGATCAATCTGGGGGGTAATTGCTCTTGCTTTAACCTCCCTGGATCTGGATTGAGGTCTGGGGTGCAGGTCTTGGAGTGTGTGTGTTCAGCTTGCCAGAGTGTGTGGAAGCTTCAAGGAGGGCACCCAACTAATACCTCAGGCAGTTGAGAAGACCCCAATGTTTTCGACAGAAGCTCCCCTGTCTGGTGGCAGAGTCCTACTGTGGCAACAAGCCCCAAAATAGAGTAATTAAGTGGCAACATGCCTAGGCAAAGGAAACAAAATAAACAGAAAAATTCAACATTAGAATCCTATTTGGCAGGCAAAGAGGATCGAAAGTTGGAACAGGAGGAGGACTGTGAAGTCAGAACTAGTACACCAAAAGCCCCAAATGAAAATACAAGTGGGTTACAGGCCATAGAGGACGTTAAGAAGGATTTTAAAACCCAAATAAAAGAAGTAGAGGAAAAATTGGTAAGAGAAATAAGAAGGACGCAGGAAAAGTATGAAATGAGAGTCAACAGCCTGACTGAGGAAAATAACATCTTAAAAAATAGACTAACTCCAGTGGCAAAAGAGGCTCAAAAAGGCAATGATTAGAAGAATGCCTTAAAAAGTCGAATTTGTCAGATGGAAAAAGAATCTCAAAAGCTCGAGGTGGCTAGGTGGTGCAGCGAGTAGAGCTTCGGCCCTGGCGTCAGAAGGACCTGAGTTCGGATCCGGCCTCAGAAACTTAACACAAACAAAAACCTAGCCGTGTGACCTTGGGCAAGTTACTTAACCCCAATTGCCCTCCCAAAAAAAAAAAGAATCCCAAAAGCTCACTGAGGAGATTCATTCCTTCAGAATTAGACTGGAGCAAAAGGAAGCTAGTGACTTTATGAGAAATCAAGATGCTGCTAAACAGATCCAAGCAATTGAAAAAATAGAAGGCAATGTGAAATATCTCATGGGAAAAACCACTGACCTGGAAAATAGATCCAGGAGAGATAACTTAAAAATTATTGGACTACCTGAAAGCCATGATCAAAGAAAGAACCTAGAAATCATCCTTCAAGAAATTCTCAAAAAAAAATTGCCCTGATGTTTTAGACCCAGAGCAGGAAAGAGAGGTTGAAAGAATCCACAGATGGGGCGACTAGGTGGCGCAGTGAATAAGCGTGCCGACCTCAGAGTTGGGATGACCCGAGATCAAATCTGGCCTCAGAAAATGAGCACCCACACATAAATAATGACTAGCCATGTAACCTTGAGCAAGTTACTTAACCCCAATTGCTTTAAGAAAGAAAGAAAGAAAGAAAGAAAGAAAGAAAGAAAGAAAGAAAGAAAGAAAGAAAGAAAGAATCCACAGATAACCTGCTAAAAAAGATCCTAAAAACAAAACTCCTAGGAATATTATAGCCAGGTTCCAGAATTCCCAGATCAAGGAGAAAATACTCCAAGCAGCCAGGAAGAAACAATTTCAATATTGTGGAAACACAATCAGGATAGAACAGGACCTGGCAGCTTCTACACTGATGGATTGAAGAGAATGAAATACGATATTCCACAGGGCAAAGGACCTGGGATTAAAACCAAAAATTACCTACCCAGCAAAACTGAGTATCTTATTTCGGGGGAAAATATGGTCATTCAGTGGAATGGAGGACTTTCAAGAATTCTTTAGGAAAAAACCAGAGTTGAATAGAAAATTTGACATTCAGACACAAGAAGCCAGAGATACTTGAGAAGGTAAACAGGGAAAAGAAATCAAAAGGAATTTATCAAAGTTGAATTATTTACATTCCTACATGGAAAAACAATAACAGTGACTGATGAAACCTTTCTCAGTATGAAAATAATTGAAAAAGGGTATACGGGCATATGAATACATATGTGAATGTGTGTATATATGTTTATAGGTATACATGGATAGAGGGCACAGGTTGAATTTGGTGGGAAGGGATGATACTTTAGGGGTGAAGTTAAGAGGTGAGAGAGGAATGTGGCAAGAGAAAATGGGGAGAGACGGGGGCAGGGGTAAACTATCTCATGTAGAAGAGGCAAGGGGAAGTAGTCGCAAGGGAGGGGAAGAACAGGAAGGCAAAAAGGCAAAACCATATTCTCATTGAGTTTGGCTCAGGGAGAGAATGACATACATACTAAATGGGATATCTCACCCTGCAGGAGGGTAGGGGTAAGGGGGATGAGAGGGGGGATGATGGAGGGATAGTCTATTTTTTAAGATGTTATTTTCCTCAGTCAGGCTATTGACTCTCATTTCATACTTTTCCTGCATCCATATCATTTCTCTTCCCAATTTTTCCTCCACTTCTCTTGTTTTGTTTTTAAAATCCTTCTTAAGGTCCTCTATGGCCTGTAACCCACTCGTATTTTCATTTCAGGCTTTTGGTGCAGGAGTTCTGACCTCACAGTCCTCCTGTTCCATCCTTCAATCCTCTTTGCCCCCCAAATAGGAGTCTAATGTTGAATTTTTCTGTTTGTTTTATTTCCTTTGCCTAGGCATGTTGCCACTTAATTACTTGACTTTTGGGCTTGTTGCCACAGTAGGATTCTGACACCAGACAGGGGAGCTTCCACCCCAAATGAGGCAAGAGTTGAGGCAGGAAGGCCAATTACAGGGTGTAGTACCTGATGTCTTCACATCTAGACTACTGTAATAGGATGCTGGTTTGTTTGCCTGTCCATAGTCTCTCCTCATTCAAGCTGAGCCACCAGTCAGTCAATAAAGCCATTTTCCTAAAGCATAGGTCTGACTATGTCACCCACCTTTGTCCCCACTCAATAAACTCCAGTGGTTCTCTATCACCTCTAGGATAAAATATAAAATCCTCTGTATGTCATTTAAAGCCATTCACAACCAATGCCCTTCACCTTCCTAGTCTTCTTACATCTTATACCAGTACTCACCCCACATATCCTTCAATCCAGGGACACTGGCTTCCTTGCTGTCCATTAAACAAGATGCTCCATCTCTTGGATCTGGATATTTTCAATGGCTGTTCACCATGTTTAGAATGCTCTCCCTCCTCACTTCTACCTCCTTAAAGTCCCAACTAAAACCTCATCTTCTACAAGAAGTTTTTTTCCCAATATCTCTTAATTCTCACTACTTCCTTCTGTTGATTTTTTCTAATTTATCATGTATGAACTAGCTTGATCATAGGTATTTACATGTTGTCTCACCATTAGACTGTGAGCTCCTTAGAGGCATAAATTGGGTTTTTTTTGTCTTTGTTTGTATCCCCAGTACCCAGCATAAAACCTACCATATTATAGGTGTTTAATAAATGCTTATTTACTGACCAGCAATAGGAAAGTAAAATGGTTGCACTAAGGTGACTTGAATTAAGGTGGTAGTTACATGGACAGAGAGAAAGAATGCAAAAGATGTTGTGGGATAGAAATCACATGATGTGACAACTGATTGGACATATGTGCTGAGAAATCATTGGGGAATTGAGGATGACTGAGATTTGAACCTAGATCATTAAAAGAATGGTAGTCACCTTAAGAGCAGGGATATCCAGGCGGTAGGTGGCACAGTGATTAGAGCATTGGCTCTAGAATCAAGAGGACCTGAGTTCAAATTCAGCCTCAGACACTTGACCCACTTACTACCTCTGTGACCTTGGGCAAGTGGCTAAACCCCAATTGCCCTGCCTTCCCCCCTCCAAAAAAAATAGAGTAGAGATATCTAATATAGGGAAATCCAATAGGCATTTGTTGAGGAGAGGGAGAAAGAGGGAGAGAGAGAGAGGGAGGGAGGGAGGGAAAAGGAGGGAGAGAGAGGGAGAGAGAGAGAGTGAGAGAGAGAATTGTCGGGGGTACTAAGAGGTTAAGTGATTTGCCCAGTGTCACATAGCCTATATGTATCAAGTTGAAAAGAGATTTTATTCTTTTCAAGATTTATTCTCTATCAGTTATACCATACTGTATCTCTTCTCTCCTCTGAATTCCCTATACAATTGAATGTAATTGAATGTGGTCAAAGGATATGAATAGACAATTGACAAAAAATGATATGCAGATTATAAATAATTACACGATAAAATATTAAATACCCCTAGTTATGAAAGAAATTCAAATTGAAATTGCTGAGACCAGACTCATACTCACCAAATTGGCACCCACAAAAATAAGCATGAGCTCTCAGTGCAATAGGATAATCCAGAGAAAAGTATTTTGCTGGTGGAATAGCAAGCTGGTGGCATAATTTTTTAGAATAATACCCCAGTATTATTACCAGAGTTAGGAAAATGACACTTTTAGCCTGAGTAACCCTGATAGTGGGAATATTCCCTAAGAATTTTATTTTTTAAAGGAAGAACAAATCTATCCTATCAAAGATATTTATAGTAGTGTTATTTGTAATTTGTGGAAAACTGGAAACAATCTAAATGTCCAACAATTTGTGAATGTCTTGGGGAAAAACCTATGCTATATCATCATAATACAATACAATATAATTTAGAATGACAAAACATGAGGAATATAAAGAAAAATGAAAAAACAAAGACACATGAAGCAATGTGAAATTATGAAAATGGAACCAGAATAGTATACATATTGATTATGGCTAACATATAAGGAAAATATATAAATAAAAATAGAGAGAAATTGAAAAATCAGAGATAATAGAAGGGAATTCAGGACGGAGTAACTGACAAGTTGTTACAGGCACATATAATTTAATTCACTTTTAAGTTTAATTAGGCATAAAATAAGTTTAACTTTTTAAAGGTAAATTCCTAATATTTCCTTAAAATGAACATAATTAAGTACTAGATTATAAAGGACAGACTGGAAGTACTGTCAGGGCACAGAGGAAGGAGAAATCAGGGAGGACTGGAGTAGATCAGAAAGCTTCATGGAGAAGATAACACATGTTTAGCCTCAAAACACAGGTAGGAACTGGACAAGGAAGAGGGAGAAGGAATGTCAATAGAGGCAAGGGAAACAATAGGAGTAAAGGCAGAGAAGAGGAAAAAATCAGGGCATGCCAATGAGGCAATAGAGAGACCAGCATTCCTAGAGAGGAATATGCATGTTGGGGAATAGTGGAAAAGAGGGCTTAATAGGTAGCAATGACATTCTTGGAAAGATGAAGAAGATGGAGTTAGAGAACAAATCAAACTGTGAACATCTCTTCTTCCAGAATTTGTACATATTTGAAAACAGACTAAATAAATAAATACCAATGGTAGCCTTACAGCTGAAAATAAGTGATCAAAGGGTAATATGAAAGGAGGTGAAACAGTCTGGGGGCAGTGGTGGGATTACAAGACTAATTTTATGTATGAGAACTTCAGGTTTTGTTTTGTCATCAAAGGCTAGAAACTCACTTCTTCCCTACAAGCTGACCCTTTGAACCATTGGCCATTGACCTAGAGTATGAATCTCCCCAAAGAAAGAATTGGGAACCATCCCCCTGATACATTCACCATGAGGGTAATGGTGGTAGTTATAACAAGGATATAGATTATGGGGAAAATAGACAACCAGGTAGCAAGAATTTGAATTTAATGAATTCAATTAATGAAAAAATAAAGTTATTGAAGATTGAAGGAGAGTAACAGAATAAAGCTTTTTAAAGGAGAATTTTTCAGGCAGCAGTGTATGGTATAGACAAGGGTTGAGTAGGCCAGCTAAGAGTCCATTGATAAGAATTTGGATTAATTAAGCAGTGGCAGTAGGGAATGGAAAGAAAGGTTAGCTGGGGAAGGGAAGATAGATTTTCTTTCTTTAGGAAGAAAAATCAGGTGTTAAGGGATGGGTGAGATGAATGAATGAATGGAGCATTTATTAAGTACTCTCTATTGGAAAAGCACTGTGTTAAACACTAGGGGTGCAAAGAGAAAACTTAGTCCCTATTTTCAAGGAACTCACAGTCTAATAGGGGAGACAATAGATATGGAAGGTTTCAGCTATATGTCGAATATGTAAGACCCATGATCCTTAGAGGACAGTGGCAAAGCAGATGTTAATGTCATTTCTGCTGATATAATCATATCATCTTCAGATGTTCATCAGTTAATAATCATTGTACCAAGGACTTTCGTGGCAAGAACTTTCCTTTCTGGGTCTTCAGCAATTGTGGCTGTAGTACCTGAAGAAGTTAGCAGACTGCATCTCCATCCATGTTGCTTCCCAGGATGGTGGATGAGAGCACTAGACTAGAAATAAATCCCTACCTAAAACCCTTAGGCTCAGGGTCCTGGGATATTTCCATTAGTGTGTGAGGAGATATGGTGCTCAAGGTAGTGGTGTTTGTGTCATTCCCAAGTCTCTATGCTTATCTGCCCATTTGGTAATAGTTGGTCAACATTTCTGGGTGGTAGTGATGAGGAAGTTGAGTCCCCTCTCCATAGTGACTTCCGTTTTCAGTAATGGTTGTGAGTGCTGGACTGGAAGGAGGTCCGGTGGTTCGGGACAGAGTATACTGGAATTCCCAAAGCTCTTGTGCTCAGGATCCTGGGCTATCTCCATCTGAGGAAAAATGTTGGTCAAAGTAATGGTGGTGGTTTGACTTCCTGGAACATCTTGCCTCCTGTCTCTTTCTCATGGAGTCCTTTGCAGCTTCAACTAGGCCAATGTGCCTGAATAATAGATCTGATTTCCAGGTTGTACAATTAAGTTACTATTGGTGGTATTGATAAAGAAAACTATTTGGGTAGAAAGAATTGACTCGGGGCTGAAAATGATGAGGTCAATGTTGGACATGGTAGATGATGGTATTATAAATGGAATGATCAAGGACTGTTGTGTGCTCAAGGACTTTCTTTAGCTTTCTCCCCTTTTGGGGAATAATCTAGGCTGAGAACCCATAAAGAAAAAGACTGGGTGTGGCTTTGTGGCACAGTGAATAGAGCACCAGCCCTTGAGTCAGGAGGACCTGAGTTCAAATTTGACCTCAAACACTTAATACAAAAACTAGCCATCTGGCCTTGGGCAAGTCACTTAATTCCAATTGCCCTCCAAAAAGGAAAAAAAGAAAAGAAACAGACTAGATGCCCCCCAGATGGGTGTGAAATGGAGGAAGTGGTAGCAGTAAAAGAAAAGTTCAAAGATATTCTGTTTTACCAAGCTGAGGACAGTTTATTTTTTTTTTTTTTTTGCATTTTGTTCAACATGATTCTATCAAATTACTAAGTTGGGAATATGATAAAATGCTGTGTGGCAGGGATTTTGGCTTGATGAATTAAAATATTTTCTAGGAAGTATTTCATGTCAAAGAAGCATCATGAATCTCTCCATGAACCAAATTTGGGCTCTTTTTATTATTTTTACCTTGGAATCCTATTGTGGTCGATCAGGTCAGGATCAAGACCATTTTAGTAAAAATCTTAATATACTAGCTATCAACCTTAACATCTTCTTAGAAAAAAAAATCATCCATTTATTTTCCCTATTATTGCCAACATGGGGATCATGACATGAAATGTCTCTTTCCCCAGGCTTGGTTTTAGAACATGGTGCTTTCTCCTCTACCCCACACTTGCCAAATTGTCAAGTTCCATTGATGTTTATCATCAGTAACTGACTCAAGGATTAATTCCTACTACTACTTTGCCATAGTCACCCCCTCCAAACATTTTCTCCTCCTGTATAGTGTAGTAGAAATAATAGTTGGGAAGCCTTGGTTCAAACAGGCTTTGAATAGGGTAATTAACCCCTTTGAGCCTCAGCATTCCTATCTGCAAAATGTTGATAATAGTGTCTATCTAGATAATAATAACTAGCATATATATCCTCCCTACACTGGGACATCTAGGCGGCTCAGTGGATAAAGAATCAGGCCTAAAGTCAGGAAGAGTCATCTTCCTGAGTTCAAATCCAGCCCCAGATACTTATTAGGTTTGTCACCCTAGACAAGTCACCTAATACTGTTTGCCTCAGTTTCCACATCTGTAAATTGAGCTGCAAAAGGAAATGACAAATGACCCCAGTATCTTTGTCAAGAAAACTCCAAATGGGGTCTTGAAGATAAAAATATAGTGTTTTAAAGTTTTCAAAGAGTTTTACAAATATTTCATTTTATCTTCACAATAACCCTCAGAAGTAGGTACTATTATCATCCCTATTTTTATAGATGATGAAACTGAGGTAGACAGAGGTTATGTGACTTACCCAGGTTCACACAACTAGTAAGTGTCTAAGGTCTGATTTTAACTCAAGTTTTCTTTACACCAGCACTCTGTCCACTGTGCCACCTCACTACTGCTAAACAACTCTACATTCTTTTTCAACTCAATATTTGGTGAGTCTACTTTGGAGGCTTTTGTAAGGCTCAAGTAAGAAAATAATATTAAAAATGTTTTTGAAACCACAAAATGCTATACAAATATAAGGGGTTTTGTCATGCATTGTTGTGCAACTGTGGTTAAAGAATTAAAGGGGACTGGCCTTGGAGTTAAGAAACCCTAGAATCGAATTTTGCCTCTGATACATACTAACTATGAGACTATGGGCATGTCATCTGGTCCCCTAACGTCCAACCAACTCTTTAAATCATAAATTATAAAAAGATTGTTGATTTCCATCAGTTGAAGGCGTTTTTCCTGACTGATGAAATCATGGGCCCAGACCAAATATATACTATTTCCTATTGTACCCCTCTTCACAGAACTGTCCTTTGTCGAAAAAAAACAAATAAATATTAAAATTAAACAGAACCAACTGCCACAGTGACCACCTCTGGCAGTGTGAGTGTTCACCTATAGCCTCTCTCCTCCCTACTGAAGCTAAAGAAGCATACTATAATTAATCGCATATACATATGTATATACATAGATTTGAAGGGTTCCCTCTTTATAGAACCTGCTATCAACTGTTCTTTTGTATCCAACTTCTCCTCTCTTGAAACCTATTCATATAAAGGTGCTGGAGAAATCATCCCTAAACAACATTTTTATTATATTTTTTTTCATTTGAAGAATCCACGTATGGCCACTGCCTATATATATTACCATTTTGAAGATGAGAATACTGAGTCTCACATAAGGGGCAATGACTTACCCAGGGTAACAAGCTAGTATGTGCAGGGATTTTGAAAACAGATCTTCTGATTCTAAATCCTCTATTCTTGTCTCTTTATCATACTGCTTTTTCTATCTCTATCCATAGTTTAGCTCCCAGCTCTATCTGCGGAGGTGTTCTTTGGCAACTAGATGCAATATAGCATCTGCAGAAGTATACAGCATACACTGCAAGACTGTTCAGTGTATAAAAAATACTAATACATATGAATTAATGAATCGGTCAACAAATGAGTGCATCAGTGAATGAATGAATGGAAAAACATGTATAAAAATTTACTATGTGATAAATAATAAGTACTAGATGTATAAATACAGAAGCAAAGACAAGCCCTATATTCAAGGAGCTTACATTTTGATGTGGAAAGACAACACATTTAGTGTTGCCCTGAGAAGAATATTTTTATTTGAAAAGTTTCAGGAATGGTGAGTGGAATGATAATCGATTAGGTTAAAACATCCTTTCAAGTAGTAATGTAAGAACTGATTAATTTTGGTTTCTGAACTGCAAAGAAGGAGGGAGAAGAAGGTTTAAATCCATCTATGAAAGACTTGTAGTGAAAAGATGACTGGAGGGTAAAGTGAAGCATGGAGAGGTTCAGGCTTAGGTATAGTGAGGTACAGAGACAACCATAGACAACCATAAACAAGGGTAGGAGTTCTGGGGGATGGCAAAATGGTTTATTCCTCAACTAAATTGTTATTAAAAATTTCTTGTTGAAAGTAACCTTGAAATCCATCTACTTTAATCAGTTCATTTTATATTTGAAGAAAATGAGACTCACTGAGGTTGAGGTTTTTCTAGGTTCACATAGGATTGTGGTACAGGCCAGATTTGACCCAGGTCCTCTCTTTCCAAATCCAGCACTCTCCCTATTAAATCCTTTCAGGTTATGTTTTTGCCTTAAAATTTACAACCTAGAAGGAAATCCAAGACAAATCTCTCATGCCTAGCTAAGTGGCTTACATACTGGAAGCTCTTAATAAATGAAAATATATGGTGAGAAATGGATTGGTGCTGTGGGGAGAGAGGCGGGGGGGGGGGGGAGAGAGGAGAGAAGGCTGGTGGATAGATAGATCAGACAGACAAATCGGGGTGGATAGAAAGACATAAAATAGATGATGGAGGGGAGAGAGGGAGAGAAGAGAGGGAGGGAAGGGGGAGGGAGGGGAAGGGAGAGAGAGACAGAGAGAAAATTATTTTTAGACACTCACTATGTGTCAATCACTGTGCTAAGGACTGGGGATACAAATACAAAGAATCAAAACAATCTCTGCCCTAATGGAGCTTTCATTCTAAGAGGGGAAGACAATGCATAAAGCACTGTTGAAAAGCGAGTGGTTACCAAGTATGGTGAAGTGATATCTGACCAGTGGTATGAAGGTCTGGTCCCAGGCAAGATGCAGTGAAAGCTCACCTCTCTTAGTAGGAAGACAGAAAGGAGAAGCCCAAGGCTCCATTGCAGATTTGGCAGGGGGAGGGGGTGGGAAGGGGTGGGAGGTGTGGATGGAGATGGTGGCCAAGAAACATAGGCAGTAGAGGTATTTGTAGCGATGTTTGAGTTGGAGTTTCTAGTTCAAGTGTATATCTGCGGAACCCATTGCCTTATGTTTGGGACCAACTTCATCTCCCCTGTCCAAATGTTGCCAGAAAGATTTCCAGATTTGAGTAAAATTAGGGCAGTAGTCACCATAGGGACTACGTGAAATAAAGGTCACTAAGGAAGGTTTTATTTTTCCCATTTCCTTAACTTCCTATTTTAAGAAAAATACCTTTCTTCCAATTCATCTACAATTATTTTTAAAAAATTGGTTCTCCTATACAAATTCAGTACAAATTTGAAAACCCTGTAGTTTTAATCACTCCATTCTCCAATTTTCCTAAATACTTTGTTTCAGTCTCACCTTTGTCCTCATTACACACATATATACATATATACATATATATACATATACATACACATATATAGAGAGACAGAGAGAGAGAGCCATCATTTTAGATTAAAAGCTCCTTGAGGGAAGCAATTATAACTATTTATCATCTTTGCCAGTTTTCAGATGACTGAACAGTTTTACAAAGTAGTCCTCCATACTATCCCAGACATCCTGAGATCAATATTACTGATGCTTGGGGTCACCACTGGTAGCATCTTAAGAATCATCCTGCCTTGGGGTGGCTAAGTGGCGCAGTGAGTAGCGCCCCGGCCCTGGAGTAAGGAGGACCTGGGTTCAGATCCGGCCTCAGACATTTAACACGTACACCCAAAAAAAACCTAGCCGTGTGACCTTGGGCAAGTTACTTACCCCAATTGCCCTCCAAAAAGAAAAAAAAAAGAATCATCCTGCCTTTGTGTTGTAGAGCCTTCTACCTTTGTAGCCTGAAGTTCACTCTGACCTGGGAAATGACCTTGCTACTGTGTCAGTAAACATCAGGACCTATCACACAATGCCTTACATATGATTTTTTTTAATCAAGTGTTTCCATTGCTATAGGGCTCTTGGTGAAGAGATCTGCCAGTGCAAATCAGCACCTACTCCACAATTTATAAAGGTGTTATGGATAACTTAGAGCTCAGTTAGACATCAAAGATGCCAAGCTCATCCACTGCATCCTGGGCCATCGCCAATCATTCTGACTTCTCTCTTGTCACTGGACTTCAATGACTGTAAAAGAGAGAGTGAGGCTGATGACTTTGTTCAACTCTTCCTCACTTAAATCCAATTCGCCACCACATTGTAACATCATTGGTCCCTTTTGAGAATGAAGAATGAACAACAAAAATCAACAATGGACTTTAATGTTGCTTGGGTGCACTCAGAGAAAAGTGACTGCTTACAGTCATAAAATCAGCAATTGTAGAGGCAGTACTTGAACTCAAGATGTTTCTAGAGGAGAAAGTGAGGCTGGTGACTTTGCACAGCCCTACCTCACTCAAATGCAATTCACCCGGGAGTCACATTGTCATTTTCCTTCATATTGCCAATAATGTATATTTTATCCTGGTAGTAAAACATCAGCTGGAAGGCTTAGGAAGTCCCTCCAAATGTGAGCTCCAAAGCTCTGATCCCACAGAGGTGGTTCAAGGTTATTCCAAGTTCTAGGACTTCCAGGAAGCTTTTCAGGATGATGCTTCTCTTTCAAGTCTTCTGCTCATTTTCAGGGAACTGAACAGTTTTTACAAAATAGCCCTGCATTTACTGGACTAGACATCCTGGAATCATTGTTACTTTGACCTTAGGGGCCATCTCTGGTACATTTTAGGAATCATCCTGATATTGTGCTGTGGAACCTTTTACCTTTTCAGTCTGAAGATCTCCCTGGCCTGAGACAAGTTCACCTACAGGTGCCCTTCCCACTGTCGGTAAACATCAGGCCAGAGAGAGCCAGGGGCTAAGGGAAAATGAGACCACAAGTGAGTCATTTTTTCCATTTATTTTTCTCTTTTGCTCACTCCTTCCTCCCTTTCTTTTCTTGTTTACTCTTCATCCCACAGCTTAGAAATCTCCAAGGTACAGAAGAAAGGTTTTCTTGGCACAGAGTCAGTTGAGACAGTAAGTGCAGCATCTTGGAAAGTAATCAGAGAGGACTAGGGGCAGAGCTGAAGAAAAAAAACTTCCACTCCCTTTCCCCCACAAACTCCTCCTGCTCCTCTCCTGGGATCCTGCAGCAGCCCAGCTCATTCATCAATATGTCTTTCTCTCTTAAAAAAATAAATAAACAAAATAGAAGAGGGTTTTAGAAAGCCTGTGTGAAAAAAAATATTTAAAGAAACAAGCAGATTTTTCTATTGGATTACTTTTGACAATATAGACACATCCATATGTTGGAGTTCTCAGATAATTGAGACCAAGTCAAGATTTTAGATTGAAACATTCCATTCAATTTAACAAACATTGTTTGTTGAATCTATTATGTGTAAAGTATGTATACACATAGTCAGAAATAATTGGGTTCAAGTTGTTATGGTTTGTCCTTTGCTCTCTAAGAGGACTGTGACACAAATCATTCCCAGGTAAGGGTATGAGAAGAGAGGAGAGGGGAGAAGAGGAGAGGGAGGGGAAGAGGGGAGGGGAGAGAGGAGGGGAGGGAGAGAGGGGAGAGAGGAGGAAAGGAGGGAAAGGGAGAGAAGAGAGGAGGGGAGAGAGGAGGGGAGGGATTGCCTAACTGGAACTGGCCAGTTGGGTCCACATTTGGGCAGCTTGGACTACTCAGAGGTTGACGTTTGTCCTTCCCTCTCAAAGAGGAAAATGTGTGTGTGTGTGTGTGTGTGTGTGTGTGTGTGTGTGTATGCGCATGTAGGTGTACATAAGAAGAGAGAGACAAAGACAGAAAGAGGGAGGGAAGGGGAAAGGAAGGAAGGAAGGAAGGAAGGAAGGAAGGAAGGAAGGAAGGAAGGAAGGAAGGAAGAAAAGAAGGAAGGAAGGAAGGAAAAGAAGGGGAGGGAGAGAGGGAAGAAGGAAGGAAGGGGAAGGAGGGAAGGAACAGAAGGAAGGAAAGAAAGGTACTAGTTGGACATACAAAGACAAAAGAGCAAAACAGTATCCCTCTCCTCAAGGAGTCTGTGTTGTACCAGGTACACACGACATACAAACATAAAAGTATATGCATCTCACTTCAATTATTTGAAGGAGTGGAGCCTGTACTAGCAAGAGATTCTTTATACCATCACAATTCCCCATGCTGCAAGTTAAGCCCATTTTCTTTTGCTCTGCATGGGAATAGCTCATCCGTTATGTCAGGTGCTTAGTGTACTAGGAAAATTTAATAATGTTCAGTAATGCTGGGGTTGCCTCTACCCTGGGAGAGAAGCCTTTTGCTGGATTACAACTAGTCCAGAGGTATATATCTCCTTTGCTCCCAAGCATGAATATGACAGGGGTCCCAGAGAATAGTTCTTAACCAGGGATTTTAACCAGGGGTTATTAACCAGGATTAACTATCAGGGAGCCTTTATATTTAGGTAGGGAAAAATTAAAATCTTTATTTTCATTAAACTCTGATATTTAGCATTTCTTTTTATTATGATTTTTAAATAAAACATTATTCTGAGAAGGGGTCTATAGACTTGAACAGACTGCTGACAGGGGGACAGAGAGGGACAGGGGGGTCCATGACAAAAAAAAGCTAATAACCCCTACATTAAAGCATGTTCTAGAGCACCCATTCACCCATTCATTCTATAAATATTCATTAAACCATTCCTATGTGCAGAGAGCACTGAACTAGGTTCTGGCTTCTAGGATAGAAAGCCTATAGCATATGTGAACCCTAGCATTGTCTTGTCAATAAACTACTGTTCTCCATTCAAATCAGATATAAACTGGTGGCCCCAAAAAGGTTCTGAAGGCAGGGGCTTCACAAGGTCTATGATACCTTAAAGGAAGGAAATAAATATCAGAATAAGGTGGAAAAATCCAGAATGTTCACACACTTCTAGCATTTTTAAAATTTCTTATTTGGCATCCTGAATTCTCTGGTTTTGGAAGAAAATAAAAATAAGAAAACTTATTTGACTATAGAAGTTGGTGAAAGAAAAATAGTTTTCCTCTAATCCAAGATTTCTTTGCCTTTTTTTGCTTAATAGACTACTTGGCAATCTGGTAAAGCCTACAGACCTCTTCTGAAAATAATACCTACAAATGCAGAGGATTACAAAGAAGAAGAATTGTATTGAAATGTAGTTATGTACATATACATGTATGTGTGTACACATGCACATATATATGTATAAAATATATTTTACATATATATGTGTATATATATATATATGTATATATATATATATATATATATATATATATATTAAAGCCAAGTTCATAAATCTCAGGTTAAGAACCCCTACTTTAATCCAAAAAGTCTGCCAGAGTAATCAAACTGAGTTACAAGTGATACCAATGAAAATTTCATCATCTTGGTTGATTATTGCATAGATGAGAGTTCTTAAATCTTCAAAAATGTTTGTTTTTACAATATTGTTATGATAGCATACATTGTTCTGCCCATTTGTTACAAGGGTTTCATTTTTGCCCTCCCTGCTTAGCACTTGTGGGAATATGGTAGGAAGAATAAAAAAATGTGTATATATATATACATATATATGCTTGCTTAGCTGAATTTTTAAAACTAACATACTCTTCTTCACCTAGAATGAGTATTTCCAATAGTAAAGTGCCAGGAACTGCCTAGCAAGTCAGAGCAAGTAATGAGAACATTTCAGGTCACACAGCTTGTAGCTCCCTACTTAATACCAGGTTTGGAAACAGGCCGGCCCCTTTATTGATATAGTGTCATCTCTAACTTGGAGTGAGAAAAGATATCAGGCCACATTAGACCCTGCCCAGGCATTCTGGGTACAAACCTTTGCAGGAACCTGGAGCCTTTTAAGGGCTGAGTTCCCCCTCGCTCTGGCAGAGGCCCAGTTCTTTCCTCGTTCTGATCAGCACTTTCCTCCTCATCTTGTAGCACTGCCCCCTCCAGTGAAAAGATATTTAGAGGGAAGTTTCCTTTGCCACTTCTCATAAAAGAGAGAGCATGAGGCTTTCTATGATAGGAAGCCAGGTTGCTGATGCTGCTGCATTTCAGCTGTTCCCAGCACATGACATTGCATAGCCCCTGCCTGGAATGCCCTGTTTCTTCACCTCCATCTCTTAGAATGCCTGGCTTTCTACAAAACCTGCTTTCTGCACACTTAGCCTGAATTCCCTAATCATTCATTCCCTTTCTCCCTCTTGAAATTACTTTATATGAAAGGAAGTAAGCAGAACCTGGAAAGCAAAATACACAATTTCTACAAGAATATAAAAGGGATTTTTAAAAGGAAAGAACAAAATGTGAAAATAAATGCCGTATCATTCTAGTATATAGTGTATATCATGCATAAATGAAGAAGGTGGGAGAAGATTGTGGAGGACTATGGGTATGGAACATGGCAGGTCTTTTCAGATTCAATTGAGATGCTGGCTTGTTTTGACTAATTGCTTTTATTGTTAGTTCTTTTTTATTCTTTCTTACTAAGCATGCCTTTCCAGGTAGACAACAGAGAAAGATTATAATTGGAAAAAATGTTACATAAAATTTTTAAATTAATTAAAATAAAGAAATTACATTGTATAATTTTGTATATTTTGCATTTACTTATCTGTGTCTATAGTGTATTCTCTCAATAGAATGTATCTTTCTTGGAATTGGAAGCTATTTTATTTTTACCTTTACTTGCCCAGAGCCTAGTACAATGCCTAGCACATAGTAGGTACTTAATAAATGTGTTGAGAGCTGAATTCTTTGAAGTCACTACTTAGCATCTTGATTTTCACAGTGATTGAGTATCTATACTCTGGACCTCATTCACCTTGTGCTCCAACAAAGGAAGGACATAATCCACATAAGCAAGAAATCTCTCATGTTCATTCCCCTTCCTTCCATTCCTACCACCACCAACCTAGTTCAGACTCTTGTTTGCTTATACCTGGACTATTTCAAGAACCTCCTAACTGTTCTCCCTTCTTCTAGTCTTCCCACTTTCCAATCCATCCCACATTCTGCTGCCATAGTAACATGAAGTAAGGATTTCACAGTGTCAGCCTCTGCTTAACAGGCTTCAATCGTTCATCATTATCTGTCTAATAAAGTATAGGCTTGTTAGTTTGACATTCAAGGCTATTCATAGTATAACTTCAGCCTATTTATCCAGCTTTGTCTTCCCCTGCTACTTAGATATAATCTATAAGTTTGCCATCTTGGAGTACAAAGTCATGTACCATAATTCCCACAGCCTTTTGCTAATGCCACTTCTGTTGGGAATTCCCTACCCTTCCCCCATCTTATCTCTATCCAATCAAAAATATAATTCAATACACATGTAAATGCCTCCGCATTCCTGGACCTAGCCCTGATCCTTCTTATGGAAAGTAATCCCTGGGCAGCTAGGTGGTGCAGTGATTAGAGGATTGGCCCTAGAGTCAGGAGGACCTGAGTTCAAATTCAGTCTTAGACACTTGACACTTACTAGCTATGTGACCATGGGCAAATCATTTAACCACAATTGCCTTGCCTTTCCCTTTCCAAAAAAAAAAAGTAAACCTTACAGCAGCTCCTAACTCCTATAACAGCAATAGATATTTTCTATAACCTTTGCAAAAGGTTTACATTTTAAAATTTTCTTTGAAAAGGGACACTATCACAGAAAAGGGTCGACTTTTAAGAGTGGACCATTTGGATTAGAAATCAGAGGACAAAAACAAACAAACAAACAAAAAAAAAACTACTGGGGCTTTAGAGCAATAAGTAAGAGGACTGGGAGTAGATTCAAACCATTAAATGTTTATTAAATATCTAATGTGTGAGATGCATAGAATAGCTGCTGAGAGAAATACAAAGGTAAGACATGCTTCTTGTTTCCTAGAGCTTTCACTCTAGCAGAACTATAAGAATCTATCACCAATAACTATGCTAACCAATATTTTAAGTGTACTTGAGAATCCAAAATAATATATTATGTGATGTCCAAGGAGAAATTTTATCAATGAAGTAAATCAGGGAAGATTTCATGACGGAAATGATGTTTATGTCAAGTTTTAAAGAACAGGAGACAATTTAATCATTTGAGAGGGAAAGGTGTATGTTTTTGCAAAGGCATAGAAATAAGAAAGCCTAGAGCACACTGAGAGGACAGAAAAGAATACATGGGAAGGAATAATAGGAAACAGGTTCCAAAAATAGAAGTAACTTGAATGAAAGACAAAAAAGTTTGAACCTTATTCAGTAGGCAAGAGGGAGCCACTGGATATTTTTGAGCAGAGGAACAACATGGACAGATCCATGGATAAGAAAGGTTAGTGTGACCAGTGCAAGGAAAGGAATCTACTCTAATAGTCTATGCAAGAGACTAATAGCCTACCGAGAATCTATTCTAAAAGTCTAGACAGCCTATACTAGAATAATAACATTGGAATTAGAGTAAGTGTTCTTCACCATTTTGTGTCATAGTAGCCTATTGAAAAGCCTGTGGATCCTTCTTGGATTAATGTTTTTAACTAGATACAAAAAAATACATTGGACTACCAAGCAAACCAATTGTTTAGATATACATTTGTCTAAAAAAAATATATTTTTAAGCAACTCACAAAGCCCAGGTTAAGAACCCCTGAGGTAAAGAAAACAGCAAATTGTAAAAACATAAGAGGTAAAGTGGGTAACATCAAATAGGCTTGTACATAATGTTTTGTCCCTCATTTGACTTTTCTAGGAGTTTAGAGGAGAAAAAACTAGGAGGGAACAATGGAACTTGGAACAACCATGATAACATGGTGCGGTCCAAATGTTCTTACTCAAAAAATCAAGTACTGAATGATAGTTGTATTTGGGGCGGGGGAGTTCTTGAACAGAAAGCCAGTGAGCAGAAGAGGGAAGAAGGAGGGAATAAGTATTTATATGGTACCTACCAGGGGCCAAGCATTGTTGTAAGTGCTTTACAATTACTCTCTCATTTGACCCTTGCAACAATCCTGAAAAACAGGTGCTATAATTATTCCCATTATACAAATGGGGAAAACTGAGACAGCAGTTAAGTGGCTTGTCCAGGGTCACAAAGCTAGTAAACGAGCAATGGATCTGAAAAGAAAAGACCTCAGTATGACTGTTCCATCATTTACTATGGACAATTCATTTAATTTCTTCAAAGTTCAGTTTAATGTTACACTTGGGATACCTTTATTTAAGTCTCAAAGCTTACAAGCCTAAGGCTCATAAAAAATTAGGATGAGTTTGTTCCACTCCTACCCAAGTAAAGCCAGGATCACATTAAGCAGTAATTCAGAACACTTAAAAGGTTAGTCAGATGTTAGCATTTATTTAAGTATTTCTCTGAGAGGAAGATTTAAAGAAATATTATCACCTGGGTACAATGTGATAGCCTCTAAATTATGTATCCTGTTTAAAATAGCATCACTCAATATTTATGCATCACTGTTTTAAGAGTTCTACTTTTGAGAGAAAAACAATAATTGTGTGGAAAAGCATGATAATATCCTTTTTGATACAGTTAATCTGTGGAGACCAATTCATGTATACTATCTAAAAGCAACTTTTCCTGATTGCAAACCAAGTATTTGGAAGTGTAACCCCAATCCCAATGCCCATTGGTATGGGACTCTATCCTTATTGATGAAAACCAATGCCCTGTGTCTGTGTGAAGAGTAGAAGAGAGGGGAGCTCTTCAGTTCCTCAGATGGTCTTGGAGCTTCAAAATTCAAGTTGCATTGGGTTTTGCAGACTCTTTGGTGCTTTTCACTTCTAGCTTCAAGAGGGAAGATGAACAAGGCCAATTTCACTTCAGTTTGCTGAATGAAAAGCATCTAGGAAGATATGAGAGGAGTTGCTAATCTCCATGATACATGCTCCCATCCCCAGCTTGCTACACTAAAGATTTTGGAGAATGTCACTTTGGGTGAGATCCAAGTCTATCTCTGTTGAATTATCTCACTCCCAATGGGAGAGCTCCTTCATTTTGTACTGTCTGATATATATTCTCCTATGTATACTTTCTTTGATTTCTGTTTTGCTAATAACTTGGATAAATAATTTTTCATGGCTAAGTGCCATATATTTTCATTGTGAAACTGGTATTTGGTGGGAAAGCAGTCAAGTCTTGGATATAGAACTGTACTAAGAAATTAGCTTGAGGGGCGGCTAGGTGGTGCAGTGAGTAGAGCGTCAGCCCTAGAGTCAGAGGGACCTGGGTTTGGATCCGGCCTCAGACACTTAACGCACACACAAACTAAAAAAACCTAGCCGTGTGACCTTGGGCAAGTTACTTAACCCCAATTGCCCTCCAAAAGGCAAAAAAAATAAAATTAGCTTGAACCTAAAATGAACATCTCCTAGACTAATAATATTTAAGGGAGCTGACAGATATAACTCTAACCTGGTAGCCCTTTCCTCTGAAGAGAGCAGAGCAGAAGCCTCTGGCCCCAGACTTTCTGTTTCCCCTCCTGGCAAGAATTAAAGTCTCCCATGGAGAAGAAGGGGGTAAACAGGGTCTAGAGATGTCTATTCTGCCTCTCTTCAAGCTACACTATGACAGCCTCATGTTACATCCAGGGATGGGGACAATCCTCACAACATATAGGATCTCACCACAAAGGAAAGAAGCAGCAAACCCACACCTAATAAAGAGACAGTAATTGTCACAGAATTTTATTATATATTGAATCCACATCAGGAAATAGGAGATGGTGTCAACACCAATGGAGACTGTTATAAATGAAATCAATGTCCTTCCTCATATTATATATATATATATATATATATACACATACATATATGATATGATATGATGTATTGTAACATTAAATCAGATTTCAATTAGAATGAAAAAGTAGAAGGAATATTAGGTGACAAATTAAGGGGGAACTATTGGAATTGCAAAGGGTTAATCCAATCTTGAAATCAAAATCAATCGTCAAGTTAATTAGCAAATAAAATAAATTTGCCTGTATTAAATATATACTGTATGCCCTATATTTTATGTTGGTGGGGGGTAACAGAGAAGAAGACATTGTCTTTGCCCTAGAGGGAATTTATAAACTAAAGAAGAATGTCAAGAGAAAAGTGACAGCATGGCTTTTTAACTTCAAAAATGTGTTAATTGTGTGGGTTCTCTTCAATAAAATCTTGAGAAAAATAACAGAAGAGTATTTCTGCTCAAATAATAATTTGGTCCATCCTCACCAAAGTAAATAAAATGGGCATAGTGCCATGAGCTCTGAACTAGAAAACCTGAACTCAACCAGCTCTTATGTTTATTACCTGTATGACCTTGGACAAGTCACTTAAATTCCCCTGGGCCTTAGTTTCCTCATATGAATAAGGTAAGGATTGGAGTAAGTAACCTTTGAAGAGGTCACTTCCAACTCTAGACATTATGATCCTCTGACCTCCTGAAATCTCAGTTCCCTTATCTAGAAAACATGAGGGTAATAATACATGTATGACTAGTCCTCCAGGATTGTTGTGAGGTGAGCTGTGAAAGTGGTTTGTGACTATAAATTACCATTCTAAGATAAGCTAGTATTATAACATATATTCACCTCTGGACACTTGATCCCACATGGCTTTTCAAACCATTTCACTTACTGATGGTTATATCAGCATTTGATGACAGCTTCATTGTAGCAGGAAAGGGCAAGGTATTTGGCAGAGGAAGTTTCTACTTCAGAAAAAGTCCATGAACACCAGGCCAAGCCTATTGAATTCTTAACTTTGTAGTCAAGAACTTCAATCTTGGATGATATAACAGACTCTTGGGGAAAGAATGGAATTCGGGATAGCAGGAATACTATTGAGTTGAAATATGTCTCTCCCAGCAAACGGCGTGCTGAGATTTATTTCTTCTCCTTGGCAATGTATAACAAAGAAAGTCAAGTGTGGGCCTGTATCAGTGGGACCATTTAAACTGATGCATTAGGAGAGCAGCTGTGGCTTTCACCTCATTCTAGCTTTGGACCTATTGATGTTCTCATTAAGAACTAATATTCTCTGTGATTTGAAACTTATCATAAATATTTAAGTGGTTTTACTTCTAAAATGAGCACTCACTGCCCTGCCCTTCAGGGCTCGACCTGTCTGAGACTACATCTCCAAAGGTGAGTACAACAGGTGTACTGGGTATATTTATGTACCCACAAATAGTTATTATATGAAAATGGAATGAGGTTATTGTGCAGGGTATATGTACATACAATTACCTCACTTTTATAACACAAATAAGGGATTTATGTATGTTAGGCACTATTATAGTTTCATATTGTGTATCATCTTCAAAAGCATAGTCCTTGGTTACAAAACAAGGAAATACCAAATTAGGAATTTTTTAAAATGAAAACTGGCTTCTTCACAAAATAATTAGAATTTATTATTGCTACTATTGTAGCACCTGGGACAACTCCCCAACAACTCACAGAATGGGTTCCTAGACAAGTTTAAGATATCCTACATGTTCATGTTCACTAAAACCATTCCCCAAAAGCCCCTACTAATTTGTTTATCTATAATAGTTAGCCAGAGGACACAAATTAGTTTAAGGCAAAAGCATTTAAAGAAATAATTTAAGAAAAGTAGCAATAAAATATTTCCTCCATAAACCTAGGATATCTCCTCCCACAGATACACTATCACTAGAGAAAGTTGACACATACAGGAAACATTTGTGGAGGGTCAGACATATGGCCAGCATACATGCCTGGAGGAGGCACATAACTTTTAATGCTATAGGACCAATTATATCTAGCATCATCACTCTACTTCAAAGAGGTCTGATCCGATAGGATCCCCACCAGACCTGTAGTCTCTCCTGGATGCTGCTGTACTGGGCACTGTCTCATGTGCCATTATTTTGTTGAACACATCAATTTCAGAGGCCACTGCCAGGCACAATGTCACTGGACAGATGGCTGTGAGGTTTCTATTTTCAACTTCTGGCTACAACTGAAGTTTGGGGGCATAATGCTAGCTCATCTTCATGAGAAAAATGTCCTGTGCTTTGCTATTTTAGTTCAAAACTCAGTCTTCTATATAGCTATTTTAGAAAAATAGACTACCTTGCCTCAGTCACAGGACTAGCAACAGCTCAGGAAGGGAAGGTACAGGGAGAGGAGAACCTTCTTGTTTTCTTTTTTTGTTTGTTTGTATGTATGTTTTTTTGAGGGGGAAGGCAAGGCAACTGGGGTGAAGTGACATACCCAAGGTCACATGGCTAGTTGTGTCAGTGTCTGAGGCTGGATTTAAACTCAGGTCCTCCTAACTCCAGGGCCAGTGGTCTATTCACTACACCACCTAGCTGCCCCCTCATTTTCTTTTCTTTTATGGAGTCTGTTCCTTTCTAGAATCTTAACTAGAAGACCTTTCTTCTCCAACAAGATACACTTTACCCAATATACTTAGGTCATATTTTCAAGAAAGAGAAGCAAGGTTCTCTTACCTAGCTAACATCCTAAAGCTTGATGCTTTTCTTGTAACTGAATTTTCTCACCTGGGAACTTGCATCTCCATAGGTGAACTTATTATAGCTTACAGTGAGTATTCCCTAAGCTTCCTAAATTTGTTTTCTGAAAACTAGATAATACCTGCTCATAATCCACATTTAGGATATTTGTATAAGTTACCAAACACTCTGGGGTTTGCTGTCTCCCAGTCAGTTTTGATGTTTTAACTGAAGACTCTACTCTCCTGTAGGTGACTGCATGGGTGGAGAAGAGAGACAAAGCTAAGTCCTGGGGACGAGTTCATCATTTCTCCTATCTATATAGCCAAATCCTTCCTATTTATATACATCCAGCAAAGTCTGAAAAGCCTCTGTGGGTTCTGAAATAATACACCATAAAAGTGTTCCAAGATTCGCAGCCATAAATGTCATAGAACTCATTACTCTCTCTTCAGAGATTGAAATTAAGAATTATCTAGAGAGCAATGTAGAAATGCACAGTGGGTGGGGCAGACTACAACATATTGTACATAATGAATTACCAAAAGAGTCATAAAAAAAGTCTGATCAATAAAAACCTGGGCTGATCACATGACAAGATCAAGAGGTTAATGATGGAAAACCAAAGTGCCTCACTGGAATCTTTAAGATGTCAAAAGACTGGAAGGAAAGCTTCTGACAAGGGCCTGACTTGTGATAAACCACCTGCATTGAACTTATGGAGGGAAATGCATGTGTCATAAAAACAGGGGTGTAATCTGGGTTGTTGGAAGGAATGCCCACACTCATGGAATCACAGGTCTATTTGAATTCATAGTACACAAAAATAGGAAAATTGAAAGAATGACATTTCTTTGCAATGTTATCATTTAATTAAGTTTCAGACTTTTTAGATGTAGTAGATGATGTCTTTACCTTCAGGGTATACATTTTGACCTTCAGACTAGCGACCACTAGAGGATAAACCACTTCAATCTTCCCATGCAAATAAGATTGCTCTGGACTAGTGTGAAGATGTGATGCCACATTCAGAGGGGACTGCCTTCTTCTAATTTCTTCCCCATTACTTCTCTACTATCTTTAACTCTTTCTCCTACCCTTTCCCCAACTCTTTGTTTGCTGTCACACAAACCAAGGTTTCTTTGAGCCTAAAATCATGTCCTAATTATTTGGAATGACCTCTCACCACTTTTCAATTCAATCCAATCCAATGCTAGACACTGGAAGATAAACAGTGTATTTTTTTTTCCACAGTAGTGATGATACATAAATAAATTTCAAAGTAAAATATGGTCAATGGCTCAGAAGAAATCAAAAAGAAGCAAGAAGGAGGTGAGAAAAGAGAGTTCTCTTTCTATTCACTAAACCTGGTGGCCAAGTGGAACTCTCTTAACTAGATAATTCCCAGCAGTACAAATAAGGCATTCATTCACTGTCCCCTTCTGTCCCTTCCTTTCCCCTCTCATTCCCTCACCTCAGTGTTCTGGCCTCAGAATAAACTCTCTCATTCAAAAGCTTGAAATTCAAGATTCCATAAAAAGCCAATGACCATCATCATTGTCAATCAGCACTGATTTGATTGCCCACTTGGCCACAAAATACCAGGAGATTCACAGAAAATGAAGATGTGGCCCCTGGCTTCAAGGAGTTTGACATTCATAGCCACCATCTCCTAATATCCTTATTTATTTCAGGACTCCCTCTTCATACCACAAATACCAAAACATTCAAGTACAACAAATATGGAATTAAAAATTATTTTAAAAAAGAAAATAAGAACATCTGCTCCAATCATGAACAATGTCTTCACTTCCCCCTCTTTCATGCATGCTACTCATCAAATCATCCTAACTCCATTTTAGTTCATAGAGTCTCTTCCTCCTGAAATGACTTACTTCTTCTTCTCTCAAACAAATAGGACTTAGTGCTAGAATCATTGAGTCATAGGACTTAGAGCTCAAATGACCGGTCAAGTGCTCTTAGATTCAGACCCAGAAGCAACCACAGAGACCATTTACTCCAATGCCCTCATTTTTACAAATGAGAAAACTTAGATCCAGTGAAACTATGTGACTTGCTCTAAGTCACACTGATTACAAATGTCAGTGGAGGGATTTGAACCACTGATCTTTTGACTCCTGTGCCAGTGCTCTTTTTCATTGTACATGGTACTGCCCTCCTTCCCCAAGGTAGCCTTCACAAAGGGAAATGTCTTAAAAATAATAGCTTAGGGTCGTCTAGGTGTCGCAGTCAATAGATTGCCCACCCTGGAGTCAGGAGGACATGAGTTCAAATCCAACCTCAGACACTTAACACAAAACTAGCCGTGTGACCCTGGGTAAGTCACGTAACCCCAATTGCTCTACTTTAACCCCTCCAAAAAAAAAAAGCAGCCAAAAAAAAACTTTACATTATTTCATTTTATACTCATTTTGGGATGTAGATGCTATTATGTATCCCTATTTTACAAATGAAAACTAAGGCAAACACTGGTTATGTAAATTGTCTAGGGTCACACAGATAGTAAGTGTCCAAGGCTGTATTTGAAACAGGTCTATCCACTTTGCCACCTAGCTGCTCCTGCCCAAGTTCTTATAATTCGTGAGTGGCAGAATGATAATTTGAAGCCAGCTTTTCAGACTCCAAATCCAGCATGGCTCCTCTTTCATTATTCTGTCTCTAATCCCTACTTCAAGTAAGTCCTACCTACTGTATGAAGTTGACTTTTATATTAACAATGCAATATTCAAAATGCCTATGGCAATTATAAATAGGCTTATGTGGTTATTAATCACAACATATACCAGGCTTTCTATATGGGGGATATAGCTAGAACATTTATTAAAACACTAAATAACTGAGTCCCAAAACCAGAAAGTCAAAGCCATCTGAGTAGTTATGAAATTGGCACATGTAGTTAATGTAGTAAACAACCACATTCTTTTTTCTTTTTTTGGAGGGCAGTTGGGGTTAAGTAACTTGCCCAAGGTCACAGGCTAGGTTTTTGTTTGTGTGTGTGTTAAGTGTCTGAAGCCAGATCCGAACTCAGGTCCTTCTGACTCCAAGGCCATCGCTCTACTCACTGTGCCACCCAGCCACCCCAACAACCACATTCTTAAGTCTTCAAAACAGAACGGGCTACCTCAGGCAAAGGTTCTTCTCTCCCCACTCACAGCAACTGCTCAGCGTCCAGGAAGCGTGCTCCCAACAGCTCTGGCCCCCCGAAGTTCCAGTCCCTGGCAGTCCCCAACAAGAGTCCTTAGCAGAAATTCTGGCTGGCTCAAAAAGGGGTTTGTGCCTCCACCTCTAGCTCGCTGCTGCTGCTGCAGCCACCAGTCACCACCAGAACTCTAGCTTTGCTTCCGCTTCCTCTTGCCCCACCCCTTCCTGCTATGTCAGCAAGTCCAATGGGTCGTGGAAGATCTTTAAATCCCATAACCCTTACACTTCTCTAGGGCACGTTTCTCCTTTCTCCAAATAACTAGATCACTCTTTGTCTATAGTATGTATTTTGGCGTTGGATCATAAATAGCTCTGCCTTGTTTCAGGAATATATGAGCTCCTCAGAACAAGGTCAGTTCTTTCAGCTTTCTGGAAATCTCTCACCAAACTGAGCCCAGTGCTAGCCACAGAGCAGGGCTCAGAGAGAATAAATATTCACTGAATGGAAATAAGGCTTGTATGAGTTCCATGCCTCGTTCAAGAGCTAGCTCTTCCTTTCTTTCTGACATACCAAAACAACATAGGTAACTAAGACATTTTAAACTACAGTCACAATTATTCTTTTTTTTTCCTGTAGCTCTTTTACTCCTTCCTATTTTTGCATTTCATTTTCTCCCAAGAAGTTCCTTTTTCTGCTGCTGCTCATAACAGGGTAATTGACCTTTCTTTCAGGTAGATCACTTGTCCAGACTCTTATATTGAGGCTGAGACTTGAGAGGTCACCAGAATTATATGAATTTGTCCTCTTGCATTCCATATAGACCCATTGCCTAATCCTGCTACCAAGGAAGCAGAATGTTTTTAGAGACTCTCCCCTTTAGGGGATAATTTTTAATTTAGTCATTTAAACAAAGAGAATGGCCAAACTCTTGGTCGGCACAGACTGTCTGGGGGATTATTACAAATGTTTAGAGGTGTCCACAGCAGGGGAAACAAAAAGCAGCAGTATAAGCCAATCTGGAGATCCAAACAGAAAGCAATTTACACGGACAATTAAAAAGAGAGACCTGGTGGCCAAGTGGGACTCTCTTAACTAGATAATTCCTAGCAGTACAATGAGTAAAGCATTCACTGTCCCCTTCTGTACCTTCCTTTCCCCTCTCCTTCCCTCACCTCAATGTTCCAGCCTCACAATAAACCTGTACCTCTTGGAACACTAGCATCATTTTCCAGTCACCTACACAGAGATATTAGTTAAACTGGAAATGATTAGGTCAAGAGAAAGAGGATAGAAAAAAAGAGGAAACAGGTCTAGGTCCTTGATGCACATTCACAGTTGGGAAGTTGGAGGTGGGACACTTGTTATAGATGATGAGCTAATAAAGGGGGGATCAGACAGATAAGAGGACAATGAAACAGTATTGTCACATGAACACAGACACACAAAAGAAAGGGAAGAGTAGTAAGGAGAAGAGGGTAGTCAACAGGGTCAAACACAGCAGAAGGGCAAGGACTGAGAAAAGGACATCATATTTGTCAGTTAAGAGATCATTGCTAACTTTGGGGACAGTGGTGTCAGTTGTGTGATGAGGTCAGAAACCAGACTGTAAAGGGTATTTTGTGGGGATTATAAAGATTTTTCTAAAAAAGACATCATCCCTGCCTTCAAAAGAACAAAAGGATGGTTCCCATCAATTCATACTAATTATTGTAGTGAAAGTAGAGTGTGGGGGAGGAGGAGTTGCAGAGAGATACTCTAATGGTATTCATAACATAAAAAGTATTCTAAAGCTGGAAAAAAAAAACTTTAGAAATTAACCAGTCTAATTAGAACTCAGAGAGATTAAATGAATTGCCTAGTCATACAGCAATCGAGACAACTGACCTGTTGTTACCAACAAGCACAAGAGCTCAGGGAGTGGCCGCACCCCCTGGACCACCAGTTCTGCTCCCATCCCAGCCCTCACAGTCATTTTCTGGGGAAAGAAGCTGCTATGGAGCCAGTCATTCCCACCAATTGGCAACCAATTGCCACTCAAAGGGCAGGAAGCCAAAGGGCAGGAAACAGTGAGACCCCCTGAGGGAGAGAGAGGAGGCAGCATGAGCCAGGACAGTCAAATCTCCACCATCTCATTGAGCATCATCTCCCATCAAATCCTGGTGGAGACAATCTAGACCCTTGAGCACAAGAGCACTGAGAATAGCATTGCTTCCAGTCCAATGTGTTCAGCCATCATCCTGGGAAGCCACCCCTGTGGAGAAGCAGCCTGGCAAATGTTCCTGCAGATGCTTCAGCCACAGCTACTGAAGACCCAAAAAAGAAAGCTCCTGCCCCCAAAGTCCTCAGCACCATCAAGTGGTTCAATATCAGAAAATCATATGATTTTATGAGTGGAAATAACATTAAAGAAGAGCCATTACCAGCTGCTTTGCTACTTCACCCTAAATACCAGAGGATTTTTCTTTCAGCTGAAATCTCCCACACATATTGTCTGCACATCAGAATGTGAGCTCCTTGAGAGCAGAGACTGTCTTTTCTTTCTGTTTCTCCAGTGCTTAACAGAATGCTTTGCCCATAAGAACTTAACACATTTTTTTTTCATTCAAATAGTGGAGTAGGGACTTAAGTCAAGGTATCCAACTTCAAGGCAAATGGATATTCTTTTTTCTCAGCCAAGATGTCTCTCAAGTGTTGCAGATCTTAGAATCTGTCAGGCAGCATGTGATTATTGTCTCTGCTACCACTAGTAGAATGTAAACTTCATGAAGACCGGGAGTGTTTCTTTTCCCTCAAATTCAGCAGAGTGTCTTGTGTATCCAGACTTTTAAAAAGTTAGATTAGGTTTCTCTATAAATTTTTCTCTTCTCTCTATATTTCTCTCCCTTTACAACTTTAACTTATCTTATGACTCTAAATATCACTCCTCTATTTGTTCAGCTGTAACCTAGAGGTACAGTCTCACATTTCCACCTGCATTCTGGATATCATGAGCAGAAGGTGCAGCTTGCACTTCCACCCTCCCAGTGTCCCAAGCTTTTCCTTCTCGCTCACCTTTCACAATTAGTAACCCAGCTCTACAGATTCTGTCTTTGTAGTATCTTTCATTTCTTCTTTTCCACTACCACTATAAGCAAGGGTTCTTAACCATTTTTTTTTTTTGCCATGGACAACTTTGGCAGTCTGATTAGACACAGACCTATTTGCAGAATAACGTTTTTAAATACTTAAACTAAAATACATAGGATCACAAAGGAAACATGCAATAATAAAAATATTTTTTTTGCTTTTTTTTTTTTTTTGGAGGGCAATTGGGGTTAAGTAACTTGCCCAAGGTTACATAGCTAGGTTTTTTTGTTTGTTTGTTTGTGTGGGTTAAGTGTCTGGGGTGAGATCTGAACTCAGGTCCTTCTGAATCCAGGGCGGGTGCTCTACTTACTTCGCCATGTAGCTGCCCAATAAAAACATTTTTTAAAAAATATCGTGGAGCTCAGGTTAAGAGCTCCTATATTGTAGCAACCATAATTAAACTTCCTAATTGAAGCTCTACCTCCACTCTTCAGTCCCTAATTTATTCTTCACATCACTGCCAGCTTAATTTTCCATAAGCACACACCTGATCACATGGAATGGTCTTCCTCTTTTATCTCAACCTGACAAAACCTTCTGCCTTCAAGGCTTAGATATCTTCCACAGAGACTTCTACGAATCTGCCTATCCCCACTGTAAACAATCTATCCCCCCTTATTTTGTTTGGATCCTTCCTGTGCATTTAAATGATATGTTGCTTCTTTCTCTCTACTAGACTGTAAGCTCCTTGAGGGCATGAATTATGTATAGTGTCATCTTTTTTATTCCCAGCAACTTAAAAAATAATTGCTTAATTGAAGCCCCCATTGAAGTTGAAATCTATGATCCTATCAGCCTACATTACTTGTTGAAATGAATAAAGAAACTATTTAGTCCACTGAAGTTCTTCTCACTGTTTTGAGGGTAGCAATAAACTACTTGGAATATGTGTATTGTTTGTCTTTCTCGCTATACAACCAGCCCACCATTTTTTATTCTGGCCATAAACATCATACCTGCTGTTACGTATTTCACCCATATGGCAGGCATCATTTTGGCAATAACATATTGCATCCTGTTAAAGCCACCATGTACCCTTTGAGTTGTTGGTAATACCAATTTTCCTGAGATCTCCATATTCCATGATATCATTCTGAGATTATTGGTGATAAAGAGGTAAACTTCTGCAGGAGCAAGCAGTTTGTGTTCATTAAAAACTCCATGCAGTTTCACAAAACCAAGGCATACTTCGAACTCCTCCTACTTATCAATTCTAAGCCTAGCTCTTTCATCTTCAGCACCTGGCCAAGATATACATATTGATGGACCATTTCAAAAGGCTACCCATCCAGCTGCATGTTATAATCTAATCAATAATGATTTTTTTCATCTTTTTTTCTCCAGTAGGGATCCAAATTTCTTTCATACTTTTTGTGGACTTCACTGCAGTCTTTTGTAAGATGGTCTCATTGCTTTCTAAAGATTTGGAAGTTATTTTGGATATTCAAAATTTTACTTAATATGATACCATCTGTGAGGAAGAAACATCTGGCAAACTAATGCACACTGTAGAACCTAATAAATATTTGTGGAAAGAAAAAGAAGGGAAGGGAAAGAAGAAAAGAAAGAAAGAAGGAAGGAAGGAAGTGAGGGAGGGAGAAATGAAAGAAGAATGGAAGGAATTTCTCTTCATGCCCTAGCATTAGCCCATGTGAGAAGGACAGTACAGAGAAGGAACCTAGAAGAAAGTATCTCTCCCTTAAACACCACTGGCACATGAATTCCATAGTCTAACATGATAGAAAAAATAGGGCCTATTAAGGAATTAGAATGGTAATTATGATTTTCCTGCTTTTAGATGGGAGAATAGACTGTTCAAAGCTTCCTTTCTCTTCATTTCATAAGAGACAGGATATATATCCTCTTCCTAATGCTCATTCCCACTCCTAAGCTTTCACAGAAAAGTGGGGAACCTTCTGCTCTTCCAGCATCTGCTGTCCCTCTACTCTCAGATCTAAAACATTAGGAAGGTCACAAATTCTCCTGGGGACAAGCTAAGAGTCTCCAAAGAGTTGCTAGGATGATCTCTCAAGCATGGAAGCATCTTGGATAATAGCTATGGGCAGATTCAAATTTTGCCTTTTGGAGTCTTTTTTCCCTATTATTGGTAGATATATTTTCCTCAAGACACAAAGGAGAGTCTTCTCATTTTTAGAATCTAAAACCTACTTTAAGGCAATGAGAGAGTACACAGTCATAAAGCTGTGAGATTCTTAGGATCATGTTCACATTCCCACACTTAATTCAAAGGCAATTATATAATAACTTAATACAGAATTGTCCTGGTAGCCAATTCTACTTGGGATTTCAAAGTCCACCTTACTTTTATTTGTTCCAATTCTTAATCGTACTTAGGTGGGCTTATTTTATTTGTTGTTCATCCTACATTTTCTAAGAGGATCAGTGACACCATGGAGTGATATCTTGATTTGTGTGTGAACTGGATTTAAGTGAGGTAGAGTTGCACAAGTTCATCAGCCTCACTCTCTCTTCCAGAGTCATTAAAGTCTAATGTCAGGACAAAAGTCAAGACAACTGGTGATGGCTCAGGATGCAAAAGATGACCTTGGGGTCTTCCATGTCTGACTAAGCTCTAAGCATTCCACAACACCTGCTTCAGCCACTTTCATGTCCCATTGGAATAAATTGTCCTCATTCACCCATTTTACCAGGCAAAGTCTTCATATGCTTGGGGTAGATGTCCCTCTAACTCACTGACAGTTTTGAGACCTACTGGTTACCCTCAAGCTCATTTAGCACATCTTCTGGGATGGTTTACCCAGGGTGTGACTGTTGTGGATGCTAGTTTCTTGGAGTCACAGGTGAGAGTTGGGTAAAGGTGGACACCAAAGGTGGATGAGCATTCCTAAAAAGCCATCCCACCTCTGATACTCCTCCCCGAACAACCCATTGATATTTTAGTTAAGTACAGACTGTCCTGAAGACAGAAAGATTGAGGAAAACCCTTGGAGCAGGCCTCCATTAGGTAGGCCCACACCAGTTCAGAGGATCATAGCATTAAAGCTAATAGGGATGTTAGAAATCACCCATTCCAAAAATTCATTACCTTTTAAGTATATCATGTACCCCTCCAGAAATATGGTAAAGACTATAGACCCCATCTCAGAATAATGCTTATTAATGCACTAAATATAATAACTGGGATTAAAAAGGAAAGCAATTATAGTGAAAATAAAGATTTAATTTTTTTCCATCCAACTTCAGAGACCCCCATCTTGTCTAACATTTTCATTTTACAGATGGAGATACTAAATTTACAGATGGGGAAACTAAATTCCAAAGATTTTTAAGTGTTTTGACCAAGGTCAGCCAGAGAACAAGAGGTAAAACTGGGATCTGAACCCAGATTTTCTAATTACAAAGCCAGAGATATCTCTGCTGTACTATGCTGCCTATTCAGCTATTACCACTCTATGATGTGAGGCAGGAGGTTGGTAGAGCCAGGGTGGCAGATAGTAATATTCAGTGTAACTATGATATTTGACATTTTCCTAACTTCCTTAATTAGTGGAGGGAATCTGCTTATGGAATTAGATTTTTCCAATATATGAACCAGAAAGGTTACTCCCATAAAGTGGTACTAACAGGGGACAGAGAAAGATGTTGCAGAGGGAATCCCTCATAAGATTCAAAGAATCATAATATTTGAGAACTGAGTGAAACTTTAGAGGTCATCTAATTCTATTCCCTTATTTCACAGATGAGAAAAACTATGTCCAGAATTGAAGTGGTGTAATAGTAAGTGGATTAATTATTACCCTTGTGTTCAAAGGATCAACTAACTAATCAACCACAATACATTAGGTCCTTGTTATGTATATATCAGAGGCAGAAAGGTATAGTGGATATGCCACTATGGTCTTTAAGCTAGGAAAATATGGACCCAAATCCCACCTATGATCCCTTCTGTTTATGTGATCATGTGGACAAGTCACTTACTATCTTTTTGATTCTTGCTTTTTTAAAAAAATTATTTTTCCCCAATTACATGTTAAAACAATTTTGGACAATTTTTTTTAAAGTTTTGAATTTTAGATTCTATTCTTCCCTCCCTCCCCTCTTGGGAGGTAAGTGATCTGATATAGGTTGTATATGTGCAATCATGTAAAATATTTCCATATTAGTCATTTTGGTCAAGAAGACTCAAACAACAACAACAACAAAGGATGAAAGAAAGTGAAAATACTATGTTTCAGTCCATATTCAGACAATATCAACTCTTTCTCTAGAGGAAGATAGAATTTTTCATCATGAGTCCTTTGGGATTGTCTTGGATCATTGTGTTACTGAGAATCACTAAGTCATACACACTTGTTCATCTTACAATACTGCTGTTACTGTGTACAATGTTCTCCTGGTTCTGCTCACTTCACTTTGTATCATTTTATGTAAGTCTTTGCAAGTTTTTCTGAAAGCATCCTATATTTCTTATAATTTCTTATAGCAGAATAATATTCCATCACAATCATATCATAACATGTTCAGCCATTCCCCAATTGATGGGCATCTCTTTCCTTTTGACAACTGTGTAAGACAGAGGCTCTTAAACTGGGGTCTGTGATATATATATATATATATATATATATATATATATACACACATGCATACATACATATATGTGTATATATTTATGTACATATACTCACAGACACATGTATACATAAATATATGTGTGTGTTTGTCTGCATGTGTATAAACACATGTAAATGTATGTACAGTGTGAAATATAAAATACAACATATATATTACATATGCATATACATAAATGTATGTATAGTGTGAAATATATGAGACAATATGTATATATCTACATATATGAATTATTTTAATAAAATTAGCTTCCTTTATAATCCTCTGTTACTTTATTTTATCCTTTTAAATATATTACAATGAGGAATGATCCATAGCCTTTGCCAGACTGCAAAAAGGGGTCCATGAAACAAAAGTTTAAGATCATAAATTATGAAAAATTCAACTACTTTCATGGTAGAGTTCCCAGTACCAATGAAATTACAGGTCTAATCATTCTCCTACTACATGTTAAGAGCTATATTAAGCCCTGGCGATATGATTTTTAAAATGAAGCAATCCCTGCTCTCAAGGAGTTTCTACTCAGGGAGGCAGAGATCAATATTTCCTTCAGAGCAGTAACTGGAGATTTTTTCTACCAGAGGCAAAAATAGTTGGGGGGGAGAAAGTCAGTGGTGGTGGAGATGGGGCAGGAAGGAATCCAGTCACAGATACAGTCATTCTGAGGTGTGTTATCAGGCTTTTGCCCTTAATGGAGCAAAGCAAAAGGCAGGGCCCTGGAGAGGCTAGAACAGTGATGGGACCCCTGAGATTGCTAGGCCTAGGTCAGGAGAGCATCATGAGGTAAGGAGAAGTGCAGAGAACCATAGAGGAAATGTTATACCCTGCAAGCACTTCCCCTAGGGCATAGACCCCTATACTGTATGCTAGTTATATTTCTGATTCACTGGAATGGACAAGAAATTTGTAGGGAACATTTTGTAATGCTGCTCATTGTTTCCTGTTTGTTCAGTGACCAACAGAATAGTCATTAGTAATCTGAGTAAGGATGATTAGTTCAGTAAGTCATAATCCCTCTGTTTTTTATGAATTTTCCTCTATGTTATGTGGCACATGGTCTTGGCCTCTCCACCAAGAACTAATACAAGGGCTTTGATCCAAGCCTCTTTCATGGAAAGAATATAGGCTCTATTCACAAATGCCCTCTTTGCTGAAGGGGGCTGCCATCCTGTCTTAAAGGACAAAAATTTAGTTCTTAAATCTTCACATCAAAACATCACCTTTGCTTCTTTTATCCCACCCTCCCCCCAACCTTCCTCACACCTGGTTCCAAAGCTTATGCATTTCATTTTAATTTAATTTAATGATTTAATTTAATTTGATGATTAATGCTTTTGACTTGTATCTTCAGATCCCAGTATAGTACCTGGAACACAGACACTGTGTTTAATAAATGTGCTTAATAAACACTTGTTGCTTAATTGAAGTTCAGTATAGATTGAAGTTCAGTTAGAGGAACATTAGAAGAATCATAAAATATCAAAGAGAACTAGAAAGAAGATCAGAGGTTATCTAATCCAACTCCATCATTTTACTGATGAGGAAACTGAGGCCCAAGGTTCCAAGGTCATATAGTGTCTAGAATCCAGGTTTCTTGACTTTCAGACCAGTGCCCTCTCCAAGGATCATCCATTGAAAGATATTTTTCTGGAGATTTGGATTCCAATATTGTCTACTCTGTTTCTCTATGTCCATGGGATAAATTCTGGTTTGAGTGTAGTTCTAAGAGAAAACATGAAGCTGCAGATAAATGTTCACTGAATACATTTTTCTTGTAAGAAAATGAAAGCCATTTAACCCAATTTGGTTTTCTTTCTGTCCTACCTTCTGCAAGAAGGCTGGGAGCCAAAGTCATTACTCAGTTATCTCAGGGGTCTGGTTGTGTCTATGCCCTCCACTTTGTTATAATTAGATGACCACCCTAACTACTTCATTTCACATTATCTAATTAGTAAATCTCAAGTCCTACTACATAGAGGTGACTTCAAAAGCTTAAATAAATATAGCAACTCTATAAAGTTCTCATGAAATTGTGGGATTTTTAAAGCAAAAAAATTAATATAAATTCATTTAATTCATTTCATGACATAGCAAAGACCTTAAATATACTTTAAACAGAATTAATTTCCATCTCTTTATCAGACAAGAAGTCTATTAGCATTATATGCTAAAGAGGTTCATGGGCATTGGATGAGTCTTCAAACTGATTTCAGCTTTGGGCTCTACAGGGGGCAGTACACTGGCTGTGAGGGAAAGAGCTCTACACTAAGATGCTATAACATCAAGTTTTGGACCTGTCTCTATCACTGAGGTGATAGATGTGACCTTGGGACACCTTTTGGTGCCTCTGCTTCCCCATCTGTCAAATGGGCATGCCAAGCCTATTTCAAAGAGTTGTTATGACAATTAAATGAGGTAATTGATTTAAAAGCTCTTTCAAAAGTCTAAAGCATTATACAAAAGTAAGGTTTTAATTATGATCAATTCACTCTCCAGAGCACTGAAGAGAGAAAACCTTTTTCCATCTGGAATGGGCTGATTATTCTAAATTATAAACTCACCAAGACTTGGCAAGTAGAGAGGTGTGGGGAAGGGATTGTCAGGCTGAAATTGATTTTTCCCCTTACATGTACTTCTGCAGTGTGTGTGTTGGAGGCAGGGAGTAGAAGGGAAGGGAGAAGAGTGGGGGGATCCCCCAGGATGCAAGACATAAAAGTAGAAGGATACAACAGAGCAAGAGCAAGGTCATGTTCTGTTTCCTTCCTCTGTGTTAAGAACAGAGCCTCTCTGGAAAAAAAAAAAAAGAGAAGACAGGTCATCAGCAAAGGAAAGCCTGTGTCTCTGTGCCTGGGCCTACTGCCAAGCACCCTTTTTTAGGAATGGGAAATCAGAAGTATGCTTTTCACCACTAGGATTAAGCCACTCTAGACTGAAGCCGATCAAAGCTTTCATATGTTCTCATAGGACCAAGAGCTGGAAGGGGTCTCAGAGATCATCTCTCAAAGGAATTCAATCCTTCGTATGTGTCATGAACCTGCTTGGCAGTCTGAGGAAGCCTCTGGAGCCCTTCTCCAATTGATATTTTTAAATGCCTAAAGTAAAATAGATGGGATTACCAAGGAAACCAATTATGTTGAAATGCAGTCATCAAAATATTATTCTAAAAAATGAATTAATTATGTAGTTCACAGAGGTTCTGAAATCTGTCTGTGGACCCAACATTTAGAATCCCTGAGCTAGTCCAACCTATTCATTCTATAGATGAGATAACCAGAAACCACTTCACTAATCTCTGTGAATGCTTCAGGTGAGTTCTGTAGCAGATGAGGCTGGTTCTAGGCAAAATTGTGTTACTAGAATCACATATCTTGGGCTTTGGACCAAAAGCTATTGCCAAATTTTTACATGAAATGACTTAGAGTTTTAGCACCCTGTCCACCTTTCCTTCAGCAACTCTTTTCATTCCTTGTGTCCTCAGCATGGTAATGATAGTCCCAGGAAGCTCAGGACCTCCCTGAGTGGAACCCTAGCTAGGTCTATCCTCCCGAGCGGTTCCCCATCATCTGGAATTGATATTTCCTTAGCTCCAAGTAAAAGGATCATTGAATAAAGAATGTAAAAGAACTGGGGGGCAGAGCCAAGATGGTGGCATAGAAGCAGGAAAACTCCCTGAGCTCCCACCATAACCACCTCAAATACCTACAAAATATGACTCTAAATAAACTTTAGAGCTACAGAACCCACAAAGTGACAGGAAGAAACAAATCTCCCTCTGAAGGCAGCCTGCAGGCAAACAGGAAGGGTCTGTTGCAGCATGTTGGGAGCAGAGCCCAGCCCTGCCTGAGCCCCTGGTTTTAGCCTTAGGGCAGCCTCAACCAGCCCTGGCTGGAGGGACTTCTAGAGAGTGGATCACCAGCAGTTGTGGCAGTTTCCAGAACTATCAACCTATAAATGCCAAAAGCAAAGTAAAAGGTCAGTGTGGACTCTGGGAAAAGGGGAATCAAGAGTGTGGTCAAGCCTCTGCCCCAGAGAGAGAAGCAACTGAGGTGTGGTGGCCTGCCACAGCCACCACCATGTGGTTTAGAGCTCCTGGCCTACAGATTATAGGGGGACCAAGTGACCATTCTGAGGGATAATCACTCTTGCTTTAACCTGCTTCTATCTGGATCCCTGTCTAGGGTCGAGGTCCTGGGGTGTGTGACCAGGTGCCAGAGCCTGTGGAGGCTTCAGAGAGGGCACCCAACTAATAGCTCTGGCAGCTGCAAAAACCCCAGCAATTTGGGACAAAGCTCTCCTCTCTAGAAGCAGAGTTCTACTGTGGCAAAAAGGTCAAAAGTCAAGTAATTAAGTGGCAACACAAGCAAGCAAAGGAAGCAAAGCAAGGACAGAAGTCCGATTCTGGATTCCTTTTTGGGGACAAAAAGGATCAAAGCATGGAATAAAAGGAAGACAACGAAGTCAGAACTCCTGCACCAAAAGCTTCCAAGAAAAATATGAATTGGTTACAGGTCATAGAGGAGTTTAAGAAGGATTTTGAAAACCAAATAAGAGAAGTGGAGGCAAAATTGGGAAGAGAAATGAAAATGATGCAAGAAAACTATAAAATGAGAGTCAACAACCTGACTGAAGAAAATAACACCTTAAAAATAGACTAACTCAAATGGCAAAAGACGCTCAAGAAGCCATTGAGGAGAATGCCTTAAAAAGTGGAATTTGCCAGGTAGAAAAAGAATCTCAAAAGCTCCCTGAAGAGAATCATTCCTTCAGAATTAGACTGGATCAAATGGAAGCTAGTGACTTTATGAGAAATCAAGATACTATTAAACAGATCCAAACAAATGAAAAAGTAGAAGGCAATGTGAAATATATCATTGGAAAAACCACTGACCTGGAAAAATAGATCCAGGAGAGAGAATTTTAAAATTATTGAACTACCTGAAAGCCATGATCAAAAAAAAGAACCTAGAAATCATCCTTCAAGAAATTCTCAAAGAAAATTGCCCTGATGTTTTAGAACCAGAAGGCAAAATAGAGGTTGAAAGACTCTACCAATCACCTCTTGAAAAAGATCCCAAAAGAAAATTCTTATAGGAATATTGTAGCCAGGTTCTGGAGTTCCCAGATCAAGGAGAAAATATTACAAGCATCCAGGAAGAAACAATTTGAATATTATGGAAACAATCAGAATAACACAGGATCTGGCAGCTTCCTACACTGAGGGATCAAAGGGCTTGGAATATGATATCCCAGAGGTCAAATGAGCTAGGTAAACAAGAATCACTTACCCAGCAAAACTGAGTATCCTGTTTCAGGGGAAAATATGTCATTCAATGGAATAGAGGAGTTTCAAGCATTCTTGATGAAAAAAAACAGAGTTGAATAGAAAATTTGACATTCAGATACAAGAAGCAAGAGAAGTATGAGAAGGTAAACAGGGAAAAAAATCATAAGGCACTTATCAAAGTTGAACATTCCTAGATAGAAAAATGATAATTGTAACTTTTAAAACTTTTCTCAGTATGCGGACAGTTGAAGGGAATATAAATGTGTGTATATATGTGTGTGTACATATATATGCATATATAGGAGGATATATGGGCATATGAATACATGTGTGTGTATATGTGTACAGGTACACATAGACAGAGGACACAGGATCAATTGAATAGGAAGGGATGAGCATTAAAAGGTGAAATTAAGAGGTGAGAGAGGAATATAATAAAAGGAGATTGGGAAAGACAGAATGGGGTAAACTATCTCATATAGAAGAGGCAAGGGAAAACTGTTACAATGGAGGGAAAGAACAGGAAGGCAAAAGTGAAGTTAACCTTACTTTTATTGAATTTGGCTTAGGGAGGGAATGACACACACATTAAATAGGGTATCTCACCCTACAGGAGAGTAGGGGGAACGGGATGAGAGATGGGATGATAGAAGGGAGGGCAGGCTGGGGGGGGGGGTGATAATTAGAAGTGCACACTTTTGAAAAGGGACATGGTCAAAGTAGAGAATAGAACACATGGGAGGCAGATCGAATGGAGGGAAATATAGTTCAGTCTTTCACAATATATCCACTATGGAAATGTTTTGCATAGCTACACATGTATAACCTATATTGAATTGCTTATCTTCGCAGTAAGGGTGGGTGATGAGGGAGGAAGTGAAAGAATCTGGAATTCAAAGTTTTAAAATCAAATGTTTAGGGGTGGCTAGGTAGCGCAGTGAGTAGAGTGTCGGCCCTGGAGTTAGAAGGACCTGAGTTCAGATCCGGCCTCAGACACTTAATGCACACACAAACAAAAACCTAGCCGTGTGACCTTGGTCAAGTTACTTAACCCCAATTGCCCTCCAAAAAACAAAAAAACAAAAAAATCAAATGTTTAATATATATGTGTGTGTGTGTGCATATATGTATATATATATATATGTGTGTGTGTGTGTGCATATATGTATATATGTGTGTGTGCATATATGTATATATATGTGTGTGTATATATATGTATGTGCATATACACACACATATATATATACACACACATATATTTGTAGTAGTAGTAGTAGTAGCAGTAGTAGTAGTATTTTTACATGTAACTGGTAAATAAGATATACAGGCACTAGGGGATGGAGATCCATCTTGCCATACTTGAAAGTTGTAGGGAGGATGGGGAAGGACATAGGAGAGAGCGGAGATGGGGAGGGGGTATACAATGGGATTGCTGTTTTGGGGTGGTGGGTAGGGGAAAGATGGGGAGAAAATGTATAACTCAAAATCTTGTGAAAATGAATGATATAACCTAAAAATAAACAAAAATTTTCATTAAAAAAAAAGAAAAAAAGAATGGAAAAGAACCCTAGAGAATATCTGTTACAAGGTCCTCAATTTATAGATGAGGAAACTGAGGCCCAGAGAAGACAAATGGCTTCCCTGCTCAAGGCCAAATGAGTATTAAAAAAACAAAGGCAAGATTTGAACCAAGGCTCTCCATAAGTTTTGCTTTTGTTTTATTTCCAGATCAAAAATATATTTTTTTGGTTGGGAAATCCATGTGACAACCCAGAAGGTAGTCACAATGAAATCAATAACTAAGATCCCTACAACCCCCTGCCCCACTTCCCATACAGTATTTATGCAGCTTGGCTAGACTCCATTCCCTCTAGCCCAAAACCTAGAAAGGATAAACTGAACTCTGAGACAGACTGAATGAAATTAATTCACCCATCCTAGAGTTTCATTTTCCCACTATGCAACTTCACTGAGGCCTAACTCCACCTGAGAGGTATCCCACTTAGGAAAACCCAAATTAAAATCTTGCCTGCTGGATACTTCCAGTTGCACAAACACTGGAATTTCCATTATGCCCCAATACTTCATTGTACAAGAAAGAGCTATTTGTCTAATTCATCTAAGAATGGTAATCTTATTCCTCATTACCATTACCACCATCATCATCACTGACATCATCATTATCACTCTTGAGACAGCATTTTACAGTTACAAATGTGAGCATCTAGGAAAGCCTGGGTTGAAGAGGAAAGAGTAGTGACCCAGGGGCCATGGGAAAATCCAGGTGCCTTGGTGTTTGTGAGTATCTTCAAAAAGCTTTCTCAATATCACTGTTGGACATCATGGGAAAGACCTGTCTTAGATTTGCACAAGGACTTTTGGGGCTTTCATTTGTAAATAATTGAAAGGAAGGTCAGCCCTGGGATTCTTGGAAAGGAGTCAGAGAGCTTCCAAAAAAGGCAGTGTGTGTGTGTGTGTGTGTGTGTGTGTGTGACAGAGAGAGAGAGAGAGAGAGAGAGAGAGAGAGAGAGAGAGAGAGAGAGAGAAAGAACTAGCCATTTACATAATAGTCATAGTGGGTTCCTAGGAAGTAGGATGGGTTTGAAAGAATTGTTGAATAGGACAGGGGTGGGGGGCTGATGGGGGAGGGATGGTGAAGTGTTGGAAATTTGAAGTCCCATCAGTTTCTGAGCAAAAACCATCGTATGTTAAGGGTACATCTTGCAGAATCATCTTAATGTACTAGGACTTGGTTCAGCAAGTCTGTTTGTTTGGGTAAGTGTTTGGGTTGAACTTATACCAAGTTTTATTTACTTTTAAAAACCCACAATTTCATGAGAACTTTGTAGAGTTCTGCCATTCATGACTCCCTTACCTATTGGTATCACTATAGGAGAGCAAGACTTAAGTCAAATTCTATGGAGAATCATAGGGTTATAGATTTAGAGGCTGAAGTGATCTTAAAGGCCAGTAAGTCAAACCCTCTCATTTTACAAATGGGGAAATGGAGGTAAAGAGAAGTGAATTGATTGACTTTTTAGGTCACACAGATAGTAAGTTTCAGAGACAGGATTTGAACCCAGAACTGGATTACAAGTCCAGTATTCTATTCATTTCTCCACACTGTCCCTTGAATAATATATGCAAATGGTAAATTTCTGACCTCCCTGGAACCTTTGCAAAGGGAAAATAAGTGTCTCAAGAGACACAAAAACTTAAGAGGACATGGTGCTAGCAAGATTAGCAAGAGAGCAAGTGATCAATTAAGCAAGATCAATTAAGTTCAGATGTGCTTTACTATCTGATCTTCACAAGAAGAAGTATTCTACCCATTTTACAGGTGATGAAACTAAGGCCCAGGAAGTTCAAAGCTCTTGCCCAAATTTAGATGCTGAGAGCTAGGATTGAAACCAAATCTTTTGACTCTCAGTTCTAAGGCCCTTTCCACTATACCACTGAGATGGAAAATTTAAGAAATAGAACAGAGTTATCCAAATTAATAAGAAGATAGTATTCTGCTGTGTGCTGTGTCAGGAGGGCTTTCTTAATGATCATGGGGAGGACAGGCCCAACCATTTAATAGCCCATTGGCACAGCAGGTAGACACTTGCTCCCTAGCACTAGAAAGTTAGCTCTACATGTAGTCACTGAACCAGCAACAATATAACAGGCTCTGAGAAGGCTTTAAAAGCTTTTTAAAATCATTGAATATGTCATGAATTTCTAGAAGATGTTTTAAAACCTACGTTTCATATCATTTTGACATTTTGGCTGTGGTTTTTAGCATCTACCTTCCCAATAAACGTTAACTAGTTCTGCCACTAGAATTTAATTTTAAGAGAAGGTCTGTGCCACTTCCCCCTTACATTTCCAAATCTGGCTTGTTTCCTCACATCCCCATAATATTTCATCCCCCTCGAATATATAGCACAACCCTCATCTTGAGAATAGTCAGTAGAGTGACCAAGGACAACAGAAGCTGAGTCAAAATAGAGCAGGAGGATCGGAAAATGACTCACTATATATAAGGTTCCCAAGGCTTTAAAATGTCCCCTTTTCTCTGAGTTGCCATCTTGGAGTTAGAAAGACGTGGGTTCAGATCTCTCCTCTCACATTTCCTAGGGTGTGACCTTCAGCAAATATCTAAGTCCTCTGGGCTACCGTTTCTTCATCTATAAAAGGATGTGATAATAATACCTCCAGTACTTTCCTCACAGGGAGAAAATTATATGTAAAGCACTTTGTAAACACTGTGGCATCAAAGCCGGGCTTTGATGATCGTTCCAAAAGGACTGATCTTTTCTGATAATAAGGGCCATGAAAGCAGTGGCATTTGAGACTGGCTTTGATGCCACAAAGTTGTTGAATAAAATATAAAAGTTTTCACATTTTACAATATGAGTTTTAAGGACAGAATGATCTTTTTTGACAAAATGGGCTATTAAAGCAGTGGTAATCAATCTGGGCTTTGATGCTTTGTTTATAAACCTATCATGCCCTATTTTATACACCAGCATTTGCATGTAATAATAACACTAATGGGATTTCTATTGTTCCTACTATGTACTAGCCACTGTACTAAGTGCTTCACAAATATTATTTCATTTTCTCCTCACAAAACAACCCTGGGAGGTAAATGCTATTTTTAATCCTCATTTTACAGTTGATGAATGAATCTGAGGCAAAAAGTGGTTAAGGGATTAACACAAAGTTAAGCAGCCCCTAAGTGTCTGAGATCATTTGTAAATTCAGGATTTCATGACTCCATGCCCAGTGCTCTAACCATTCTACTAAATTACAAATTACACAAGAGAAAGTTCTATTGTTTTATTTAATCTTTGCATCTCCTCCAATATTAAGTATCATAAATGTCTATCAAATTTTTAATTTAAAGTTGAAATTGATATTTATAAAAATTCTCATATTCCATGGATGGTATTTATAGTACATTACTATAGAAAATCATTCTAGAAATCTCATTCTACACAGTGGTTTGAGGCCTTAGGGGGATGTCTATCCCAAACATGTGAAGACTTCCCCTAGCAGAATGGAAGGATGACAACAATGTGTTCCGATGGGCATGAAGGAAACCCAAGCAGGTGTTGTGGGGCTCTTAGAGCTTGGTCAAATATCAAAGACAGTAGGGCCATTGTATCCCAGGCCATCGCCAGTCATCTACTACTGTCCCACCACTGGACTTCCATGACTCTGGAAGAGAAAATAAGGCTGACAGCTTTGTGCAATTCTGCGTCATCTTAATCCAATTCATGAACAAGTCAAGAGATTACCTTGTGATTTGGTTCTCTTCAGAAACAAAGGACAAACAAAAACACTGAGAAAGGAAGTAGAGGCATCAAGTGTAGACAGCTTTTTCCCAAGAGTTCAACTAAAAAAAGTAAGGGAACATTATAGGATAAATGTAAGTGGACATTGTAGGATCTAGTGAAAGTTTTGTTTTGCTGGTTTTTTTTAATCTTGGGGGAGGAGATGAATATGTTTGTGGGCAACAGGGAAGAAACCAGTAGATAAGGAGAAATAAAGATTAGAGAGACAAATTTAGAGATAGTTGTCAGCAGGTTGTCTAGGTGGTAATGAATTTGGGGGTCATAGTAACTCTTAAAGATGATCTACTTGAGTCAAGAAAGGGTAGTATTCTTCCTTAAAAGAAGAAATAAATACCTTGAAAGTACTGAAGTCAAGAGTGTGATGAAGTTGAGCAAGTGGACACAAGCAAATAGAGAGGGTGTGCAAGAAGTGCTGTGTAGCAAAAAGACTACTAGACATGGAGTCTGAAGCCAAATGCAAGCCTTGCTTCTGTCACTAATCAGCTGCATCACCCTGAACAAGTCCACTTTCCTTCCTGGGTCATTGCTTTAGCCATAGATCAAACGAGGCCAGTGGAAGAGATGATGTCCAAGGTTCTTCCAGTTCAAAGATTCTATCATCATGGAGTTTAACAGAGAAAAGAAAGATAAAATGAAAATGCATCCATTTATATGACCACCAAAGGTTCTCTGGTTCCAGGCCCCTAAAAAGGAAATATCCTTCCAGAAGAGACAGTACAAGAGGCTGCCATTGCTTGACAAATATGCCTTAAGGAAGGTTATATGCCCCTTGCTTTAACTCTGTTTTGACTAAGCAACCTCCAATTTCATAATTAGCTTTCTTTTGTGAATGTATTTTCTCAGACCAGGTATGTCTCATTTTGATTTATAAGGAAGAAAAAAGTGTTTATTAAGTACCTACTATGTGCCAGACACTCTGCTAATCATGTTATAAATATTTATCTTATTTAATCCTTCCAACAACCCTGAGAGGTAGATGTTATTATATTACATTTAAGGAAAAGGAGGCAGACAGAAGTAAAATGACTTGAAAAGGGTCACACAGCTAGTGTGAAAAGAGATTTGAACTCAGGCCTTCCTGACTCCAAGCCCAGCACTCTATCCACTCTGCTACCTATCTGTCTCTTTTAAAGAAGGCTTATTGATTTAAAAAGAGAAGGAACATGAGAGGACAGCCCCTTTATTTTCACAGAAAGAGAAAACTGAGCCTGAGGGAAGTTAAATGATTTCCCCAGGGTGGTATTTATAGTATTTATATACAGGATCACTAGTGTTTGAGGCAGGATTTGAACTCAGCTGGAGTCCCTCACTCCAGCACTCTGGCCATTGCATGGTCCAGCTGCCTTTCTCTGCTTTGGTTATCATGAACCAATTCCCCAGCATTTGATCACCCTTAAATGAATGGTTAAAAATTAATTTCTGAACCTGTACTGTTGAGAATTAGCCATCTGGAGCTGAGACAGAAGGCTCAGGCTGTCAGTCTCATCATCAACATTTTCTCATCATCGTTGTTTCTGAGGAATAGCTGGATCCTGACAATTGTTTTTTTTACTTCATGCAGGTGGAGAGCTCTCTGGTCCGTAGGTTCCATTTCTTGGTCTTCTTTCATCTGATCCTGAGGGCATGTGACAAGAGGTGCTCCCCTACTGCTGTTGATAGTGCCACACTGGCAATGGGGCTTTTAAAGGCAAAATCCACCAAGCATATAAGTCTCTATATCTGTTACTACACAGAGCTTCATTGACAGGATCTACATGCCTGCGTGTCTCTCTTTCAGCACACAGTCTCCTGGTGGTCTCTCTCTCTGCCACAGGCAGCTAGGTGACTCAGTAAATAGAGCTGTGGGTGTAGAGTCACGAAGTCTTGAGTTCAGAACTGGTCTCAGATACCTACTAGCTGTGTGACAATCCTGGGCAAGTCACTTAACTTCTCCCTGCCTCAGTTGCCCAGAAAGTAAAATGTAAAGTAAAAATAGTAATAATAATAATAAAAAGTAAAGGGGGCAGAGTCAAGATGGTGGAGTAGAAACAGCCCTTCTGCAGAGCTCCAGCCCACACCACTTCAAAATTATGTAAAAGGGGCACTATGAATGACCTCTGGAGCTCCAGAACCCATAAAATGACACAGAGAAGCTAACCTCCCTCTGAGGAAAGTCTTGCAGCCTGGCAGGGAATGGCCAGCACAGAGCTCTGGGAGCTGAGCCCAGGCCCAAGTAAGTTGCGGTTTTAGCCCAAGGGCAGCCAGACCAGCAGCCGGCTGGAGGGATCCCAGAACACCAGCAGCTGTGGAGTTTCCAGAATTATCAACTCATAGATGCCAAGGACAAAGTGAGAGATCAGTGCCCTATGAACTTTGGGACCAGTATTTGGGAGTGCATCAGCTTCTTCCCCTAGGGGAGGGAACCTGCTGAGGAGCCCATGCAGCTTGTACCATGTTGCAGCTTCATCTCTTGGCCTGCCAGCTGTAGGGGGATCTGGCAATCATTGTGGGGGGTAAACACTCTTGCTTTGCCCTTCTTGGATGGGGATTGCAGTCTGGGGTGGAGGTCTTGGGATGTGTGACCAGCTTGCCAGAGTGTGTGGAGGTTTCACAGAAGCCACCCAACTAATACTTCCGGAAGTTGAAAAAACCCCAATGTTTGGGGCAGAAGTTCCCCTGGCTGGTGGCAAAGTCCTACTGTGGCAACAAGCCCAAAAGTCAATTAATAGAATGGCAACATGCCTAGGAAAAGGAAACAAAATAAACAGAAAAATGCAACATTAGGGGGCGGCTAGGTGGCACAGTGAGTAGAGCTCCAGCCTACTACTGGAGTCAGAAGGACCTGAGTTTGGATCTGGCCTCAGACACTTAACACACAAACAAACAAACAAACAAAAATCCTAGCCATGTGACCTTGGGCAAGTTACTTGACCCCAATTGCCCTCCAAAAAGCAAAAAAAAAAAAAATGCAACATTAGACTCCTATTTTGGGGGCAAAGAGGATCAAAGCATGGAATAGGAGGAGGACTGTGAGGTCAGAATCCTGCACCAAAAGAACCCAAATGAAAATACGAGCTGGCTATAGACCATAGAACACCTTAAGAAGCAGATAAGAGAAGTGGGGGGAAATTGGGAAGAGAAATGAGAAAGATGCAAGAAAAGTATGAAATGAGAGTCAACAGCCTGACTGAGGAAAATAACATCTTAAAAATAGACTAACTCAAATGGCAAAAGAGGCTCAAAAAGGCAATGAGGAGAAGAATGCCTTAAAAAGACAAATTTGCCAGATGGGAAAAAAATCTCAAAAGCTCACTGAGGAGAATCATTCCTTCAGAATTAGACTGGAGCAAATGGAAGCTAGTGATTTTATGAGAAATCAAGATGCTATTAAGCAGATCCAAACAAATGAAAGAATAGAAGGCAATGTAAAATATCTCATGGAAAAAACCACTGACCTAGAAAATAAATCCAGGAGAGAGAATTTAAAAATTATTGGACTACCTGAAAACCATGATCAAAGAAAGAATCTAGAAACCATCCTTCAAGAAATTCTCCAGGAAAATTGCCCTGATGATTTAGAACCAGAGGGCAAAATAGAGGTTGAAAGAATCCACAGATCACTTCCTGAAAAAGATCCCAAAAAGAAAACTCCTAGGAATATTGTAGCCAGGTTCCAGAACTCCCAGATCAAGGAGACAATATTACAAGCAGCCAGGAAGAAACAATTTCAATATTGTGGAAACACAATCAGAATAACACAGGACCTGGCAGCTTCTACACTGAGGGATTGAAGGGCATGGAATATGATATTCCACAGGGCAAAGGACCTGGGATTAAAATGAAGAATCACCTACCCAGCAAAACTGAGTATCATGTTTCAGGGGAAAATTTGGTCATTCAGTGGAATAGAGGACTTTCAAGCATTCTTGAGGAAAAAACCAGAGTTGAATAGAAAATTTGACATTTAGATACAAGAAGCAAGAGAAGCATGAGAAGGTAAACAGGGAAAAGAAATCAAAAGGAACTTATCAGAGTTGAACTATTTACATTCCTACAAGGAAAAATGATAATTGTAACTGATGAAACTTTTCTCTGTATGAAAATAGTTGAAGAAGGGTATACAGGCATATGAATATATATGTGAATGTGTGTATATATGTTTTCAGGTATACATAGATAGAGGGCACAGCTCGAATTTAATAGGAAGGGATAATACTTAAAAGGTGAAATTAAGAGGTGAGAGAGTAATGTGGTGAGGGGGAATGGGGAGATACAATGGGGTGAACTGTCTCATGTAGAGGAGGCAAGGGGAAGGTGGTTGCAGGGGAGGGGAGGAACAGGAAGGCAAAAAGGCAAAACCTTATTCTCATTGAATTTGGACCAGGGAGAGATGGGAGAGAGCAGATTGGTTGAGGGGATATCCTGTATGACTGTTATTCTGGGGTGGTGGGTATGGGAAAAATGGGGAATAATTGTAACTCAAAATCTGACAGAAATGAATGATGTAAACCAGAAGTTAATAAAGCATTTGGAAAAAATAATAATAATAATAATAAGTAAAACAATAATAGAACCTACCTCCCAGGGTTGTTAAGGATGAAAAAAGATAAACATTTGTAAAGTGTTTATCAGAGTGCCTGGCACATAGTAGGTACTTAATAAATGCATATTTCTTTCTCTCCCTTCACTTAAACTCATCTGTCTTCCTTTACCATCTTTCCTTTTCCCTTAACTCCATAATTGATCATAGAAGTATAAGTTCTATTAGCTGATATTATTAGTAATCATGATACCTTATATATATATATGTGTGTGTATGTATGTATGTTTATATATATAATATAGAAGTATATTCTGAGAAACATCATATTGTAGTGAATAGAGTACTGAACTTGGCGTCAGGAAGACCTGGGTTCAGATCCCGCCATTGGTACTATTGATGTGATCTTGGACAGGTGACAATTTCTCTGATCCTTCAGCAGCTGACTGAGACTGTAAATAAGAGACAGCAATAGATACCTCATCATATTTGATCCTCAAAACAACTCTTTGAGATAGATAGAGAAACTAATTTTCCCATTTTCTAAATAAGGCACCTTAGGCTTATGGGAATAAAGTGACTTGCCCAAAGCCCCACAGTAAAAAGGAGAGCAATAGTCAGGGCAAGAATGTTTTGACCTCTCACCCAAAGGCCTTTGATACAATGCAATGCTACCTTTCAGAAAACTCTATGTTGAAAAAAATGTTTTTATTTTGTAAAAATTCTTTAAAAAGTGTGGCACAGTGGAATGAACACTGAAGAGAAAAGACAAATCTTCAAGTGCTATCCATGAATATTCCTATGTGTATGACCTTCAGCAAAGCAGTTGATCTAACTGAGTTTTTAATTTTTATATCCGAATTTGGAGTCATAAGAGCTGGGTTAGAATTCCATATACAAATATACAAACACAACCTGTGAGTAGACCAAGATGCCTGAATGGGGACCCAGCTAGTTGGGTAACAACTCATCCTCTCCCTCTCCTTCTCCTTTCCAAAGAAAGGTAAATTTTGATGGCCAGAAGCTACCCATTTAACTTAGGGTTTACTGACTCTCTCTCTCTCTCTCTCTCTCTCTCTCTCTCTCTCTCTCCCCCTCCCTTCCTTCCTTCCTTCCTTCCTTCCTTCCTTCCTTCCTTCCTTCCTTCCTCCCTTCCTTTATCCGAGTTCACTCTGAAGCTCATAGACTGGGCCACAATAGGTCCCTGCCCAAGTTCCATTTTAATGGCTGTATTTTGGGCCCTCCAGGCTTAGAATGAATGTCAATGGTGACTGTTTCTTTTTGGAGCAGCAAGTCTGAGGGTCTTTCCCTGTCAGCTTGATTTTTTTCTTTTTTTTTTTCTAATTAAAGGGGCCATCCCTTGACCCACTTCTTAAAGAGGTCTATTCACTAAGTGGGTGTTACCTCACTCTAAGTGAGTATGTGAAAAGGCTTTAGCCTAAAAGGGCCAGGGTCTCCCAGTGCATCCTGGGCCATCTCCAGTCATCCTGATGAATATCTGGTCACTGGACCCAGATGGATCTGGAGGAGAAAGTGAGGCTTGGTGACCTTGCACAATTGTCCCTCACTCAAATCCAAGTCAACTGCAAGTCATGTCATCATCTCCCTGATGCCATGGTCCTCTTCAAAAATGAAGGCCAAACACAATATGTATATACAAATATGTGTGTGTATATATATATGTGTGTGTGTGTGTGTGTGTGTGTGTGTGTGTGTGTGTATGTTTGTAATGCCTATATACACACATACACATACATACATATATACATGTGTGTATGTATGTAACTCCCAAGTAATTTTACTTTCTCTCAAGGTCTTGGCTTCCTCATCCATAAAATGAGAAGGCTGGACAAAATGAGCTCGGAGATCTCTTCCATCTCTAAATCTATAATATTATGAGCCTAAGTATGTCCCCTAAAAAACAATCCACATAAAGAATTCAGAAAATACTGAAAAGGATCATTTGAAATGCTGTAGACTGAAGTAAAAAGAACTACGGGGGAGGGGAAGAGGGAATTTATATATATTTTATTTATATTATATGTATGTATGTGGAAATGATATATGGATATAGATATATATAGAGAGAGGAAAAAAACCCCGAAGCCTATATTATAATATCTAACCTTGAACACAAGAACAGATGAGAAAATATACCTCCTTTTCCTTACTTTCAGAGGCAGGAGACTATAGGTGAAGAACACTGCATATGCTGTCAGACTTCATTGATGTGTTAGCTATTTTTGCTGAACTGTCTTTTTCCCTCTTTTATTCTTTGAGATTAGGGACAACCTACTAGGTAGGGAAGTGGGGAGGGGGAGAATATATTCAGAAATGAAGTCAATGTAAAGATTAAAGATATCAATTTTAAAAATTTAAGAAAATACAAATACATGTAATGGTTTAGATTTCCCTATCTTTTTAAATTAAAACTGAGTTCCTTTTTCAATAGATGACTCTTAGATAAATTTCTTTCTTCTTTGGTCAGACACTCTCAATACACATAAGTTCCCATTCCTGGTATGGGCCCAACTACAATTCTTTCTGCAAAAGTCCCCCAAAAATAATAGGAAAGGAAAAAAAGAAATGTGTTTAGATTAGACACTGGAGCAGTGAAATTAAATTTAAGCACCTGTTCTTAAGATTCTGTCTTGGCTTTGCCTGTGGGTAGGAGAAGAGGAATGAATGGATAACAAACGCTATAGAGATCTGTGTTTGGCTTGATAGAAGCTTGTGTGGGGGGCTCTTTGGCGATGGGTTCCATAGCACTGAGATAAGGCAACCTCAGAGCCTGCTGGGGCCTAACATTCCCTGCCCAGCCAGCAGTCAGGAAAGCAGCCAGGCCCTGAGAGCTATTGGAGAGACAACCTGGAGCAAATGCTCCACCTAGAGGCTATTGGAGCAAAGGGAAACCATATAGGGCGTTTCTTCCATTTGTTTCCCCCTCAGAGAAGGCTGTGCATGAAAACTCATCTTGTAAGCCTACTGCAAAAATCACACTTTTCACTGGGTGTGAGGGGGTAGACAAAGTATAGCATTTGTCAATTCTCATCTAAGGAAAATATCACTTCTCGGAATCTAGCACAATGGAGGGCTGGATTTTAGAACATACGTGATGCTTTTGCAAAGCCTTCTTGAGTGGTACAGTCAGAGTTAGCTACAACTTCTAAACTCCCTCCAAATTCTCAGTTCTGTGAAGAAAGCACAGAATGCTCTAAGTCCTTTTTGCTGTCTTGGGCATATAATCACATATAAACTAATTTATCCACAGTGCAAAAGAATCATCAAAACAAAGAATTATATAGGTAAAAGAGACTTAAGAGGTCATCTGGGCCAGGAGATCTTAAACTTTGTGTGTGTCATAAATCCTCTAGGCCATCTGGGGAAGCTTATCAACCCTTTCTCAGAATCATTTTTGTTGCATACATTCAAGATGCTAAGTTTCCATTAGAAGTTAATGAAAATAAAAAATATTTTTCCCCATTCAACTTCATGAACCCCCTAAACTCTACCCACATACCCCTGGTCTAGGGACCTCCAAGTTAAGAATCCTTGATCTAGCCTAAACCTCACTTTACCGATGCACTCCTGACTCTTCTGGACACCTCAGGAATATCTTCAACCTTGAAGCTTTCTCTAATCCTAGACTTCTCACACTAGAATACTCTCCACCTTGTGGCCTCTTCCTCTGATTGGCTGGTTCCTCTAAGACCCTCCATTTTAAGGAAGAAATCCAAGCAGTTGTCTCCATTCCTCTCCAGAATGCTTTCCTGATACTCTTAGCAGTCTATCATGAAGGCACACCAGGTGCCTCTATCACTTCCTGCCCTCTTCCCTCCACCATCTTTCTTAGCTGCTTTTTATGTGTTGCTTTTCCCCATTGGAAATACACTCCTTTAGAGCAGAGACTATCTTATCACAGTGCCTAAACGATAATAAGCATTTACTAAATGTCTGTTGACTTCAGAAAACTGAGGAAATAGGAAGCAATGCAACCCAAGGTCTCTTAGCAAATACGTGGCAGGATTGAAATTCTAACCCAGATCCTCTGAATCCAAAGTCAGCATTCTACCATCTTACAGAATTTACAAATAGAATGATTTTCCTTCTCTCACTTCATTCAATGACAACAGAATATTCTATTGTTATAGTCATAATATGATCATAATGAACCTACTATTTTTATCACCTCTCCACTACCTGTGCCTGTTTTTACACTTTATTGTAGACAATGACAGAGCTGTCATTTCTAAGCTGCATTTATGATTGCATCGATATCTGCTGTTTTAACCAGAATGTACTCTGCACAAAGGGGGGCTTTGAGAATAAATGATAAAACCATCGCCAAGTTGTTAGCTCATAGAATATTAGAGCTGGGAGGGTGCTCAGCCATCATTCTGCCTAATCCTTTCATCTTACATAGAAGGGAAGGTTTCTGACATTGTGTATTGCTAGGCAGCTCAATGGATAGAGCCCTGGGTATGGAGTCAAGGGCCAGAGTTCAAATGTATCTTCAGACATTTAACAGTTGTTTGATAAGTCATTTAACTTCTGCCTGCCTCAGTTTCCTCCAGAGTTACTGTGAGGATCACATGAGATTCTATTTGCAAAGTGACTAATACATGGTATTAGTAGGTAGGCACTTAATAAATGCTGATTTCCTTCCTTTCTTGTTCAAGGTTCCAACTTGAGCTGGGGCAGATTTAGAACTAGAATTCCATTCTCCTACAATAGACTTCCCTTTTATCTCCCTGTCTCAAGTCTATTCTAATTCATCTCACACCATAACCAAGTAATTTTCCTAAAGCACAGATCATTTTAATCCACTACAAAATAATAATAGCTTCCACTTATATAGTATTCAAAGGATTGAATTTGATGTTCACTCACAGGGCCCATTTGTGTTTGTGACCCCTTTTAGGGTTTTCTTCACTAAGATACTGGAGTGGTTTGCCATTCCTTTCTCCAGCTCATTTTACAGATGAGGAAACTAAAGCAAACAAGGTTGAGTGACTTGCCCAGGGTCACACAACTAGTGTCTGAGGGTGGATTTGAACTCATCTTCGGACTCTAGCCCTGGTGCTCTATCCACTGCACCACCTAGATGCCCAAGATTTGCATAACACTTTATATATAATGCCTCCCTTGATCTCTTGACCCTTTGAAATAGATGATCTCCATTTTACAAAGAAGGAAATTGGGGCTTAAAGAGTTTAAGCCATTTGCCAAGAATCACAAAGTTAACCAGTGTTTGGAGCAGGATTTGAATTGGGGGTTTTCTGACTCCAAATATAGCACTCTATCCACTGTACCACATAGCTTCAATGTCTCCCTAGTGCTGCTAATATCCAACTAGTAATTCCTTTGTTGGGCATTTGAAGTTTTTCTTATCCTGAGTCCTTCCTTACCTTTCTAGCCTCTTCACATATTACTCCCTTCTCAAAATCCAACCATGTTAGCCTACTCACTGTTTCCCACATGATTTCATCTGCCACCTTCATGATTTTCCACTGGCTATCTCCATCCTGGGAATGTTCTCCCTCCACATCTTGACCCCATGGAACCACTGGTTTCCCCTAAGAGTCAGTTCAAGTTCTATCTTCTGCAGAAGGCATTTCCTTTTCCTCCAGCTACTAACCATGTCTTCAAATTCCAGGTTACCTTGTATCTTCTGTATGTCTTGTGTATATGATAATTCCACGTTAGAAAGTAAACTCCCAAAGGGCAGGGACTACCTTTCTTTTGTCTTTGATAGACAAATAAATGGTAGAGTAAATGTTTTATTTTATAGAGATACAAACCTAATCCCCATGAGACAAATGGATAGAACCTAGAGTCAAGAAGACCTACGTTCAAATCCCTTTTCAGATACTTAATAGCCCTATGATCCTAGGAAAGTCACTTAACCTCTGCCCCAGTTTCCTTTACTGTAATATGAGAATAGTAACAGGATCAATCCTCAAGGGTTATTGTGAGGTCAAACGAGATATTTTTAAAGCACTTAGAACTGGAGCTTGGCACATAAAAACCATTTAATAAATGCTTATCGATTACTCCAGATCAAATAGAAAACCCTGTGTTTGGTGTTCAAAGTCCTGTCTCATTATCTTTCCAATCTTCTTATACCTAACTTACCTCAATATACTCTGCAAACCAAGCCAATGGCCTCTTGGCTGTTCCTCAAACAAGATACTTCATCTCCTTACTCTAAGCATTTTCACTGGCTAACCTCCATGCCTAGAATTCTCTTCCTGCTCATCTCCACTTCTTAGCCTCCTTGAATCCCTTCGAGTCTAGATAAATTCTCACTCCCTTAAGAAGCCTTTCCCAATTTCCTTTAATGTTAGCTTCCATCCTTCTGCTGATTATCTCCAATCTAGCCTCTAGATATTTTGTTGGTACATAGTTGCTCTTAAGTCATCTCTCCCATTAGACTGTAAACTTTTTGAGGGAAAGTACTGTCTTTTGCCTTTCTTTGTATCCTCAATACTTAGCATGATGCTTAGTTGGCATATAATAAATATTCACTGACTGATTGAATGATTTGGACCCACAGGATAAAATTAGAGACTTGTACAAATAAATCTCCTAATCATTCTGGAATATATTGTGGCAAACAGTCCTGTCTCTGTGCCTCAGGTATTCTGACCTTACTGGTAAAAAAAATTTCCATTGTGGTCAGAGTTGCTTGCACTATAACATCTGATACCACCATTACCACTTGTGGTAAGGTTCTTTCCACTAACTTCTAGTGTTACAACTAGAAATAAGTAGAATGAATGAGGGGTGTGGTGATGTAGGCCAGTGGTTAGAACTTGGGCCTGGATAGAGCACAGATGGATATAAGATTGAGCTAGCAGTCAGGAAACCTAGACCTCTGATCAAGGCTTAGCTCTGCCATAGTCTCTAGACACTAAAGTGTGGCACCTTGCAAACTATTAGTTTGTCAAAGTTGGGAGGTGGCCACAATGATGAAGAGAGACTGCATGGGAGTGGTGGTCTTGAGCAAATCTGTCATCTTCTCTGAGGTTCAGTTCTCTTATCAACAAAGTGAGCTTATCTGTACTGCCTACCGCTCATACAGTTGTAAGAAACAAATGAGATGATGTATTTAAATTACTCTGTAAACCCGAAAGTGCCATATTATATCATCAATCATTGTTAATATTTTTTTAACAAGACCTGTGATTTTATTCATGTAAGGAGTTCCTAGTGAAGAAATTCCTATCCCAATGCAGATCATCACATTCTCTGGAATGTATAGCCTTGTTGAATTGACTAAAACCCTGAGACAGTAAGTTAATTAGCTGCCTGTGGTCACAAAGTCAGTAAATTTCAGAGGCAAGACTTGAACCCAGGGCTTCCTGAATCCAAGGCCAGACTTCTAGTTACTATACCAAATTTCCTGCTCTCTGTTCTTTGTTTTACTCATATGTACAAGGAAGATATTAGGTGAGGGGAGAGAATCACTCTATTTCAATTCAAACAATCTAGGAATATACTTAGAGGTGACAGATTGTAAAAAGGACCAGTCTTTCCACTTTTGGTGTATGCTTATGCCTCACCCAGGGGCCACAATGGGTCTAAGTAATTGTAATTCTAGGTACTAATCCTTAAAGCCAATAGATGGAATTAAAGGATTGGAATTTATCATCATGGTACTGTAAATATAGAAATCTGGTTGTAAATTAAGGATTTCCCCCATTTGAATACTTAGTTTTATTTATCTTCTAAAAATCTATCATCTCAGCTCAACAAATATTTATTTAGCATCTATTATGTGCAAAGTATTGTGTCAAGTACAGGAATCATAAAGACAAAAATTAAAAATCGTAATATTCAATTAGCCTGGAAACATAGGCTAGAGCTAGATTGTGAACTGCCAACCTAAGGATTCTGTATTTTGTCCAAAATGGAACAGGAAGCCACTAAAAGATCCTGACAGGAGAGTTATCGAACTGCATTCAGGTCCTGTCATTGACCCATACAACTGTGTGACCATGATTATATAGATGAATTGTTAATCTGTATTTGGAAAAAGGGATGCTATTACATGAGTTATCAATCCTACAAAATCTCAGATTTGGGCCAAAACAAACATGAACTATCACAAAGAAACTTTAGATAAGAAAAAAAAAAGAACATAGTGTGATCTTTGAACTCAAGTTTAGAAAAGGATAAAACTTTTATATATATATGATAAAATATGACCATTGTGGTGAAGAAATTTCATCCTGTATTTTTTATCCTATAACAATGATAAAAAGTAGCAATATCTTTGATAAGCAGTAAAGTCTCCAATGAAATACCATATGTACTGTCTTAGATTATTCCTCAAAATCATACCAGAAGCACTTTAAATACCAGAATGAGTATCATAGGATTATAGATGTAGAGCTTTAACGTACCCATACAGACTACCCTCCAGTTGGTATTTCATTCTAGAAGAAATAGGGAATCACTGATTTTTTTCAACATGAGAGTAAAACAGTCAGACCTGTTCTTTAGGAAGAATATTTTGGCAGAAATGTGGATAGTGGCACAGAGTGGAGAGATCGGAAGCAGGGAAACTGAATAGAAGGCTATTTCAATACATGATGTAGTAATGACATAAAGTGATAGCCCTATGAAAAGAAGGAAAAGGACATGAGAGATGTTGTGAAGGTAGAATTGACAAGACTCAGCAGCTGACTGAATGTGTGATAAGGTTAAAGTGAAGGAGAGGAACAAGTCAGAGAACACTACCAAGGTTATGAACATGGGTGAAAGAAAGGATGCAGATACCCTTAACAAATACGCTGCTTCCAGATAAATTGTCTTTAAACAAAACTTACTCCTTCCTAGATCTATTGTCTCGATACATTTCTATATTTCCAGGGAGAAGAAGGTCCCTAAGCTCCCTTGTGTCCTGTGAGACATTGTTTCATCAAGTCTCTTCTCCCTCATTTTTCCCCTCTTTGCTTTTCTCTGCTTTGTCTCCATTTCTATGTTTCTCTGTCTTTATCCCTTTGTCTCTCTAACTTCCTCCTTCATTATTTTCTCCCTTTTCCTCTCCCCTTTCACTCTTCCTTCTTCTCCCACCACTAGCACCACCCCACCACCATCATCACCATCAATCTCCTCCTTTCTGCTTGAAAACATTTTGAGGTCTGTTCTCAGCTCCCCAAATCTTCTCTCATTCTATTCCCTGTTTAATTTTTAAAAAGAATAATCTTCAAATCTGGCCTCAGACACTTAACACAAAAATTAGTCATGTGACCTTGGGCAAGTCACTTAACCCCAATTGCCCCTCCAAAAAGCAAAAAAAAGAATAATCTTTATTCACTACTTCACTCCACTTCCTCACCACTCAGTTCCCAAAAACTCTTCAATCTATTTTTGTTCCCAACACTTGGAAACTGCTCTCTCTAAGGGAGTGCTCATCATTGTCAAATTTTGGTTGCACAATGGACAGAGCTAGGCCCAACTGAGTTCAAATCCAGTCTCTAACATTTATTAGCTATGTGATCCTATGCAAACTCCTTTGGATGGAGATTTCTGGTCATTAGTTTATAAAATTACATTACCTATGTTTGTAACTAGCATAGTACCTCATACATAAGATTGAGATAGGCCTGGTTTAAATGACATAGAGAACTCCCAGTAAGGAATTTTCCTCTACCAATACACAGTGTCACCTTCTCTGACTCAAATAGCTTTAGATAGTTTCCTGGAACACTGTTGACTTACTCAGTGCAGGGTCATACAACCAGCATGTGCCAGAGGTCAGTTTTAAACCCAAAGCTTTCTGGTTCTGAGGACAACTCTCTATCCATTCCATCATGAGAGCTCTCCATTTTTCACAAAGTAAAAAGATAAAGGATAGAGCCCCAGGTCTGTAGTCAAGAAGATCTGAATTCAAATCTGACCTCAGATATTTAATACTTGTACGATTCTGGACAAATCATTTAACCTCTGTTTGCCTCAGTTTTTTCATCTATAAAATAGAGATGATAGTAGTCTCTACATAGACTCCCAGGGTTGTTGAGAGGATCAGATGATATAATAATTGTAAATGCTTAACACACTACCTACTAGTACACAGTATGCATTTTTAAAATGTTAGCTCTTACGATCATTATTTTCAACATCCTCCCCATAATCAAAAATCCTCAGTGATTTACTTCTCTGGAGGATGAGGTAACAGGGTACAATGGAAAGAATATAAGTCTTAGGTTCAGAAAATCTGGATTCTAATCCATGTTCTGTCACTTGTTGGTCATGTGAGCTTGGGGAGTTATTTTCTCTGGGTTTCATTTGTAAAAAGGGACAATTGGTTTCTAATGTTCCTTCTAGTTCTCAATCTATATTACTACAAACCTAAGCTCCTAAGATTTCATGATCATTCACAAATTTGCTTTAGCTTTCTTTTCCAATTATATCTACTATTACTTTCCAAGTGTAAATCTCTAGTTCAGACAGAATTATCCTACATGGTGTTCCACAAATATCCTTTGCTCTTTGTCAGGATCCATTGCTCGGCCTCGAGGAGCCTTCATAGAGGAATGAGACAGGCCAATCTATACTTTTATTTATTTGTCACATTTTAGGGAATATCCAAAAGGGAAGATGATATGTAGAGAAACCCAAGGGAGAGAAAGGCAGAGACAGCAAGGAAAAGATACCAAGGCGGCCTATCAACTTGTTCACACTGGTGTCAGCACTGACAACTTCAAAGCAGAACCAAGAAAGGAAAAAGGCAGGGAAGGGGAGGGATATAATCAGAAAAGGGACTGAGAAGCCTCAGGCTTTGTTCAGGTCTTTATTCAGACCATGATTAGAAGAGGGAGTCTATGGTGACCCGATCAGAGGCTGCCCTTAGAGCCTTTTAGGAACATGGGTTAGAATCCTAATTCTGACATCTTAGCTGACCCTGGGGAGAAGCGGGGCGGGGGTGGGGATGACTTCTTTGAGCCCCAACATCAACTGTAAGAACTGAGATAATAATATCTGTTCTCAGAGAATTATTATGAGGAGAATGCACTGATGCTCAGGATAGATGAGACAATGATAGAGCATGATGCAGAACAAGTTGGCTTACTCAACTCATTTCATTTCTTTTTCTAACGAGAGTCATAATCCTTGAACTGTGAGGATAAAACAAAACTGGTTAGTAGGTAATTAAAAATCAAAATAAGTGAAAAGGTGGTAGGAAAGGATCTTAGTGCCTCCTAGGAGGTCAGGTTACCAGATTCATACCAACAACATCCCAAGATATTCAAATACAGTTAATCCCCAGTTTTCACGGGGGTAGCAATCCTAGAAAACAGCACAGAAGTTAAAATGCAAATGTTGATACTTTAAACCTATAGGAGATAAGAAGTCAAGTTCCTGTGACCATCAAAAATTGCAATCTTATATTAGAAATTGCTGAAAATGCACCTTTTTCCATACAATACTTCCTAACAAAATATTGATTCTGATAATATGCACTTTTCCTAATAGTAACCACAAAATAATCCATAAAATGCAGTACACAAAATAAAACTGATAATATGCAAAACATTTTCCTTGCTAGTAGTTTCCTAGAATTCTATGACCCTTCGTGCCAACCTCTCAATAAAAAAATTGATTTCAGACAACAATCACTTTTGACAATACATGAGATCTATAGTAGCATGAATATTATACGGCAAATAAAATTCTTAAGGCTAAAAATTTTTTACCTGAATTTTACCTTCCACTGTGTCAGATGGCAGGGTGAGGGATGACAGTGTATACAAAACTGTTGTCAACCTCTCTATCTTGGCTGCCCTCTGAAAACCAATATAAAAGTTCCTGAGACTTTAGTCATTGTTGTCAGAAGACATTGAAACTAATGAGGTCTCACAATCTTCTTAAAACTTTGTCCTTCCCAGCTGATGGATGATGGTATTAGAGATTATGAAGGAAACACTAATCTGAAATCCATCATCAATGGATGCTTCGTGCACCATTTGAGATCCTCAGAAATACTAGAGTATGTAAGCATAGCAGAGGTGAGTTGAAGCTTAACTTGACTATCATCAGGGATGGGTTTGGCAGCTTTGGTGCTTCTAGCCAGCTAGTCAATTATGCTGAAGGCCACCCTCCACACTTGGAAACTATGAGTGGCACAACAATTTTTGTTCCTTTACTGTGCATATATGTGAATGTGCACAGTTGCCAACACAAAAGTGAAAATGAGGTTACTAATAAGTTACAAGTCACAAAAGTTAAATACAAAAATATTAAGGATTGACTGTAACTTGCCAGTGTGATTGTTGAGCTTCTGTGGATTAAGAACAGAATAGTAGCTACAACACTAGAGGTAGATAAGTGATGTGCCAATTAGCAAAAAACAAAAAAGAGTGTGTACTCTACCAACTGTAGAATAGTGAGCTTTGAATCATTTCTCAGTTAAATTCTAGAATGAAAGGGATATCTTATGATGATTTAGAAAGGGAAGCAATGATAACTAAAAATCCACTTGAGTTTATCAAGAACAGTTCATACCAGACTAAACTTATCTCTTACACATACACACACACGTCTAATCTGATAGATCAGAAGAATGACAACAAACAATGCAGATCTAAATTCAAAAGCATTTGGCCTTTGACAAGGATTTTCATTGTCCTTGTGGGCAAAATGGAAATACATAAGTTCAAACATAGTATAGTTTAGGAGGTTTTGAAACTTGTTAAATGGCCAGAACCAAAGAGAAGGGATTAAAGGATCAAAGACCTGAGAAAGTATAGAGCACATTGTGCATAGTAAAGCCAGAGTCCCCAAGGCAAACAAAACAAGAGATGGGCAAGGGGTAGGAAGGAATTAGTATCAGCAGTTAAATGCCAAAGTCAACTTAAGAGTTCTAGAAAAAAAAAATGAACTACAAAGGGTATGAGAGTTAATGAATAGTATTTGGTCTATAAAATTTCTCCATCTGAGATCCCTGGATGCTTAAATATTTTTGGAAAAGGAGGTGCCCCTGACAGGTGAAAATCAGCCCTAATTGTTGAACAATTAATGAAGGGGCAGGCATATAAATGAGGAGGTGGACTAAAAGTCTTCAGCTATTCTTGTTGAGAACATGACTTGATCATGAGACTCAGCCACCTCCAGCAATCTGGTCAAAGGACTCCATCTCTACCCAGACCAGTCTGGTTGGTTTTCTCCTTCATAAATTAGAGTATCCTAAATTCTAATGGAGAGTTCCAATAACGGGGGCTCATTTCCCTCAGACAAAAACTCACCTAGACTGGATTCTGTTTAGACTTTAATCAGATGTTAGGTCTTCTGGCTGAGTGGGGTCCTGCCCAAGATCAAGGAGCATTTACCTCAAGGATGTAGGCAATATCATCTATCAGCAATGTCCCTCAGAATTTAGCTAAATGACCTGCAATGGTGTGTCCTTAATGAGGAAATAAAAAGGAAAAACCTCAATCTTATTTCAATAATTGGTTTTTATTATAATAGAAAAATAATCACTTCTCTCACCAGCTATATCTTGTTGAATAACCAAATACGGGATGGATAGGAAAAGCTTAACTTTTCTATGTGCCCAAACATACATAGCTCCTGCCTTCTCTGGACCAATGAAGATAATCAAATTTAATTCTATCTTATATTAAAGAAAATGTGAATTCAATTCTATGAAGAGGAAAGTAAGAAGAGTGACCCTAAGGGGTAGAAGGTATAGAATCAGATTTTGGCTTTATTTCCCTCCTGGCTGCAATTTTGGATTTTGCTCCCATGTCCTTGTATTAGTTCCACACCCCTTTCCAGTTCCATTTTGTGTGTTTTCTTCTCCCATTAAAAGGTAGGCTCCTTGATGCATAAGACTGGCTTTCTCTTTCTTGTAGTTGTATCCCCAATGCCTAGCACATATAAATGTTTAATAAATAATTCTTGCCTACCTTGCCTGTTTGTCATCCACATTCATGGACTTCCTCAAATCTTTTGAAGGTTGAGTCCCTGTTTTGGTGACATATCTTCCACAGTAAAGGTTTGTACAGATGACCTCAGGTACCCCTTCCAAGATTCTGTGCTTCCCATGGATCAAGTTTATTAAAAATACATGCATATCATCACTGGATAGGTTCTCAATGTTCATGATTCAATTTGCCATCACTTTCTAATCCTGCTATACATGAAAAAAATTAAAGTCAGGGCGGCTAGGTGTCGCAGTGAGTAGAGCATTGGCCCTGGAGTCAGAAGGACCTGAGTTCGGATCCAGCCTCAGACACTTAACACACACACAAACAAAAACCTAGCCGTGTGACCTTGGGCAAGTTACTTAACCCCAATTGCCCTCCAAAAAAAGCAAAAAAAAAAAAATTAAAGTAATTTGTCACCCCAACCCTCTATAATTGAGAGGTGATTTATAATCATCTTCAGAGTCCCTTTCAGCACCTGTAAAATAAAGCCATCACCTCCCTGTTTTCCTGAAAGGAAAATGAGGCTCTGTGGAATCGTAATGTGGCTAGCAATGGCTCTGCTGCTATAGAGTTCCCCCAGTGTGATAAAGGTACCCACAGGCCTTTAGGGGCTTTCCAGTGATGGAAGAGAAGGAGGTCTTTCCTGGTATTGGTTGTTGAAGATGGATTTGCCTCAGAGGCCCCTGAAAGTGCCCTTCTTCATGCATTCATGGATCCTAGGAATTTTCTCCTAAAATAGCATTCAAAACTTTATGACTAGAATTTCATAGCAATTGTTGGTCCCATTTTTCCTCACTTTAGCCCAGGTCAGGGAGAGGTTTATCTGGTGTCTGGCCACTAGGATAAGGAAATAAGTGTCATTTGGTAGCTTTTTTTTACTAGTTATTCTTCTCAATTAGGTGCTAAACTCAATTGTTTCTAAACTACTGAAGGATTACAATTTATTTTAATACTGTCTAGATTTCAGATACATGCAGACAAATTCCCACATGCACTGCCCTAATTACAACTCTACTTGACATTCTGGACTACTAGAATGCTTGTGCTCTTAGCTCTTGAATTTTAAAATCTACCACCTAATTTTGCTTTGTGAGACTTCTGAAACCATGATGTTGTCTGAAGTAAAACTGACCCCACTGGCAATGACAATATGTATGTGTGTGTGTGCACATACACTAAGTTGGCACTTATTCATCATGGCTCCCTGTAGTGACAGTAAAATGCCTACATCATACCCTGTCATATTTTAAGTAAAACTACTAGTAGCTTCACTTGGTGATCAATGCTCACCATGTGGTGACTCTCTTCTGATCCTGGCCAAAAAAAAAAAGGAAAAAAAATCACTGGTTCATTCATCACTCATCTATCATTTCCCCTGTGACTCATCAGCCAAAGAGTTTCTTTTTCCCATTCTCCCTTCTGAAGCTGGTAAATAGCTTGTCATTCCTTGCAAAAGGCAGAGGGGGCGGCAGCCCATCTGGACCCACTAGTTTGATTTCATATTTATGAAACAGCTTAAATGTCAGTTTGAGTGAAAAATGACACCTTCTCCAAGCTTCTCATATTAGAGCCTGTGGCTGCCATGGCATTCTCAAAGAGGCAGCTTGTGGCTTTCCTTATTCCTCTCCCCTAAGGCAGCTAGGGAAGGTGAATTGGATGGATAGATCAGACGGCAGCTAAGATCTACTTGCCAGAGAGGAGAACAGCCAGCAGAATTGTTTAAATCTGGCTGATGGAAACTTGGAAAGGACAAGTATGATGGGAATAGTGGAAAGATTCTGTTTGGGTATGAAATTCACAGAGATCTTTGTAACTATCCATAAGGGTCACTAGACAGTCTGCAAAAAGCAGGAGCATCTGTCCTCAGAGTTTCTGAATAGACATAGTAACTGTTTTAAAAAAAATAGGATATACTTCATTGTGGGACAGTTTGATATATTCTTTAATTGACATCTAAGAATTCAAAAACCTTAGAATATTAGAATGGATACAATTCTAGAGTTCTTCTCAATTAATTATTATTCCACAGAGCAAAAGAACATACACATTTCCAACCATACAACTAAACTAATAAAACCTGAGATAAATACTATTAAATTTTAATTTAAACCAGGTCAATCATTCAGAAAAAAAAACAGAGAGATGGACCAACACACAAGTCACAAGTGAAAGAATCCCGCTAAAACTCTTCTGCTTGGAATACCAAAGTGGAAATTCAAGGCCAATGTTGGGAAAGTACAAGCAGGATAAGACCCTAGAGTCCTTTTGATGTCTTTCCTAATTAAACAATTCTTGTCTGCATAAAACTATGGGCTACAAAAGGGCCTGGGGAAAAATGTTGGCTCCGTGAGGTCCTATAGAAATTTGTATAGAGAACACTAGCTGAGTGGATGGATGCATTTGCTGGGAACATGGCTGAGAAAAACAAAACAGATAGAAAGAAAGGAAGAGCATCCTCTCCAATAAGGAAAAAGGAAAAGTAGGTGAGGGAGTAGTATCATTCTTGGGCAAAGGGAATAGTCTCATGCTTCCATCTGTTAAGGGAGAAAAGAGAGCAGCCAGAGAGAATTTAAACAAGAAAGGAGAGTCCCCTAGTGTGATCACTTGATGGAAATAAACTAAAGAGAGATGAACTAGACGGATCTTCATTTCTTTAAAGACTCCTGGTCAAAGAGAGAAGAACCAGTAATACTCTCTTAAGTCATTAAAGTTCTTCATGCCACATTGGGTGGAAGGTTGTATTAGATGATGTGTGAGTCAAAATCCATTTCTAACAGTCTATACAAGTGATAAGTTATTGACCTTAGAACCTTAGAAAAATCATAGAATGCCAACTCTGAAAGGAATCTTAGACGTCATCTAGTTCAACCTTATAATTTTGCAGGTAAGGAAACAGACCCAGAGAACAGAAATGGCTTGGTCAAAGCCATACAGTAAGTCAGAACAGAACCAGGGACTTCAATTCAAGCTTCCTTACTTTTAGTCCATTGTTTTTTTCCCCCTTCTAAATCTATGATTCAATCAATGTCAATATAGAGTACTGATATAAACTACAAGAACTTGGCTGAGAAGAGAAAAATGTGGTTTGGGTTGGTGCAGTCAAGAAAGGTTTCAGGAAGAAACTGGGAATTAAGGTGGGCATTTAATGATAGTTTGACTGGGGAGAGAAAAGGAAGGTATTTCAGGTGAAGAGAAGGTCAATTTGAATACCTATCTATCTATACCCCTAAATATTCTTCACACTATAAAAAAAGTTAATATTTTACAGTGAGCATAGAATATACCAGTAGGGTACAACAGAGGGCCTGGGAGTTCAGCAGATGGAGTCCTGGACTTGGAAGGAAGCTTGTGTCCCAATTCAATCCCAGACACTTACTAGCTATGTGACCCTGAGCAAATTACCTCTGTCTGCCCCAGTGACTTCATCTATAAATTGGGGATAATAATAGCACCTATCTCTCAAAGTTATTATAAGGATAAAATAAAATCATATTTGTAAATTATCTGCTAACCTTTAAACTCTATATGAATGTTACCTTGTTATTAATTATTATTATTCATATTAATATTAGATCAGTGTGAGAACAAGCGGTGTTTCCAAGGATACACATAAAATAGAAAAAATCCAACCTTAAAATTATCCTTGACTCTGGTCTCCCTCAGCCCCCATAACTAATCAATTAACTATTCTACCTCTACACTCTCTCTAGGATCTTTCCCATTCTCTTCATTCACACAGACACCATCCTCCTTCAGACTACCACCTGGGTTCAGACCCTCATTAGCTCTCACCTAGACTGCTGTAATAGTCTCCTACTCAGTTTCTCGCTCTAGTTTTTCCATTCTCCAATCCATACACCACATATTTGTTAAAATTGTATTCTGAAGGCACAGATCTGGCATGTCATTTTCTTGCTCAAGAAGTTCTAGCATCTCCCTATTGCTTCTAGGACAAAATACAAGTTCCTCTGTTTGGTATTTAAATTCCTTCATAATCTGGCTCCAGCCTATCTTCTACACTCATTACATATGGCTCCCCTTTGCACACTTGATTCTCCAACCTAATTGTCCTACTTGCTTTCCTTCAATCATGGCATTACATTTCCTGTCTCTTACCTGTTCCTTGAATGCACTCTTTCTTTACCTCGGCCTCCTAAAATCCCTGTTTTCCTTCAATGCTCATTCAAAGTTCAATGCTCCTTCCAAATCACTGATCACTTTCCTGATCATTTTCCTAATCATCTTGTATTTACTTTGTATGTAATTTGCATCTTATACATATGTACATTTTGTTTCCTCCATAGAATATAAGCACCTTGAGGGCAGGGACTATTTGATTTTTTTTTTTTTTGCTATTTTTGTTTGCTTGTTTTGGTAACCCCAGCCCCTAACATGGTGCTTAGCAAATAGTATGTGCTTTATAAATGCTTTTACCTTGGATGATTGATCCCCCATGATCAGAGAAATAGGGAGTGCCTTCATTTTCCTGGTGCCCTGGGGAAGTGTTATCAAATGTCTAGACTGGTTGAACTTGGACTAGATTACTCTTACAGTCTCTTTCAATTTCAAAATTCCATTTTGTTTCTATTAACCTTGTCTCTCAGTGTTACAGAACTCTCCCAACTGATTCACTGTCCTCTGTCTACAGCTCAGATGCTCTTGGTCCCTTGGTTCTACAGTTCAGTTAGGACTTGGCCTCCCCGTCTGTGAAGCAGTTGTAAAACGTTCACAGTCAGCATTTACAAACACAACCATTTGACACTGACACAAGGAAGACAACATCCTGTACAAACCAGAGAGATGTTTTCAGGCATATCCAATGATATTGGGCAAATAGGTTAGGGGAGGTCGGAACGAAAAGGCTGTTCTGCTTCCCAACTAGTTGAAGGACAAAAGGAAGCAACTTCAGGGAACCCCTGTTTCTTTGTGAAGCAACAAAGAAACACAGCTAAGTTAGGAAATGAATCCTGGAGCTTAGCCTGGGCACCTAGGTCAGGGTCTGAGCAAGGAGCCCCTGACCTGGCACTTGCCCCATTAAAAGATTCTAAAGAAAACTGAAATGGTATCCCTAGATTTAGTGACAATTAATCCAATAGTTTAACACATGAAAGCCTAGATTTGAAATTCCCAAAAGAAAAAATGGTAGCAGCACATTTATTCTCTCAGGCTCTGCTTATTCCAAAGAACTGCATTAGGATTCCTTCAAATGAGCCTCCTGCCACATACCACCAAAAGACTTGGAAGGGAAATAGCATTTTGTTGCTGATGCTGCAGTTCAGATGAGTGATTTCATCAGTTCGGGGAACTCCTGGTGTGGAAAATTCCCTCTCTCAATGCATATTGCTAAGCAGCATGACACTGTAGAAAAAATTTTGGATCTGGAGTCAGATGGCCTGAGTTCAAATCCCAGCTCTGGAATTTTTACTAGCTGTGAGGCATCAGGCAAGTAATTTAACCTCTCTCAGCAGTAGACTGAGGTGGAATAAGTCATTAAAGAGGAAGAAAAAGAAGGAAAAGAGGAAATAAAGGATCCTATAACTAGATTGGTATTGCATAAAATAAACCTGATTTGGAGGGATAATTGTACTTATTTTTTTTATTCCAGGTTTGTGATCTCATTGGTATAGAAAACTCCCAGTAAGGAAACTTCCTCAGTCAATGAAGAACAGCCACTGCAATTTATATTCTTAGAGAGTTGTCCATAGGACTGAGAGTTTCAGTGTCTAATCCAGGATCATACAACCAGTTTGTGTCTCAGGCAGAACTTGAACCCAGCTCTTTCTGACTCAGAGGACATCTCTTGGGGCAGCTAGGTAGTGAAGTGAATAGAGCACCAGCCCTGGAGTCAAGGAGGACCTGAGTTCAAATCTGGCCTCAGACACTTAACACAAAAAAGTTGCCATGTGACCTTGGGCAAGTCACTTAACCCCAATTGCCCTACCTTCCTCCCCTCAAAAAAAAAAAAAAAAGCAGAGGACATCTCTCCATCTACCATACCACACTGATGCTCTGTGCAGTATTAAAGTTCTAAAAATCAATGCGAAGTTTTCTGAAAATGAGCAATTTTAGAAAATTATGAACCATTTAAAGAGATATAAATATTCCTTGGATAAACTGTAAGGAATGATTTTTCTCTCTAAATATTTAATGAGGTGATTTATGAAAAGAAAATGGTATTGCAGTAGTGGAAAAAGGACAATAGGCTTCTTGGGCAAATTGCTCAGCAAAGAAGAATTACAATTATAATCACGACCTGGTAGAAAGAGTGTAGTCACTTTCAAAGGAAGAGGGGAAAGAGAATCAACTGGAAAACAGACTAAAATTCTAGAAATCCCCCCAGGAATCATGAAAGCATCATATAGAATAGAGGACAGAAAGTCCTAGAGCAGTAATTAGCATGGGGTAAATAGAACTATACCCCAGGGGGTCAAGGAGGCAGACTTCTTTCCTGTGGCTACTGAAGTCCCCTGCTGGTCCATGCTACCATGATGCTTAGATTCTATTTCTGCAGTGCTACCTCTTTCAAGCTCACCTCCCCTGCCAATTCCTGAAGGTTCAAAAGCCAGCCCACTCCTACTCCTAACTCAATTGCTCCCTTGACACCACCCTGCCTCTGTTGTTTCCACCCCCTCAAGGACTGGTGAGGAGATAAGACTGTCAGAGGGGCACCACAGCAAAAAGATGCTAGTGGTGGTGGCAGAGTGGGCCCACAGAGGACAGAAGTAGTCTCAGGTTGAAAAAAACATCTAATGATGTTTCCATCAAGCCCTTGTAGAATCACATAATGTTAGAGCTGGAAAATACCAATGAAATCATCTAGCCCAATTTACTCATTTTACAAATGAGGAAATCAAGGACCCAGGAAATAAGATGACTTTTCCAAATATCTCCTAATTAATAGTTGGTAAAATTAGGACTCAACCCCTCCCATTCCTACTCCAGTGGAAACCATCTAACAGGTAGGTGATGATGCAGGAGAAATCAGAGCTAGATATAGAGAGATAGGAGTCATCTGCATAGAGATAATAACTGAACTAATGTGAGCTGATGAAATGGAGAGAGAGAAAAAAAAAAGAAGGGCACCTAGGATAGAGCTTTAGGATAACCACAGCTGTTGTTGCTGTTGCTGTTGTCATCTCAGTCATGTCTGACTCTTTGTGACCCCATTTGGTGTTTTCTTGGCAAAAATACTGGAGTGGTCTGCCATTTCCTTCTCTGGTTCATTTTATAGATGAGGAACTAAGGCAAACAGGGTTGAGTGACTGATCTTGGGTCACACAGTTAATAAGTGTCTGAGGCTAGATTTGAACTCAGGAAGAAGAGACTTCTTGACTCCAGAACTGATACTTTCCACTGTGCCAGCTAGCTGGTCCATACTTACTGTTAAGGGACAGAACATAGATGATGATGCAGTAGAAAGAGATTGAGAAGGAGCAAAGAGATAAGTAGTACCTAAGAGAGGTAGGAAGTCAGATTATAAGGGATTAAGAAATGAGTGAGAGGAAAGAATGTTGGGGCAACAATTATAAACAACTTTCTTCTAGGAATTTGGCTATAAAAATGGAGGCAAGAGATGAGACTATACCTAGAGGGGATGAAACAGTCCAATGAAGTTTTCTTTTAAGGATGGGGGAGACCTGGACAAGATTTTTGGCCTCAGGGAGGATACCAATATGTAGGTAGAGATCAAAGATCAGAAAGAGAGAAAGGATGATTAATGGGGGGACAAAAGGAAAGATGGCAGGGTATGAATCTAAGGTATGAGTAGTAGGTTTATAGGCCTAGAGAAGGAGAAGTGCCATCTCATCATCAAGGAGTAAAAGAATGGGGATGGGGAGCATTAAGATATAGAAGAGGTTAAAAGAGAGAAATCAAGACAAATGGCTTCTTTTCCCCCAGTAAAACCCTCTTAAGCATTAGAGGAGGAATTAGTAGCTCCCTTGATTAAAAGAACACTTGTCACACTTGTATCCCTTTGGGCTTTAAAGAAGAGATCACTCATGTGTGTATGATCCAAGTGTGGGCTTCAGGAATGTTAATTTTGCCATGATCGAACAGCTGACTGACATGAGACAAAACAGTAGTGAAACAGACCAGCTGGTAGAAAATGTGGATGGAGATCAGAGTTGGCCCAGAAGTCAGATGAAGGAAAACTTCAGTGACATATTGGAGGAGGGTGAGACCCAAAAATTTCTGTTTATGTTATGACCCAGGCTAGTAGACTAAAGAAGATTTATAGCTAAGATCTAGTTAAGGAACAGAAGGGGACAGAAGGGACAAAAAACCAGGGATGACCAAACAAGCATCTTGGTGTGTTTTTGTTTGTAGACTGCCTACTAATACAATTTTAACCTGAACCAGGAGTTAGGCTATGGAGAAAGCCCAAATTCCTGATGCCATGCATTGCATTGAGTGCTTTGCAAGTGCTGGGTATTTAGTATTAACAATAGCTGCCACTTACATAGCATTTTAAGGTTTGCAAAGTGTTTTACCTGTATGGTTTCATTCAATCTTCACAATAGACCTAGAAAGTGAATGCTACATGTGTTATTATCCTTTTTCACATGTGAGGAAACTGAGACCCAGAGAGGTTAAATGTGAAGAAGCAAGCTTGAGTCCAAACACCTACATTCAAATAACAGCCTCTGCTGCTATATAGCTATGTGACCTTGGTATTTGGGCCTTATACAATGGGAGACAGCCAATGAAAATGCAAAAGGTCAGGAGATAACACTGCCAATCCAAGCCTCTTTTCCAGCATACCATGTCTATCACTTCCCATTCTAGGACTATAATCCTATGACTTACCTGTGACCACAGAATTAGTGAGCAAGATTTAAATCCAGGTCTGTGCTGACATCAAATCTTGTACTTTTTCCACTATGCTATATTAGTTAATACAGCAACTGACTCATAGTCAGAACTTAATAAATTAAGATGAAATAGAGATCTTGTGCTTAAAATAATATCTCTTAGAAAGAAGATATAGAGCCATATACCAAAAAATAAATGTATAAAATTATTATATAAAATGTAATTATTATCAAAGAGGTTTTTAAATAAATATTAGAGTAGTAAAAAAAAATAAGGACCTTGGAATCAAACTTGGGTTCAAAGGTGATCTCAGATAAATCAAGGGCAAGTCACTGAAGTTCTCTGAATTTCCATTTGCTTATCTGTAAAATGAGGTTATGTCACCTACCTCACTAGGCTGTTGTGAAGATCCACTAATATATTTGTAAAAGATTTTGCAGACCTTGAAACACTATATGAAAGTGAATTGGCATCATTTCCATTCAAATAAGTATGCTTAGTTCTCATCCCCATAACTTCTACTGTCCATATATTAAGAGCATGAGAATTTCACTCAATTTTTCACAAACTATACACTGGGAAAATGTGAAGCCTGTCTTCTGATTTATAGATCAGATGTCAATTTGGTGGTTACTATGGTTAATATTGATTCTTTGAAAGATAAGACTCTACCTACCAGATATGATAAGAATAGGGAAAGAACTCCCTCATAGGACGTTTTCATGTAACATCTGTGCCATTCAAATAGGTAGTATATAAACTACCTACTGGGGTAGATATACTAAAAAGAAGAAAAAGGGAGTGCTCAGGGTGATGGCATCAGACAGCAGCATAATTTGATATGTATCTAACTGGTAGTGCTAGAAAGTTATTAGCACAGAACACCATGAAGCCTTCTGCTTAGAGGGTGGGGTGTCCTTGTGCTCATTTAATCATATTTGCCCAGTGCCCACCAAAAAAGAATCACTTTGCTCAAGACCGAAGGACAAAGAGACAAAGGCTTCCTGCTCATGGAACAAGTAAAAATAGTTAGCAATTTTTTTGACTATTTTTAAGTTTTCAAAGCATTTTACAAATAAGCGATTTATATTTACTATCTCACTACCCTGTGAAATAGGTTCTATTAGCGTCCTCCTTTTAGTGATGAGAAAATCAAGACTGAGAAAGATTAAGTGACTTGCTCAGAGTCACACAGCCAGTAAAAATCTGAGGCAAAATTTGAACTCAGATCTTGTTGATTTCAACTCCAGGACTCTATCACTATGCCACCTAGATGCCTCTACTAAGGAGTAGAGAAGCAAGGCTTATGTATTAGGCTAGACAAATTCAGATGTTGTAACTCTATTATATATCTATAATTCACCAACCTAAAATAGTTTGAAATAGAGATTTCTCATAGCATAGTAGATGATACTAGGTGATACCTATGTATCATGTAAAGATTTAGGAAGCAATTTACTTACTTGGTCTTATTTGATCTTTACAGCAATTTTATAAAGTTATTATTTTATTGCTGTGGAATCAGGTTCAGAGCTTCAGTGATTTGCTCATGGTAATATAGCTAGTAAATTTCAGAAGTAGGATTTGAATCCAGGTCTTATCTGACTATGATGCTAGTGGTCTTCCCATTATGCCATACTACCCTGCATTCTAAATGGCTGTGTGTAATGTCTTAAAGGACTCAGGACTCATGAGGGCTTCCACACAAGAATGAGACAAGTATAGTCCTAAAGTGAAAATCAGTGGTAGTATCTAGTAGATTGTTTCTAGTGTCAGAATCAGTCAATCAATGAATCATGAAGCATTTAATAAACATTCACTATAAACCAAGTCCTGTGTTAAGCACTAGGGATAAAAAAATAAAAGTAAATAGTCCCTTCCATCAAGGAACTTACATTCTAATGGGAAAGTTGATATGTACATAAAAATAGACATCTACGCATACCTAGTGGATAGAATGTAACATTAGAAAGGAAGGCACTAGTAGCTAAGGGCACCAGGAAAAGTCTTCTACAGAAAATGATGTTTGAAATAAGTATTGAAGGAAGCCAGTAATTCTACCAATAGAAAGGCACAAAGACATATGGTGAAGAATCATGTGTGAAGGACAAGTAAGCCAATATGGCTAGACTATAGAATTTATATAGGAAAACAATGTGTAAGAAAACTGGAAATTCAGGTAAGGGTCAGGTTGTAAGGAATTTTAGATGACAAAAAAGCTTATATTTTATCCTACAGGAAGTCACTGGAATTCGCTGAGTCTATATTGAGAGGAAAGGGAAAAGGGGACGGAAACAGACGTGTTCAAATCCTAGCCCTATAACTTGCTAGTTATTTGAGTTTGGATAAGTCACTAATTCATTGAACCTCAGTTTCTTCATACATAAAATATTGATAACAATATATAATCTCCCTCCCAGGATTATTGTGAGGAACAAAAAATATAAAGTATATAAAGCTCTATGTATATATGAGCTATTACTATCATTTGATAAAAGTAACCAGTAGTCACCCCAAAGAGTTCTTTCACAAATGCTCTTGGCAAGTTCATTGTAGAAAGAATATGTCAGAACATAGGAACAAAGGAGGAATAAAATACTTGGTTCCCACAAACTGTGGCCTAATCCTTTAACCCTTTATAAGTTAAAGGTTCCCTTTAAGAACACATATATAGCATGATATATTGTATCACTACATTTCTACAATGTATCTATACAATCTGACATACAGTCACTGAATTACAATTACTTGGTGAGTTATAACAATAATAATAACTTACATTTGCATGACTCTTTAAGGTCAGCCATTACTATTGATCCAGCTATTACTATTGTTCCCTTAGGAAGAATAAATGTGGGAACTCAGTCATTAATGAAGCAGTTGATGTTAGGTTTGCAGATGGTTAATCTTTTAGCTGAGCATCAAGCAGATGTTTAAGGAGTCTCTATATTCTATTCTGTTAACTTTTTGTTTCTTGAAATAAATGTGCCTAATCTATAATGTAAATATGTTTTCCCTTGGGATCACACAGAGCTAGAACAGAGATGAGAATTTTAATGGGTATGACAGAGGTACCAAATGGGGCGATTTGCTTGTGACTTAGTCTCTGTTTTACTACATATAGGAAGACAGTGTGTCACTGCATTAATTATCCAGCAAGGGAATTTAGTTAACTGAATGCACAATCTGAATTGCCCACCAACTGGTAGTGAATATAAACTAGTAGCCTAGGGCTTGAGAGTTAGGTCCCTAACAAATTCACAGGGCATAGCTCTGTCCTAAGGGATTCCAGAATTCCCAGTGGTCATCAGGGAATGCCCACACTGCAAATTCCTAGTCTATTCAGGAAAGAGACTGCCCATGATGAGACAATTATTATGTGTAAAGAGTTAAGAACTGGGGGACAGAGCCAAGATGGTGGAGTAGAAACAGCTCTTCCAAGCCTCTCTGCCCCCAGATTCCCCACAAACTATGTAAAAAAGGACTGTGAACAACTTCTGGAGCCCCAGCACCCACAGAACGACACAGAGAAGCTAACCTCCCACTGAGGACAGCCCAGCAGCCCTGCAGGATGGACCAGCGCAGCGGTCTGGGAGCCTGCAGCGCGCAGAGCGCAGGAGCCGAGCGGAGCCTAGCCCAGGTCCGAGTGAGCCGAGGTTTTAGCTCCAGGGCGGCAGGGCCAGCAGCCCGCTGGAGGAACCCCAGAACACCAGGAGCTGTGGCGATTCCAGAATTATCAACATAGACATGCCTAGGACAAAGTAAGAGGTTAGTGTCCTATGGACTTTGGGACCTGTATTTGGGGAATGCGTCAGCTCCCTCCCCTGGGGGCTAGAAGCTGCTGAGGAGACACGCCACTGTGTAGTTTTCAGAGGCATTTCCGGCTCCCAGCCTACAAATCGTGGGGAGATCCAGCGATCAGTCTTGGGGGGTAATCGCTCTTGCTTTAACCTCCCTGGATCTGGATTGTGATCTAGGGTGGAAGTTGTGGGTGGGTTTACAGCTTGCCAGAAACGGAAGTTGCCCCCCACACGTTCGGGACGAAAATTCCTCTAGCTGGCCTTAAAGCCATAGTGTGGCAACAAGCCCAAAAGTCAAGCAATTAAGTGGCAACATGCCAAGGCAAAGGAAACAGAAAAATGCAACCCTAGACTCCTATTTTGGGGGCATAGAGCGGGAAAAGGACTGTGAGGTCAGAAGTCCTGCTCCAAAAGCCCCAGGGGAAAACATGAGCGGGTTGCAGGCCATAGAGGACCTTAAGAAGGACTTTAAAAATCAAATAAGAGAAGTGGAGGAAAAATTGGAAAGAGAAATGAGAAGGATGCAGGAAAAGTATGAAATGAGGGTCAACAGCCTGACTGAGGAAAAACAACACCTTAAAAAATAGACTAACTCAAATGGCAAAGGAGGCCCAAAGGGGCAATGAGGAGAAGAATGCCTTAAAAAGTCGAATTTGCCAGATGGAAAAGAATCTCAAAAGTTCACTGAGGAGATTCATTCCTTCAGAGTTAGACTGGAACAAATGGAAGCTAATGACTTTATGAGAAATCAAGATTCTGTTAAGCAGATCCAAACAAATGAAAGAGTAGAAGGCAATGTGAAATATCTCATGGGAAAACCACTGACCTGGAAAATAGATCCAGGAGAGACAATTGAAAAATTATTGGACTACCTGAAAGCCATGATCAAAGAAAGAACCTAGAAATCACCCTTCAAGAAATTCTCAAGGAAAATTGCCCTGATGTTTTAGATCCAGAGGGCAAAATAGAGGTTGAAAGAATCCACCGATCACCTCCTGTAAAAGATCCCAAAAAGAAAACTCCCAGGAATATTATAGCCAGGTTCCAGAATCCCCAGATCAAGGAGAAAATACTCCAAGCAGCCAGGAAGAAACAATTTCAATATTGTGGAAACACAATCAGAATAGCCCAGGACCTGGCAGCTTCTACACTGAGGGATCGAAGGGCATGGAATATGATATTCCAGAGGGCAAAAAGAACTGGGAATGAACCCAAGGGTCACCTACCCAGCAAAACTGAGTATTTTGTTTCAGGGGAAAATATGGTCATTCAGTGGAATAGAGGACTTTCAAGCATTCTTGAGGAAAAAACCAGAATTGAATAGAAAATTTGACATCCAGACACAAGAAGGAAGAGATGCCTGAGAAGGTAATCAGGTAAAAGAAATCAAAAGGAACTTATCAAAGTTGAACTATTTACATTCCTATATGGAAAAGCAGTAACTGTGACTGATGATATCTTTCTCACTATGAAAATAATGGAAGAAGGGGGGTGTGGTCATATGAATACATATGTGAATGTGTGTGTATATGGTTACAGTTATATATGGATAGAGGGCATAGGTTGAATTTGTTGGGAAGGGAGAATACTCAAGGGATGAAATTATGAGGTGAGAGAGGAAAGTGGCAAGAGGAGATGGGAGAGACAGGGTAGGGTAAACTATCCCATGTAGAAGAAGCAAGGGGAAGTGGTTGCAAAGGAGGGGGAGAATACGGAAGGCTAAAAAGACAAAACCACATTCCCATTGAATTTGGTTCAGGGAGAAAATGACATACATACTAAATGGGATATCTCAACCTGCAGCAGGATAGGGGAAGGGGGATGAGAGGAGGGATGATGGATGGGAGGGCATCCTTGGGGTGAGGGGAGGTTGGAAGTACCCACTATAGAAGAGGGACAGGATCATGTAGGGAATGGACCAGGTGGGGGGTGGGATGAGTGGGAGGGAATTATAAGGAGCCTTGTACAATATATCTACTATGATAATGTTTTGCATAGCTAGACATGTACAACATATACTGAATTGCTTATCTCCCAAGAAGGAATGGGTGACAAGGGAGGAAGGAAATGCATCTGAAATTCGAGGTCGTAACATTAAATGTTTCAAATATATATAAATACTATTAGTAATACTCTTTCACTTGTAATAGGGAGATAAGATGTGCAGGCATTGGGACACAAAGATTCACCTTCCTCTAATGGTAAAGTCGATGGGGGTATGGGAGAAGGTATGGGAGAGAGCAGATTGGAGGAAGTGATATCTTGTGGGACTACTATTCTGGGAGGTTGGGTAGGGGAATAATGGGGGGGAAAATGATTGTAACTCAAGATCTGGCGGAAATGAATGATGTAAAACAGAAGTTAATAAAGCATTTGTTTAAAAAAAGAAAGAAATAAAAATAATAAAAGAATAAATATGGTCAAAACAATAAAAAAAAAGAACAAAAAAAAAAGAGTTAAGAACTGAATGCAGGATTACCTTACTCCAAACCCAACAGTCTGTGCCATTGACTTACAAGTGAGAGGCTCATCAATACCTTTGAATTTTTTTAAATTAAATTTTATGTTTATTTTTAGTTTACATCATTCATTTCCACAAGATTTTGAATTACAAATTTTCTCCCTGTCTTTCCCTTACCCATCACCCCAAAAGAGTGACCCCATTGTATACCCACTCCCCAATCTACTCTCTCCTATATCCTCCCCCACTCCCCCTCTGACTTTCCAGTAGGGCAAGATGAATCTCTATACCCCAGTGCCTCTATATCTTACTTCCCAGTTGCATGTAAAAAAAATATATTTTTTAAACATTTGATTTTAAAAGTTTGAATTCCAGATTCTATTCCTTCCTCCCTCATCACCCACCTTTACTGGGAAGATAGGCAATTCAATATAGGTTGTACATGTACATGTACATGTCCACAAAACATTTCCATAATGGATATATTGTGAAAGACTGACTATACTTCCCTCCATCCTATCCCAACCTCCACTTGTTCTATTCTCTACTTTGACCCTGTCCCTTTACAAAAGTGTGTGCTTCCAACTGCCCTCCCCCCACAAAGCCTGCCCTCCCTTCCATCATCCTCCCTCTCATCTCCTTCCCCTAATCTCCTGTAGGGCGAGATACCCTACATAGTGTGTATGTCATTCCCTCCCTAAACCAAATTCAATGAGAGTAAGGTTAACTCATTCCCTTTTGCCTTCCTGTTCTTCCCCTCTATTGTAACAGTTTTCCCTTGCCTCTTCTATATGAGATAATTTACCCCATTCTGTTTCTCCCCATCTCCTCTCATTATATTCCTCTATCACCTCTCAATTTCACCTTTTAAGTATCATCCCTTCCTATTCAATTGGCCCTATGCCCTTTGTCTATGTATACCTGTGAACATACATACACACACTCACATATAAATACATGTGCCCATATACCCTCCTATATAGACATATATGTATGTGTACATACATATATGTGTTTATACACATTTCTGTTCCCTTTAACTATTCTCATACTGAGAAAAGTTTCATAAGTTACAATTATTGTTTGTCAATATAGGAATATAAGTAATTCAACTTTGATAAGTTCCTTATTATTTCTTTTCCCCACTTACCTTCTCATGTTTCTCTTGCTTCTTGTGTCTGAATGTCAGATTTTCTATTCAACTCTAGTTTTTTCATCAAGAATGCTTAAAAGTTCTCTATTTCATTTAATGACCATATTTTCCCCTGAAACATGATACTCAGTTTTGTTGGGTAGGTGATTCTTGGTTTTAATCCCAGCTCCTTTGACCTCTGGAATATCATATTCTAAGCCCTTCAATCCCTCAATGTAGAAGCTGCCAGTGTTATCCTGTGTTATCCTGGTTGTGTTTCCACAATATTCAAATCATTTCTTCCTGGCTGCTTGTAATATTTTCTCCTTGATCTGGGAAGTCCAGAAACTGGCTATGATATTACTAGGAGTTTTCTTTTTGGCATCTTTTTCAAGAGGAGATTGGTGGATTCTTTCAACCTCTATTTTGCCCTATGGTTCTAAAACATCAGGGCAATTTTCCTTGAGAATTTCTTGAAGAATGATTTCTAGGTTCTTTTCTTGATCATGGCTTTCAGGTAATCCAATAATTTTTTAAATTATCTCTCCTGGATCTATTTTCCAGGGCAGTGGTTTTTCCAATGAGATATTTCACATTGCCTTCTATTTTTTCATTTGTTTGGATCTGTTTAATAGCATCTTGATTTCTCATGAAGTCACTAGCTTCCATTTGATCTAATATAATTCTGAAGGAATCATTCTCTTCAGTGAGCTTTAGAGATTCTTTTTCACCTGGCAAATTCGGCTTTTTAAGGCATTCTTCTCCTCATTGGCTTTTTGAGCCTCTTTTGCCATTTGAGTTAGTCCATTTTTTAAGGTATTATTTTCTTCAGTCAGGTTGTTGACTCACTTTTCATGATTTTCTTGCATCATTCTCATTTCTCTTCGCAAATTTTCCTCCACTTCTCTTATTTGGTATTCAAAATCCTTCTTAAGCTCCTCTATGGTCTGTAATCAGTTAATATTTTTTGGAAGCTTTTGGTGCAGGAGTTCTGACTTTGTTCTCTTCCTCCTGTTCCATACTTTGATCCTTTTTGTCCCCAAAAAAGGAATCCAAAGTCAGATCACTGTGTTTGCTTTGCTTCCTTTGCTTTTTCATGTTGCCACTCAATTATATGACTTTTGGGCTTTTTGCCACAATAGAACTCTGCTTTCCACAGAGGAGAGCATTATCCCAAATTGTTGGGGTTTTTGCAGTTGCCATAGCTATTAGTTGAGTGCTCTCTCAGAAGCTTCTACTGGCTCTGGCACACTGGTCATATACCCCAGGACCTCCACCATAGATAGCAATCCAGATCCCAGAAGGTTAAAGCAAGAGAGATTACCCCTCAGACTGGTTGCTTTGATCCCCCTACTATCTGTAGGCCAGGAGCTCTGAAGCAGCCACATGGCAGTAGCCACTGTGCCTCAGCCCCTTCTCCTTCTGGGGGTAGAGGCCAGACCAGACTCCCAGGCCCCTGTTCCCACAAAGTCCCCATGAACTCTGCCTTTGTCTTTGGCATTGATGGGTTGATAATTCTGGAACCACCACAGCTGCTGTTGATCTACTCTCCCCCAAAGTCCCTGCAGCCAGGGCTGGTCATGGCTGCCCTGAGGCTAAAACCATGGACTCACAGGGGGCTGGGCTCAGCTCCCAGCAAGCTGCAATGTGCCCTTCCTGTCAGCCTGCAGGTTTGTCTTCAGCAGGAGGTTTATTTCTCCCTGTCACTTTGTGGGTTCTGTAGCCCTAAAGTTTTAGAGTCATTTTTATAGGCATTTGAGGTGGTTATGGAGGGGGCATATGGAGTTTTCCTGCTTCTATGCCGCCACCTTGGCTCCACCCCTACCTTTGAATTTTTTATTCCAATTTACATTTCTTTTTCCATTTTGACTTTTATGACCTCACTATTAATTTTGAATTTTGCCTTTCTGGTAATCTCTCCCTCCTTCCACAAGTGATAATGGGCCTATTTCTATATGCTAAAATCCTATTCATCCTTGAAGGTAAAGCTTGAATACCCCTATATAGAGAGCTTTTCTGAATTATTTCCCCTTCCCCACCAGCTCCAGTCTTGTACATGCTTTCTCTGACCTCCTAAGACAATTTAGATCTCAATTTGTCTCTATTTTATGTAATTTCCCTTATGCCTTGTACAGTTGTAATTTCCGTACCTCCCATGGTGATTCATGGGCAGCTGGGTCATACAATGGATAGTGCTGGGCCTGAAGTCAGGAAGACTCATCTTCCTGAATTCAAATCTGACCTCAGATACTTTGCTGCTGTGTGACCCTGGATAAGTTACTTAACTCTATTTGCCTAAGTTTCCTCATCAGTAAAATCAACTGGAAAAGGAAATAGCAAACCGTTCCACTATCTTTGAAAAAGCAAAAACAAAAAACCCAAATAGGGTCATGAAGAGCCAGAGAGGACTGAAATGACTGAACAACAACAGAATTTCTTAATAGCAAGGACCATATTTTACTTAGCTTTTCATCCTTAGTTTCTAGCATTTCCTTCCACATAACAGACACTCAATATGTTAACTGAGTTGAATTGTATTGAATATAGAATGGAATGTTATTGTTATTGCTTTATTATATCAGAAATGTTTAGCCTGAAAAAGAGAAAAGAGGGAGCATGTGATAGCTCTTTGCAAGTATTTGAAAGATTGTCATATGGGGAAAAACCTAGGCTTCCAGAAGTAGAACAAGAAGTAATGGGTAAAAGCTATAAAAAATCAATATTAAGTTTGATAAGTCAATCAAAAAACATTTATTAAGTGCCTACCAAGTGCCAATTATCATCCTACAAACTAAGGAATAATTTCCTTAAAAAAAGGGGGCAGTCCAAATGTGGAATGGACTGCCAGGGGAGGTGATAAGTGCACTGCCTCCACTGGAAGTCTTCAAACAAAAACTAAAAGACCACTTGTCGGGTATTTTGTAAAAGATATTATCATTCAGGTATAGTCTGTACTTGATAGCTTCCAATGTCCCATCTAATTATGAGAATCCTCGGTATTTTAACTATTTAGTTTCAACCTCCAGAGATCATAAGTCACAGTGGGCCTGGTTTGAGTTGGTGTTTGGTTTTGCTGTTTCATAAACAGCATTGCATTTTTAAACTTTAAAATCACATTTTAAAAGATAAGGGTTCAAAGGTAATATACTGGAGGAGAATATGGTACTGGGGAAGAGTCGGTTGCATGGCAATATCTACCACTGGAATAAAACACAAATACCAAAATGTGTCCATAAGCTTAAAAAATAAAGATTAAATATGAAATTAACAAAGTAATAGCCACCCTGGGTTGCAGGAGGGCAAATTAAAACTTATAGAAGTAAATGTTAAAAACTAAAAATAAATAACAAAAAACCTTTAAAAAACACAAAGTAATATATAAGGGAGAAAATGAGATGAGTGATAGATAATTTATTAAGACCTTTCAATGTGTTAAGCACTGTATTAAGCACTTTGAATATAAAAATAGGGGGGGGGGCAGAGCCAAGATGGCAGTGTCAAAGCAGGATCTTGCTTCAGCTCCTTCTCCAACCATCTCCAATACCAGAAAAAAAAAAAAAAACAATTACTCTAAACAAATTTTAGAGCTACAGAACCCACAAAGTGACAGAGAGAAACAAATCTCCTGCTGAAGGCAGTCTGGCAGGACTACAGGAAGGGTCTATCACCCCAGACTGGGAACCCAGCACAGTCCCATGTGAGCTGTATGGACCTAGACCCAGGGCAGCCCCAACCAGCAGTGCAGACCAGCCAGAGCAGACTTTAGGAGAGCGAATCACTGGCAGCTGTGGCAGTTTCAAGATTTTTTTTTTTTCAAAACATAAAAGCCAAAAAGAAAGTAAAAGGTTGGCAGAGAACTCTGTTGCAACTGGGTGATGGAGGAGCTTAGTCCAGCCCCTGCCTGCCCCTGGGCAGGAGGCTACAGAGGCTCAGTGGCTGCTGCTGCTACTGCATGGCTGCCTCCAGAACTCCTGGCCTGCAAATCATTGACCAAGCAATCATTCAAAAAGTAATCACTCTTGCTTTGACCTGCTTGGATCTGAGACACTGTCTTGGGCAGTGGTGCTGGGGTGAAGAACACCAGTGTGCCAAAGCTTGTGGGGGCTGTAAAGAGGTTGCCTTCCTCATAGCTCTGGCAACTGTGGAAAGACCAGTGATTTGGGACACAGCTCTCTCCATTCTGGAAGCAAAGTTATATCATGGCAAAGAGCTCAAAAGTTAAATAATTGGCTGGCAAGATGAGCAAGCAAAGGAAGCTCAATCAGACCATAGAATCCTTTTGGGGGGACAAAAAGAATCAAAACATGGAACCAGAGAAGAAAACAAAGTCAAAACTCCTTCATCAAAAGCTTCCAAGAAAAATATGAACTGGTTACAGGCCATGGAGGAGCCCAAGAAGGATTTTGAAAATCGAGTAAGGGGGTGGATAGGTCACACAGTGAATAGAGCATTGGCCCTGGAATCAAGAAGACCTAAGTTCAAATCCAGCCTCAGACACTTAACACACATACACACACACACACACACACACACACACACACACACACACACATGTACACATAAACTAGCCATGTGACCTTGGGCAAGTCACTTAACCCCAATTGCCCTATCTTCCCCCCTCCAAAATAGCAAACAAAAAAAGAAAATCAAATAAGTGGAGGAAAAATGGGAAAAGAAATGAGAATGATGTAAGAAAGTCATTAAAAGTGAGTCAACAGCCTGCTAAAGGAGCCCCAAAAAATTTCTGAAGAAAATAACAACTTAAAAAATAGACTAACTCAAATGGTAAAAGATGTCCAAGATCTAGCAGCTTCTACATTAAGGGATCTAAGGGCTTGGAATATGATATTCTGGAAGTCAAAGGAGCTGGGATTAAAACAAAGAATCACCTACTCAGGAAAACTAAGTACAATGTTTCAGGGAAAAATATAGTCATTCAATAGTCATTTCAAGCATTCCTGATGAAAAAAACAGAGCTGATTAGAAAATTTTACTTTCAAATACAAGAAGCAAGAGAAGCATGAGAAGGTAACCAGGAAAAAGAAATCATAAGGAATTTTTAAAAGTTGAACTATTTACATTCCTACATGGAAAAATGGTCATTGTAAATCATGATACTTTTTCTCAGTATAAGGATAGTTGTATGTATATACATATGTATATATGTATGTATATGTGTGTATATACATGTGTATATATGTATGTATATACATATGTGTGTATATATACATATATGTGTTTGTGTATACATACATATATATGTATTTATAGAAGGGTGTATGTATATATAAATATATATGTGAGTGTATGTTTATGTGTGTACATGTATACATAGACAGAGGGCACAGAATGAGTTGAACATAAAGAGATAATATCTAAAAAATAAAATTAAGAGGTGAGAGAGGAATATATTGGGAGAAGGAGAAAGGGAGAGATAGAATATGGTAAATTATCTCATACAAAAAGATGCAAGAGAACAGTGTTACAATGGAGGGGAAGAGCAGGAAGGTGAAAGGGAATGGGTCAACCTTATTTACATTGGATTTGGCTTAAGGAGGGAATAACATACACACTCAATTGGGTATCTTACCCTACAGGAAAGTAGGGGGGAAGGAGATAAGAGAGGAAATGATAGAAGGGAGGGCAGATTGGGGAAGAGGGTAGTTAGAAGCAGACACTTTTGAAAAGGGACAGAGTCAAAGTAGAAAATAGAGTAAGCCGGGGGCGGGATAGAATGGAGGGAAATATAGTTAGTCTCTTACAATATAACTACTATGGAAACGTTTGGCATACATGTGCATTCTATATTGAATTGTTTGTCTTACCAGTGGAGGTGGGTGAGGAGGGAAGAAGGAAAAGAACCTGGAAATTAAAGTTTTCAAAACAAATGTTAAAAAAAATTGGTTGGGTTTTTTACATACAACTGGGAAGTAAGATATACAGGCACTGGGGTATAGAAATCCATCTTGCCCTACTAGAAAGTTGGCTGGGGGGGGGGGGGGGAGGGAACGTAGAGGACATAAGAGAGAGAAGATTGGGGGAAAGGGAATTCACTAGGTTCACTATATTGGGGTGGGGGCAGGGGAAAGATGGGGAGAAAACTTGTAACTCAAAATCTTGTGGAAATGAATGCTGAAAACTAAAAATAAAGAAATAATATATAAAAAATAAAATGAGTATAAAAATAAGAAAACAGGGGCGGCTAGGTGGCACAATGAGTAGAGTGCTGGCCCTGGAGTCAGAAGGACCTGAGTTCAGATCCAACCTCAGACACTTAACGCACACACAAACAAAAACCTAGCCGTGTGACCTTGGGCAAGTTACTTAACCCCAATTGCCCTCCAAAAAGCAAAAAATTTAAAAATAAAATAAAAATAAGAAAACAAGATAGTCCTTTTTTTTCAAGAAACTTATATTCTAATGGGAAAAGACAACCTGTAAAGAAAACAGGGACAGAGAGAAGAAGGGGGCAAGTGTAGGAGAGTTCAGGTAAGACAGTGATGGAATAGGCCAGAAAATGAGCCAGGATGGAAGTGATGACCAAAGCAATAGGATCTATGAAGGGGGAGAACCTATGATATCAAACCAGGTCATATAGGAGGAACTGACTGAGTATTCTTCTATGTGGTTCTTTTTACTATTTCTTTCCAACTCAGAATATTTGAGCCAAAAAGTACCTTAGAAATGACCTAATCAATTTCTTCCTTTTACCCGTAGGGAAATAGAGGCTTAAGAGATAAAATGAATTTTCCAAGATCGCAACACTAGTAAATGGTAGAACTTAGAGTCTCCTAGCTATAAGTCCTAGGTTCTTCCCTCTGATTTTTCTGTCCAATCCATACTACAGATGATCCCTCATAAGCTTCAGCACAATTCAAAGAACTGCAGAGTCTCAGGTTACAGCAGAAATATTCTAGCATTGCAGTGACTTCCCAACCACATACTAATAATTCACTCTTCCTTTTTTTCCATTTGAATTCCATTGTCATTACCCAGCTCTGCTCAGACAAGAAAAAAAATGGTTTGGGCTCAGCACCTAACAACAATCCCATTCCTGAATACCTGCTTCCCGGAGCAGCTTTCATTCATACAGGTGTAGACTATTTGTGTCTCATACTCCCACTCAAGCCCAATCATTGGATGGAATAGTGATTGAGTCACATGAGTTTTGCTAACTCAAAATACATCAGAGTTCATTCTCATTTTTGTGAGGAGTTCTCACTTAACTTAAATATTAAATGATCAGGAATTTCATGGCATCACTTTAATAACTCTAAAGAGGCTATGGTAGCTACTTCATTGAAGTATATTTTCAAATAGCTCCAACTGAGTCAAATGTCCCTGGTTTACTTTCTTGAAGGTCCTAATTAGAGGCAACCTCTAGGCAACCCAGGTTCAAATTCCTCTTCTGTCTCTAGGCAAGTTCATTACCTCTCTGAGACTAAGTTTTAGCTGTATTTTTCCCTTTTTGGTCCCATATGGGGCTTCAAGGGATGAACCTCCTTTTGCAGATATAGATAGACAAACATTCTGCAGCACACAGTCCTACAGTTTCCTTGGGGCAATGAGAGGTCAAGCAACTTGGCCAAGGTCATGAGGTTGATTATGTCAGATACCAGACTTGAGCCCAGGTCTTCCTGACTCCAATCTAGCATAATACCTTGCATATAATAGGTATTTAATGAACAAACGAATATAAGTGAAGAATTATTATTTCATGAGTATCAGTCTCAGGCTGCATGATATCCTGGAAAGATCTTTGGATGTAAAGTCAGAAAACCTGGGTTCTGAACTCAACACAGATACTTTCATCCTGTGTGACACTGTCAATAGTTTTTAACCTTTCTATGCTTCTGTTTCTTCCTATGTAAAATGATTAAGCTGTCCTAGAGATCTCTTTAGTCATATAACCCCTATATTCTTCCTATACTATGATTGACATGGGGAGGATAAAATATGTGTATACATCTGTATCTACGTATCTTTGTATGTATTTATATAAGGCAGGGCAGCTAGGTTGCAGTGGACAGAGTGCTGGGCCTGAAGTCAAGAAGACTCATCTTCCTGAGTTTAAATAGAAGCTGTGTGACCCCGGGAAAGTCACTTAACCCTGTTGGTCTCAGTTTTCATGTAAAATGAACTGGAAAAGGAAATGGCAAACCACTCCAGTATCTTTGCCAAGAACACCCCAGATGGGGTCAGGAAGAGTCAGACATGACTGAAAAGATTAAACAACAAAAGTCTCTAAAGAGGCTATGGTAGCTACTTATGGAACTGGAACTCAGATTTGCAAAGAAGACAGAAAAAGAAGATGAAAAAAGGAGCACATAACCCAAAAAGAAACACACAAGAGTATCAACCAACATTTAGAAGAACAACAAGAAAGTTTTATAAAGCTCCAGAGTTTCTGAGACTTGTGGAAAACCCTTTAGAATCATTTTTAAAATCTTCATTTTATTCTGTTTTGTTTCGAGGTTTTTGTTTTGTTTTGGGGGTTTTGGTGGGTTTTTTTTTTTTTGCTTTTTTTGATTGAATTGGTTGGTTTTGTTTGTTTGTTTTCCCTAAGATACAGTTAGTATGTGAAGAAGAAAGTGAAAAGTATAGTCCTCATGCATGGGGCAGATGATGTACGTTAGCAGGGGACAGAGAAGTCCCTCTCTATATTGCTCTATTTGCTTTCTGTCTTTTTAAAAATTAATGCACTTTATAGTAAAAATGATAGAACGAATAGGACTCAGGAAGAATCAGAGCCCTGGGCAGATAAACAAGAGGAATTTGACTGCTTTAAATGAGCTCCATTTTCTCAGTCCATTCAATCAATCAATAGGCATTTATTAAATGCTTACTATATGCTATACACCCAGCTAAGTTCTAGTTATGAAAAGAGAAAAAGGAAATAGTCCCTGCCCTCAAGGAATCTGTATTTTTCTGAAGGATACAACATGTAATTAGGTAAGTAAATACAGGATAGATTCAATATAAAATAATGCGGATTTCAAGGGTCAAGTGACCCTAATAAATGGGGAACTCAGATAAAGCCTTTTAAAGGAGGTAGTAATTGACCATTAAAAAGCTAAAAGTCACTCAGGGAACTTATATTCATGTTCTCCACTTAAATTCAGGCTCTTCTTATTTCATACTTAGATTATTGCATCAACCTCCTAATTGGTCTCCCTGTCTCTAGTCTCTCTCCTATCCAGAACTATCTCCAGTCATCCTGATCCATATCTGGCCCCTGAACCCAGATAGCTCTGGAGGAGAGAGTGAGGCTGGTGATTCTGCACAGTCCTCCCTCACTTAAGTTCAATTACTTGCACATCATGGCATCCACTCCCTGATGTCATGATCTTCTTTGAGAACAAAGAACAAACAACAAGTCTCTCTCCAATTCATTCTTTCCTCCATTATGCTGCCTAAGTGGTTTTTCCATAAACCCAAATCTAACCAAGTCACTGCCCCTCTCAGTAAACTGAAATGGCTTCCCGTTGCCTCTAGAATCACATGTAAACACCTCCTCTTAGTCTTTTAAGCCATTACACAGCCTGGCCCCAGTATGGACATCACTAAACCTCTGTAAGTCAGCCAAACTGGCCATTTCTCTGTTCTTCATACCCCATAAACAACCCCCATCCCCCATTCCGCCTCTGGGCATCCCCTTCCACATATGTACTGCAAAGAATCTTTCATTACCTTCCAGACTTAGCTCAAGGACCATGTTCCACATGAAAATTTCCTGATCCCCCAAATGTTAGCACTTTCTCTCCATAACAACCTTGCATTTATAATTATTCTTTTTTATTTATTCTGTACATACTTATATTTTTATTTGTCTCTTTCATTAAAACATAAACTCCTTCCCAATAAATTTCATTCTTTCAATTTTTACCCCCAGTCTTTCTAATAGTCACTGACACATAGTGGGCTCTTAATAAATATGTGACGATTGATTGATAACAGAATCATTGTCAGGTGGTCTTAGAGGAATCATTTAAAAGGGGAAATTGTCAAGACTAGAAATGGGCAAATGCCATTCCAATATAGGTAAATGTCTGTGCCCTGTCCCTTTGTGAAGAGAGTAGATGGGCAAAGCCCCCTTTTCTATTCAATGTAGGAAGCACCACAGTTATCCCTACACAATCCTCCCATTGCACCACAATCCATGTGAACCTATTCTTTCAGAGTTTCTTAATAAGAGAGCTTGTTCCATTCTTTGTATCTGTATTCTCAATACCTAGCAGACAGCCTGATATGTACCAAACACTTAATAAACACTTATTGATTGTTTGGTTGATCCCATGCCTCAGATATATCTGCCACATGATTTTACCCTGATCATGTACCTGTCATTAGGATTTGAGACTTTAATTTAAAGGGATAGAAACATCAAGGCTTTTGTCTGTCCCTCAATTTGGTACAAAACCATATAAACTAGAAGCTCACAATCATTTTATTTGCACCAAACAACAGAAAAAGCCAGGGAAAAGTTTCTGGTTATATTCATTTTCTGTTCAGTATTGGAGAGAATAGTCACTTCCTTATTAAAATAAAATTAAATATTTTCCAAACGTTTATCCTATTTTTTTCATTTAGTTTCCAGTCTCTCCCTCTTTCTATCTCTCTTAAAAAAAAAAGACCACCAAATTGATTCAGAGAATAATTGCCAAGGCGTGAAAACACCGCCTGTATCCTGGAAACAGGCTGTGCCGTTGGTTGTCTCTTAATTTTCACCCTATTAAGGTAATTTCCTGTCGATGTGGCTTTTCCTGCATTAGCTGATGCATGCTGGCATCCTGGCACCCTAAAATAGGCTTTTTCTATGCAGACGAAGAAAGCAAAATTCTAAAAATCTTCTTTGTGAATACTGAGATATCTCCACATCTTAAGCTATGTCAGAAAAGGCAAAGATCATTGGATCATAGATTTAGAGTTGGAAAAGATTGTCAAGGTTATGGAGTCCAACCATCTCATTTGATATATGAGGAAACTGAGGCCCAGAAAGGTAAATATGGTATTTGAACCCAGTTCTTCTAGACTCAAAGATGAATGCCCTATTGGATATGAATCAAAGGCATTCAATAGATATATTAATAACACCAGAAGACATGGTTGTGATATCCCACTTTTTTGGTCCTACCCTCATAGGTCTAAAGCTAGAATAGCTTTTAGAGGCCCTCTAGTCCAACTTTTTCATTTTACAAAAGATGAAACTGAGGCCCAGGTTAAGTGACTGCCCAAGGTCATATGGGTTAATTACAACCTGTGACAGGGGCAAGACATAGATCTAGCTAGTTCTTTTGAGTTCAAAGGCAGTGCTCCTTCAACTACAGCATACATGCTTAGCTATGGGACAGCCCAGAGAATTTCAACCATAAGGTGTCATGACATTGGCCTCTGTTAAAAGAATGGGTGCCCCTTCCCAAGATAACTATTAGCAGTATGAATTCAGGCAAACCACTAACTTCTCTGGGTCTCAGTTTCCAGATCTGTAAAATGAAACTTAGACTAAATGCTTCCTAAGGTACCTTCCATCTATAAATGTGATGGCACTATAACTTTGTCATTCAAGAACTGCACTCTATATCTTCAAGGCTGCTCTCAGATATTGGTAAGGTAGAGGTTCAAAGTCCTCATTTATTACCTATGACCCCTAAGAAGTATGGGTGGAACTGGTCAGAACCTATGTGTCATGTAAGCAGATACTTGGGTATAGGCAAAAAAAAAAAAGGGGAATTAGTGATGAAGTTCCCTTTACCACTGGTGTTATAAACTCAAGCCCAATTTAGAATGAAAGTCAATCTGAGCCCAGAGCATCACCTGTTCAAGGCTTGTATCCCAACCCAGCAGATAAATCACCAGTGTTACAAATAGCCTGCCTCAGGAGCTACAACTCAGGTGTACATAGAGTTCCAGCATCAGGGATTGGTCTTGGGGCTAAACCTGGAGGCAGCTAGGAGCTTGATGTTGTGAATACTGAAGTATTGTTGTGAAGCTTGATGTTGTGAATACTGAAGTATTCACTACTTCAGAAAATTTACTCAGTGAAATCCAGGGCCAGACTAAGTGCCTGAGGGTTTGTACAACTACAGCCCAAAGTCCCTCCATGAATTTATACTATCAGGGGGCGGAGCCAAGATGGCAGAGTAGAAACAGCATTTCCAATGTGCTCTGCCCCACACAAATTTCAAACAATGTGAAAGGGGACTCCAAACAACTTCTGGAGCCACAGCACCCACAGAACAGCACAGAGAAGCTAACCTCCTGTTGAGGACAGCCCTGCAACCCTGCAGGGAGTGGCCAGCACAGTGATCTGAGAGCAGGCAGCACAGGGCTCTGAGAGTAGGCAGCACAGCACGCTGAGAACTGACAGCGCAGCTGGCAGAGCCAAGCCCAGGTCCGAAGTTTTAGCCCCAGGGCAGCCGGGCCAGCAGCCGGCTGGAGGGACCCCAGAACACCAGCAATTGTGGCGATTCCAGAATTATCAGCACAGATATGCCTAGGACAAGTGGGAGGTTAGTGCCCTATGGACTTTGGGACCAGTATTTGGGGAACGAGTGGCTTCCTCCCCTGGGGGCAAAAAGCTGCTGAAGAAACAGCTGCACAGAAGCCATTTTGCAGTTTCAGTGGTGGCTCTAGCTCCTGGTCTGTGAACTGTAGGGAGATCCAGCAATCAGTCTGGGGGTTAATAGCTCTTGCTTTAAACTGCCTGCATCTGGGTTGTGGTCTGGGGGGGAAGTTTGGGGTGGGTATCCAATTTGCCAGAGTGGGTGGAGGCTTTACAGAGGCCACCCAACTGGTGGAAGTTGTGAAGACCCCACATTTGGGCAGAAGCTCCCCTGTCTGGTGGCAGAGTCCTACTGTGGCAACAAGCCCCAAAATCAAGTAATTAAGTGGCAACATGCCTAGGCAAATGGAACAAAATAAACAGAAAAGTTCAACATTGGACTCCTATTTTAGGGGCAAAGAGGCTCAAAGCATGGAGGAGGACTGTGAGGTCAGAACTCCTGCACCAAAAGCCCCAAATGAAAATACAAGCTGGCTACAGGCCATAGAGGACCTTAAGAAGCAGATAAGAGAAGTGGGGGAAAATTTGGGAAGAGAAATGAAAAAGATGCAAGAAAAGTATGAAATGACAGTCAACAGCCTGACTGAGGAAAATAATACCTTAAAAAATAGACTAACTCAAATGGCAAAAGAGGCTCAGAAAGGCAATGAGGAGAAGAATGACTTAAAAAGTAGAATTTGCCAGATGGAAAAAGAATCTCAAAAGCTCAATGAGGAGATTCATTCCTTCAGAGTTAGACTGGAGCAAATGGAAGCTAATGACTTTATGAGAAATCAAGATACTATTAAACAGATCCAAACAAATGAAAGACTAGAAGGCAATGTGAAATATCTCATGGGAAAAACCACTGACCTGGAAAATAGATCCAGGAGAGACAATTTAAAAATTATTGGACTACCTGAAAGCCATGATCAAGGAAAGAACCTAGAAATCACCCTTCAAGAAATTCTCAAGGAAAACTGCCCTGATGTTTTAGATCCAGAGGGCAAAATAGAGGTTGAAAGAATCCACCGATCACCTCCTGAAAAAGATCCCAAAAAGAAAACTCCCAGGAATATTATAGCCAGGTTCCAGAATCCCCAGATCAAGGAGAAAATACTACAAGCAGCCAGGAAGAAACAGTTTCAATATTGTGGAAACACAATCAGAATAGCCCAGGACCTGGCAGCTTCTACACTGAGGGATTGGAGGGCATGGAATATGATATTCCAGAGGGCAAAAGAGCTAGGATTGAAGCCAAGGGTCACCTACCCAGCAAAACTGAGTATTTTGTTTCAGGGGAAAATATGGTCATTCAGTGGAATAGAGGACTTTCAAGCATTCTTGATGAAAAAACCAGAGTTGAATATAAAATTTGACATTCAGTCACAAGAAGCAAGAGATGCTTGAGAAGGTAATCAAGGAAAAGAAATCAAAAGGAACTTATCAAAGTTGGACTATTTACACATCTACATGGAAAAGCAATAACTGTGTTTGATGAAACCTTTCTCATTATGAAAATAATTGAAGAAGGGTACATGGCATATGTTCACAGGTATACATGGATAGAGGGCACAGGTTGAATTTGATGGGAAGGGATGATTCTTTTTTTTTTGGAGGGCAATTGGGGTTGGGTGACTTGCCCGGGGTCACTCGGCTGGGTTTTTGTTTGTGTGTTGGGTGTCTGGGGCCGGATCCGGGCTCAGGTCCTTCTGGCTCCAGGGCCAGCGCTCTGCTTGCTGCACCACCTAGCTGCCCCAAGGAAGGGATGAAGTCAAGAGGTGAGAGAGGAAAGTGGCAAGAGGAGATGGAAAGAGACAGGGTAGGGTAAACTATCTCATGTAGAAGAGGCAAGGGGAAGAAGTTGCAGGGGAGGGGAAGAACATGAAGGCAAAAAGGCAAAAGCATATTATCATTGAAGTTGGCTCAAGGAGAGAATCACATACATACTAAATGGAATATCTTACCCTCACTCTCCTGAGTAGGGGAAAGGGGGATGAGAGGGGAGATGATGGAGGGGAGGGCATTCTGGAGGGAGGGGAGGTTGGAAGTACCCACTATCAAAGAGGGACAGGATCAAAGTAGGGAATGGACCAGGTGGGAGGTGAGACGGGTGGGAGGGAAATATAAGCAGTCTTTTACAATATATCTACTATGGTAATGTTTTGCATAGCTATACATGTACAACACATACTGAATTGCTTATCTTCTCAGAGGGAGTGGGTGCCAGGCATTGGGGCTCAGAGATTCACCTTGCCCTAATGGCAAAGTTGAAGGGGTATGGGAGAAGATATGGGAGAGAGCAGATTGGATGAGGGGATATCTAGTGGGTCTGCTATTCTGGGGTGGTGGGTAGGGAAAAAATGGGGGAAAAAATATAACTCATAATCTGGTGGAAATGAATGATGTAAACCAGAAGTTAATAAAGCATTTGTTTAATTAAAAAAAAAGAAAATGAATTTATACTATCAGATCCTATGTGAATTAAAACCACAACCTTTCCACCTCTCTACCCCAAGTTCCTCTACCTCTTCTACATTGCTCTAGAGAAATAGATGGTATCAAACAACAAAACCATCAATCTACGTAGAGCTAGGGGACTGGGGGAAGGGATATCAATTTTCTGAGATTGATTGTGACATTTGCTAACACTAAATAAACTTGGAAATGTATGATCAGCCTGGTATTGATAATAGTAATAACTAGCAGTGACACTGACCTCCCTACTATTTCACTAACAAGACACTCCATCTCTCGACTTGCGGGATTTTCTCTTGTTTTCTCTGATGCCTTGAATGTTTTCCCTCCTCTTCTTCATCTACTGACTTCCCTAGCTTCCTTTAAGTCCCAACTATAATCTCATCTTTTACTGGAAACCTTCCCTAACTCCCATTAATTTTAATGCCTTCTCTCCACTATTGTTTGCTTGTTTTGTACATTGTCTCCATTAGACTATAACCTCCTTGACAGCAGGAACTGTCTTTGCCTCTTTTTGTATCCCCAACATTTAGCACATAGTAGAAACTAAATAAATGTTGATTTGTTGATTAATAGAGAAACCTAAGATCATGATAAACAATAGGTGAAATGTTGGGCTAGCAGACAAGAAGAGACAGGTTTAAAACCTGCCTTACACACTTACTAGCTGCGTGACTGGGAAAGTTATTTAAGCTCTCAGTTCATTAGACATCTTCCTAAGCATTATTTATTAAGGCATAGACTTTTGTGATCTTCATGACAAAGTGAGTTCCCACTCCTTGAGTTCCCCATGACAACAAGATTTTTTTCCCATATTTCTATTACTATAACTGAGGCTTCTATGATGCCTTAAAGTTTGCAAAGAACTTCACATACCTTATTTCATTTGATCTTATGAGATAGTCTCTAGGTATGAATATCCCCAATTTACAGGGGGGTGGAGGGGCAGGGGAAAAAGTTCATCTACACAGGGCTTCATTTGAGCTCTAGATATTTAGACCCTGAGGTCAATGGCTTTGAAATACTTGCCTTGATAATAAGTATTCCCTCAGAAAGAGAGTGTTTCATTTTTGTCTTTTTATTCTCAGCTCCTAGCACTGTGCTTGGCACATCATACATGATTAATAAAGGCTTGTTGATCTTTGAATGAATTATATTATATGTCACCAGGTGAATGATGATACCTATTAATGTATGTTTAGACCCAGTGAATCAGCTCTTCTAGGCATAGATAATTGAGTTAAGTATGAGGACAATAGTGTATGCTAATAAGTAGAAAAGCTTACAGAAGACACCACCCAGGATAGTGAAGTACCTAAAGATTATCATTCCTCATGAGGATTGATTGAAGAAACTAGGAATCTAGCTCTCTTGATCAGTTATCATGTAGAAATAGGACCAGGCTTATTTTCCTTGAACCCACGGGGCAGAATTAAGAGCAATAGGTTAAAGTTATAAAGAAGTAAATTTAGGCTTCAAATGGGAGGAGAGAGACAGAGACAGAGAGGGGGAGACAGAGAGAGAAAAAGAGAGACAGAGAGAGACAGGGAGAGAGAGAGGCAGAGAGAAAGAGAGATACCTAACAACCCAAAGTGAAAGGACCTTAGGAAGAAGTAGGTTACCTTCACTAGAGGTACTCATTCAAAGGTTAAGTGACCCCATATATTAGGCATGTAGTATAGAGGAATCTTGTTCAAGTACAAATTGTGTTAGATAATCTCTGAGTTTTCTGTGGTTAAGATGGTCATTTTAAAAATTGGAAGATTGCCCGCTTGCCAGAACTGTGGTGGGGCTTCTCCTCCAGGATTATTCAAAGATTACTGAGAGAAACCCAGCAACAACTTGCTAAATTCTTTCAGTATGTTATGAGGGAAATGTTCTATTGCAAACTTTTTACCATGTTACTTCATTAAATACCATTACTTGGCGGGGTCTGACTAGAGAAAAAGTAAGTTTCAGTGGGAACTCATAAGCTATTATTTCAAGTAGATATAGACCCAAATAATATCTTGCACCTGGATGACTATTCCCTGGAGCCACCCACATGTGAGAGGTGGGAGCCTCAAGCATTACATTTAAAAAAAAACTCTCTTCTGGGTTTGCATAACATTATGCTCATAGGACTCTTCCACTTTTCAGTATTCATTCTCAACTGTCTGCTACTCTTCCCATTTTCTGTACCTCTTTTTAATGTTCATTTTGGTCAATGAATACCCTAGCTATCCATATCACTCTTTTGCCTCTGTGTCTTTAGTAGTATTTATTGGTAAACCTACCCCACTCCTCACCCTGCACCCTACCCAACAAAATTGACTCAACTATGGAGAACAATTGGATCTTCCAAAGAGCAAGCTTGAGCAGATGAGACTGCACTATCATCCTATGAGATAGAATAGCACAATGTAGCCAAGTATGCCTTTTCCAAGAAAATCGAATCCTATTATATGAAAAATTCATTTCAACTAACATTTTTTTAAGCAAATACTATGTATATGGTACTGTGGTAGGCACTGGGGATGAAAAGATGAAAGAGGATACAGTTCATGCCCTCAAGGCAGGAGCTGCTTTGTGTAAAGGATGAGACTTGAACACAAATAACTATAATGCATGTGAGAAAATGATTAAGTGCACCGGAGTAGCAATTCAAATATCACTATAAATCATTAGCAATCTCTGAGTTCCACCGTTTTTTTTTTCTTTTCACAAATGAAAGTCAATACATTATAAAGCAAAAATTAAAGAAACACAAAGCACTAGAAACAAGTTTAACACTTCAACTAAAATTAATTTTTATCAGTCACTCTTCCACCTAACTTTGGCTTTCCTTTGCACTAATAAAAACTTTTACTTTTTTCTCATCTATTGAGTTTCCAGAAATTGAGACTCCCTGGGGCCCTCAGCCTGTCCTTTCCTGCCACCTTCCTCCAGAGCCCCCATCTCCCAGTAGGTGTTAAGAGCCCTTCTGATACTTTCTTGTGTTGCCTGTATTATTTGAGTCATTGGCATCAGTGCCCAATCCTCAGCTCCCAGTAATTAGCTAGTCTCCCTCAGGAAAGAAAGCTGGCTTAATTTTTCTCAGGGGAAGCTTCAAACCACGTTTCTCCTTTACATCTTACTGTTTGTCTTTCCTCTTTTCTATCAGAAATAGAAAAAAGGGGGGGGGGAAGATTCTTGTGTCTGTGTGTGTGTCTTTTCCACCCATAATGTCTACATCCAAACCTACAATGGTTTCTTTCTAATCAAGAAAAAGTTACCTTAGCAACCAAGTTCCAAGCTCACTCACTTAACTTCTCCCCTCCTTTCTCAATTTTTAATCAGTAATGGGTCACTTCTTTGCTAAGCCCTGCTGTTTCACAGCTCCTTCGGGTCAAACAGCTTCTTAAAGGGGCCAGCCTGAACATCTTAAGCATATTTGAACATAGCAAAATGGTTTTTAAGCAGTTGGATATGGGTGTGACTAAATTTAAAACCATAGGAAGGGCTCTCTTATCTCCTCAAAGAACTACACAAAACAGCACAAAGTAGATACAGTGGAAAGTATGCTAGATTTAGTATCAGAGGCTAGAGATTCAAATGCTGGCACTGTTACCCCCCCTACAAGATCTCCAGCAAGTGGCCATCACTAGAAAAGGGAGAATCATGGCCTCCCTAGGTAATTGACTCCACTTTGGGATAGCTCTGTTAGAAAGTTTGGGGAGTTTTTTTGCTTTGTTTTGTTTTGTTTCCTAACAAGGATCCTAAATCTGCTTCTCTAAAACTTCTACCCATTTTCCTAGTTCTGCCTTCTGGTGCCAAGAAAAACAAGATTGATTCTATATGATAGCCCTTCAAATACTTGAAAGTGGTGCCATATCCCCACTAAGTCTTTTTTTTTCTCCAGCCTGGCTAGTCCTAGTTCCTTTAATTGATTCTTACATGGGCTAGAATCTCCTTCCCATTCCAAGACACTCTCCTCTGGACTCATTTCAGTTTATCAGCATCCTAAAATGTGTTGCTCTGGAATTAAACACAGTACCTGAATGTGGTCTGACCAGGGCATACTATAACAAGACCTCCCTTTTTCTAGATACCATACCTCTCTTAATGAAACCTGAAAATACATTCACTTTTTTTGGCTGACATGTAACTTTGCTGTTGTATTAAATTGAAGAGAACTCAATGAAAATGCACAGATCTTGTTTTCATATGACCTGTTATTGTCTGTCCATCTTTCCCATTTTATTCTTGTACAATTGTATTTTGAACCTATGCATAGGCATATATTTGTTTGTATTAAAGCTATCCTATTAGATTTGGCCCATCACCCCAGTCTGTCAAGGTCATTTTTGGGTACTCTTACTGTCATCCAATAGCATAGCTAGCTCTCCCAATTCCAGCTATCTGTTGATTTGATAAGCATGCCATCAATCTTGAGACAGAAATTGTCTGAGAATCCATTGATTAGCTACTAATATCAATCGTTAATGCAGAGATAGGTTTTAAAAAAACACCCTAGTGTTTCTAACTTGCATAGTACAGGCTTCATTGAATACAAAGTCAGGGAGACATAAATAAGCATCAGTTTTAGGCTACATTGTATAGTTTTTTTACATAAGCAGGATGGGAGCAATGGAATTTCAAAGAGCAAATAAGGGAAAGATAATGATGAACACATCAGAGAATGGATGACAGAAAAGGAAGATCTATAATCAGGTAGAAACTAGTCACTTAACACTGGACCTGTAGTTCATATGTTTAGTTTGATCATGCAGACTCTAGCTACTATATTTCATGTTTACCTTAAGTGAATGGCAGTAAGAAGTTAAATCAGAAATCTGCTTGTCACAATCTGTTCATCTATGTTATCGATAAACATAGCATAGCAACAAGGACATATCATCAAGGTGCTCCCCTAAGCAAAACTCCCTCCAAATTAATGATCCATTGTTAACCACTCTTTGGGTCTAACCATGCCCTATTCCACCTAATTGTACTATCATCTAGGCCATATTTTAGGATATAAACTTCTTGGGAGTTGTGATTATTTCATTCTGGTTCCTAACACATAGTAGGTGCTTAATAAATCTTGTATAGATTAATTGATCCAATCATCTTGGCCTTTAGGATACCTCCAGATAGTTTGTCAGATGCTCTGCTATAATTTACCTGTGAAATATAGAAGCATTTCCCTGATCTAAGAGTGTAGTAATTATATAAAAATAAAAATAAGATACTATTGTGCCACAAGAAATGATGTGCAGACAGATTGCAGAAAAACCTGGAAAAATTTACATGAACTGACACCGAATGAAGTGAGCAGAACCAGAAAAACATTGTACACAGAAACAGCAACACTGTATGATGATCAACTATGATAGACTTAGTTCTTCTCAGCAGTACAATGATCTAAGACAATTCCAAAAGACTCATGATAGAAAATACTATCTACATTCAAAGCAAGAACTGTGGAGTCTGAATGCAGAATGAATCATACTATTTTCTCTTTTTTATTTTTCCTTTCTTGTAGCTTTTCCCTTTTGTTCAGATTCTTTTTTCACAACATGACTAATATAGAAATATGTTTAATATAATTGTACATGGAGAGCCTATATCACATTTTGCATGCTGTCTTGGGGAGGGGGAGGAGAGGAAAGGGGATAAATTTAGAACTCAAAATCTTATAAAAAATGAATGTTGAAAACTAAGAATTAATTAATATTTTAAAATACATTCCAGTTCCTGGGCAGAGGGGGACAAAGAGTGCTAAGCTTTGCTTTTAAATATGATTGCTCTTTATTTTAAATAATAAACAAATCCTGACATTGAAAAAAAGAGAAAAATAATAAAGATGTGGCATTAGCTTAGCATTATTTGTCCTTGAACCTGTACTGGCTTTTAATGGTTATTTTCCCTCTCTAAATTCTCACAAAATTCCCCCTTAATTAATACATTGTAAAATATTAGTAGGAATTAAAGTGAAGCCTGCCAGTCAGTAGTTGCAGGTTCTATCTCCTTTCCTTTTTGGAATATCAGGATATTTGACCTTCTCCAAACCTACGTGAATCCCTATCCTTTCAAAGTTCCCTAACATCTCACCAAAACCACACCCAGTAGTTGTTTCAGTACCTTGAATACAATTAGTCTGAATGTGCTTATTTCAGCTTCTGAGAGTCCATAGTTTCTCACCATCTCTTCACTTATCTTGAGTTTCAACTATTGACCATTTTTGTTTAATCTTTCCCAAGACAAGGTTGAATGTCATTGGCAAAAGTTGAATGACTCTTTTTTTCTCAGCATTCCATTATCATTGTTCAACCTACCCAAGATTTCCTTATCTATAAAATAGGGACAATCATACTCACACAATTTGCCCCTCGAAGTTAATGCAAGGAAAACTATCGCAAACATTAAAGCATTATATAACTGTGAGTTATCATCATTATTGACCTCTTCCCCTGAAGCATTTACAGGCTAGATTACACAATTTGTCAGACTTCAGGATAAGAGAAGACATAGAGAAGGCTACATGATCACATTATTCAAATATTTGAAGAACTGACATATAGAAGATAGATTAGACATGTTATGCTTAACCCCAAAGGTCAGAACTATGACCAATGAGTGAAAGTAATGAGGATGAAGATTTTGACACACCATACAGAAAAAGTTCCTAACACTTAGAGCTGTCCAAAAGTATAATGAGCTGCCTTGTGGCATATCACTAGAGATATTTAAACATTGGCTAGATGACATGATTACTTGTCAGGAATATTGTAAGTGGAATGCACAACTTGGATGAGTTTGAACTCTAGATGACATCTGAATTACCTTCAAATTTAAGATTCTATGATTCAATTCAGTAAAAATGTATTAAATTCTTATGCAGTCCACGCCCTGATGCAAGTCCTCTCCCCACTTTCCCAATTCAGCTTCCCCAGCTTCCAGGTATTTTATGGATCATAATTCTCTCCATAGCTCGCAAGCCCCAACCTATGTGTTTTTCTTTTTACTAGTCAGTCAGATGATTCACTAAGTTGTTAACAAAGCCATTTTGTCTAAATAACAATGTAAACAAAATGATGAAATATTCTTCCCATAAACTTTGAATCTCCCATAAATTCATGTACATTCAATAGGAAAAATGAATGGACCTTTACAGAAATTATATGTGGGATAGCTACACATGGGGAGTATATAAACTCCTATACACTTAAGGGATTAAAACACAGGGAATACACTTGACCAGGATGCATGCATGAAGGACTAATCAATGTCTCCTAGTATAAAGCTGCCAATATCTTCGACTGATATCATCATGCTACTACTATCTTCTGAATCTGTTCTCTACCAGGAGAAACTTTCTACCCCAGAATGTTTTTAGCTCTGACTTCTTCCAGGGTCAGTAGATAGATAGATAGATAGATAGATAGATAGATAGATAGATAGATAGATAGATAGATAGATATGGATGGATGCATGGATAGAAAGATAGATACATACATACAAAGAACATTTATTAAGCACTAACTATGTGCAAGACACTATGCTAAGCTCTGAGAATACAAATACAAAGAAAAAGAAGCTAGACCATGCCTTCAAGGAGTTGACTTTCTAAAAAGCAAAGATAGCACATGAAAAAGAGCTGGAAAAAGGAGGAGGTAAGTATCTGAGCAGGAGACTAGGTACTGCACAAAAAAAAGTATAAAGTACAGCCCTTAGCCTCAAAAAGCTTATAATTTCCTTTCTACTCTTAGTTAACCAATTAATGAGTAATCAATAGAATATGAATAATCCAAATGACAAATCATCTGAAATTTGGCATTAGGATGTGTTTGCATACTTAGATTGGAAAATTACTCTGTATAATGTTCTGGGAATTCAGAACAGTGCAGACAAAATAATGGAGCCACACTGTGTTACTCAAGGGGAGTTGAAAATTTGCCTAGTTTTCCCATCTGTCCCCTCCTGTTCATCTTCTCTATGGTCCTTATTAGTTCCTAGGTATGTCCATTGCCATCTGTCGGACTGAAGAAAAGTACCAGCCTATGTAGAGCTACTCCTCTTAATCTCTAAACACTTTTTAATATTTGGTTTATGTTTTCTAGTGGAGAAATAGGGCTAAGGATTAAGGGGAAAAGGGAAAGGAATGAGGAAAGGATACAAGATGTCATTGTTTTTATTGTGGGTGGATCCTGCTTCAAATATTTTTAATCTCTAACTCATAGCCCACTCTTGCTTTACTGCTGGCCCTAGAAAGTTAAGAAAAATAGGCAGAACACCAAAGAACTCTACCCCTGGGGAGTTCCTCTCAAGATAAGATGTACTACTGTCATGGATTGCTTTTCTAACAAAGAACCAAGAAAGGGACCAGCTCACTTGAACAGTATATGAAACTAAAAAGATAGAATGTGAATCTGTGTGTGCATAATATTTATAATATATATCATATAAATAGATCTAAGGTTCCCAGTTCATGTTGAACTTTGACTCTGTTCAGGGGAAAGACCTTGAACCGAAGAATAGGTACTCTGGACCCAAGAATCTTCAACCTCACACATAACTGTGTTACTTCTTCAAATTTTAACTCTCTAAAGTTCCCTCTTCTGATAATCATCTCCTATATTTCAATTCAACTAGAGTCTACTAGAAGTCACTGAAAGTCTATTAAGTTCCAGTAAAACAAAAGCAGAAAAGAAACAATTCCTGTCCTCAAGAAGCTTGTTTTGCTTTCATAACCCACTCTGCCTCACTCCTCCTAAACCTGTTCTTTGTCCTCACCATAATCTCTAGTCTCTATCTCTGCCTTTCCCAACATTACCCTTGTTCTGGACTCATTTTTCTCTCTTCTCAGTCTTGACTTTGGTTAATGGAGTTAAACACTTCACTGGCCTTGAATCCCTTGGCCCCTTTTACCCACCATTTCTACCCTGACATTTGTTAACCTTGAGTTCCCAACCACCATGTTCTCTAGTCACACAACTATGCTAAATGGGCCCAGTTCAAATTACCATCATCCAATCATTACTATACTGCACAATGATTTTCTTTTATTCCCTGACTAACTATAACACTCAGGGGTGGAGAACCTCTAGACTTGAATCCACATGTGGCCCTCTGATCCTCAGGTGTGGCACTCTGAATCCAAACTTCACAGAACAAATCCCTTTAATAAAAGGATTTGTCCTGTAAAACGTGGACTCAGTCAAAAAGGCACATCCAAAGACCTAGAAGGCCACATGTGGCCTCAAGGCCACAGGTTGCCCACACCTGCTGTTCCAAACCTTCACCTCTTTCCTCAAATCCCTATTCCATCAAGTGACTTCTCTCATCATTTCTACCCCACACCTCAAAACGTTTATATAACTTTGTCCATCCTCTGCTCCTTTGCAACATTCTCTGAGGAAGAGGTGTCCCTTCTACTTATCAATGCTAATTTCTCTACTTCATCCTTTAGGTCCACCTTGTCCTACCTTTTTTCCAGGAGATTGCTCTACCTATAACTTACTATCTTTCTTTCTTATATTCTTATATTTAATCTCTCTCTATCTGTCTGTCTCTGTCTCTTTGTTTCTCTCTGTCTGTCTTCTCTCTCCTCTATTTCTCTCTTCTCTCTCTCTCTCTCTCTCTCTCTCTCTCTCTCTCTCTCTCTCCCTCTCCCTCTCCCTCTCAGGTATCAAGGTACTATATAATCCCCCTATATTCCCCCTTTCTCCTCCTCAATTCTTAGCATCTATCCTGGCTGCCATGCTCATTGCATTCACTTTCTAAAGCTATATAGGCATTCCTCAACCATTCTTAATCTGCTTTCTGACACCATCATTCAATTGAAACTGTTCTCTTAGGTTAGCAATTATCTTTTAACATCTAAATCCCATGGCCTCTTCTCAGGCTTCATTTTTTGTTAGTTTTTCTGAAGTTTTGCGAACTATCAATACTTCCTCCTGTAAACAGTTATCCCTTCCACATCACAGGGATGAGGGGCACGTGGCCCCCCAAGATCTGGCAGATTCGCGGAAAAGATTTTGACCTTCCCTTGGTAGCGGAGAAGTCTGAATTTTTTCTTTTTCTTTTCTGGGGTATTTACAGCACCTTATTGTAAAATCTGGGTTATTTGGTCATAGGTTATGTGTAGTTAAGTAAAAATACCGTATAAAAAAGAAAAAGAATTGTAAATAAATATAAAAATTAAAAGTGTGCGGGGCGAGGTGACCTGCAGAGCTGCGCCCTTAGTGGTAGGCGGCAGGAGTGGTGGAAATGCAGTCGCCAGTGAGGTGGGTGGACAATAAGAAATTATTATTATTATTATTATTATTATTATTATTATTATGCCCAACCAGCCATATATTGTGATGGGGAAAGTCTGGATGCAAAAGGGATAACTATGCTCATCAGGTTGTCTGGCCTCTCTGACTGCTCTTTCCTATTTCCATTATAAAAGGCCTATCATCCTCCCAAGCTCATAACCTCAAAATCATCCCTGGTTCTTCCCTCTGCCTCACCTCCTATATCTCATCAGTTTCCATTGTCTATTGATTCTACCTCCCAAAAATATCTCTTGCATCTGTCCTTTTCTCTTCATTCCCATAATCACCATCCTGTTCAGACTCATATCTCCATTAACCTGGACTGTTGTGATATTCTCCTAATTCTTCCAAGCTCTCCCCACTCTAGACAGTAAGAGTTATGATATACAAAGCTACCAAAATAATCTTTCTAAGGTACAGTTATACCTATATGACTTCTGTTCTCACAAATTTTCAGTGGATCACTATCTCCTCTAGTATAAATTCTAAATCCTTAGTCTGGTATTTAAGGTCTTCTATAATCTGTCCTCAAATTGCTCTTGTAACTGTTTCCAAATGGTAACATCCCATCTCCTATCTCTCTCTATTTGAAGAAGCTATCCCCAGTCCCTGGAATGTACTTTCTCCTAATTTTCTGCTTCCAAAATCTTCTTTCAAGGCTACCCTCCTCTGTGAAACTTTCCCATATTCTCCTAGTTGCTAATGCTCTTTCTTCCTACACATTACCTAGTATTTTTTTTTTGATTAAACAAATGCTTTATTAACTTCTGGTTTACATAATTCATTTCCACTGAATTTTGAGTTACAATTTCCCCCCATTTTTCCCTACCCACCACCCCAGAATAGCAGTCCCACTAGATATCCCCTCAAACAATCTGCTCTCTCCCATATCTTCTCCCATACCCCCTTCGACTTTGCCACTGGGGCAAGGTGAATCTCTGAGCCCCAATGCCTGGACATCTTATGAAACATTTAATTTTAAAACTTCAATTTTCAGATCCATTCCCTTCCACCCTTGTCACCCACTCCCTCTGAGAAGATAAGCAATTCAGTATGTGTTGTACATGTATAGCTATGCAAAACATTACCATAGTAGATATATAGTAAAAGACTGCTTATATTTCCCCCCCACCCATCTCACCTCCCACCTGGTTGATTCCCTACTTTGATCCTGTCCCTCTTTGATAGTGGGTACTTCCAACCTCCCCTCCCCAAGAATGCCCTCCCCTCCATCCTCCTCCCTCTCATCCCCCTTTCCCCTACTCTCCTGCAGGGTGAGATATCCCATTTAGTATGTATGTGATTCTCTCCTTGAGCCAACTTCAATGAGAATATGCTTTTGCCTTTTTGCCTTCATGTTCTTCCCCTCCCCTGCAACTACTTCCCCTTGCCTCTTCTACATGAGATAGCTCACCCTACCCTATCTCTCCCCATCACTTCTTGCCACTTTCCTCTCTCACCTCTTGAATTCACCCCTTAAGAATCATCCCTTTCCATCAAATTCAAGCTGTGCCCTCTATCCATGTATACCTGTAAACATATGCCCATATACCCTTCTTCAGTTATTTTCATAATGAGAAAGGTTTCATCAGACACAGTTTTTGTTTTTCTATGTAGGAATGTAAATAGTTCAACTTTAGTAGGAATGTAAATAGTTCAACTTTAGTAAGTTCCTTTTGATTTCTTTTCCTTGATTACCTTCTCAAGCATCTCTTGCTTCTTGCATCTGAATGTCAAATTTTCTATTCAACTCTGGTTTTTTCCTCAAGAATGCTTGTAAGTCCTCCATTCCACTGAATGACCATATTTTCCCCTGAAACAAAATACTTAGTTTTGCTGGGTAGGTGACCCTTGGCTTCAATCCTAGCTCTTTTGCCCTCTGGAATATCATATTCCATGCCCTCCAATCCCTCAGTGTAGAAGCTGCCAGGTCCTGTGCTATTATGATTGTGTTTCCACAGTATTGAAATTGTTTCTTCCTGGCTGCTTGTAGTATTTTCTCCTTGATCTGGGAATTCTGGAACCTGGCTATAATATTCCTAGGAGTTTTCTTTTTGGGGTCTTTTTCAGGAGGCGATTGGTGAATTCTTTCAACCTCTATTTCCCCCTCTGGGTCTAACACATCAGGGCAATTTTCCTTGAGAATTTCTTTAAGGATGATTTCTAGGTTCTTTCTTTGATCATGGCTTTCAGGTAGTCCAATAATTTTTAAATTATCTCTCCTGGATCTATTTTCCAGGTCAATTGTTTTTCCCATGAGATATTTCACATTGCCTTCTATTCTTTCATTTGTTTGGATCTGTTAATAGCATCTTGATTTCTCATAAAGTCACTAGCTTCCATTTGCTCCAGTCTAACTCTGAGGGAATGAACCTCCTCAGTGAGCTCTTGAGATTCTTTTTCCATCTAGCAAATTCGACTTTTTAAGGCATTCTTCTCCTCATTGCCTTTATGAGCCTCTTTTACCATTTGAGTTAGTCTATTTTTTAAGGTGTTATTTTCTTCAGTCAGGATATTGACTGTCATTTCATACTTTTCTTGCATCTTTACACTTCTCTTCCCAATTTTCCCCCACTTCTCTTATCTGCTTCTTAAGGTCCTCTATGGCCTGTAGCCAGCTTGTATTTTCATTTGGGGCTTTTGGTGAAGGAGTTCTGACCTCACAGTCCTCCTCCATGCTTTGAGCCTCTTTGCCCCTAAAATAGGAGTCCAATGTTGAATTTTTCTGTTTATTTTGTTTCTTTTGCTTAGGCATGTTGCCACTTAATTACTTGATTTTGGGGCTTGTTGCCACAGTAGCACTCTGCCACCAGACAGGGGAGCTTCTGCCCAAATATGGGGTCTTCACAACTTCCACCAGTTGGGTGGCCTCTGTAAAGCCTCCACCCATTCTGGCAAATTGGATACCCACCCCAAACTTCCCCCCCAGACCACAACCCAGATGCAGGCAGTTTAAAGCAAGAGCTATTAACCCCCAGACTGATTGCTGGATCTCCCTACAGTTCGCAGACCAGGAGCTAGAGCCGCTACTGATGCTGCAAAATGGCTTCTGTGCCGAGTTTCTTCAGCAGTTTTTTGCCCCCAGGGGAGGAAGCCACGCATTCCCCAAATACTGGTCCCAAAGTCCATAGGGCACTAACCTCTCACTTTGTCCTAGGCATATCTGTGCTGATAATTCTGGAATGGCCACAGCTGCTGGTGTTCTGGGGTCCCTCCAGCTGGCTGCTGGCCCAGCCACCCTAGGGCTAAAACCTAGGTTCACAGCGGGTGTGGGCTCAGCTCCCAGAGCTCTTCGCTGTGGGTTCCCAGCGCTCTGTGCTGCCTGCTCTCAGAGTGCTGCACTCGGGTTCTCCTCAGCTAGAGGTTAGTTTCTCTGTGTAGTTCTGTGGGTGCTGGGGCTCCAGAAGTTGTTCAGAGTCCCCTTTTACATAGTTTGTAAGTTGTGTGTGGCAGAGAACCTTGGAAGTGCTGTTTCTACTCAGCCATCTTGGCTGTGCCCCCACCTAGTATTTTTTTATTAACAAGCTTTTTACTGTCTTCTTTTTTTCTTACATCACCATAGTCATCCCCAATATCCCTTCTCCTCCCCATCCCACAAAGCCATGCAATATGACAAATAGTATTTTTAAAGACACTCACCCTCAAAAAAAAAAAAGAAAAAAGAAAGGAAAAAATCAGTACAACTGATCAACACCTTGAAAAAGGCCCAAAACATGCATCTGTGTAGTACCTGTGGGCTTCCCACCTCCATAAAGGGAGGGTTGGAGGGTGTCCTTTCATATCTCTCCGTTCAAGTCTTACCTGACCCTAACAATTTTCTTGCATTCACTTTTGACTTATCTGTGTGTGTTTGTTCTTTCCATTTGCATTGTATTCATGTATATTATTTTCTTACCTCTCCTTATTTAATTCTGCATCAGTTTGTGTTGATCATTGTGATAGATGATTTATTGGGTCCCTATTCTATTCTAATCAGTGTTAATCAGTTTGATATGATACCATAGGAATAATGATTATAAGTTCTGATATTAGGCCTATGAACTGCAGATTATAAATTCACTTGTTTAATCATAGAAAGTTAACTAAAAAATTTCCACCTTTGTTTTTCCTTGTTATGGTCACCAAGCCCGGGGTGACAGAGGTGACTCATTTACATGGAAAGTCCACCAACTATTTTTGTTGCCCTTCTGTCCCTTGTCATCCCTCTCTTGCCCAACATGGGGAAATGGCCATGATCACATAGTCAATAAGTGACCCTGGTTCCCAGACTGCAGCCTGTCCTTCTACCAGCCCATGAACACATGTAGATGTTTTGACATCTGTTTATCAGCTCAACCCCAAAAATATGCTCATCAACTTAGTAGGACCTCCTAAAAGGTCACAAGAGTTCTGTTAACTTCTGCTCACTTAGCTCAGCCAATGGGGTTCTTATGTAGACCCTGGGTATATAGGTCACAGGCAAGTTCTGTCCACCAATCAGATTCTGTATTTTTGTCCTGCTCTGTCTGTATTGTCTGGGTATCAAGAACTATAAAATCAAAGCCCTGGAGGAAGGGGGCATCTCAGATCATGAGGAAGATCTGAAGTCCACTTCATTAGAGGGGCCATGGACTCTTTAATAAAGTACCATTGGCTCAGGGCTCTGCCTTAGTGGTTTTTCTTATAGACTGGACAATTTGGAAAATCTGCATATCATTGTTTAGTATTTAAAGTACTTACATTTCTGTCCCTTGAATCTTAGCTTCCTTCAGTAGAATATAAGCTCCTCTAGGACAGAGTACATTTCATCTTTTTCTTTGTAGTTCTGCTGCTGAATTGAATTGAATTTAATGAACTCACCAGGAACAAAGCTGAGTTTGTTGGGATTTTAATGCAATCTATAAACTTTGAATTCCAAGCCCCAAAGGTTCAGCAAACTCAGGGGCATTGAAATCTCAGAGTAGAAGGAATATTTTAAATGAGGGGACCTCAAACTGCCTTCCTTTCCTCTTCCTGCAGGCTGACTGCAATGCAGAGTACTACAAAAGTAAAGAGTGATGGCAGCAGGGTCACTTGGTATTAGATAAGCAAAGAAGATTATAATATTACAAGGAAGTCAAAGCAAGTCTTGCTGTGAATAAACCAGAGTGCGAATAATCTACCCAGGTACCACGGAGAGTCAATTATATATTTATCATATTTATAGCTTTCCCAAGGTAAGGTATTACAGACAAACCCAGATATTGGAGACAGTAAAAATAGGCTCAAGTCTTCAGTCAAAACTTGCATTCTCTGAAGATATGAAAAAAAAATTAGATGGACTTTCCTATCATTAATTTTAATCTCTGCTATACTTTCTAGGATAAGAAAATACTAAAGTGAGTAACATTCAAATAATACATGCATGCACACACATGTGCATACACATACACACACACACATACACAAACTGTTCTTATGAGATTTCTAGCCAAATACATTAATTCCATTCCAGGACAGGTACTTTGTTCCTCATTAACCCATAGGAGGGCCTTCTGAGCACCAGGTGGATCTGCTCTGGAGGATTTGGAATATGATGCACATTGGACTTGAAGCCAGAAATTCTTGGTTTAAATCCTGACTCTGCTACCTACCACCTATGTGGCAATTGACAAGTTGTGGAACTTCTCTGAACCTCAATTTCCCTATTTGTAAAGTAAGGAAGCTAAATTAGATGGCCTTTAAGGTTTCTTCTAGAATGGAAGCATGTTGGATTTGGAATAATGTAATGGTAATGAAATTTGAAGATCCTTTTATATTAGAAAGCTGACAGGTTCTTAGCATCTAGTTTCAAATTAAGTCTCCCTTAAAGAAAAAGAAGGTGTGAGCCCCTATTGCTGACAGAACAGAAAGGGGCTTAACAGGGAGGAGCTATACCATATATAAGGAAGACCACAAACTGGGAAAGTTGGAGCTTCTTGGGATGAATACCTGAAGGCTGGGATGCTGCTGCTGGACTGGAGCTTCTGCAGAGAAAGTGATTTTGATTTTGAGAACAGGAAAAAGTGATTTTGATTTTGAGAACAGGAAAAAGTGATTTTTGATTTTGAGAACAAAGCTGCTGAAGACTTCTGAGGGCCAGCTGGAGCTGCAGAAGTCTGAGGAAGCATGACTCTGGTGCTGGTACTGATGGGGTCCTTGGGATGCATATATGTTTGTAACATCGGTTTGTAATATCCATTTGTAACATCAGTTTGTAAATGGAGTGCTTTGGGATCTGTGTCTGTAAAATCAATTTGTAAAAGCAGTCTGTAAAGTCATACTTCTCCCCCACCCAGTCTCAAAGCATTAACTCTGCCCCTTCCCCCTCCAGCACTCCGCCCAGCAACAATTCATGAACTGTTTATCTCTGCTTGAAACAATAAGCTACTTATGATCCTTCACAAAACTATCTATAAATATTTTTAGCTTAGGCAAATGTTATCTCCCTTAGTTAGAGTGGCCAGGTGCTCCATGAATTCTTCAGTACCCTATCTATAGGGTAACTCCTTAGCCAATTATACCTATACTGTGTCTCTGATGGCCTTGGTTCCCAACATCTATCTTGTCAAGCCTGACATTGATGGGTGGCAGACTGGGCACTCCTTAGTAGCCATGACCGAGGATTGACTTTAGTGACGTGTCAGGCCTAAAACCACACCTCCAGGTAGCCCCGCCTTGGGCTATTTCCCAGTGAATCATGGGCAATACGCCTGTGCAGTTGATATTAAAAGTGCATGGTCCTTTAAGCACTGACCACTCCTTAACTCCTCCCTGATCCCACCCTTACTCACCTAGTTAGCATAATTGGCACCTGATCTACTGTCTTGACCCCATAAAACTATGCCTGTGACCCCTGGAAGTTTTCAGGTTCCATAAGAATCTAGCCCAGTGTCCTTGCACAGCGTACCAATAAACTTTACAATCTCAACTCCAAGTTTGCTTGAGCCTGGTGAATTCCTTCCAGACTGGATGCCAGGGTGGGTCCCTGGCAAAACCTCTTACCCTTCCCTACCTTTATACCCCTTTTCCTCTTCAGTACTTTACACAAATGTTGTTGCAACTTTGTTAATGTGCATGAATGTTCTTGTGGCTTTGCTAAGCCTTGTCTTCCCAGGAACAGAGACTGTGAAGGATTTGAGATTGACTGGACACTGTGAGCTCCAATGTAGAGCAGGACCTGCACAGAGAGCTGGACAAGGACCTGTCTTTCAGTTAATATATATATTTAAACATTTTATTTTAAAACTTTGGATTCTAGATTCTTGCCCTTCCTCCCTTGTCACCCACTTTCACTGGGAAGATAAACAATTCAAAATAGGTAGTACATGAGTAGCTACCCAAAAATTTCTGTAGTGGAATTATGGAAGACTGACTATATTTCACTCTATCCTATCCCACCCTGGACTTGTTCTATTCTCTAAGCTTTCCCTTTTCAAAAGTGGGCAATTCCAACTTCCCTCCCACCCTAGCCTGCCCTCCCTTCCATTATCCCCCTCTCTTCCCCTTCCTCTCTACTCTCCTGTAGGGTGAGATACCCTATTTAGTGTGTATGTCATTCCCTCCCTAAGCCAAATTCAATGAGAGTAAGGTTGACCCATAGTATATAGTATCCAGGGAGTCTGGACCACACTCCTGGACTCCCTGTTCCCAAAGTCTACACTGACATCTCACTTTGTCTTTGGCATTTTTTAAAGGTCTTCTATAAATTCTTTTAGGGGAGGTGACTATTTGGCATTACTGTTTGGGGTTTCTTTACTATCCTCTGAAGATGAACCCCAGTCATCTCTATTCTCATAATAGGTTTCTATGGTTGGATTCTTTCTCCTTTGCCTGTGTTGTGTGTGTGTGATAATAGCTTAATTATTTTTAATCACCTCTAGCCCTGGGGTATGGGAAATGGTGCCTCTTGCCCCAGATTTTCCATTCTTCCCACTAGCCTGAAACCAAAGCTGAACCTCTAACATCCTATAAGTGCCCACAGCCAGGGGCTTTCTGCCCCACTGCTGGGAATGTGCTGGTTCCTTCTCTCCCCTGCTGCTCTTCGAAGCACAGCTGGGTCTGGCATTCCTAGTCAGTAGAGGTTTCCTAGATCTTCCTGGGCTCAAACACCCAACTCCCTTCACTATGGGGGAGGGGGGATAAAGGTTTTGGTGTCTGGGATGGAGGCAGCCTCTCAACCAACCCCTGGGTTTGCCACTTGTTGTTTAATAGGCTTGTAACTTGTTGTTAAAAGGCAATATGTCCTGGAGGTATTTACTCTTCACAGGAACCAAACCTCTTATGGGATTCTTCTTCCAATCTTCTCAAATTGTCCCAGGAAGACTCCAGTTATGCCCTTGTTCTTATTTATCTCCAACCAATTGGTTTGCCCTAAGGTGCTAATTTTAACTCTTTTGTGGTGGAAAATTTTAAGAGCTTGGAATTTTCTGACTTATTCTGTCATCTTCCCACAAGGTATCATTTTCTGAGACAACAGGACACCTGCCTTCCCTCCCCACCTTCTGTCCTAAAAAATGTGCTAATACCTAGCTCCACCATAATTCATAAAGGCAGAGGAAAGCTGTCTCGCCCTCTCCCACTCATACTACTGCAAAATAAAGACCCGCACACATATAGACATTTTCTTAAAGTCACCTGGTTCATTGTTATCATGATACAGATGAGGAAACTGAGCCCTAATCAAGTTAAGAGGAAACTGATTTGCTCAAGTTTGCAAAGGTGATCCCTAAACACCCCTAAGATTGAAATAGATTGTCTGATTCCAAGTTCCATGGTCTTTCACTGTATCACATCCCAGGTAGTGGGCAGCAACCCATCTGGATATACTCAGACTCTCTTCCCAGCCACACCATCTCTGCCCATCCTCAGGGAATAAAGACATCAATGACCTGCTTCCTTTCCAGACAAACACTTGCACAGCACACACACACACACACACACCCTTTAACCTTATGTGTGTCGCTGAATACCTAGAACAGACAGCCATATAAAGAAATAGCACTGATGACAATAAGGTCATCCTATGGGGAGAAACACACCAAAGATGAGTTTCTAGAAGCAAATCAACTACTTTCACAGAGCTTGAAAATCAATCAAATGTGCTCTAGCCTGCAAAAGAAAAATTCTGTTCATTTTAAAGAGGAAAGAGAGAATTGTGTAGGAGGCAGAGTAGAGGAAGGTGGGGAAGTCCCAGGGTAATAGGATGGTAAAAATAAAGGGGGCTGGAGAAAAAGAAGACAAAAAGATAGGGGGAAAGGAAGAAAAGGAAAAGATGAGGGACAAGGAAATAGAAGATGGGGGGGGGATGACAAGCAAAATGTGGGGAAAGAAAGAAGGGAAAATCTGAGCAAAACACAAGGGAAAGGGTTAATGATGAATTATGCATGATGCCCTTTTTCCAATAGCAAGCTTCCCTAGCAGTCAGGTATGACTGACTTTGGGAGGAATATGTAACAACTCCTTCTTCATTCACACCCTCCCCCATCAAGGACTGAAAGGGTTGAAGGGAGATAGCCTTTTGTTACATAATTTAAATTTAAATGAGCTTAGATGCTTTGAGGAGGGAGAGGTGCCTGGCTGTATCCCATTTACAATTCTGAAACATACCAGAGCCAAATGCCCCAAATATTCTGGACAGATTAATCTTTTCAGAGATCTATCTATATAAAGATGAACAAAATGCAAAATTAAAGTGATTCTGTCACTTAAAATAAAGAGTAATCACTTATGTTCAGAAGGAAACTAAATAAAGTAGCAGGGAAATTCTCCGATTCAGGGAAATTCATAGAAATGAAAAGCTTTTCTATAGGCTCTGTTATAAGAGCTGTAATTTTCCAAGACTGCAGACATGCTATTTGATTGGGACCTTTGATCAACACTTGTTAGGGATGTTGTTACTTTCTTATTGCTAGCACAGGGCTGGGGGGAAAAGTCCACGCCCTGACATAGTCATATTACACAGTAAAAAGCAGGTTTACCCTTTCAGAGATGTTACTAAGTGATTTTGTTCTCATCCATCTTTGGGATGGGGAAACGATATCGGCTTGTTTGGTCCAGCATTGTAATGTCATCAGTGTAAGTAACTCCCGGTGTGGAAACTGCCTCTATCAATGCAGATCTCTTCTGAGAACATTGTCTTAGAAAGCTGTCTGAGGCTATGGAAGGTCAAATTTCCATGGTCACTCAACTAGTAGGTGTTAGAGGCAGGAACTGAGCCTATGACTGACTGAGCCTGACTGACTATGTTATTCCCTAGCTCATGAAACTTAGTAAGCCTTCTATTGCATTTGATAAAAAATATGAACTCTGTAGCTTGGCATTTAAAAGCCCTTCACAGTCTGGCTCCTCTCTCCCTTCCTGGGATCATTCCACATTACTCCCCTCTCCCTTGCAATTCTAACCATAGTGGTTTACTTACTATCCCCTGTACTCGGCATTCTATCTCCAACTCCTCTATCTTCTATATCTAAACCTGAAATATGTTCTTTCCCCAACCCTGCCCCTTGGAATCCCTAGATTCCTTCTTGATTATTCCTGATTGAATCCTCTACTCCTCCTTTATCCTGTATATATTGTTGCTGTTGAGTCATTTCAGTCATGTCCAACTCTTCAGGACATCATTTTGGGTTTTCTTGACAAAGAAACTGAAGCAGTTTGGCATCTCATTTTCTAGCTCATTTTACAGATAAGGAAACTGAGGCAAATAGGGTTAAGTGACTTGCCCAGGGTCACACAGCTAGTAAGTATCTGAGGTCAGATTTGAACTCAGAAAGATGAGTCTTCCTGGCTCCAGGTCCAGCACTCCATCCACTGCCCCAGCTAACTGCCCACTTATCCTGGATACACTTATCTATTAAGTTTCCCACTAGAGACAAGTAAGCTTCTTATGGGCAAGACCTTTGTTTCACCTGTCTTTGAATTCCTATTTCTCCTTTGAATTCATAGGCACTGCATGAATGTTAATTAAGTTGGTCTTCCTGATTTCTAAAATTGTACCTATTATACTTGTTGCTATAAAAAAAATTATTTTTAAAGAAATGACAATCCCTGGAACATCACACTGCAAAACTGTCCTCTCTGGGCAGATTTATACAGGGGAGGATTGGGTTCTTCTCTGGTCAAAGTTTAAGATTCTTCATAACCACTAAAGACAGTAAGCAATTAGGAATTATCTCACTGAATCATAGAATTTGAATGTGGTAAGGTACTCCAGCAGCCATCTAAACTAATCCATACACCTAAGGGAATTTAAACTATAATGTACCCTACACTAGTCTTCCCTCTTAGCTTAAAAATCATCAGTGAAGGGGAACCTCTCACCTCCTGAAGCAGTCCAACCCACCTTGGGGTAGCTCTAATTGTTTGGTAGTTTTTTTCTTAAATTTACCTCTTTTGCATCTTCTACCCATTGCCACTGATTCTGTCTCCTCAGTCTAAAAAGAAGAAAAAAATTTTCTACCCAAATTAACTACAAAGAACATATGAAGAAAGTCACTATCTGCATCCAGAGAAAGAACTGATAAAGAGAAGTATGTATAGAATGGTTTTACACACACACACACACACACACACACACACACACATATGTATGTATTTTTAGTCTTTTTTAGAATTGTTTTTTAGCATTCCATTTTTTAATTTTTCTGTTCCAAATTCTCTTCCTCCCTCCAGCCCCTTGCCCACCATTGAAAAGGCAAGCAATATGATACTCATTATACATGTGAAATTATATAAAACACATTTCCATAATAGCCATGTTGCCAAAAAAAAAAAAAGCAAGAAAAACCAAGTAGAAAAAAATATGCTTCAATTTGCATTCAGAGTTCATCAGTTCTATCTCTAGAGGTAAATGGCATTCTTCATCATGAATCCTTTGGAATTACCCTGGATCATTGTATTGATAAGAAAGAGTAGATATGCCTCTCACAGTTGATTATCATTACAATATTGCTATTACCATGCACAATGTTCTCCTGGTTCTGCTCACTTCATTTTGTATCACAGTTCATGTAAGTCTTCCCAGGTTTTTCTGAAAACGTCTCCTTAAGAGGACAAGTCTAATCTCACCTCCACATGACAATTCTACAAATACTTGCAGATATCTCTTATACTCTGCCCCACCCTAGTCATCTCTTCTCCAGGAAAAACATTCTTAGTTCTTAAAATTAATCTTCACATGACATGGACTCTAGGTCCATCATCACCCCGATTACCCTTTTCTGGACACTCTTCAATTTATCAATGTCATGCAGCTAGGTGGTGCAGTGAATAGAGCACTGGCCCTGAAGTCAGGAGGACCTGAGTTCAAAAACGGCCTCAGGCACTTGACACTTAACTAGCTGTGTGACCTTGGGCAAGTCATTTAACCCCAATAGCCTTGCCTTCCCCCCTTAAAAATTATCAACGTCACTCTTAAATTGTGGTTAACAAAATTAATAAAATACTTTAGATGAGATATGACAAGGGCAGAGTATAGTGGTACTATCACTTACTTATTCCTGGAAGGTATGGCTCTCTTAATGCAGACAAAAAGCATGATAATTTTTTTTTTTTGGCTACCATATCATGCTGGTATCACTTAATAAGCTTTCCTTCCACTAAAACCCCCAGATCTTTTTTACTTTCCCATCTTGTACTTGTGGAGTTGATTTTTTTATACCCAAGTATAAATTTATCCTTATTGGATTTTATATTGTTCAGTTTAGATCAATGTTCTAGCAGCTATATCAACAACTTTCTGGATGCTGATTCTGTTATCAAGCATAAGCATTTTAGTTATTATTCCTTGGGCATCTAGGTGGTGCAATGGATAGAGTGCCAATCAGGAAAACTCATTTTCCTGATTTCAAATCTGACCTCAGACACTTAATAGCTGTGTGACTCTGGGCAAGTCACTTAACCCTGTTTGCCTGTTTCCTCATCTGTAAAATTATCTGGAGAAGGAAATGGCAAGACACCCTACTATCTTTGCCAGGAAAACCCTAAAAGGACTTATGAAGAGTCAGGCACAACTGAAATGACTGAACAACAACAAAAAAGTTATTACTCCTAGTTTTGTGTCTATGGATCTAAGATTATGTTCTCTTCCTGTTTTTGAAAACTGAGAAATTTGCCCTTCTTTGCCCTTATAGAATCTTTCCTTTTTTTTTGACATTCCTTCAATTATTACTAAAAGTAGCTCTGCAATCACAATTACTAGTTCTTTCAGTACTGAAAGATGTAATTCATGCAGGCTAAGACAACTAGGTGCTCTTTTATTATCTCCTTATTTATCTAGAGTATCAATTGCCTGTTAGGCTTTTGTTGAATTGGATTGCATTGGTTAGGATTGAATCACTGATTATGGAAGGGAGGGACAAGAAGGTAAGGGGAAAATTGCACATGTATGTACTGGAAATGCAAGAAAGTTTTGCTTGAATTCTCTTGTTCATTGGGTTTATTCCTCTCCTTCCTCATATCACTTTATAAGCATAAATCTGAGCTTGGAATTAGATTGGTTTAAACCCACCCCAGCACATAAAGAAACAGCATCCAAGTGACAGCATCAGAATTAGAAAGAAAGGGGACCCAAAAGTTTAGCTAGGAGCAAGGAAGTGGATTAGGGTGAGAGTGACAAAGGGAAAAGAAAGAGAAAAGGTCTAAGGCTGATTGGAAATAGGAGAGAAACAAAGGAGAGTGTGGTTTTTGTCAGTCTTTGGAGCCATTAGATCTGACTCAGAAAGAGACTTCACAGCTTCCACCGGAGCCAAGCTTTCCGAAGAGATGGAAATGAGGTTTCCCTCCTCCCAGTTTTCCAATCAGTTCACAATGTGAACACAACAGTATCTGCAATAGAAATGCAAAAACCACATTAAGTCGATAATGATATCCTTAGTGACCTAAATGAAAAAGGAGATTGGCATTTTAGGTGTTCTTTGTCCTTAGTTCCCTTCCAGGTTTTGTAAAGGCCTAAAAGCCTCTAAGTCAGTAACTGTCCTTCTCCCCAGACACTCTCCGAAAATATGAAGGAAGCCTGGAAAATAGATGTTATTTTGCACTGTGGAACAGGTTATTTCCTGTTATCATTAATATTAAAAATACGAAATGGCCAGCTCCAGGACATTCTTCATGAAAAGGTAAAACCAGTAGCCACCTGCTTACTCTCTGGGATGTGATGGTGCCATGGAAAATTCACCTAAGAAAAAATATCTACCCCACCAGAAAGTTCTAGTGCCAGTCATTTTCCTCACTAGTAGGCAGTAGCAATCACAAAATCATAGATTCTGAGTTGGGAAATATTGGAAGAGCTCTCATCCAGGCCAGAGCCAAGCAGGAATTCCTTCAGCTTCCTCTTCAAGTGAAAGATGGTAGATGAAAGGAAGCAGAACAAGATTCACCCTGAATATGTCCAATGATAAGGAACTTACCAACTCCTAGCTAGGTAGAAAGCACTGGATCTGGAGTCAGGAAGACCTGAGTTCAAATTCAACTCCAGATGCTTACTTGATATGTGACCCTGGACAAGTCACTTAACATCTGCCCTGTTTCAGTTTTCTCATCAGTAAAATAGGAATAATAATAGCAACTACCTCCCAGAATTGTTTTGAGGATAAACTGAGAAAATATCTGTGAAGTACCTTGTAAGGCTTAAAATGTAATAAAAATGCCAGATATTATTATTATTCCACTTTGGGACAGATATAATGACTAGGGTTTTTCCTCCTTTTATCTACCTAAATTTTCCTCTACTCCTAGTTCTTCCCTCTGGCACAAATCAAAACAAGCCTAAATTCATATTCCATGTGATACCTCTTCAAAAACTCAAAGTCAGCTATCATGTTCTTGCCCTTCCCAAAAGTTCTCTCTTCTCCAGGTAAAATATGCCTAGAAAATGGAAATCAAGAGGCCAGGGTTCCAAGCCTGCATCTGACACTTACTCCCTGTGAGCCCTTAGGTAAGTCACTTAACCCCCATGAGCCTCAGTTTTCTCATCTGTAGAATAACAGTTTTAGGCTAGGTGGCTTCTAAGGGCCCTTCCAGCCTTAGCTCTGTGACTCTACAAATGTCTTTCTTAAATGTTGCCCCCCTAGAACTGAACAGCAATATTCCATAAGAATATAGACCGACCGGATCAGAATATCGAGTAACTAAGGATGTTCTGGAGCCAGCTTAAATGGCTCTCTGATTTTCTGAATCCAATGGGAGACTTCATATTTATTCATATTAGATTTCTTCCTTTTAGATTCAGCCCAAAATGCCAATCTGACAAGATCTTTTTGGATCCCACTTTTCTATCATGCAGCATGGTAGTTATCCTTTCTACATTTATATTAACTGATCATCTAATATGCATGACATCTCTGCCTTTATCAATGGCATTGACAAATACTCAAAATATTATGGGAATAGGCACAGACTCCTGAGACATTCTACTGTTAGTAGAATAGTAATATTCCCTATATATATAATATATACATAATATTCTATATATAATACAAATAATATTCTACATATGTGTATAATATATACATGATATTCTATATATGTATATAATATATACATAATATTCTATATAATAATCCACTAATAGTGCTACCTCCTTCTAAGTTGATACTGACCAATTAACAGCTACTCCTTGGCTCTGATCAATCAACCAGTTCCTAATCTACCTAATTACACTATTGCCTATCCCAGCACTCTCTATCTCATAGGCAGCTAGGTGACAGAGTAGATATAGTGCTGGGCCTAAAGACAAGAAGGCTTGGTTCAAATCTGGCCTTAGATACTTATGAGTTGCGTGGCACTGCCTCAGTGTTCTTAAGCTTAAAAATAAGGACAATAATGGCACCTATCTGGAAGAGTTGTTGTAAGGATGTAATGTCTGTAAAGAATTTAGGATAGAGCCTGGTACATAGCAGGTGCTTAATAAATGCTTAAGCCTTTTCTTCCTTTCCCCTCCCTCCAAAATAATGAGATTGCCAAATGCTTTCATGAAATCTACATATGCCATTATGTATAGCATTCTCTTGATTTACTAACTTGGAAAACTTAGAATAAAAAGTAACTACAGTTAGCTTGATGTGACCTTTTTTGAATGAAGCCACACTTGTCCTTGTGACCACAACCTCATTTTCTTGATATTGGGAAGCCCGTGCTTTAATAACATGACCTAGAATTTTGTTATGAGTCAGCCCTCTTCACTGGCTTACACTTTCCAAATTCTATATACTTTTTTTTCTTTTTCTTTTTTGAAAATCACAATAACATTCACCTTTTCTAAAGCACTTCTCTCATTTGCTCCCTTGGGACATAAAGAGCAGATCTGCCTCATTTAAATCCAATTCAAGTCAAGATATCATCCTCGTGTGCAATTGGCCCTCTTTTGGGAATGAAAGATGAAGAACAGTCAGTCAATAGTCAGTAGGTCTGCAAGCATTTATTTAACACTTACTGTGTGCCAGCAACTGTGTAAAGTGCTAAAGACACAAATACAAGCAAAATGACAGACCCTGCCCTCAAAAACTTATATTCTAGCGGTAGACTACAACACATGAAAGTGGAGATTAAAGGCAGAGGAGGAGGGAGAGAGTATTAAGAGGTCCTTATGGAGACATCATGGCTAAGTCCAAAGAATGAGGAATAGCTGGTCTTAGTTGAGAGGAGGGACTTTGCCCAAAATGGAGATTTGGGGGAAAAAAATTCCACTGTTGAAAAGGGGGACTAAAATAGAAAATTAGGAGATAGATAAAGCATGGTGGTTAATCTTGAGTATTTCTCTGCTCTTTTAAATTGGGTTGTTAGTTGTATTTTGAGGATGTTTTTTCTTTTTAAAGCTAAGATAAATTTAACTGAATTTTGAATGAATGTCTTTACTATAGAGAGTATGGATAAGGAAGGAACGTAGTGGCTTTTTGTCTACAGAGAATTTAACTGGCTGAGAAACTTTATTTCATTAATTATCTGTATTAATAAGCTTTCCCAAATAGAAAGAAAAAAGGCAAATATGTTAACCTGTGGATTATTTTCCTGGGCTAAAACCATAGCCTAATCTCTTGATCTCCAGCAGTGAGGTCCCTCAGAACATTCCCTACAATCCTCACATCTAAACCCAGGTTCCTCAGTGGGATGCTCCAGTGCCTATCAGTACTTCCCTCAAAAGTTGATCAAATAATGCTTTGACTCAGGACTTCCATTTTCTGGATTGATCAGTCCGGAAGATGATCTATCACAATGAATTGAGCACAAGATTGGGAAGCAATAGACTAGGATTCAAGCCTGTGGGCCTTCTCCATCTCATGAAAGACTCATGAAAGAGAAGTAGAGAAGGGAAACTCAAGGAAAATCTTATGAATAGAGGAGTGGTCAGGGAGAATCACTTCTACCAACTCCCTAAATTAAGAGTTTGCTCAGCCAACTTCCCTCCACAGTAACACTTGCTGGCTTCTTAGAATTATAACATTAATCAACACACACACGAACACACACACATACACACACACACACACAATCAATGCTGTTAATAAACAAAAATCTACTATGTGCCACAAATTAGGAATATAAGTGCAAAGAATGAATCAATTCTTTCTTACAAAGAGCTTATATTCACATAGGACAAACAAATGTATACATAAATATATACAAGATAAAGTAAATAAATTCAAATATATAGAAAATAGCTTAACATAAGAGTTTGAGAGGGAAGACATTAATCATTGGAGGAAATCAGGAAAGGCTTCATGCAGGAAATAGTAATTGAGTTGCCTCTTAAAGAAAGAGAGGGTTTCTTTAAAGGAGGAAGTGCCTTCTAAGTGTGTGTAGTAGCCAATGCAAAGGCAAGGAGGGAGAAGATGGAATGTCATGTGTGAGGCACCATCTAGCCATTTTGGCTAGATTGCAGGGTGAGGGGGTGGAGTAATATCCAATAAATCTACAAAGATAGATTGAGGCCAGGTTGTGAAAGGCTTTAAAAGCTAAACAGAGAAGTTTATATTTTATTCTAGGGGCAGTAGAAAGGTACTGGAATTGATTGAGTAGGGGAGTCACATGATCAGATTTGCACTTAAGGAAAATTACTTTGGCAGCAGAGAGTGGGATGAAATGGAGTGGCCAGAGACTTAAGAGAAGGAGACCAATTAGGAGGCTATTGCAATAGGCTAGACTAGAAGTGATGAGGGTCTAAACCAGGGCTGGGGAACCTGTGGCCCTCTAGATCCTCAAGTGCAGCCCTTTGACTGAATCCCAGTTTTATAGAATAAATCCTTTTATTAAGGGAATTTGTTCTCTGAAGTCTGGATTCAGTCAAAGGGCTGCACTTGAGGACCTAGAGGGCCACATGTGGCCTCGAGGCCACAGGTTCCCCACCCTTGGGACTCTAAACTAAGGGAACAGCCCTGTGAGTGGAGAGAAGCAATCCGATGCAAAAGATGTGAAAACAGGAACAGAATCTGACAGCTGATTGTATATATGCAGTGGAAATGAGTGAGGAATTGAGGATGATGCTGAGATTACAAATTTAGGAGCCTGGACAAATTGCAGTGCCCTCGACAGAAATAGGAAATTTGGAAGAACAGAGTCTGTGGAGAAAGATCGGTTTTGGACATGTTGAATTTGAGATGTCTCTAGCGACTTTATGGTGTAGAACTGAAGCTGTGTTCGAGACAGAGAGAGAGAGAGAGAGAGAGAGAGAGAGAGAGAGAGAGAGAGAGAGAGAGAGTGTGTGTGTGTGTGTGTGTACTGAATACACACAGATATCTGCAAGATATTTAAAGAGATGGTAGCTAAACACATGGGAGCTAATGAGGTTACCAGAAGAGAGATTATAAAGGAAGAAAAGAAGAAAGCCTAGGACAAAACCTCAAGGAACAGTTAGGGGGCATGAGTGTATCATAAGCCAGCAAAGAAGACTGAGGAAGAGTGATCAGACAGGTAGGAGGATGTCTTGGTAGGGTCAGTACCACTGGCCAAGCCCCTTACACTGCCTGGAGGGCACTGGCTTTGCCTCAGTGATGGGAGGAAGAGATTCCCTGTTACTGAAGCACAGGGTTCAGACCTCAGGACTGATATTAACAGTCAGAGATCCTAGTCACAGCTTTGGTCAGCACTTAGAGATCTAAAACAGAAAAGGAGTCCCTTACTGCTGAAGCACACTGCTGAGACCCCAGCCCTAGCTTTCTAGTCCTGATTCACAGTTATGTCCATCAGGATATCAGGGAGGCTGCTGAGGGACTTAGTCTCAGCTTTGGTCAGAAATCATGGAGCTAGCAGGAGGGGGAAGGCCTCTCATTGAACCTCAAGGACCCACAGCCAAGCTCTTGCTTTCAAGTCCAGAATCTCAGCACCAAACTCATAAGGATAGAGGTGCTGCTGCCTAGCTAAGTTATCTTTTATCCAAACAATGGTTAATGAGTTAGAAGGAAGGTCTCTACCATTGGAAAAGAAGATTCAGTGGCCTGATTCTTGCCCACTGCAGAATGGATGGGAGATGGCAGAGTAGCTTCCCCATCCATGGAGGTGCACCTGGCAGGGTACTTAGTCACAATTCCAGGCAGTGGCTCATGGACTAAAGAAAGGTATCTGTGGCCCTGACTTGACGTGTTACCCATCCAAACTGATTTGTTTGGATTCTGGCAAGAAAGGATAACCCCAAAAGTCACTTTAAGGGCTTTATTAGAGGCAGATTGACACTCACTGTCACCAGTAGTCAGTGGGAAGATAACAGTGGTTCTAGAGGTGGTTAGTACAGCACAGTACAACCAAATTATGTATAAGAGAGGAAGAAGGGCAGAGTCCAAGGGAGTCCCATATAGGGGTTTAAGTGATGCTTGAGGACCAGGGAGGGGGATCTCTGGGCTGAGAGTGGGACACCCTCAAGTCAAGGGACTTAGTGATTGTTCTGATGGCTGGGAATTTCAGTGTGATTTATATGTAAGGTTTTTTTCTGGGGCAAACCCCACATTGGCCATCTGGATGGAAGTAGGGCATTATTCTTCACCTTGAGATGAGGAGGAGGCACTCCTCCCTGAACTCAGAGCAGATAGGATATTTCCCCCCTAAACATCTTAGTCACTCTAGGCCTTATCTCCAGAGGTAGGATGCTGAAGGGCCACCCAGTGTTCAGTTTCATGGTGTTCTTGGCAATGCTGGTTCTATGCATCTGGTAATCCATCAGAGTACACTGTCAGGAGAAGCCAAAATATGAGGGTGTTTAGAAAATTAGCAAATTTCCACAGTAAATTAAAACTACATTACAGCAGCAGCTAGGTGTCGAAGTGAATAGGGCACAGGCCCTGGAGTCAGGAGGAGCTGAGTTCAAATCCAACCTCAGACACTTAATACTTACTAGCTGTATGACCTTGGGCAAGTCACTTAACCCCAATTACCTTGCCTTCCCCCCTCCAAAAAAAAAAAAAAAAAACCTACATTACAAACTAAAGTCACAAACTAGGTCCCAAATACTGAGATAAGGTTTAGGAAACATCAGTAGCATTAGGTGTCGCAGTGGATAAAGTACCAGATCTGGAGTCAGGAAGACATCTTTGTGAGTTCAAATATCAGACTCTTACTAGCTATATGACCCTGGGCAAGTCACTTAATCATGTTTGCCTCAGTTTCCTCATCTGTAAAATGAACTAAAAAAAGAAATGGCTAACTACCCCAGTATTTTCATCAGGAAAATCCCAAATTGGGTCCTGAATAACTGAAAAGGACTAAACAAGAAAATTATTTTAAGAACCAAAAGGTCACACAGAGAAACATTTTCACTGTAGAAAAGAAGCAGGAGAGAGAATTCAGGAGGAAAGAGTGGTAAGCAACAGCAAATACAGATAGAAGACTGACAAACAACTATCTTATATGGTAAGTAAGATAACACTGGTTTACTTTGAAGATAGTAGTTTAAGTTCAGTGATAAAGCTGGAAGCCAGATTTCAAAGATTTAAGTAGGGAATAAGAGAAAAAGTGGAAAGCTTGAGTGTTGACAGATTTTTCTTTTTTTAAAAAAAGTTTTTCAATTAACACATATTTATTTTCTATCCTTTCCACCTCCCTTCTACTAGAGATAGAAAAAAGAAATCCAAATCCTTTGTAACAAATATGAATAGTCAAGCAAAACAAATTTTAAGGAGTTTGACTGGGAAAGGGAGGAGAAGTAGGGTGATATTATGAGGCTATCATAGGGCCTATTAAAGTTCTTTTATGAATAAGACTCAGGGATGTTTAAAGGCAGATAGAAAGGAACTAGGTTGACAGAAAGACACTAAAGACTGGGGAGAGTATGACAGAAGATGCAATTTTGTGGATCTTGTTTATTAGGAGATGGGATCAAGTGCACACAGAGAGGGGTTAGCCTTGGTAAAGAGAAGGGCTACTTCTTTCTCACAGATGGGTGAAAAGTAAGAGAAGGAGGTGATCTCAAGGAGGTTCAAAATGAAGAGAATGAAAGAAGAGAAAGCTCATGGTAACCTCATAGGAGCTTGATTTTTTTTAAATAAAGAGCCAAGGTTCTCATCTGAGAGAGAGGGGATAGAAAGAATGAAGAATGGGAAGCTTAAAGAGGGAAGGGAAGGTTTATGCATCCAAGAGGAAAGGATTCTGGCTTCCTTATATTAGGGAGCACAGGAGGAGAAAAGAGATAGAGAATTGTTGTGATAGTGACAGTAAGCACTATTCTTTTTCTTTTCTTAAGCCCACCTTAGTCCCATGATAAAACCTTTACCACTTTCCATCCATGATTACTCATTGACATACAATCATCTTTGGGCTTAAAAATTCTTCCATTAGGAAATTCCGCACCTTCCTACTCATCCCTCAATACTGTCCCATGAATTCGCATAATGGTCTTTCCTTTTTTCATCCTCTAGAATGATGGAGTTTGGGGATTGGAAGGAGCCTCAGGTAACATCTAGTTGAATCCATATCCAGAAAAAGAATTCTCACTACAGTATACTTAATAAGCCTCTACCTGAAATCCTCTAATGACAGGGCATCCATTCCCACTTGGGATAGTTCATTCTATATATACATAGGGACAATTGTTAGGAAGTTGTATTTATTTTTTTCCTGACATGAAACCTGAGTTGCTCTTGTCTTATCCCCTTGGTCCCAGTTGGCACTCCTCCAGGGTCAGTTCTTCCCTAGGTTTCCTTGTTATGAAGCCTTCTTGCAAGCAAGCAGTTCTCAGCCAATTAGCATCTACTACTTATTTACTTTATTTAATATAATTTTCATTAGAATCTCAATATGGGCCAAATGTGTCCCTGATTCTGGCCCTACTCCAACAAACTAATCAGTTTTTCAAAAGCCTTTCCAACGTAGAAAACTACAAATTACAGTTATGCTCCCTTTTTCAAGACAGATCACCACTACTTAAAAATATGAATGTATAAAACAGATATTTTCAGAGATGCAAATTAGCTTTACAAAAGGATTTACTACAGAGTTTCTTTAAGTAATCAGGTCTTGTGTATTTAAGCTATGATTCATTTTACAAAAATTTAATTTATACATAACTTCAGGTGCACATCTATTACATAAAATTGGATGTAAGGGAGATGATCTTTCAGAGACCTAATCATAGAAATGAAGCTGGTAATGAGGTGTTAAACTAACTAAAAATTCAGCTGCACCAGGTGATCCCTATATATACTGCAGAAAATAACCCTTGAGTATCCTTCCAGAGAGGAACTGGTGTCATAGGATGAAAAAATGATAGACCATGCCTCTGGGTGACATTGAAAAGTTAATTTGGAGAGTTCAGGAGAGGTTTGAGGAAGGACCAAGCTTCTGATGAGATATGTAACTAATGCATGGAGTTGGGAAAAGGGAATCAGTGAAAAGCCAAATGGAGGTGGGAAAGTAGAAGTATGGATGTAGGCAGCTACCACAAAGGAAAGGAACAAGAGCTCTGGAATCAAGAGTCCTTGGGCAGATTGGAAACAATGTGTAACAGGAAAAAAACTGTTGCTGATAACGTCTCTTAACAACAGAACTCACAGTCATGACCCGGTATTATTTTCTTCATCCCTTTTGGTCACAGGGAAATGTCTTTACATTCATTTGCTTTAAATGATTATTTTTGTCTTTATAAATAAATTTTTGTCTTTATAATGATAGGCTTTAGCTATCTTAGGAAGCTTTATTACATATAAGGAGACAAATCTAGAAGAGAGAGAAAGATCTATCATGGAGATGCTTGCCAGGATGGTATTTCAAGTAGAGGGCACAAAACTACAAAATATAGAGAGAATTATAGATGATTTGATACTATATCCCCAAGCAAAGGAAGAGTATTTATAGTGGAAGACCCAGGTATGCAATGAAATAGTAGTAAAGTAGATGAGAGTGCTCACTACACTGCCCACCAACCACTATAGAGGTACAGTTACTAGTTTATTTACCTAAGGATTGTATTCACTTTCTTGGGATTAAATACCCAGAAGGCATTGATACAGTGCTGAATTTAGCAGCACTAAAACAACATGGATTATACATTGATACAGTGCTGAATTTAGCAGCACTTAGACAACATGGATTCAAATCTTGCCTCAGGTACTCCCTAGCTATGGGCTATTGGTGAAGCCATTCAACTGTCCTGAGCTTCAATTTCTTCATCTATAAAACGAAGGTGGTTAGAATTGATTTCTTTTGAGCTAACTCCAAATCTATTATCCTATGACCCTAGAACCACCATAAGGATCTGACCCTGAGGCTATATCAAATTTCTGAGGCACTTGCTCTCCAAGATTTACATAAATAAAACATAGTTCAATAATTTAATAACAATAGGTCAAATCTATATATTGAAGTACTGTTACAAAGTACTCTTGTATCTGTAGGAAGAACTATTTGACCCATTCTTACTCTCTGGCCAGAGTATTTCCCCCTCAGAGTTCCAGGGAGCCCTCATAGATTTGGAGACCCTCTGCTCTGATGCAGTTGGCTTAAGATACCATGAGCTATGTCCCCTGATTATTTGGTGCCCATTAGTAGCACTACTTATCATCAATTAGCTTATGGAAAAGGATATTTACTTCAAAGAGATAGTGAGACTAGAAGTACAAACATTTCCGTACAAACATTTCTCCCAATATATCAGGGCCACATTCTGTACCTTGGTCTCTGGAGAGAGTAAGCCACAAAATGATTAATTCCTACATAGTATTGGTTCCACTGAGTACATGCCAAGATCTGGCATGACTGACAAATGAGTCCTTGTCCCAGCCATCATGGTTTGGGGCCCAAAGACCATTCTTGGCTCCTTTGGGCATTGATACTGTGTTGGCTACAAAACCTAGACTTTAGGATGTTGGGTCACCCATACTCTTAACCTTTCTAAATTCATAAGATCTTAATACAATTCTTCCATGTAGAATAGTAAAGCACAAACAGAGATGCCAAGAAGTAAGACTCATTTTTCAAAGGGTCATATGTTGACCTCAGTGGGCAGGGCACAAGACCTATCCCTCCTAATAGCATTGTCTCTTACCAGATGCCATCGAAAGGTATTCAACCATGAGCATAACAAGACAAGTAACTGGAACAAAGAGATTAGGCCAGGGCTTATTCAGGCCTTCTTGAAGATGCCCCCAGATCTGACTACATAGGAAATTGAAAAAGTCTAACGATCTGGCTGATAGACCAGAACAAAGTACAGAATGTCTCCATGTGCTCAGTTTTTCCAAGGAACTTTCATTACATGCCATCACAACTCTCCTGGAAGTGGGCTTTCCAGATTCTCTTATACACATGGGGTATGTATTTCATCTGAGCACCCTGATGCCATGAGGCAGTCTCCCCTTACACATCCATTATCTGATTTGATACTCACAACCATCCCTAAAAGTTATAGAATGAAAATATGATTAGGTCCTGAGAAATACCATTGGTATAAGGAACTTCCTTGGAAAAATTCCATCTGCCTACTACAGATAGGTAAGGTGTAGTGGGAGGGAGGGAATGAGAATTTATATGACACCTGCTATGTTCCAGACACTGTGCTAAGTGCTTTACAAATATCACACAATAATCCAGGAGGTTGTTTACTAACCCCGTTTTACAGATGAAGAAGTGGAGGCAAACAAAAACTAAATGACTTGCCCAGAGTCATATTGCCAACTGTCTAAGATCAGATATGAACTTGGCTCTTCCTGACTAACTCCATGCCCAGTGCTCTATCCACTGCACCAGCTAGTTGTCTTAGAAAGATGCTTGGGACACTGAGGAGTCTAGTTAATACCTGGGTAGGATATCAGAGCCCATGTGTGTCAGAAGGAGGGCTTGAATCAGTATAATTGAATTACTATAAACCAGGATTTACTAGAGAATGACTTTCTCTCCGCTACATTTAGCTGCTTCTCACATGTGGTTTTTAAAAGCCCTCATTCATCCTTCTCCACCTGACTGCTAGTTTACTCTTATAATTCAGGAATTTTTTTTTTTTTTGCTTTTTGGAGAGGGGAGGTTGGGCAACTGGGGTTAAGTGACTTGCCCAAGGTCACACGGCTAGTTTTGGGTTGTATCTGAGGCCAGATTTGAACTCAGGTCCTCCTGACTCAAGGGTCAGTGCTCTATTCACTGTGCCACCTATCCACCCCAGGATTTTTTTTAAAGCAGCACAGGACCCAACTATCAAAAAAATCTGAGTTTTAAAATGTTGACAGTCACTGGAAGAACTGCTAGCTAATAAGAAAATGATCTTCATGAACAGCTTCCCAGTCTTACTAGGATATTGCATGGGTCACATCCTAGAATGTAATGGAGAAATGACAGATCTCAATCCTACCTAAGTGGCACTAAGGTAAGTGAGCAATAATAGGTACACTTAACCTCTCAGTGTCCCAGACAACTCTAAGTAATAGAAAAAGCTGGTAAATACATGTAACACAGTTTTAAATTTAATGTGCATTATTAAAATTTTTCTATCACTTTCTTAAGCCTATACAATCAACAAAATAATAAATTAAATAGTGATTTAGAAATCACTTTGGCATTTGCCAATTACTGAGGTGTAATGCTCTTACTGAAAATTTAACAATCAGTTCTCAGGAGTCAATACAACTGGCCCCAGCTCACCATTGGTCACAGATAAGATCTGCATTGTTGAGGGAGTTTCCACACTGGAAACTTCACTTCGCAGAGTGAAGTCCCTACAAAAAAAAATCACAGGTCTAAGGAAAAGAAAAATAAGGGCAATTTCTGCCATGAGTGCCCAGAAAACAACAAGTCCAAGAAACCTGTGGTTTCTAAAATAGCTTTAATTTTATAAGACCAAAAAGTGGGAGAGAGAATATGCAGGAGAAACTTGATCTTGAGCTTTTGGGGGAAATGTGTATCATTTCACAGTTCCAATGATTAAATTCAAAAAAAGAGAATTAAAAAATACTGGAGAATAAAATCCCCCTAGAACATGATGAGTAAGCTCCTTGATGAGCCAGAGTTCTATATTGACTCCTAGACCTAAGGCTGTCCTAGGTATCAGGAGAATGACTGTCCCTGTCTGCCACTGAGCAGAGCACAGCTGTTCCACTTGGAAAAATGAAGAACAAAGCCTAAACCAATGACAGTAGTGTCTTAATGAGCTGGGTAAAAAGGTTGGGCTAACCCCCATCCTCTCTTATTTAAAAGCCCACACTGCTGAGTGGGTGAAACAAAACACCCTAGGTCTAACTTTGCTGTAGAAAGTAGCTTTTATTTTCTTGCCCATTTGCTGACTTAGCATTTGATCCTTGACCTAGAATTCATCTTCTCCCCACTGGACCCCATTTGCTAATAGGACTTTTGACCTGTTTCTATTATATACCAACATATCTTTGTTTCTGCTCCTGAACTCTACTCAACTAAACTAATATTAATCTTACCATTAGAATTCAGACAAACCTATAGTTCCAGTCCACTGACCATCCACTGCCCCTGATCTAAAGTGCACATAGAAATCTAGTGCCTGGAAGGGGCCTGAGGGCTCTAATCTTGACCCACTGCCGTCTCCCAGGCCTCCCTTACCCTGGTCTGGCTGAAGCTCATCTCTGCCCTGAGAAAGGTTTGTTGGAAAGGGCATTTGAGTTAGACCTTGAAGAATAGTAGGTCAGGCATGGTGATATATGCTTCCAATTCCTGTTACTAGGGGAAGCTGAGACTGATGGAAAGAGTTCTGAGCTGAAATAGAATGAAAGTCAAATAGAAATCTTCACGAAATCTGGTACTAATATGGCAAGCCCCAAGGGCAGGGATACATCAAGTGACATAAAGAAGCATAAACCAAGCTGGGTCAGAAACAGAGTGAATCATGTAGATCAGCAATGGGGTTATGTCAAGGACTGACCATTATACATCTAGCCTGTGTGAGACAGGGACACATAGCATCAAAAATACAGCACAACATAATACAACACAGGATGGCATGTAATTAACAGGGAGAGATATGGCATTCTAGGCATAAGGCACGACATGAGAAAAGAAAAGATGCGAGAGTATACAACATCTAGGGAGCGTTGGAACAGGGAGGAGGGCAGAGACTGAAAACTGGTTGGAACAGGGAGGAGGGCAGAGACTGAAAACTGGTTGAGGTAAAGTTAATGAAGAGAAGTCAGATGAGGTGAGATGAGATGAGATGAGATGAGATGAGATGAGATGAGATGAGATGAGATGAGAAAGGGAGTATAAGTATAATACAAATCTATAGAAGGCCAGGCAGAGGAGGTTGAACTCTACTCTGAGGGAAGAGGAGGTCACTAAAGATTTTGAGGAAAAGTGATATAACCAGATCTACTCATGGGAAAAATAAGCCTACTAGTGGTCTGAAGAAAAGAGACTGGCATATTGTGTTGCTGGCAATGTAGTCCAAAGAAAGTCAAAGATCAAAAGAAAGACCTCACATACACAAATCCATGATAACCATTTTAGGTTAATGGGAAAAAGAAGAAAAAAAATTAGAGACAAAGTAAGTATCTATTGATTGGGGAATGGCTGAACAAGCTAGAGTATGTATGTAATGGAATATCATTTCATTATAAGAAACAAAAAATATGAGGAATTCAGAGAAACATGGAAACTCTATGTAATTGTGCAGAGTGAAGTAAGCAGAACGCAGAAAATAATGTGCATAGTGACTACAGTAATATAAATGACAAAGACTACTGGAATGAAGCTGAATTCTATGTAATTATAGTAACAAATCTTGGGTACTGAGACGGCATGAAAACAGGTGTCTCCCTCCTTTCATTGTAGAGGAAAGGAGCTATGGGTTCTTAACATTGGATACACTGTCAGATCTAGTTGACATATTAGCAAAATTTTTGGTTAGTTGTTTTTCTTTGTTACAAAGGCAGATTTGCTAGATGTGCATATATCCAGAAGTGACTAGGCTATAAAAATAGTGTAAATAAAACTTCTAAAAAAGCATAGCAATGAAAGGAAGAAATGAGATGGGACAATACTTGGTTGACATAAAAGGGTCATGCTTTCTTAATATTAGGAAGACATGATTATATTTATAGCTAGATGGGAAAGAACCTATGGCAAGAGAAAGAGTAAAGTACATGAAAAAGGTAGATGATTGCCAAATTGAGGGACTAGAAAATATAGAAGGAAGGGATCTAGGGTTGCAAATAGAAGGATTACACTTAGTAGTATGGATTCCTCTTTGGTTCCTGAAGAACAGATACCGTTGTTAGATTTTAATAGATGTGTTCTGTTTAAATAAACACATGCCAAGTAGGTACATTGAAAACAAACATAAAAGCATATTGGAAGGGAGAGGAATGGAGGTGGAAAGACCTGTAAGTAGGCTATTGCAATAGTTTAAGTAGGTGGGAACTATACTAGGGTAAGAGCAATAGGAATAAAGGGATGGATTTATATTACAGATGTAGAATTGATGGGACAAGATAATTGATTGTATTACTTCATCATTATTAATGGTGATGATGATGAGATGTGAAAGACTCACAAAAGCATGTGCTTCACCTCTCCCTATCCTCCACTTCCCAGTTCCCACTAGCTGCTGAATGGCCACCAAGTTAAACAGTGACTCCCATTCCTTCTACCCTAAAGGAATGAACCCAGAGCCAACCCTTAGGCCCACTACCTTCCAGTCAAACATGAGCCTTTGAGCAGTCATGGCCACTTGCACAGCTTGGATGATGAGAGAGTAACCAATTACAGTCTTTTTGGTAAGATGGTAAACCACAAAGCCTTACCATGTATTCTGTTCTACCACTCCTTCTGCAGATCTAGCAGACCGTACCATCTACCTTGATGCTAGACCCTCGGGCGATGCCTTCTGGTAGGGTGGGGAGAGCACTGGCTTTGTAGTCAAAGGACATTGGTTATAATTCTGCTTTTCTTACTACTATATTGAAATTCTTGGGTATTTCAATTAATATCCCCAGGTCTCTATTTCCTCAGCTATAAAATATGGGTGTTGGAGTAGATGGTCTCTAAGATGCCATTCAACTTCAAATTTATAATCCTATGATTTTGGACCCTGCCATCCACCCTGTCCCTGAACTCTAAGGACCACCAGTCTCTCCATTTTCCCTGCAGCTGAATCTTCTTGTATTTGTTGTCTTCCTCCAATAGAATGTGACAGCAAGGACCATCTTCATTTTGTTTTTGTATGCTCAGAGTTTTGCATAGTTCTTGACACATAGTAAACATTTGATGATGCTTTTTCATTCATTCAGTCAGTCAATCAAGTATGATGGTTATGACTCACTTCATGTCCCTTAGCTCCTTTAATCCTCACAACAGTTTCATGAAGAAAGCAGAGCATGTATGACTAACCCCATTTTACAATTAAGAAAACAGAAAATTTAAGTAACTTGTCCAAGATCATCCATTTAGCAAATGAGAGAACTAGGATTCAAGTCTAAGTCTTATATTCTACTGCTGAGGGACATATCCTTCTGATCAAAAATGATAGCTTTCTGATCTTGGACTAATTGTAGACCTTTTCCTATGTAACTTTAAATGGATTCTCCTATTAGAGCCCCACCTACCAAAGGAAAAACATTGGAAAGGTTTAGATTAGCATAAGGAAAGTTTCAATCATCTAAGGCATCCTCTGAGATGCCTCCCTTCATTTTTGAATTCATTAATCATCATATTAATAATTGATTAATAATAATCATATTGATTAATTTAATTAATCATCATGGGGCAACTAGGTGGTGCAGTGGATAGAGTATCAGGCCTAGAGTCAGAAAGATATGAGTTTAAATCGGACCTCAAACACTTACTAGCTGTGTGACCCTGGGCTTAATCCTATTTGCTTCAGTTCCTCATTTGTAAAATGAGCTGGAAAAGGAAATAACAAACCACTCCAGTGTCTTTGCCAAGAAAACGCCAAATGTGGTCACAAAGAATTGAACACAACTGAAACTACTCAACAACAACAAATATTCATCATCAGCTAATATTAATTAAGTAACCACTGCTATTATCAGGGACACAAAAGGGTCATAGAACAAGTTGCTTACAGCCTAGCAGGGAAAACCAGACATCCATATATAGAGATAGGATATACTAACATATACAAGAGAGCACAGGCTAAGTGTCAAGTCAGTAATAGAATAGGCAATAGAAAGAGTATCTTTCCACTCACCCCCAACTGAAATGGGTCTCCACCCAAAAACACACAGCTCAGTGTAATAGAAAGAGGATTGAACTCAAAGTGAGGAGCCTGGGTTTGAGTCTTAGCTGCATCACTTACTCTTAGCTTGGGTTGGTCATTCTAACTCTCTAATCAGGGTCTCATGACTGTTTGGACTATGTGAGCATCAAGGCACCTTTCAAATTTAATGTTTCATGAGTCTAGGATCCTTGCCACAGTAGAAAGCATCTTGCCTGCAGCCTTGAGCTATATTTCTGGCATTCAGGAAAAATAATTTATCCAAATACATTTTAAAGTTGTAGCTAGAGGGGCAGCTAGGTGGCACAGTGAATTAAGAGTGCTGGCCTGGGGTCAGGAGGACCCGGGATTGGTTCCGGCCTCAGACTTAGCATCCACACAAAAGTGACTAGCCGTGTAACCTTGAGCAAGTTACTTAACCCCAATCGCTTAAAAAAAAAAAAAAAAAAGAAAGGAAAGAAAAGTTGTAGCTAGAGCACTGAATCTGGGGTTATAAAGATCTGAGTTCAAATCCTGCTTCACACACTCATTAGCTATGTGGTACTGGACAAGTTTCTTCATCTTTGTCTTCCTCACTTTCCTCTACTGTAAAATGGGGATAATGGGGATAATCGATAGGTAAGAAAGCATCTACCTCCAGAGGTATTAAAAAATAAAATAGGATATTATTCATAAAGCACTTAAGGTACTATATAAATACTAGCTATTGTTATTGTTGTTGTTAATAATTGTTATTATTATTCTCTAAAAGAGAAGCAGCTGTGGGGAAAAAAGGTCAAATCAATGTGCCTTGTTGTGATTAGTGAACATCCATATCTTGTTTAAATTCAAACTGCCAATCAAACAAACTCTTCTCACTAACTCTAGTAATATAAATCATCTTCATCATCGCCATTATCATCATCACAAATAGGTTTTAATATTCACGATTTACATAAATATTTCATTTGTACCTCAAAATAACCCTGCAAGGTAGATGATTTTACTATTCCAATTTTATAGATGAGGAAACTAGGCCTCAGAGTCCCTCTCTTTTTTTCAGAATGCAGTTACAACACTGTCTTCTCTATCCACTGCACCACCTAGCTGCTCTATGATGATTAAGTGTCTGAGACGGAACCCAATTCAAGGCTTTCCTGACTCCAAGTCCAGCTTGTACCTGAGCTTGTTAAGGCAGGACCATCAATTCAGCAGATTTTTACTCTCTGTCATGCCCAGGACAGAGTCAGAAGTGTTTGGGGGTTAGCTGAATAGATTTGTGGTCAACCAGGACAATTGGTGCCATGCCAATGAGGCAGGAACAAGTTAAAGCTAGGTAAAATTGGAATAAGAAAGAAATTTTGTCCATTCATGACAAAGATGAATTGTCCAGAGACAGGGTTTTGGAGTTTTCAGATTCCTTTTTATTGAATGGGATGATTCATCCGTCACATAGCCACCCAAATTTAAAGGGCTGATGTCTCTGCTGTCTACCTCTACTTAGAGAGAGTGGCCTCTGCAAAAAGTAATGCTGCTGCCTGCTGAAACTAATTTAAAAGAAGGTGGAAATCAAGGCTGGCCTCCCACAGCCAGAAATAAAAACATGCAGGCAGCCATGAAAAAAATGAGAGCCATGAATTGTATGAACCCTGGGCAGAATTCAGTTCCTTTCTGCTATCCTGCTATCTAACCCTTCACCTTTCTTCCTGATAACATTGCAGATTCTCTTTGATCCTGGAACTGACCTCTGCTTCTCATCTATACACTGTCTTCTGCCTCAGTGACCCCTCAGTATCTGTGACAACCAGATCAGAAGCCACAGTCCACTGAGAAGCTTCTGACCCCTTCCTGTGTGGAAACCTTCCAGAGGTACCCCTTCCTTGCCACTGAGTCCTTCATGACACTTTCACAAATTTCATGAAGGTTTAGTTTAGCAATTACCCTTCTCTGTGATATCTATTTCAGTTCTATCCAGTTGTGGGGATGGGAGGGAGGACGAAGAAAACATACAAAATATAAACTAACTTTGTTGTTTTTGTGTCATTTCAGTCACGTCTGACTCTTTGTGACTCCATTTGAGGTTTCCTTGGCAAAGATACCAGAGTGGTTTGCCATTTCCTTCTCCAGTTCATTTTAGAGATGAGGAAATTGAGACAGAGTTATAAGTGACTTGCCCAGGGTCACAGCTGGTAAGTGTCTGAGTACAGATTTGAACTCTGGTCTTCCTGACTCCAGGTATACTTCTCTATCCACCCTGCCACTTAGCTACCCAAACTAATTTTAAGGACAGATTAACATTTTTTTGTACTAAAATTCTCCTCTCCAAGCTCACTAATGACCTCTCTATTACCAAATCTAATACCCTTTTTTTCCCCTTTCCAGGCTTCATTGCCCTTGACATCTCTTCAGTTCATCTTATCCAAAGTGGAGCTCATGATTTTCCAAACTTATCTGTTCCTACTTGAAACCATGACTCTTCTTCTACACTTTGAGGCTCAGCATCATCTTCAGCCCTGCTACCCATCAGTTGCCAAATCTTGCCATTTCTACTACCACAATACCTCTCTGATCTGACCTCTTCTTTCTACCCATACAACTATCACTTCAGTTCAAGTCCCCATCACTTCTCCCACAGATTATTGCAACAGCCTTCTTATTGATCTCACTGCCTAAATTCTCTCCCTAGTCCTGTCTACCCCACACATGCTGCCAAAATGATTTTCCCTAAGCATTTGACTGTTTCACTGCCCTAATCAATGAACCCTAGTGGCTTCCTGTTGCCTATAGAATCAATTATAAACTTCTCTGTTTGTAAAACTCTTCACCATCTTGCCCCAACCTAGCTTTCCAGCTCCACTGGACATTCCTGCCCCCCTCACATTCTGACATTCAGCCAAACTGACTTTTTTTTCTTTTTCTCACATCAAATTCTTCCTGTCCAGCCTCCATGTCTTTGCGCTGGTTATCTGTCACACATGGAGTGCATTCCCTTCTCACCTCTGCCTCATGGAATCCCTCTCTTTGTTCAGGATGCAGTTACAATGCCATCTTCTACATGAAATCTTTCCTGATTCTCTCAAATGCTAGTGTACTCTCTCTAAAACTACCATATATTTAATTACTTAGTATCTGTTTGTTCTTATTCTCATCATATTTATTCTGCAAGTACTTATAAATGTCCTTGATATCTCCCTCATTAAAATGTAAGCTCCTTATGAATAGAGATTGTTTCATTTATTTTATCTGTATCCTTAGGACCTGGCACATTACCTGAAATATAGTATGTACTTAATATATGTATGTTAATTGATTTATTGATTAATCCTATTTCTCATCCTATATCACCCCACCTCCATGCATTCATTAAGGCTATCTTCCATCCTGGGAACTTTCTTCTTATTCATCTCATTCACTATTGAAATTCACTTTTTCTTTCAAGACTCAGTTCAGAAGATATCTCCTTCATGAAATCTTCCTTGTTCTCCCCAATTAAAGGTGCTATTTTCCTCCTCATATTTTCCTAAAGAACACTACTGGATATTCCTTTTGTCTCAATAACAACTTGCATAGTATTATACTTATCTGTGTACATACTATGCTCTGCTCAAGTATCATTTTTAAGATGTGCATTCTCAGCCTCTCATACAGGGCCTTCCACATAATAGGAATTTAATGAATGCTTACTTATTTGAAAAATGCCTAAGAGTAACTGACATAGATGGATGGACATAAATAAAAGATAAATTGATATATAGGCATAAATAGATGGTAGAAAGAAAGAAGGAAAGAAGGAAGGAAGGAAAGAAGGAAGGAAGGGAGGAGGGAAGGAAGGAAGGAAGGAAGGAAGGAAGGAAGGAAGGAAGGAAGGAAGGAAGGAAGGAAGGAAAGGAGAAGGAGGGAGGAAGGGAGGGAAGAAAAAAGGAGCAAAGAAAAAAGAAAAGAAAAGTAAATAGATACATAATTTATTAAGTTCTTGCTATGTGGTGGGCACTGTTCTCAGCACTGGGGATACAAGAACAAAACTAAAAGATGACTTCTAATCTCAAGGAGCTTATTTGAATAAAACAAGGCAATATATAAAGGGAGAAATGGAAGGAGGTGGGGTAAGATAGCCAATTTAGATGTACTTAGTAAATGGTTATTGATTGATTTGTTTAGTATATATGTTGTATGTCAGACTACCATAGAATGAAAGCTGTTAAAAGGCAAGAACCAACTTCTATCTTTGTCCTGTAAAGAACCCAGCAGAGTATAGATTTTCAATCCATGTTAAAGAACAATAATGAGCCATCTGTACTGCCACATACATATTCCATATAGAAGAAAAATCCAATCGGAGTTACAAAGCTCCTGGTCTTAGAATCTCTTTCTGCTTCAGCTGATATATAGTGTAAATCTAAAACTTATTTAAAAACCTGTCTAGATGCGACAGCTTTTAATTAATCTTCCCTTAGTTTTTATACTATATGGTACCTGGAAGATGCAAGATCAATCACAGCTGTATTGTAATGTAGAGTTGCAAGACAGAAAGATAAATGAGCTATCAAGCTTAGCATTTTGATAGCTAAGTTAATTTAACTAGCTCAGGAGCATACTGTAGATAGGTGGATAAAGTTGTGAGCTGGGGCATTCAGTGCTGTAACTGTGACTGGAGTATGTGATTAAGGAAAGAAAGGAATTGGTTGTTTCTGGTTAGCCATAGAATAAGAAAATCTTGAACTAGAAAGACCCCCTAGGGTAATGATATCCTGGGCAATCCCTTTATTTTACAGATGAGGAAACTGATGCCCAGAAAAGAAAAACACCTCCCCCAAAGTGGCATAGAGAGTTATTAACAAGTCAGGATGAGAAGCCAGGACACCTGATTCCTCATCCATTCATGCTTTCTAAAATGCCACCTATCTTTTATGAAAGCTAAAGTCCATGATGAGAAGATATGAATTTAGGTGGCAAGATCACATTTACAATCCTATCAGACCACTTGAGTCAGCCTTATTAAATCCTATTATCTTTTAGATAAATTTTAAAACTCCTGTTTGGCATTCAAAGTCCTTCATAACATGGCCTCATCCTAGATAGAAAATGCACATGGCATTTCTCCAGCTGTAATGTAAGTTCTTCAAGTATAGGTACTGTTTCATGTTCTTTGTGCTTAGTGCCTAGACAAAGGGAAAGAACCTGCAGCCTCAAGGTGACAAGTGACCCTCTAAGTCCTTAAGTGTGACCCTTTGATTGAATGAAAACTTCACAAAACAAATCCCCTTAATAAAAGGATTAACTCTGTAAAACTTGTACTTCCTTAAAAGGCCACACCCAAGGACCTAGAAGGTCACAGGTGGCCTCCAGATCACAGGTTCCCCACCCCGGGCTAGAACATAGCAGGAGCTTAATAAATGTCTGGTGATTGATTTGAGCTATTTCTGTTGTGTTTATTGTGTGATTGTGATGAGAGTTGGACTGAGAGTAGTCATCACCATTTTCATCACCATCATGATCACAGGACACTTAAATACCACTTAAATGTTTCTAAAGTACTTTGAATATGCTATTTCATTTGAGCCTCAAAACAGACATACAGGTATCATCCCCATTTTATCTATAAATGAGAAAATACGGGCTCAGTAAGATTAAGAGACCTCAGAGCTTACAATTAAAGGGATGATTAGTGCACATGACTTTATCAAGAACAAATGTCATGACATTTAGGCTTACTAAACTGGTAAATCAAGGGAATATTGTCTATATCAATTACCTGAATTTTAACAAAATACTTGATAAAGCAACTCATACTATTCTTCTGGAGGGGTGTGGGAAGGATAGATAGATGCATTCAAAACTGGTCAAATGGCCAAACTTAAAAGAATAGTCATTAATAGTCCCATGTCAACTTGAGAGGTCACCATCTTAATGCCACAGGATCTGTCCATGGTACTGTGCTTTTATCTTTTTTTAATGAAAAACCATAAAAGTATAACTACCATCTTTATCAAATTTGCAGATAGCACAAATCTAGAAGGAACATCTAATACATTGGGTCACACAATAAGGATTCAAAAATATCTTGACAGCCTAGGGGGAAAAACTGTGTCTAGTAAGATGGAATTTAATAGGGATAAATGCTAAATCTTGCACTTGAGTTCAGATAAATTCATAAGTATGGGATCAATCAAGAAACATTTATTAAGTGCCTACTATGTGCCAGGCACCATCAGTTCTGGAGATGATAGAGTTATGACTTGACAGCAATTTTTCTGGGGGAAAAAAATCTAGGGGTCTTAGTAAACCACAAGCTTAATATGTGCCAACAGTGTGATTCAGGAATCTATATGCACACATACATTTTATATACATACACACGTGTATATATACATGCACATATATGTGTGTATATTATTTATATGCAAATATATAAAATCAGTCTTGTGTTACATTAAAAGAGGCATAGTTTTCAGAAATAAATAGATGCTAAGCAAATTGCATTGTGATCTAGTTAGGTTGCCTTGAGCATATTCTGTTCTGACACCCCACTTTGGAAAGGACATTTTTGAGAGATCCAGAAGAGAGTAACTAGAGTGAAAGTTTTTGAGTCTGAGCTTTGGTGGAAGGAAATGAGGATGTTTGACCTAGAAGAGAGGAAGTTCAGTTCCGTTCTCTTCAAGCAGTGTTTTGCTTTGTTGTTGTTGGTTTTTTTTCCTATTTTTTTTGCTTGGTTCCTTGTGACAGAACGAGGTATACTGAGTTTTCAAAAGGTACAGACTTAAGCTTAATATTAGGATGAAACTTCCTAACTCTTCTCTATCCAAAAGGAGAATGAGCTGTCTAAGGAGTTGATGAGTTTCCTTTCACTGGAGGTTTTCAATTTGGGGCATTTTATAGTGGTGATTTTTTTTCTGGTACAGGTTGGACTGTGATTTTGTGATCCTATTTCTTGCCCATAGACAATTCTAATAAGAAAGAGAATTTTATGGTTCCATGTCTTTTGTTTTTGTTTTGTTTTGGCTTTGAGAGGCAATGGGAGATATTGGGAAAAAGCCAGCCTTGGACTCAGAAAGAACTGGTTCAAACCACATCTTTCACATATGCTAGCTCTGTGGCCCTGAGCAAGTTCATTAATTTCTCAGAGTCTCAGGTTACTCTCCAAAAAAAAATGATAAAACAAAAATTAAAAAATAAGTTACAGAACAGTTGCTGGTCTTTATTGGCAGAGTGAATCTCTCTGGGAAATTCCCTAAACCAATGAAATCACATTGAGGGTGGGAAATGGGGAGGAAACAAAGTAATCCCCTTTCAGATTTAAAAATAGAGACACACATCCCCCCCAAAATCAAGAGTTATTAACTTCTTGTGTGTAGTGGTCTCCTTTGATAGTCTAACAAAGCCTATGAACCTCTGTTCAAAATAATGTTTTTAAGACTATCAAATAAAATGAATATGATAAAAAAAAGGGCCATAAAAAATTCATGGACCTCAGGTTAATAATTCCTACCCTAAATGGACTCTTTTCTTCTTATAATTATCCTTACTACTACCTAAACAGGACATTTGTTGAGGCACTGTGTGTCAGACAATGTGTTTAGCAAGAAGAATATAAAAAAAAATTTTTTTAATCCAAAAACAGCCCCTGCCCTCTAGGATTATATTCTAACATGAGGAAATAGTATGTGCATAAGTAGTATGTGCAAAATATATGTAAAATAATCCTAAGAGGGAAAGTAGCTGAGGGGACAGGGAAAGGCTCCTGAAGAAGGTAGAGGTTGAACTGAGTCATGAAGGAAGCTAGGTGTTCTAGGAGGCAGAGGTGAGTAGGAAGCAGGATTCCAGGGATGGAAGACAGCCAAGGCAAAGGTTTGTGTGTGGAAAGAGTATTGTGCAACACTGTACATAATTTGTCATATGAGTATTTTCCAAGCATAGGCATTGATGGAATCCTGGGTTGTTGTTGGGAGTTTTTCCTAATTTTCAATGATGAAGAACCTTAATTAATTGCTCCAGAAAGTATGGAATAAAGCATCTCATCCTATTACTCAGAATATATTTTTCCATGAAGAAATATCACCATGGAGGTTGGGGGAGGCACAGTAGGGATTTTTGTTCAGATCTCAGCTTTGCTAGTTACTGTGTGAGCCTGGACAAGTCTTAATCATCTGCCGGAACCTCAGTTTCTTCATTTGTAAAATGCAGCTGAACTAAATGACCATTGAGCCCCCTTCAAACTCTAAATTTGGGATTCTATTGAACCTATATATATTTTCTTTAATTTTGTTGCTAAAGTCTGTTATGCAGAATTTTTGCAACTATAGCTTTATTAATATAGATAGGATTTAAGGAATAATGTTTACCCTCTTTGAAAAAGAAGAATCCTTTTTAAAGCTCTTTAGTGTATTAATTACACATAATTGTAATTCTGCATAATTTTTTATATTTTTAAAACAAGTACAATTGTATTATTTTTAACATCTACTAGCAGAGTGTTTCTGAGTAGTTTCTACATGGCTTACTTTAATGAGTAGGTGTTGAAGAAAACAATTCTCACTATGTATCTTAGCTAAAAAGTCTGTCAGAGAAGCATTTATTATTTTATGAGCAGTTTGCTTGGAGAGAGGTTCTGGCCAACAATGTTCCCACTGCTAAACAGAAAATTCTGACTCAAGCAATTTTCAACTCACATTTTATAGTAACTATGAAACAAAAGATGAAGAAATTACACAGCAAGGAAAGAATAAAAGTACACAATTATCAGTTTTAATTTTGAATTATTTACCAAATGGTACAGTGTTCATGGGAGTACACCCTTTGGGAAAAAATCTGATTTGTCTAAAAACTAAGGACACTCCCTCTCTTATCTAGTCAGTGGTTCTGACTTCTCTCAAGATTAAAAACACTCCCAAATTCTAATCTGGTTGGAGATTGAAAGCATACATGGGAAACCAAGGACATCACACCAAGGACATTGTTGAAAGAGTCATTCTTAATTTGGCAACACAACAGAGGCCTAAGTGCTATTGACTTCCTCATAAGGCTTGTAGGACTCTACTCAGAACCTTTTTCTATTAGTTGATTGAAAAAATGGCACACACTGAAAACTAATATAAATATATGTCTTTTTTTTTTAATTCAAAAATTTAGACTGGCTTTCCTGACTCCTAGAGTCCAAATTAGTAAGGATTCACTGTGACAGTTCAAAAGACAGCATAGTGTAATAGTAAAAGCATTGGTTCTGGAGTCAGAATATCTTGTTTAAAATCCTTCTTCTGTTGATAGCTATGTGGAAAATCACTTGGAAAGTTGCTTTCCCCTCTCTGAGACTCAATTTCCTCACATATGAAATGAGAGGACTTAACTAGACAGACTCTGAGGTCTCTCCCAACTCCCAATCCCTGCTCCTAAGGACCTTCCTCATCTAGATTTATGAGCCTAAAACAGAACTGACTTAGGATCTTATGGTCCATTTTGGATGGACTATATCTCCATTCGTCTTCATTTCTGCACCTATTTGGGTTACCTTGTAAGCAATAGCACTCCCATTCTTTCTGTATGGACCACTCAGATCCATTCTTTGAGGATGAGACTCCAGGAGTGCCTTCTCCTTCTGAATCCATTTAATGACCTAAATTTCATTGGCCCAGTTTTTCAAGAGCGTGCCATTCAATGCCTAATCAACAGACTATGAATCACCAACTTATGTTAGAATTGTTCTACCATTATAAAAAAAAAAAGTTAGATTAGATGACATGTATTATTTTTTCAAGTCATTTATTTGTTTACCGACTACTTTGTAATCCTCTCAGAGCTCAAGAATTTATCCCACAGTTATTGTTCTCATATTTTTCTTGTAATAAAGATGGTGTTGAATAGACTATAGCTTCAGGTGTTATGAAGGTCTCATCACTGAGCCTCAGATAGTTTCAGAAGGTTTTGTTTCAGTTAATTCCTTAAGCAGCCTAGGATTCAAGTCATTGGGTTTTGCAATTCATTTTATTAATCCTAAATGTATTTTAAAGGCAGGGAATATTAAAAAACGAAAATAAATTAGCAGATTTGATTATAAAAGATAGTCTCAGGGACTCTAATTTGTTGAAAATAAACATATACTACAAAATAATGAGAATTGAGCAAAAAATGTGATAATGTGCAGATTACATTATATTTGGGCATAAACCATGCCTTAAGTTTCTTTGAATCCCTCAGTGTGCCTAGCTCAGTGCTAAGCATTGATGAGTGCTTGATAAAAACTTTCCAAATGATTGAATAACTGCTACTGGCAGATTCCAAGCCTATCTAGCTGGACTCCCAGAACAAAGACCTTATGATACAGCTCTGCTACACTTTTTACTGTTTAGTTCTTCTTCAAATTTAACATTCTCATTAGAAAGAGCTGGAAGGGAAAAGTTATGAAACTAAATTAAATCCCAAAGAAACAGATGAGAGAGACTTTAAAGAATAGCTTATTAAAGTCATGCAACACAAAACCACAACAACAGGAGAAAAGGCATAAATAGAATGACTAAATGACAGATATGGGGATCTTTGTTCAAGCTCTTTGAAAGGAAAAATAAAAACAAAAAGGGCCTCCAATCCCAGTGATCCCAACCAAAAGGATTTATATCTTGGCAAATGATTACATTGAAACTGAGGAATGGAATAAGTAGAAACCATGGATGGATGGAAACAATCACATCCAAATGACTAAACAAATAGGAAAAGACTATCATAGATTAAAAGATATAAGGTAATTTTGAACCCAGATTTTTCCTCCATCCAGTCTTTTTGGAATCAAATAGTATTAAAATCTCTTCTAATTTTATTTATATTAAAATGTGTGTCAGAGAATCTAAGGTTGCACCTAGAAGGCAGCTAGGTGGCATAGTGGGTAAAACACTGCATTTAAAGATAGAAGGACCTGAATTTGAATCCTGTCTCAAACACTAGCAACATGACTCTCAGTGAGTCACTTATAATTTCTCAATTTCCTAATCTATAAAATGGGGATAATAATAATAGCATCTCTCTCACAGGGTTGTTGTGAGGATCAAATGAGATAATATATGCAAAGAGCTGAAAAATGCTAGCTTTTCTTCTCGGGCATTCAACACAGGTTTGCTAAAAGAACAAAGGGATAAAAAGAATCATAGATCTAGAAAATATTTTAGAGATCAATTAGCCCAATAATCTCTTTTCACAGATGAGGAAACTAAGGCCCATAGAAATGAAACAGCTTGCCCCCACGTTGTCCAAAAAGCTAGTAAAAGAATATGGATTCGAACCCTGGCTTCTTTACACTGATATACTCCATGGATTCCCACTATAAGAGACACATTTCAGAAAGGCTCAAAAACAAAACAGGGAATTTTGTAACTTATTCTCAAATCAAAATCCACCCTTTCATAGGATAAGCTGCTTACCTTTTCCTTGTCTCTAAGCCTGGGGGATAAGGGGTAGAAAGAAGGAGGGACAGTAAATTTTGTACTTCTTGACTTCCTAAGTTCATTGTAACAAACTGTGCTGAATATGAGTAATGAGAAGATATCCTTAGCAATGCACAGATAAGTGCATAGATTCATCAGCCCCATTGGGACTCATAAGTTGCCAGGAAAGGTACATTCTTCAAATGAAAGATCGTTATGTGGCCCTGGGGGAAGGGGGGGGATTAAAATTAAAAAAAAAATAGGTATTGTTGCACATCTGTATGATTTTCAGCTCCTCCAGCATGGAAGCCAGCCAGGGTTGTTCTTTGGGTTCTTCACATTCAACACAACATCTTATTTATCTCCTATACTTTTGTTCTTTTCCAAGCCCACTCAATCATTTATTGGATCTCCAGTGCTCCAGTGTGTGTTTCTACTCTGCCGACACTATCTTCCCCTTCTTTTCACAGATAAACACAGCATACCTGCAAAACAGGCTCCTCTAATTAGTATTAAAACTTGAAGATTTTACTCCTGGCTTTGATGTTTTCTAGGATGCTTTTGGGTGAATAATAATATTCTCTCCTCAGCATCATTCAACACTTAATCAAAAGGCAACACAGCAATGATCCTCTTGCCATCACCCTCCGTGCTCTGGCCCCAGTCGGGCCTGTTAAATGGAGTGAAAGAGATAGAAACATACATTAGCAATGATACATTTCACGAAATCTGCTCCTTCTAGCAGGTATTTAGGAGAAATAATAACTGCTTACATTTGCATTGCAACTTCCTTGTAAATAACCCTGTGAGTTGGTTACATATATAATCCAAGTATTAGGATTTCCATTTTACAGATGAGGAAACTGAGGCTCAGAGATCTTCAATGGCTTACTCAGTGTCAGAGAGTTAATACATATGAGATACAAGATAGGACCCCAGGCCCTCTAACTCCAAGTCTACTACTCTTCCCATTAGCCCATACAGCCTCTGAAAGGGTACACGAATTAGAAAAAAATTTAACCACGAAACAATGAAATGTAAAGAATAATGACTGTTAGAAAGACAAAGATCTAACAGCTAATACTTGGTCTCTTTCTCAGTGAAGGCAGGTTTTTTGGGGTTTTTTTTTAGCTTTTTCTTCACAAAATCAGTCTTACAAATGATTCTTTTGACCCCCAAGTTCCTCTATATTCCATTGTCTTTCTCTACAAGAGATACATCTCAAAAAAGCTAGGAAACAAAGTGGTATAAACTATTAGTTCTATAAGCATTGAGCCTGAGAACTAAGGGCTCTGGATGGGGAGAAACAATCAACATATTTACTAATCTTATAATTTACCATTGATTGTTTGTTGAGGAGGAGGGATTAGCTGCCAATATCCTCGTAAGAGCTTCACCCTCTTGACACTAGTGGTTATAATAGTGGTGTTGGTAGTTATAGTGATAATCAAAGCTAACATTTAGATATCATTTTCACATTTGCAGAGTGCTTTATTTCATTTTAGGAGGGACCCACAGAGACCCAGCAGTTCCTACACAGGGAGGTAGAGTTCATGAGACACCAGGAAGCTAGGCAGTGCTGAACCAATGCTCACAGTATACAAGAAGCTACACAAAAGGATAAAAAGAATGATACCTAGGCTCAGGTGGCCACAATAAATCCTTAGCCCTAGAGCTCACAGGATGCACACAAAGAGCCATGATATAAAATATAGCATGCCAAATATATTGAGAGGCACAAAGTTCTAGAATAATAATACCTATAGTATAATTATCTCACAGTTTTGTTGTATATGTAAAGGGCTCTGCAAACCTAGTACTGTACTAAAATTAATTACTAATATAAAAAATTTTAAAGTACTATGTTAATAATTATAATAGTAGTTAGTTTTTATATAGCATGTTCATTCATTTGATCCTCACAACAACCTTTTGAGGTAGGCACTATTAAGATTCCCACTTTACAGAAAAGGAAACTAAGGCTAAAAAAAGCTAAATGACTTGATCAGAGTCACACCACTAGTAAATGTCTGAAGCAGTATTCAAACTAAGGTCTTCTTGCCTCCAATTACCATATACATACCCATCAATTATTGTTATCATTAGTAATTATAATATAATGATTATAATGATACTATTAAAAAACTATAAAGTCCTGGCCTCTCTGAAATATGTCCCTTGGGCAGAAATTCTTAACCTTGGATCCATGAAATTATATAAACAGATGAGAATAAGCATTTAAGTCATGTAAACTATGTGCTAGACATGGTGCTAATCACTTTTACAAATATTATCTCATTTGACTCTTATAATAACCTTGCCCAAGGTCACACAGCTAGTAAGTATATAAGGTCAGAGTTGAACCAAGGTTTTCTTAATTCCAGGCCCACTGTTCTGTCTACTGCACCACAAGTTGCCTCAATATAGATACATAGATGAGAGGGGGAGGAAGAGGAGAAGGATGAGGAGGTCGTGGAGGAGGGGGAGGAAGGGAGGGAGGGGGCAGAGGGAGAGGGAAGAGACAGATTTATTGTTTCCATATAATTGATTTCTTTTGCAAGGTTATGAATTTTTTGTATGTTTAGAACATTATTCTAAGAAGGGTTTATATGCTTCACCAGACAGCCAAAGGAGTCCATGACACACACTGAAAAGTTTAAGAACCCCTACCCTAGACATCTAGGTGGCATGTAGTAGATATAGTTCTTATGTATTTCTTAGCTGTATGACTCTAGGTAAGTCATTTAATCTTCCTCAGCCTCAGTTTTTTCATCCATAACGAAAGGAAAATAAAAGTATCTATCTCACAGGTCACTGTGAAACTCAAATAAGATAGATAGATAGATACGTACATACATACATATATATATATCACTTTGCAAAACTTAAAGTGCTATATAAATGCTAGATATTTTTATTGTCATTGTTATCATTATTATTATAGCAGACTTCATCAGATATGCAACCTCAGCTAAATCCATGTGAAACTCAGATTTGCTCTTCTGGTGAGATCTTCCTCTTTCTAACTCTAACACAGGTACCATGGACAGCTACAATGCACACAAGGGAAAGAAACCTCAAGAGACATGGACTCTATACACTTACTTCATTTTTATGCCCAACTCCAATCAACCCCCACCCATCACCATCACTTCTCATGGATCAGGGCATCATTTGTAGCATACAGCAGCTACAAGTGGGGAGCCCCTGGTCACACACAAAGTTATAATTATGTCATTCTGTGACATATGTGCTGAAAGCTTACTTGGGCCAGTTGCTCTGTCACTGCTAATCTGACTCTGTCCAAAGTTAAAAAGTCAAATCAACAAGCATTTGTCAAGTGCTTACTATATACCAGGCACTGTGCTAAATGCTGAGAATACAAATACAAGCAAAAAAGAAAGACTCTTGCCCTTAAGGAGTTTACATTCTAATGAAGACGATATAAAAGAAGACAGAAAAGTGGAGGGAAGTGAAGGGGTTATGGTGGAGAAAGAAGTAGAGTCACTAGTAGAGTTGGAAGAAGTTTAAAGGAATGAACACAGATGCCCTCAGTACCTCCTTAAAATGGAGGTTCCAGGAGAAGCTGCCCAGTCAGAAGAAGAGGACACCAGGATAAAGGGATCTTCAAGGGTAATAAATTGCCTGGACATGATGGAGAAAGAAGTTCATAGATTCTGGTTCAGAGTCCTGAGGGGAATACATGTGACTGACCTGGGCACTTTCTTAAAATAGTACCTTTTAGCTCTACAATTATTATCCAAATTTGCCTAAGTACATACATATTTATTCTATGACAGAATTAGGACTTAAATTCCAAATTTCATGTCTCCAAATCCAGTTTTCCTTCCACAATATGGTACTGTCATAGGCCCATTTTGTCCCTGTTAAAAAACCTAGAAATTGTCCCTTTTCTACTCAACACCCACTCCTACGAGGAAGCAGAAAAAGATACTAGGGAATCACAAGTGGTTGTGTGTAGCCTTTAAGGTTTTTAATATAAAAATGATCGTATCAGAATGGTACTACTTGGATAGAGGAAAGTCAACTGAAAAATGTCATCCCTAATATTCTGACTTCCCAACTAAAACGACTTTTCCCAACCATAGCTAAGGAATCTCTTGGGCAGCTACAACCATCATGATATTGGTTCCTATGGACTCCTATCTAAATTCATTAATTAGTCCCTCTAAAATAAACAAAAAAACTTTAAAACAAAAGTAAAGTAAAAAAAATGTAAGTAAAAGATATGTATGCCTGTAATCTCTGCTCCTGAGGAAGCTAAAACTGGTGGGTTGCTTGAGCTTGGACATTCTGAGTTACAGTTGGCTAAGGTCTGCACTTAATTAAGTGTCTGCACTGAGTCTAGAAGCAATAAAATGAGTCCCCCTCCCTCCCAGTGGGAGGGGCCCACCAGGCTGCTTAAGGAGGGATAACCAGCCATGTTTGGAAAAAGGACAGGTCAAAGATACACAAATGCCCGCGCGCACACACACATGCACACACACACACACACACACACACACACACATACACCAGATATAGGGAATTTATCCCATAGAACACTCACATAACTTGAAAGATCTATGATTCCATGACTGTAGGAGTTCTCTCTACTGATAGAGATTGCAACCCCTTCATAACTTAGCTTGTCTTGGAGAGTTTCAGGACTTGAAAATTCATCCCTCCCAATTTGTTTGTTAGCAATGAACTTAAAGACTTTGCCTTATTGTATGAGACCCAGTCCATAAAGTAAGTCAAATTCAACTAGTGTTAAAGTGGAGTTGAAAATGGTACAGTTATAATATGAATTTACATGGGTCAGGGTTACATTATGTGGGTCAGGTACATATATCTGAACCCTGCCTCTTGTAAGCAACAGTCTAGAAATAACAATAGCTACTATTTATCTACTGGGGCAGGTAGATGGCACAGTGGACAGAGCACTGGACCTGGAGTCAGGAAGACCTAAGTTCAAATCCTACCTCAGACATTAGCTGTGTGACCCCAGGCAAGTCATTTAACTCTGCCTCAGTTTCCTCATCTGTTAAATGAGCTGGAGAAGGAAATGGCAAGGCACTTCAACATCTTTGCCAAAAAAAACTCCAAATGGGGGTCAAAATGATGCAGAAATGATTGAACACCACCACCATTTACTTAACCCTTTGAGGTTTGCAGGATGCTTCACAGAGCATCTGATCTTCTGATCTTCATCTGATCTTCACAACAACCCTTAAACATTGATGCTATTATTATCCCCCATTTTACAGCAAAAGAAACTGAGTCTGTGAAGTTAAGTGACTTACCCAAGGTCACACAGCTAGTTAAATATATGAGGCTAGAAACAAACTCAGGTCTTCCTAACCCCAACTTCAGCACTCTATCCTCTACCCAAAGATGTCAAACTTACTATCTAGCAGGCCCATCCCTACTAGAACCAGAATAAAATGTAATTGAGAAATGCTTCACAGCATGAATAAAAATATAATATAACATAGAAAATGTTAATATGTGGTTTTCTAAGTCAACATGCAGCCTGCAGGTATCTGTTTTTTATTTGAACTTGACAATACTGTTCTATACAACCTAGCTGCTTTAGGAACATATTTCCTACATTATGGGTTCTCAGAACACATTAAGTGTTAATGGCAAATTAATATGGTGAAAAAAATGTAGATTTGGAGTTGGAATACTTGGACTCGAGGTTCTATGCTGTTACTTACTACATAAGTGACCTTGAGCACTTTTTCTCTTTAGGCCTCATGATCTGTAATGTGAGGGACTTGGACTAGATAACCTAAGAAGTCTCTTCCTAACTAGAATAGACATATTCTATTCTGTTTTTGTTTTTGTTTTTGTTTGCTTTTTGGAGGGCAATTGGGGTTAAGTAACTTGCCCAAGGTCACAGGCTAGTTTTTTTGTTTGTTTGTTTTCTGTTAAGTGTCTGAGGCCAGATCCGAACTCAGATCCTCCTGACTCCAGTGCCACCTAGCCACCCCCTCTTCTATTCTATTATGTAGATATTTGCTAAAGGAAAGAAAGTAAAAGTTTACTGAAGGGAATGAAGAGTTTGGAGTAGGTGCCAGAAGAATTACACAAAAGTTATCCTGGAATCAAGCTTTGAGATGGAGGGGAAAAAAGAAAACTGAACATTTTCTTCCTTTATCTCCCTCCCTTCTATCACTCACCTGCTTATGCCTTCAACTATACCCACTCTACCTTCCTAATATACTTAAAAGATTTAGCCAGCCATTTACCAACACATTTATATCATTTGTGGTCTCCCTCATCTCCATTTATCTTTGCCACAATGTCTTCATCAACTGCCTCAATGCCCAGCCCTGGAGAAACTTCTGAAACAGAGCTGTGCTCTCCTGGTTGGTGTCTGCCCCCTTCAGCAAAGCTCCAGCCACACTTGATTTCATCACCTCCTCTCTGGCAACCTCCTCAAAAAGACTCTTTGCCAGTCAACTCACCACCCTCATTGGTACTACCTTTGGGTTGTTTTGTTTGTTTGTTTTTTAAAAAAGCAATTGGAGTTAAGTAACTTGCCCAATGTTACACGGTCAGTTATTTTTGTGTGGGTGTTAAGTATCTGAGGCCGGAACTGATCCCAGGTCCTCCCAACTCTGGGGCCGGTGCTCTTACTCACTGTGCCACCTAGCCACCCCTGCCTTTGTTTTTGTATTTGTATCCACAGAACTTAACACAGTGCTTGGTACAAAATAAGCATCTAATAAAAGCTTTTTCATTCATTTATTTTTAACTAGTCCAACTGTTTGTTATCCTACAGTCAATAGCCTCCTGCCCTACCTAACTACTCATTTTACCTCTTCCCTGGACCTCAGACACCAGCTTAGCTATTTACCTAATGCTGACTTAGTCTTTGCCTTTTTCTTGGTCTATTTCTCAACAGTTTAGACAACTACTACTCTACACTTCAGGATATCCATCAATCTCTACTCAGTCTCATTGTATCAGAAATTTTACTACCCTGAGGCTTAGCTAGGATATCTAGATAAGTAGATGGCTGAGGAAAGCATAGAAGAGGAAGATAGGAGAGAAGATTGGGAAAAGAAAAGCAGGAATATTCTAAATAATTCTTCAACCATTGAAAAATAATCAAAGGCTGAACTAAAAGGTCACTACTTCTCCCTTACCTGACATTAATTTTGGTATAGACTAATTTAAGACTGGGGACAGAAAACTACTATTTAATATGATTTTGTCTACTAATTCAACCATACCCACCCATATGAGTAGGTGAAATAGAAAGCCACCTAAGAGTGATTTTTCACTCTTATTAATGCCTTGCCTGCCCACAAGTCTGTCTGAAAATTCTACCATGAGAATAATTTCTTTAAAGTTAAAACCTTTCAGTCAAAAGTTATTTATTTTTGAAAAAGGTGTGTGGTGACTTGGGAAAAGAGGAGGGGAAAAAACTCATTGGGAGCCCCTGAATACATTAGCAGACTTCATAGACTGAAAGAAATCAGGAGAGTGGAGGGAGGGGAGAAGGTGGAAAAGAGCTGGGTGACTCAGTGAGGGTGTCAAGATGCAAAGGAGGCAAGCAATCTAAAGGCAGCAGCTAATAGGCCCTTGGCAGCGCTAGAGATAAATGGGGACCCATGTTGTGGAGAGGAACCTAGTTTATTTTAAAAAATAAAAACCTTTTATAGCCTCATTTTTAAAAAATGTAGATTAATTTATGCCTTTTGACTTTACATCTGATTTCTTTCTGGAAGCATGCACCCTCCCTATTCCTCCAGATTGAATGCTTCTTTGTAACAAAGAAAAAATAATTAAGCAAATACACCCAATATAGCTTCTGACACTTTTGACAAGGAATCTAGAATTGTACCCTACTAGACCACACCTCTCTGCCTTTGTTAGCTTTTTTCCTCCTCTTCTCCCTCTCATGTCACTTTCTGAGTATATCACATCTTCTGCAGCCCATCCCACCTAAAAAGAAAAAAAATACATTTTTAAGCTGACAAAGTATGGCTTTTTGCTTCTTTTAAGAAAATGTATGCATGTTCATGGGCTTCACTTTTGACTATCTCTCTTCCTAGATGTTTTGCACAGCACCTAAAACATGCTGTGGGTGATTAATACATGTTAAAAGGATGAGTCCCTTCAGCAATGTCTCACAGGGCTGAAAACGATGCCTTCCATGAATATCTTGTCTGTGAGATCTGAGATAATTGATGAGACTATTCTGGGATTGGCAGGTTCTGTCACATCTTGAGTATATATTTCCCAGTGGAATGGGTGACTCTGGATGGTTAATTCATTTCATGAGGCAGTGTTTCTGCTGAAGGTGCTTTTCAGTCTCTTGCCACAGAATTTCATCATATTCACTAGGATCCCTAAAAATGATGCCTCCTTCCAATCAGGTCAGACTGGGCAATAGTCTGCCCATATGACAGCTAGGTAGCAAAGTGGACAGAGCATTGAACTTGGTATCAGGAAGAACTGGGTTCAAAACCTACTTCAAACACTTACAAACTATGTGTCTCTGGGCAAATCACTTAACCTCTCTCACCCTCAGTTTCTCTATGAGTAAAATTGGGATAATAATAGTATCTATATGGAAGTTACTATATGAGATAATACAAATGCTTTGTAAATCTTAAAAGGATAGGGACTAGACCTGGGATTCCACTGGAACAGATTGCTCCCAGGTGAGCAAACTCCACATACTTGACAATTTATAATCTCAAAGAGCTGCCTAGAACATTGACAGGTTAAGTGACTTTCCCAGGGTGGCACAGATGCAAACTTTAAAATATTGTACAAATGATAACTACAGTTATAGAGAGGGGTCTGGGTTATATTTTTAGCTATGATGATGCTGGATTTTCCCTTGTCTTTATAATATATACCCTCAAACATACCTGCAGAAAGAAGAGTTCATTTCAGGAAACCAGAGTCAGATTGTACAGATCCAAGAGCCCCTAGCAACTAACCAATGGTGCACTGGTGTCCAAAACGCTCAAATAGATCCTTCAGCTCCACCATTTGGAGACATTCAGAATCAATGCAGTGCTTATTAACTAAGTCATCCTAGGCAGATTTATATGGGTTTGTTTTTTTTTCTTTCTGGTCTGGGCTATCTGTGTTTGCCTTTCTATATAATTAGCTATTGTCTAGAGTCATTGGATATGTGGAGTGATGCTATTTTTTGTCAAAAGGAATTAACAGGTATGGAATTTATACTTATATATAGTACTGTTAGGTTGCCCTCTCAGAGGGATATATATATATATATATATATACATATATATATATATATATGTGTGTGTGTGTGTGTGTGTGTGTGTATATATATATTGTCTCAGAGACAATATATTCTTTCATGTGTATATATGCATGTGTCTGTTCTGTTTTCTTCTTTATTTTGAATTCAATAATGATAATCACAAATGCTTCAAGACAAAGAACAAGAAAGACTATACAAGAAACTATGAACCTCTGCTATGTTCAATGTCCCTTTATAAAAGAAAGATTTGTACACATATATAATGATTAAGATTGTAACAAAATTGTTCCATGCATGTTCATTTGTATCTCCCTTCCCCTCTGAGCATCCTTGAAAATGCTTCACAGATGCTTTCTCTGTTCATAGTATAATCTGAGACAAGAGAGGGAAAAAAGCCATAGTTAGAATATTTATTTAGAGGCTACTGGGGCTAGAGAAGTTGATCATCTTGTTTAAACCCCTCACTGTACATATGAGGAAAAGGGAGGCCTGGAGAGTTTCTGTGATTTGCCCTATACATATATCTTGTTAGTAAGAGAGTTAAAACTATACAGACATGTCCTCAGTCACAATTGAGGTAGGGAAGCAGACATCCTTCACTGAGCTCACCTCTCCCACACATACCTATTGACTGTCTGTTAAAGATAGTGGGAACAGCAATAAAAACATATCTGGGGCCTCTTTACCACAAAGATCTTTTTGTAAGTAGCACCTTTCCCTATGTCCCTTACCCAGGAAAAAAAGAAGCTCATTGTGTGTAAATAAAGGAGGAGAGAGGGAGGTAAAGGATGAAGAAATAATAATATCTAGCCCATATACATATTACATATAATTTTAAAGTGTGCAAACCACTTTACATTTATTATCTTATTTGATTTTTCCCACCAAGAAGATGGCTGAGGAATGGTCCTTTGTGGCAGCTTGTAACCATGTGAAATGAAGAGACAAGCCAGGGTAATATGGGGACGGTAGCAGTCAGGTAATCAATCAGTTAAGGAGACAAACTAAGCTAGTACCTACATGAGAATGGCATGGCTCAGTGTGATGGGTTTGGGCAGGCTCTGCTGCCATTCCCAATGAAATGTGTACTCTGAGGGCAATGGGCAGAGAAAGAATTTAATTAAATGGGAACAGGGGGTGAGGGCAGAAAGGCTGTAAAATAAAAGAGGGAGAAAGGGAGCAGAAAAAATAAAATTGTAAAAGGTAAAATAGACATGCCTCAAGCCACATAGATCCTGTCTTGACTACTGCTCAAGCAAAACCCCGGCCTAATGCAACATCCAGTATTTGGGGATAAAAGCAATTGAAGGTAGAGAGAGATCATGGCACCTCTGATCTAACCTGGCGGGAGCCTCAAGCTGCTCTGATTCTTCGAGATCAAAACCAGATGAGCCTCATTGTGGGGGAAACAGAGAGAAACACAGGAAATTTTTCCATGGACAGTAGCTATTATTGGATTGATTCTTGCATCTTATTTCCTCGTCTTTTGTTAACCACTATATCCTTGTCTGCTAAGTAACCTCTCCCCTTTTTGTGAGTATATACCCCTTAATCATTTGGTACCAGGACTTAGGAGATATCATGCTTCCTGAGCTACTTAGCATATCTGGAGTCACGCAGAGATGGAACAAGTTGCAGACCAAGTGTATGCTGGAGGAAGAGCTGAGGAAGTAGGCATTGGAGACACCTATTCAGCCTTTGGCTAAAGTTGTCAGCCCCAAGACGCACACAGAAATATAATCCAGGCAAAAAAAAGGCCTGGCATCTCTTTATAAAATGAAATCAAATAAAATGCTACTGATATTTTCATTTTATATCAACTACATTTCCCCTATAATCATTCCCCTTCCCTCCTATGGCATTCCTTATAACAAAGAATTTTTCTTTTTAAAAAAGAAGAAAAAATTAGGAAAAGTGATTAATTTATGGGGAAAGAGTGACAATGTATGCAATGTTCCATACCTGTGAAAACGTCCACACACACCTCTGCTTAGGAGTATGTTCCCATATCTCTTCCTTGGGGCCATGCTTATGTGTATGGGGTATGTGGGGGTCTTCAGGGAAAATTAGCACCTCTGGTATGAGGGCTGCTGAGCCCTTTTCAGGGCTGGTCACCCATCTTTGCTGTCCACCTGGCACTCAACTCTCCCCTATGGCTCCAAGAAACTGTAGCATGCCCAGAAGCCACACACCCCCATAAGACCCTCTGGGTAAAAGGGGTAAACCAGCTTGAGGGAAATGACAGGCCTCAAACCCATTGGTGAGTTAGGGGGATGTCTACCTCAAGACTCCCCCTGGTGGAATGGGAAGGTGAGAACAATTTGTTCTAAAGGCCATGAAGGCAGCTGAAGCAGGCACTGTGGAAAGCTTAGAGCTTGGTCAGACATGGAAGAAGCCAAGATCATCCACTGCGTCCCAGGCCATCAGTCACCCTGAATTTTGTCTTACTACTGGACTTCAACTGCAGAAGAAAGAGTGAGGCTGGTGACTTTGTGCAACTCTACCTCACTTAAATCCAATTCAGAAGCAAGTCAATACATTCACCCCATGGTATCATTACTCCTCTTCAAGAATGAAGGATAAACACGATTCTTTGTAATTCTGCAGCATTCATTTTCATTTGTCTCATATCTGTAGTTCTTTCTACTTAGATTGTCTTGAGTCCTGAAGGACCTTGTTACCCAAGTTTTGAGGAAGAAATGGAAGGACACAAAGTCATTAAGTAATATGGCTGATGGTGTTTTCAGTTTCTTTATTATTTATTTCTGTTCCAATGAAATGCTCCTTGCCCAGGTCTATTGGCATGGTAAGCAGCTAAATACCTGAATTAACTTCAGGAGTTTGTGGGTTTCTAATTATTTGGGATTAAAAAAATAAGTAAAAAAACCTTTAAAAGTCCCTACAACTTAAACCTGAGTCTGTGAGACTCTACAGCAGTTAGACTCATGGACCCATGAGTCAAGAATACTCCAGTACCTGGCCTCCAATCTAGTAAGAAAGATAAGACAGATATGCAAATAGCTACCATGCCTGTCAGCAAAAGATAATGCTATGTGAGTGCCCACAGTATGGTTGCTTTAGGGATTCAATGGGAGCCGACCACCTTTAGCTATGGCAGATCAAGTTAGGCTTCACAGACAGGTAATACTGGAGCTTGGCCCTGAGGGGTTGATACTATTAATAGGTGTCAAGAGGAGGCTGGTTCAATTAGAGGGAGCGTCACATGCAAAGCCACAAAGTTAGTCAAGTTTAAGGTTTGTTCAGGGAATAGTAAATAATCAGTCAACTAGCATTTATCAGGCACTTAATAAATGTCAGGCACTATGGTAAACAATGGGGATACAAGAAAGGCAAGAAAAAGGATCCCCATCCTCAACAGAGTTCATATTCTAAGGGAGGACATGACATGCAAACAACTGTGTGCATACAAGATACATACTGTGTAAATGGGAAGAGATTTCAGAGGGAAAGTCTGCAGCAATGAGAGGAATCAGAAAACACCTGAGCATTAGCTTTCTCCCAGAAGGTCACCTTGTATCTGTTCAGTGTGCCCAGAACTTTGTACATACATATACATGTTCATATGTGGTCCTTCATTAGAATATGATAAGTATGACTAGAAGACAGAGTTTATGTCAGGGAGTAGTAGAAGCAAGAAGTGATTGAGATAAGAATATAGAGGCATTGAATGCCAGGGTAGGAGAGTAAATTAAGCTTGGATTAACCATTCAAAATTTGAGTATGTGCAACTATAACATTGGTTAAGATCAAGATATAGAGACTTTGAATGCCAGGATAAAGGAACTTGGATTGAGTTGATGTGGAACAATAAATTCTCAGGATGTCTCTTTGGATGAGGACACTAATGCTTTTCCATCAGTCTTCCAAATATCTTCTACAGGCAATGCTGATAATTACTTGGAGAGTGAACATTTTCCATTTTATATTTTAAAATGTCTCTGCTTCCCATTTTGCTTTAGGAATTTATCTGCTGCTTTTCCACTTCGAGCTTTAAAAAAATGACCTATTGAAGCATGGCCATTTTGCTAGGAATGAAGTGTCTCCCCTAACAGCGATATTATTAATATATCAAATCTGTTTTATTCATATTATTTGCTGATTTTGTGGCCGGCCTAGATTAATAGTTGTCTTTGCATTATGCAGGGGAACTTAATTTCTATTTGAATGTTTAACACCATTGTAATGATTTTATTGCAATTAAGAATGATAAATGTTTCCCTTCCAGTCTCAAGATCAATATTCACCAAGTGGAGAAGATAAAGGGGGGGGTTGAGACTCAGGCAGTTAGTAAACCCTGGAAGGAACACTAAGAAATGGGGATGGGGTGTTAAAACAACACCCAGTTCCAGAAGGGTACAGAATAGTGGGAATAATGGGTAAGAAAGAAATTCCCAAAATGAGCACAATAGAAAGTATAAATACAGGTACTGATAACAAAAATTTCAGTTACTGCTTACTCTCCACATTGCAAAGACTTCTATGTTCTCCATACCAAGGAACCTGTAATGCACAAACACCTTTCCCAACTCATCCTTACACAAGGATGGTTGTTATTTGCAAGTACAGTATATTGTAGTAGTTAATAAATCACATTTCTATAAGTCTGTAAGGGTTACAAAGTCCTTTCCTCATAATATCTCTATGAGGCAAGCCATACAAGTTCTACTATCCCCATTTTGCAGATAAGGAAACCAAGGCTCAGAGAGAATCACTGATTTGCCCAAGGTCACACAGTTGGTAAATAACAGAGATGATGTTTGAATACAGATTCTTTTGTCTGTAAATCTATTCTAATCCAACTAGTCACTAATCAGGTATGGATAAATTTGAGATTAAATGATGTTTTCAGAAATGTAACAACTACAAACATTAATCCTTCTCCCTGACAGTAGGTTGATAGTAAGATTACCACATTCCTTGCTTTATTTAAGTGTAGAGAGAGTTGTCCCCCACGCTAGCATGGAGATGTCCTGTATGACGCAAAAGCAGGCAGACACTCCTACTCTCTACTCCCCCCACCATTCTCCAAAGGAGAATTTCTGCCAGGAGAGGAGGCAGGAGGTTGGAGCCAGAAGCTTAGCCACTCTGCTTTCCTCAGAGAGAGGGGTATCTTCCTTAAATATCATTAATCAAGGGGATGTAGTTTTTAGGTTCAAGCTAAACTTGTGACTTCTATTCATTAATTGGGGGAGGGGCAGAGCTTTATATCCAACATTTGACCCTTTTCCCAAGAAATACCAGTTCTACAATGAACACATTTAGTAGGTAGTTAAGAAACTCATTTATCCAAGTCCATAGCAAAACAGAAATCAGATAAAGTATACATAGGAGACTATGTACCAGACAATACAGAATGAAGAAACTCTCCCACTGGGAGTGAGGTAACAGTTCAACCTATATCCCACTCAAAGAAAAGCTCCCCAAAGTCTCCAGTGTACCAAGCAGGGGTCAGGTCCTATCATGGCTTACTCACAGAAATTTTCCTTGAGCAACCTGAAATGAGGTTGCTGTCTTCCATCTTCTCTCTTAACACCAGTAGCCAGAAGAGTCCAAAGAGGCTATCAGACTCAGAGAAGAAAATCTGTAGAGACACAAGAACTCTGCCCTGCCTTTCATGGTGCAGGGCACTGATCACCACCAATAAGGAAAGCACCCCATACCAATGCGCTCAAGTGCCATCTTCTACAAGATGCTTTTCCTCCTCTCCTCACTCTTCACTACCACTACCCTATCCTTTGCCCCAAAGTTGTTGTTGTCATTTGTTTTTCTTACTTTTCATGACCCCATGGACCCCATGGACCATACAATTCATGCAGGTTTTCTTGGTAAGGATACTGGATTGGTTTGCCATCTCCTTCTCTAGCTCATTTTACAGATGGGGAAAATGAAGCAAATAAAGTTAAGTGACTTATCCAGAGTCACACACAATAAGTGTCTGAAGCCAAATCTTAACTCAGGTTTTCCTGACTCCAGGTCCAGTGCTCTATCCACTGAGCTATCTAGCAGCCCCTAGCTGGGAATGCTTTGCATTTACTCTGTGCCTATTCTTTCCATGCAATGAAACCTTTGGAGCACATCCAGATCATTTCACATGGAAGCACCCTGTTGGATTTGTTTGGATATGCCTAGATCTCCTAAAATGGAAGCATACTTCCTGCCCCATCACGTGGGTTTCTATGGCCTCCTTTGATGGACTGTGCCATCTAGAACTGCTTTGTCTTTATAACTGGCCAGACCAAGATGACCTCTCCTTTTTGACCATTCTTTCTGGCTTGTTGTACTCTTTTCTGCTGCAACCAGAGGTAGGACAGAAGCCATGAACTGAACCAGATAGAAGAAAAAGAGGTCCTTTCCCTGCTTGGCCTCCTTTACCTTGGCTGAGAAATGGGTCTCGGGGTGTTGTAGATCTAGTCCTCTTTTCCAGACACACAGAAGGAGGGAGGGGAGGGGAAGGGTTGGGGGAATAAGTTTATATATTTGTGTTTATTCCTTTGAGTTAATCCTACTGTTAGTGGCAAACCCACTAAATGAAACAAATCAGGGGATTCCCCCTATACTTGGGGGAGTGAATACCTTTGGTGGGGGCTGGAGCCATTTACAGAGAGCCTAGACACTCCCAAGTTCTCTTAATAGTACTGGAGATGACTAATGTGAAAATGTTTAATATGAATGTGTGTGAAGAGCCTATATCAGATTGAATGTCATCTTAGGAAGGGGGCTGGAGAGGAAGGGGGAGAAAATTTAAAACTCAAAAGCTTGTGAAACTGAATGTTATAAACTAAAAATAAATATTTCTAGTGGTACTGGAGAACCCTAGATGGGAAAAAATATAACACACCTTGTCTTCAGAAAGTACGGACATGTATATACATATATATTTATGTACTATATGTCCTCATACATATACATATATGTATATACATGTATATTTATGCATGCAGGTCTTGTTTTTCCCTCCATAGAATGTATACTCCTTGAGGGCAAGGACCATTTTTGTTTTGTCTTTATATCCCCAGTGCCTAGAACAGTGTCTGGCACAAAGAAGGCCATCAACAAATATTAGATGAATTTGAGTTGAAGTGAACAAAATTCTGCACCCAACCACTAACAGTGTAACAACATGTTTTTATTAAACCTAATTCAAATATGCTAGGGCATCTTTGGTGGCCCATCAAGTTGGTTAAAATTAAATTTTACCCAGAGCTCAATCACAAAAAAAATCTTTTGTAGCACAGATGAGATTCTCTCTGCTTCAAAGCACACTTCAATTAACTCTCCAACAACAGAAAATGATTGAGCAATGATTTTCCTTTTTATCTGGAGCTAAGGGACCAGGTACCCATCCTGAATCCAGTAAGTGAATCATTCACAGTAATGGCCTTAGTCAGGTCACTGCCCTGTACTTTAGGATTTCTAAACATTTGAGTTACTTATGGGAAAAAGAAAAAAAGATTTGCATGACCAATCTTGGTCCCAGAGAACAGATGATGAAATAAATTTCCCTAATTCAATGTATGGGATTGGAAAAAGAGAGGACCCTAAGGTATAGAATGCAAACATCATGGACAATCAGTTTTGCTTAACTAATTTCCCTTGGTAGAAAAGAGGGTTGGAGTGGGTTAGGAGGGGGAGATTACTTGCTGGGGTGAATTACTTAAAAAACAAAAGGTATCAGCATTTTTTTACAGAAAGATGTGTCCCTCAAAAGAAATGTGAAAGGGAAATACAAAATTACTATCCAATCTGACCACAACTCACGGTGACTATCTCAAAGTGATCTCACCTTCATATATTCTGCTGCTGCTGTTGTTGTTGTTCTTGTTTGTCCTTTGTTTTCAAAGAGGACCAAGGATATCACAGAGTGATGTCTTGACTCATGGGTGAATTGGATTTAAGTGAGGTAAAGGTGAACACAGTTTTCTTCCTCACTCTTTCTTCCAGAACCATCCAGAGTCCAGCAGCAGGACAAAAGTCAAGATAACTGGAAATGGCCCAGGATGCAGTGGATGGCCTTGGCATCTTTGATGTCTGACAAGGCTCTAAGCCCTCCACAGTGCCTGTTTCAGCCATTTTCATGGCCACTGGAACAAATACGTGCTTGATGTAGATACCTCCCTAACTCATGGACAGCTTCATGGCCCTCAACCTGGTTTAGCCTGTCTGCCAAGATGGCTTACCAGGGTATGGCCCCTGCATGTGCTACAGTTGCTTGGAGCTACAGGTGAGAGTGACAGGTGAACACCAAATGTAAATGAGCAATCCTGAAAAAGACTAATGAAGCCCTCACATCAGAGGTGCTAGTTCTCCCTGAGCATTCATCCATTCATCCCTCATTTCCCAGCCAAAGTACATTGCATGCTTTCCCCCCATCAAACCCAGCTCTCTCCTATCTCCCTGCCTCTTGCATGGCCCATCCCCCATAAGGAGAGTAGACTTCCCACAGCCTTTCCCTCCATTGCTACCTATTGATGATTTTTCTCCTTCAAAGGTCAGTGCAGCTTTCACCTCTTCTTTGAAGCACTCCTTGAGACTTAGAACTAGATGGTATCAGGGCAGCTAGGTGGTACAGTGAATAGAGCACCTGCCCTGGAGTCAGGAGGACCTGAGTTCAAATTTGGCCTTAGACACTTAACACCAAAAATAGCTGTGTGACCTTGGGCAAGTCACTTAACCCCAACTGTCCTGCCTTCCCCTCTCCAAAGAGCAAACAAAACAAAACTAGATGGTGTCTCTCCCCACCATAGTTTTCTTAGGCTATTCTATTTAATAATTATTCCTTATAGATTAAAAACTGCTTCATCAAAAAGCATTTAAGTGCCCTTGATATCACTGTGCCTTACACTGTGCTAAGTGCCTTGGTATACAAATACAAACAGAAAACCAATCCCTGACCTCAAGGAGTTTACATTCTAATAGGGGAAGACAACATATGAAAACAAGCTCAAGGCAAGTTGAGAGTGGGTTGCATAAGGGTAAAGGTGATAGTAGAGAAGATACATTATGTAGCCTGGAGAGGAATGAAGAAATAAATGGTTTGGGTGCCTCATTAAATCAAGGTTCTAGGTGGAGGGAGCTTTCAATGTATGAAGACCAGAGCTGGAGGGAGCTTCCAGGATAAAGAGGTTTCTGGTACAAGACAGAGAAAGTACGCAGTGCAGGCTTGAGAGCAATTTGAGGGCAGGCTCTAGGCTCTTCTTCATCTTTTTATTCCTTAGGTCTAGCCTTATACATGTTGTTGTTTCAGTCATGTCCAACACATCATTGCCCCATTGCAGGTTTTCTTAGCCAAGGTACTGGAGTGGTTTGCGATTTCCTTCTCCAGTTCATTTGGCAGATGAGGAAACTGAGGCAAACATCATTAAGTAATTTGTCCAGGGTCACATAGTGTCTGAGGCTGGATTTGAATTTAGGTTTTCCTGATTCTAGGCCTGCTGCCCTATTCACTGTACCACCTAGCTGCCCAACCTTATACATAGCAGATACCTAATAAATGTTTGCTGAACTTAATATGATACAAACAAGATCCTTCCTTTTCTGGCTATCTCCTCTACACCCTCCTTAACAAACTCCTGGCTACCCACACCAGATACCATGCCCAATGTAACTTCAATCCCAAGACCCCACTCCCCTGATGAGTAACAACCTATCCAGATCACTATTTCAAGAAAACCCCAGCCGTGCTTCATTCACTTCTTCCCCCTCTTCCCCAATTAGAGAACCATTAAACATGATGGATTCAGTTCTGTCACTGCTCCTGGAAATGGTATGTCAGTTTGCTCCTAGATGTCCCCACTCACCATCCCTATAACTTTACTGACCAAAATGGCTATCTCTGGCCACCATTTCCCTGTATTTTTGCAGGTCCAGCTATGTTACCTTCCTACTCAATAAATTCTATCACCTTTAAGATCAAATACAAAATCTGTTTGACATCCAAAGCCCTTCATGACCTACTCTTCCCAACTCCTTTCCATTCTTGTCATAGTTTACTGTCATCCACATACTCTTTGCTACAATGATACCAGTCTCCTGGCTATTCCACAGACACTCCATCTCTTCTTGGCTCCAGACATTTTCCCTGCCTGTCTTTCATACCTGGAATGCTCTCTGCCTTCCAGCATACCTGCCTTCCTTCAAATCCCAACTAAAATCCCACCTTCTACAGGAAGTCTTTCCCAACCCCTCAATTCTAATGCCTTCTTCTGTTAATCATTTCCTATATATAATATATATATATATATATATATATATATATATATATATATATAGCTTGTTTGTACATAATTATTTGGTTGTATTCTCCGTTATTAGATTGGGAGCTCCTTGAGGGCAGATACTGTCTTTGGCCTCTTTTTTATCCTCAGCACTTCCTCCAGGAACAGAGCTTGGCACATAGTAGAAACTTTTAAATGCTTAATGACTCACCAACTGAATATGCTGTTTTCCCCATTAGAATATAAGCTTCTTAAGGACAGGTTCTTTCTTTATATCTCCCCCACTCCTGCCCTCCACCTCCCCATGCCAGTGTTTCACAACAAGCTCTTAATACGTGTTTTTTTCATTCATTCATTCATACCAATGAATACTTCCAGGGCCTTTCCTGATCTTAGAGACACAAGTGCCCTATTAATATTAAAGACCTTCTTAGGCACATCCAGACAGTCTCTCTCTCTCTTGGACTTTGGTAGGACTTTGACTGAACACATAAACTGGGAATGAATGTTCAGATTAGCAAGGATTCACAGTTCTTTGTTTTTCCCCCAAGACATCAAGACCTGAGTTTATAGATAAAAGCATTCCCAGAATGAAAAAGTTAACCAGAGAAACAGTGAAAAACTATTTGCAAATGGGATGGACGTCATCCTCATTAAAGCAATGTGTTGTGGAGGAAAAACTGCAAATGGGGCAACTTTAAAAATCACATTTAAAGCTGTGTTTCTTTTCCAAGAAAAGGATAAATGTGGAAGGGGAACCCTGAAGAATAAGACAGAGGTTTTGTAGCTGCTTCCTTGTAATATCATAAAAAGAATTCTGGACTTGGAGGCAGAAAACCTTTTCTTAGCTTGAGATCTACCTCTAGGATGTCACTGAGCCTCTTTGAACATCTTTCTCCATATCTGTAAAATGGGGATATTGATGCATACTACTTTCTTTTGGCCATTTTAAAGATCAAATAAAATAATTAGAGAACAGTCTTCTGGCTGGCCCCAGAGGACAGAACCTGGATCAATGGGTGGAAATTACAGGGAGGTCGATTTCTAGTCAATAAAAGGAAAAATTTCCCAATAATTATAGTTGTCCAGAAATGGAATGGGTAGCCTCATTATGTAGTAAGTTCTGCATCTCTGGAAATCATCAGGCAAAGCTCATCAAGGCTGTTCATTCATTCATTTCTTTATTCTTTCATTCAATAAGCACTTCTTAATTGTCCCATGTGCTGGGCCCAGTGCTTAGGAACACAGGATAGCAAGTTAAAAAATGAAACAGTCCCTGCCAAGACATTCTTTGTGTGTGGTGGGGGTGGGGGTGAAGAGGCACTGGTAGTGGGGAAGGAGACAGGGTGGGTAAGGTGAACCCTCAATAGAGAATAGTAAATTTAAAAAATATGCAAAGTAATTTCCAAATGGGAGGCAACTATCAATTGGGAAGATCAGGACAGGCTTCCTGTGGGAGGTGACCCTTAAAGCTGAACTTTAAAGGAAACTAGGAATGGTAGAGTGGAAATAAGGAGAGAATGCAGTCAAGATATAGGAGAAAGGAGAGGTAATGCCATGTAAAAGGAATAACAAGAAAGTTTGTTTGGTATAACTGAAGAAAAGTAACAGGAAATAATTCTGGAAGGGTGGGTTTGACCCAACCCAAATGATTAAGGGATTTAAAGGTCATGGATTTTATCAAAGAGGGAGCTTTGCAAAGCATTGTGTATGCCTAAGGAAAGTCAGTTTGGCAGCCATGTGAAAGATGGATCTCAGAGGGAAGAGACAGTGCAGAAAGGCTAAGTGAAGTAAATAAGCATTTATTAAGTACCTAGTGGATGCCAGGAAGTGAACTGAGGCTAGGATGAAAAGGAAGTTATTGTCACAGGCTAAGCAAAAGATGATAAGGGCTTTTAAGTTGGCAGCTAGATGTCACAATTAGTAGAGCACTGGAAATGTAGTCAGAAAGCCCCAAAATCAAAAAAATAAAAATAAAAAAAGAGAAAGACCCGAGATCAAATTTGGCCTTGGATACTTGCTAGATTTGGGAATTTGGGCAAGTCATTTAATTGCTATCTGACTCAGGTTCATCACCTGTAAAATGGATATAATAATAGCATGTGCATCTCAGTACTATTATTGTAAGAATAAAATGCAATAATATTCCTAAAGTATTTTGCAAACTTTAATTCCATCTATCTGTCTATCTATCTATCTATCTATCTATCTATCTATCTATCTATCTATTATTATTATTGGGCAGCTAGGTGGCACAGTGGATAGAACACTGGGCTTGAAGACTTATCTCCATGGGTTCAAATCTGGCCCCAGATACTAGCTGCATGACCTTGGGCAAGTCATTTAACCTTGTTTACCTCAATTTCTCATCTATAAAAATGAGTTGGAGAAGGAAATGGCAAACTACTTCAGTATCTTTGTCAAGAAAACCCAAAAAATGGGGCCATGAAGAGTAGGACACAACTGAATAACAACATTATTATTATTGTTGTTGTTGTTGTTGTTGTTGTTGTTGTTATTATTGTGAGTGAAGAGTAGGAGGGATCTGAGATACTACAAAAGGAGAATGTACAAAAGTTACAAAAGAGTGGGTGAGGAGGGATGGCTAGGTGCCAGCTGGGTGGAGCAGTGAATAGAGCACTGGTCCTGGAGTCAGGGGGACCTGAGTTCAAATCCGGCCGCAGACACTTAACACTTACTAGCCGTGTGACCTTGGGCAAGTCACTTGATCTCAGTTGCCCTGCATTCACCCCTCCAAAAAGGAAATTTTTTTTAAAAAAGAGTGGGTGAGGAGTAAGAAAAAAGGAAGAGTTGAGGATGACTTTATCATTGTGATTATGGATAACTGGAGGGATGGTGGTACCCTCAATATGAATCGCATAATTAGGAAGAGAAGTGATTTGAAAAGAAAGATATCCTTCTTTTGGATTAATTATTGGGCATGATAGCTGTGCCTAGGCTTTGTTCCTTAGACATGGGTTGGACCCTAAGAACTCTGAGACCCCTTCGAACTAATTCTGTAATTCCAAAAATACATGAAGGGCAGGTTAGAGGACACTATTATTACCTCTGTCATTGTTATTGCTTGTATTAAAGGAATACTCATAAAATCCAAAGAAGCTAATGGAGGGAAATAGAAAAATGATAGTGTACAGATTGAGAAGGAGAAAGAGTGAAATGGCAAAAACCTCCACAATTAAACATTAGGCTTACTAATAGCAAGAAATAAATGATTCTGGCATCATCTGGCCACTTTCTTATGAGGAGGATATTGAGAAAGCCTAAGAACATCAGGTGGTAATCACAATAACCTTAGAATAATGACACTGGAAAGAAAGAACAACTGGCTCTTTCATTAGAAAGATAATTCAAAAGCCAACAGAAAAGTGCCGCCATGGCTCTCAGGGAAATAGACTCTCGTCTTAGCCCACTTCAGAATGGCTTCCTATCCCTGAGCAAGGTTCCCTCTGAAAAGTCTGATACCAAATTAGGAAGTTTGAGAATATTGACCGCCACAAGACTTGACTAAAACCTAAACTGTCAGAAACAGAGGCTCTATCTATCTCTGTGTGCAGCCCAGAGCAAAGCGAAAGCTTGACAATGACCTGGCTAATCTGATCCCTAACCTAGCAATTCAAGTTTATATCAATCTTAATCATCAGATCAGGAGTCCAGAATGTATAAAGCACCCACAGAGCACAGTACTGGTAGGGCCAGGTCATAAAAGAAGTCCCTATCCTCAAGGAAATTCCCATCTAATTGGCAATTCAACCATATATACATGATAAGACAGAAGAGTTACAGGGCAAAATGGGGTGAGAGAACACAAAATAACATATTTTAAATTGACGAAGTTGTATAATTTAAAAGCTTAGAGATGTAATATGCAATTTTGACCAGTGGGCAGAGTTAAGTAGTGAGGGCTTCCTAGATTATTTGAGTCGAGAGCAAACTTATGCAATTTGTTTTAACTAGAACTCCCTCTGTTTCTTGACCTGTTGAATTCCTACTCATCTTTCCACATTAAAAAAGATGAATAACTGTTGGTTTTGTCTCTTTTTCATATCACAATATATTCTCTTCTCTCTCTCCCTACCCAGATAGCTACCCCTTATAATGTAGAATAAAAAAAAGAAGATTGAGAAAGAATCGGTTTAGCAAAATCCACCCACACATCAATCAATTCCAATAGCATATGCTACATTCCACCGCTCTAGTCCCTCACCTCTACCAAGAAGAGAGGTGAGCGCGTTGTCATAACCCTTTTGCAAGCTAGACTTGCTCATTAAAACCACCACTTCAGTTTCTATTTTGATTTTTCTTGTTTTTTATTTAGATTGTTGTAGTCATTGTCTATATTATTTTCCTTTTTTAACTTACTTGACATTGTGTCAATTCATGTCTTTCCAAGTTCTCCTGTGTTCTTCAGTCTTCTTCTTCTTTTTTTTTGCTTTTTGGAGGGCAATTGGGGTTAAGTAACTTGCCCAAGGTCACACGGCTAGGTTTTTGTTTGTGCGTGTTAAGTGTCTGAGGCCGGATCCGAACTCAGGTCCTTCTGACTCCAGGGCTGGTGCTCTACTCACTGCACCACCTAGCCACCCCCATCATACTCTTCTTTCTTATGTACTATACTTTGTTTTTCCATTCCACAGTCAATAATGGACATCTACTTTGCAATTCTTTGCTACAACAAAAAGTGATACTATAAATATTTTGCTTTACATATATCTATGTGAATTTATACAACATGAAATGAGTAAAACATTGAATGTCAGATACAGTAAAAGTATAGAGAATAATGCCAATGTCCCTATGATCACATAGGAGACCTCCAAACAGTTTCAACATCATTAGGATAATTGTGATCCAGAGATTAAAAAGTTAGTTGGGATATTCTGTTTAAGCCTTTAATTTCTATCTCTTACTCTAGAACTGTCACAAAAAATCGATAAAATGGAGCATCCTTGTATTACTCTGTATTTAATGGGAAAGGTTCTCATGTTTCTCTATTACATAAAATGTGTAAGTTTTTAAGATATATGCACTTATATTTTAAAAGGTCATTTTCTACCTATACTTTTTAATATTTTAGCATAAACATGTGCTAAACTTTTCTTTCTGGTTAGATATACATCTGTTGATATGGTCTTCAATAGTTTTGTTTCACATATGATTAGTTTTGTTCATTGTGTTCCTAATATTGCACCATCCTTGAAATTCTTGTATAAATCCAACCTGATCATAATAAATACTTTTCATTTTATCCAATAGCATGATTTCAAGTCTTTCTTTTTTTTGTTGCCAACATTATTTTACATCATTCATTTCCACAAGATTTTGAGTTATAAATTTTCTCCCCATATTTCCCTTACCCACCACCCCAAAACAGTGATCCCACTCTATACTGCCTCCTCTAATCTGCTCTCTCCTATATCTTCCCCATCCCCCCTCTGAGTTTCTAATAGGGCAAGATGAATCTCTATACCCCAGTGCCTATATATCTCATTTCCCAATTGCATTAAAAATATTATACATACATACATATATACATATATTTAAAAAAACATTTTAAAACTTTGTATTCCAGATTCTTTCCCTTCCTCCCTCATCACCCACCTTTACTGGGAAGATAGACAATTCAATATAGGTTGTACACATGTAGCTACACAAAACATTTCCATAGTGGATATATTGTGTAAGGCTGACTTTATTTCCCTCCATCCTATCCCAACCCCCACTTGTTCTATTCTCTACTTCGACCCTGTCCTTTTCAAAAGTGTATGCTTCTAACTACCCTCTCCCCTAACCTGCTCTCCCCTCCATCATCCCCCCTCTCATCCCTTTCCCCCCAACTCTCCTGTAGGGTGAGATACCCTATTTAGTGTGTATGCCATTCCCTCCCTAAGCCAAATTCAATGAGAGTAAGGTTGACCCATAGTATATAGTATCCAGGGAGGCTGGACCACACTCCCGGACTTCCTGTTCCCAAAGTCTACACTGACATCTCACTTTGTCTTTGGCATTTATGGGTTGATAATTCTAGAAACCACCACAGTTGCTGGTGATCTACTCTCCCCACATCCCTATAGCCACAGCTGGTAGGGCTATCCTGAGGCTAAAACCACAGACTCACTTGGGGCTGGGCTCTGCTCCCAGAAGGCTGCAATGAACTCTTCCTCTCCACCTGCCAGGCTGTCTTCAGTGGGAGATTTGTTTCTCCCTGTCACTTTGTGGGTTCTGTAGCCCTAAAGTTTGTTTAGAATCATTTTTTATAGGTATTTGAGGTGGTTATGGGGGGATCTCAGGGAGTTTTCCTACTTCTACACTGCCACCTTGGCTCTACACCCTCGTCTTTCTTTTTTAAAAATTCATCTAGTGCATAGTAAATTTTAATCTAGACTTTTAGTCATTATGATGTCTTTAATTTTTAGATCTGTTTCTTGTATTTTCTATTCTTTGAGGTTGTTGGGTTTTTTTAATTGAGTCATTTAGTCCATTCACATTTAAAGAAATGGTTGTTAGGTTAATATTTACCTCAATTTACATCTTTTATATTGCTTTTATTTTTGTCCCCTTCTTTTTCAATCATTATTTTGTACCTAAAATTAGTAATTCTGCCTATACTACTTTGATACTAGTATATACCCATATGCCTTCCCTTCCCCTGATTCCTGATTCTCTTATACATATCTAAATTCTTTGTTGTGAATGCCTCTTTTGCTTTAGTTATTTATTTCTGTCCCTCTTACATTCTTGTTCTTTCTCCCACCCAGATGAGTAAGTAATTCACAGTCATTGCTTCTATCCAGCCCTCTTATTTTTAGTAACTTTTTTTACTGTAAGATATTCCCTCTGCTCTGTATTCCTCATTAAATTTCTTCTTTTAGAATTTATTCTACATTTTATTTTATGATTCATGGGGTATACCATTCTTCTTTCTTTATTCTTCCATAATCCCTCAAGCTACAGCTCCAGGGGTGCAAGGTTTGAAACCAAAATTTTATCTAATTTATATATTATTGACTTTGTAGATCCTGTATCATCCTCCTTTTTATGTAATGCCTTACCTTAGATATATTAATTCATGAGGGAAGTGGTGTTGGATGAAAGCAGTATGGATTAATCATATTAAAAACTAAAACATCAAAAACCACATAATTATCTTAATGAATAGAAAAGGTTTTGATACAGTATAGAACTCATTTGTGCTGAGGAAAAAAAAAAGCCCTCCAAAGAATAGGCAAAGAAGGAGATTTTTTTAGTAACATAAAAAGTATCAATGTAAAACCAAAAGCAAGCATGATATGCAATGGAGAAATACTAAAGCCTATTCTAATAAATATGGAAGCAAAGTAAGGATGCCCCTTCTGCCTCATATTATTTGATATAATTCTGGAAATGCTGGCAACTATACTATTCTATACTTCCTTATTTGTGCACATGTACATATATATGTAATAGCCATTAACCAATAGATAAGTGGTCAAAAGATCTGAACAAATAGTCTCAAAAAAAAATTACAAAGTATTTACAACCATATGAAAGAGTGCCCTAAATCACTAATGATAAGAGACATGTAAATCAAAACAACTCTGAAGTTTTGCCTTTTCACCTCAAACCCCGTAAATTAACTAAAAAAAATGACCAAAAAATATAGCAATAATCAATTGGGGGGAGGGGGGCTGTAGAATAATAGGTATGTTATTACATTGTTGGTGGAGCTATGAAATGGTGCAACCATTTTAGAAAACATTTGGAATTATGCAAATAGAGTTACTAAAATGTCCATACCTTTTGAACCAGGAACTTCATTATTGGGCTTATACCCTAAGTTAAGCCACCAATAAGATGAAATTCCATATATATATATCAGCACTTTTTATGATAGCAAATAATTGAAAACAAAGTGGATATCTATCCATTAGAGAATTGCTCAACAAATTGTGGTACATGAGCATAATGGAATATTACTACTCTATAAGAAATTGGGCATGTGATAAATACAGAGAAGTAGGAAAAAATCTGTATAGAGGATGCAGAGTGAAGTAAACAGGGCCAAGAAAAAATATCCTAAATAATTACAATAATGTAAATAGAAAGAACACACACATATGAATGAAACAGAATTATAAAGATCAAACATGACTTGAGTACTCCCCAATCCATTAATTCATGCAATTATGCAACCATTTGCATGCAATGAGATGCAGTTATTTGCATGGAGGTGGGAGGTCCACAAGTGTTACACATTGCTTGTATTTTCAGACTTTTTTCAACATATTGATCACTTGTAACAATTTTTCCCCTCTTTCTTTTTGTCTTTAAAAAAATTATTTGTCATGTGGTATGGCTTTCTGGAAGGAGTAGGTGGAGGGATATTGGGGATAACTATGGTGCTATAAAAAAAAACAGAAGACAGCAATAAAAACGTATTTAAAAAATAAGGAAAGCAGTGTGGAACAGAAGGAATTACTCTGCACTCAAAAGCCTGCAGGTTGGATCTTCACTATCCCTGCTCATGTGAACAATCTCCCCTCCCAAGGTGATGCCATCTCTTCATGTTTGTGATCATTTTCTTTCTGATTCTAAGTATCCTATCAGGTGGCTTGCCTGTTTGCATCTTAGTCTTTTATTGAGTGTTTTTGTTTTTTCCTGCCCTTTTGTAGTTTGTTGTTTAGACTTTTTCTTGTATTCCTAATCATTCACTGTCTGGCCCTTTCCTCATTACTGATACTGGAACAGCTAAGACTAAACTGCCTGACCATTTCAACCTCTTTGTCTTATTGGATAGGAGTTACTCCAACCTAGGTCCCTGTCCTGAGTCACCCTTGAACAGAACATTTACTCAACATAGCTTACCCCACCTACTCCCTTATTCAGATCGACCTCAACAACCTCTCCCAAAGTTCCATTCTAAAGTCACCCACTCTAGACTGTGCTCTCTGGAATGCCTGCTCTCCATAGGTAACAAGCTGTTTCATCTCAAACCTTTCCCTGCTTTTCCTGGTTTTCTTCAAGGCTAAGCTAAAACCCCACCTTCTAGATGAAGCCTTTTCAGGGTGCTCCTCAATGCTAGTACCTTCCCTCTGTGATTATCTCCACATATGGGGCTATATGGTGGCTCTAATTATTAATGTTCTCCTGTGTTAATACATAAAACTCCTACCCTACTCAAGGCTGTCTTCTTCTTATCTTTAGGATATCATTCCAATTACTTTATACCTTGTGCATAAATTCTTTGGATGCTGAAAAAGCAAAAGGCTTTTCAGAGAGCCACTTAGGCACCACCTTGCTCCTGCCCGTTTTTAAAAATTCAATTAAAAAACTCCTCTCCTTCCTGATGGTAATGGTACTCTCTTCACATTATATAATCCTCTCCCATTACTGGTGTTTCTTCCTCAATCACAGGAAACACAAGAGAAAGCAAACTGAAAATATGAACTAAAAAATAGACTATAATACCAAAGAACATAAAATCAGGATAACTGGAAAGTTGTAGCATGTATAGGAAGAAGACAGATTAAGAAAATTCCCATTATGCTAACTATTACTCAGAGCCCCCCAAAACAATAGCGCTTTGAAGTTCCCCCCTGTACCCTCAAATATTGAAAAAAAGGAAGAAGGTACTCAGCAGGATTGATGCATGATTCCTTTTACTGCCTGGAATAGTTCAACCCTGCTAAAAGCCAGGGTCATCTCTAGATGGAGGACAAGCCTGGTGCAAATCATTTTAAACTTTCACCAACAAACTTTAACCAAAAAAATATAGTTGCAATAAGGTCAAAATGGCTCTCACTAGTAGCTGAAAAGAGGAAAAACATCAGAAAATATCAAGAGTGTGTGTGAAATGGGAAAAGGCATTCATCTTTCCTCCTTTAGTGAATTATAAACCCCTCAAGGACAGAAACTGTTCCTTACACTTCATTTTATCCCTTTATCAATTAGCATAGTACCTTTTACTCAGTAAATATTAATTAAATTCTGAATAATCTGATTTAACAAGCATTTATTAAGCATCAACTTTGTGTGGAATACTATGCTAGGAACAAGAAAAGATATATAGCTTTTTAGACGACAAGCAGTCTCTGACTTCATAACATTTGCCATTTAGTAGGTAAAGATATATGATATAAACCTAAACCACTCTAACATAAAGTAATATGTGATAAATTCCTAAGAGAAATCCATACGGAATGCTATGGGAGGTCCAAAGGGGAAAAGAGTCAAAGTTTCTTGAAGGAGGTGATATTTCCATTGGGATTTAAAAGATGATGACAATTTTACAATTAGAGGAGTTGGAGAGAACATAAAAAACACAGCAACCAAAGGCACTTTACAAAAAGTGACAAATGTGTAATGGAAGAGTAAAATAGTCTAATTTGTATAGAAACTACTAGAGAGATATAATGTAGTATGGGGATAAAGTTGAAATGATAAATTGACTTCAGATCGTGGAGGGTTTTGAATGCCAAGCCAAAGAGTTTGACCTTTGCTTGATTAGGCAATCAGATGCCTTTATAGTGTTGTAAACAGAGGATTGGCACAACCAGATTCAGCTTAATTCAATAAACATTTAATATGTCCCAACTTTGAGCAAAACATCATGTTGGCCAATGAAAAAATAAAGTCAAAAAACAAACTTCAAACAATTACTGTCTTTAAGGATCCTGAAGGCAGATCTAAAAATAAGGAAGATTAGTTAGGAATCCACATGAAAGATGGACTAGAAGAGAAAGTAAAGCTAAGAAGACCAATCAGGAGGTTATTACAACAGTCCAAACAGGTGTTAGTGAGGGTTGACATTGGCAGTAGGAATAGAGAGGAGAGTGTGGACACAAAGAATAATTGTGGGGGTAGAATCAACAGGACTTGGGGATTGACTGGCTACAAGGGTAAAATGGAAAACGAAAGACTGAGTATATTCATAAGACAGATTCCTGGTTGGGGGTGGGGGTGTGGCTGGTTCATAAACTGGTTTATGTATCAATATGAGAGTTTTTTTTAAGCACCTAGTAGTTGAGTCACCTTCTTCTCCCTTACTATCTGCCTCCCTGAGTCACTGCCCCAGCACCAGCATCACGGCTTGCTACCCCCAGCCCCATCCCACCAAAGTACAGTATTTGGGTCAATTAGCTCAATTTTCCATTTTATAGAAACTGATCCAAGAATACCCATACAAATAAGAGTTATGTCTCTTCATTTTCTTTACATCTTTTCCTTCTGTCTATCCAGACACTGTAGAACCAAGTGGTCATCTTCCCCTCCTAAAACAATTAGCTTCTCCCTAGAATAGCCTTTACAATTCTGTATATATTTAGACTCCCAAGCCCAGTTGGAACATTCAGAAAATCTAAAAAAGAAAAAAACCAAGCAATTCCCTCTCTGTCTATTGCTCTTTATCTGCTGCCTACAAACATGCTCATTTATCCCAAACCTTTAAAAACCTTTCCTTGATCCAACAATCTCTGCTACCTATGGTCCTATATTCCTTCTACTCTTGGCTAAAACTCTCAAGAAAGTCATTTACACCAGCTGCTTCTGCTTCCTGTCTTCTAATTTTCTTCCTGGCTACTGATGTCATACAAAAACTTTCTCTCTCCAAAATTACCCATGATGTCTTAGCTGCCAAACCAAATGGCTTCTTCTTATTCCACATTCTTCTTGATCTCCCTGTTGCATCTACCACCTTCTCCTCCCAGAATATGCACTATTCTCTAGGTTTGCATGGCTCTGCTTTCTCCTGTCCACTCTTTCTGACCACTCTTTCTCAATCTCCTTTGCTGGATCCATATCATTCTCATTAGCTATAGGTGTACTCCAAGACTCTGTTCTGAGCCCACTCCTCTTTTCTTTCTATACTTTATCTCTTAGTGATCTCATCATTTCCATATGTTTGTATACACACATATGTGTATATGAATGTATGTATATATGTGTGTATGCATGATTATGTGTATATGTATGTATATTGCATGTGTATGTGTATGATTATGTGTATATATGTGTTTGTGGTGGATATATGTGTATATGTATATATTTACACATACACACATATATGTGTGTGTGTATATATATATACACATATATATATATATATGTGTGTGTATATATCATCATCATCAACTGCCTGTTGGATAAACAAGTATAGCATAGGTATCTTCAACTAGATATGCCCAAAATGAACTCATTAGCTTTCCCCAAAACCTTCCCTCTTCCCAACTTCACTTTTATGATGCTCCCAATCATCTAGGTTCATAACCTTGGGGTCATCTTCATCTCCTCACTCTCTCTCATCCTCCAAATCTAACCCATTGTCAAATATTGTCATTTCTATTTTCACGATATCTCACACATATATCCCTTCTCTTCACTCACACAACCACTATCCTAGCTCAGGCCCTCATCATAGGTCTTGCCTGGACTATTGTAAAAGTCTTCTAATAGTTCCAAATCTCTTCCCATTCTGATCTATCTTTCACTCTGTTAAAGTGATTTCCCTAAAGCATAGATCTAACCACGTTACAACCTCCCACATGTGCACTCAACAAATTCCAATGGCTCTCTGATACCTGTAGGACTAATCATAAAAGTCTTCAGTTTGGCATTCAAACAGAAATCCTTCATACTCTGACCCCTCCTACAATTCCATTTTTCTTATATTTCACTACCGCCTATACACTCTGTGAATTAGCTATACCATCCTGCTTGCTGTTCTGTGTCTACCACATTCCAGTTCCTGTTTCTGCGCCTTTATATGGGATCTCTCCCATGCCAGGAATACTGCCATTTTCCCCTCCACCACTTCGTTTCCCTTCCTTCCTTCAAGACTAAGCTAAAATGGTCAATAATAAAACATGGTTCCCATCTCCTGATAGAGATGATAGATGCAAGGTGTCAGTCAGAACAGACATTTTTTGGACAAGGCCAGTTTGGTACTTTGTATTTCTTGATTTTTACAAAGGATTTTTTTTCATTCTTTAATAGCCATATGCAACAGAAAATAATAAATGTTTCTTGATTTTTAAAAATTAAAATGGGGGGCGGAGCCAAGATGGTGGAGTAGAAACAGCTCGTCCAAGCCACTCTGGCCCCAGATTCCCCCCAAACTATATAAAAGGGGACTCTGAACAACTTCTGGAGCCCCAGCACCCACAGAATGACACAGAGAAGCTAACCTCCCGCTGAGGACAGCCCAGCAGCCCTGCAGGAAGGACCAGCGCAGAGGTTTGGGAGCCAGCAGCCCGCAGCTCGCAGAGCCGAGCCGAGCCAGAGCTGAGGTCCCTGTGAGCCGAGGTTTTAGCTCCAGGGCGGCAGGGCTAACAGCCGGCTGGAGGAACCCCAGAACACCAGGAGCTGTGGTGATTCCAGAATTATCAACACAGACATGCCTAGGACAAAGTAAGAGGTTAGTGTCCTATGGACTTTGGGACTGGTATTTGGGGAATGCGTCAGCTCCCTCCCCTGGGGGCTAGAAGCTGCTGAGGAGACATGCCATTTTGTAGTTTTCAGAGGCAGCTCCAGCTCCTGGCCTGGATGCTAACGGTAGGGAGATCCAGCGATCAGTCTTGGGGGGTAATTGCTCTTGCTTTAACCTCCATGGATCTGGATTGTGATCTAGGGTGGAAGTCGTGGGTGGGTTTACAGCTTGCCAGAAACGGAAGTTGCCCCCCACACGTTCGGGACGAAAATTCCTCTAGCTGGCCTTAAAGCCATAGTGTGGCAACAAGCCCAAAAGTCAAGCAATTAAGTGACAACATGCCAAGGCAAAGGAAACAGAAAAATGCAACCCTAGACTCCTATTTTGGGGGCATAGAGCAGGAAAAGGACTGTGAGGTTAGAAGTCCTGCTCCAAAAGCCCCAGGGGAAAACATGAGCGGGTTGCAGGCCATAGAGGACCTTAAGAAGGACTTTAAAAATCAAATAAGAGAAGTGGAGGAAAAATTGGAAAGAGAAATGAGAAGGATGCAGGAAAAGTATGAAATGAGGGTCAACAGCCTGACTGAGGAAAACAACACCTTAAAAAATAGACTAACTCAAATGGCAAAGGAGGCCCAAAAGGGCAATGAGGAGAAGAATGCCTTAAAAAGTCGAATTTGCCAGATGGAAAAAGAATCTCAAAAGTTCACTGAGGAGCTTCATTCCTTCAGAGTTAGACTGGAGCAAATGGAAGCTAATGACTTTATGAGAAATCAAGACGCTGTTAAGCAGATCTAAACAAAAGAAAGATTAGAAGGCAATGTGAAATATCTCATGGGAAAAACCACTGACCTGGAAAATCGATCCAGGAGAGACAATTTAAAAATGATTGGACTACCAGAAAGCCATGATCAAAGAAAGAACCTAGAAACTACCCTTCAAGAAATTCTCAAGGAAAATTGCCCTGATGTTTTAGATCCAGAGGGCAAAATAGAGGTTGAAAGAATCCACAGATCACCTCCTGAAAAAGATCCCAAAAAGAAAACTCCCAGGAATATTATAGCCAGGTTCCAGAATCCCCAGATCAAGGAGAAAATACTACAAGCAGCCAGGAAGAAACAATTTCAATATTGTGGAAACACAATCAGAATAGCACAGGACCTGGCAGCTTCTACACTGAGAGATCTAAGGGCATGTAATATGATATTCCAGAGGGCAAAAGAACTGGGAATGAACCCAAGGGTCACCTACCCAGCAAAACTGAGTATTTTGTTTCAGGGGAAAATATGGTCATTCAGTGGAATAGAGGACTTTCAAGCATTCTTGAGGAAAAAATCAGAATTGAATAGAAAATTTGACATCCAGACACAAGAAGCAAGAGATGCCTGAGAAGGTAATCAGGGAAAAGAAATCAAAAGGAACTTATCAAAGTTGAACTATTTACATTCCTATATGGAAAAGCAATAACTATGACTGATGATATCTTTCTCACTATGAAAATAATGGAAGATGGATGTGTGGTCATATGAATACATATGTGAATGTGTGTGTATATGGTTACAGTTATATATGGATAGAAGGCATAGGTTGAATTTGTTGGGAAGGGAGAATACTCAAGGGATGAAATTATGAGGTGAGAGAGGAAAGTGGCAAGAGGAGATGTGGAGAGACAGGGTAGGGTAAACTATCTCATGTCGAAGAAGCAAGGGGAAGTGGTTGCAAGGGAGGGGGAGAATAGGAAAGCAAAAAAGGCAAAACCACATTCTCATTGAATTTGGTTCAGGGAGAGAATGACATACATACTAAATGGGATATCTCAACCTGCAGCAGAATAGGGGAAGGGGGATGAGAGGAGGGATGATGGATGGGAGGGCATCCTTGGGGGGAGGGGAGGTTGGAAGACCCACATAGAAGAGGGACAGGATCATGTAGGGAATGGACCAGGTGGGGGGTGGGATGAGTGGGAAGGAATTATAAGCAGCCTTGTACAATATATCTACTATGATAATGTTTTGCATAGCTAGACATGTACAACATATCCTGAATTACTTATCTCCCGAGAGGGAATGGGTGACAAGGGAGGAAGGAAATGGATCTGAAATTCGAGGTCTTAACATTAAATGTTTCAAATATATATAAATACTATTATTAATCCTCTTTTGCTTGTAATTGGGAGATAAGATGTGCAGGCATTGGGACAGAAAGATTCACCTTCCTCTAATGGAAAAGTCGAAGGGGGTATGGGAGAAGGTATGGGAGAGAGCAGATTGGAAGAAGCGATATCTTGTGGGACTGCTATTCTGGGAGGTTGGGTAGGGGAATAACGGGGGGAAATGATTGTAACTCAAAATCTGGCGGAAATGAATAATGTAAAACAGAAGTTAATAAAGCATTTGTTTAAAAAAATTAAAAAAAACTAAAATGAAAAACAGTCCTAATTCTACTTTCTGCAAGACATTTTTCCCCTGTCCCTCCAGCTGCTAGTGCCTTTTCATCTCAGATTGCTTTTCATCTACTCTTAATAATCTTGTAGGTACCTAGCTATTTAAATGTTATCTCCCTCAGAATGTAAGCTCCTGGAGAACAGGGCCTGCTTTTGCCTTTCTTTGTGTTCCTGGTCTTAGCACAATATCTGGCACATAGCAATGTCTCAATAAATGCTTGTTTACAAACAGACGCCAATCCATTTGATATTTATTCATGTATCTCTGAATTTATCTTCCAACAGATTGGAAAGTTAGAAATCAAAACATCACAATTAAAGTCTCCTTCCCCATATTGTCTAAACTTAATAAGAAATCTTAGAAAGGTCAAGAAAATGTGTTTCCCCTAACCTAGTTTTGAGACTCCATAGCATACACCAGAGACAAAGGAAAAAGCAATATGATATAGTGGCAATAGGTGTAGCAGTAATAATAATAATAACTCATATTTATGTGGCATTTTAAGCTTTACAAAGTGCTTTACACATATCATCTCATCTGATCCCCTCCTAGGATGAATGTTGCTATACCCATTTCATCAAGGCACATCCTAGCTCAGGATCACACAGTTATGTCAAATATACAAGCATTTATTAAGCTCCTACTGTTGCCAGGCACTGTGCTAGTATAATAAGTATCTCAGGTAGGAATTGAACCTAGGTCTTATGGACTCCACTCCTGCACTCTCATCAGTGTTTTTCAAGCCAGAGCATGGAGATTTAATTCCTGACTTTCCTGCTTGCTGCACATATAACCTTAGGTAAATCACTTAAACTCTTTGTTCCTCAATTTCTTTGTCTGTAAAAGAGGATAGTTGGACTAAATGACCTCTCAGGGCCCTTTCTAGCTCCAACTCTGTGATCCCCAAACCCAGCTAGAACAAATTTCCAATTAGCCTGGGAGTCTGTGGCTGCCTCTCAAAATTCTGGGTATTTGGATACTGTCGTATCATTGCTAATTCCTAACCCATACATAGGCTAAAGTCCATAAATTGCAAAGTCTTGCTGCATGTTTAGCTGTAAGCTTTTCCTTTATTAGTTGCTAGGCTGCTACACAGTTACCTGTAGAACAATAGACTCTAAAGTGATTGGAAATTACATTCTCTGAGCTGATAATCTCTAGAATAAAAAGTCCCTGCACACAACACAACACTGTCCAGCGTTTCCAACCCCCATTTTCTTTTCCCCCACATCCATCCCTCAGCTACACAGTAAATGGAACTGGCTGGAAGGCTCATCCAATCAGACACCCCGTCTGGCCAAAGGGGTCAAAGCCCAGGTCTCCTTCCCAGCATCTTTTCTGTGGGACAAAACAATGGCCGCAACAACTGCATCAATGCTCTTTGAAGGAAACTAAACAAGTATCTCCCCCCCAACCCCCTACTCCCCAAGTAAATAAATGCTTCAACTGTGGGACTGTAATTATGTGCATAATGCAGTGCAGATATAGGGCATAATTACACTCTCAAATCCATACAGTAATAAAAAGCACTAGTCAGGGGAAAGAATGCCTGTTTGCCAAGGTCTGACAGGCAAGCAACAAACAAGAAGCACTTCTTCACCTTTTTATTCAATAAAATCAGCATATTAAATATTCAGGCAGAGTGTCTCCATTAA